>PVHT021183707.1:1307228-1468954 GCA_004024745.2 Catagonus wagneri
CGCGCGCACACACTCAAAGCAGCCCCGTGTATGTTTTCTGAGAGCTGACTTGAGGTTGGGGTATGTGCCCATCTCTGAAGAGGAAACAGTCCTTCCAGTCAGAAAACCCACAAGTCAGTTGAGGAAACAGTGAACGTCAACCGGAGCAAACTATTTCACAGAATTGAAAGACTTTTTTTTTATATAATAATTTCTATTTTTTCCATTGTAGCTGCTTTGCGGTGTTTGGTCAGTTCTCTGCTGTACAGCACGGTGACCCAGTCGCGACACGTAGACATTGGGGTGTTTTTCACAGCGCGTCACCGGCCCGTCATAGGCTTGTTTCTTCAACACCTGGTCGGGGGGGGCAGCGTCCACTCACCTGACCGTCCAAGAACTGTTTCCCGGGCCGTGTCTGCCCGACAGACCGCGAGCATCCTTCTGACTCTGCAGAGAGAAAATCTAAAGTTCTTGGTATTTCTGGTGACCCCCAAAGTTATTCTCAAAATGCAGTTTCCCCTCGAAGCCGCCCGTTATTTAGAAGTCCGGAGAAAAGGCACATCCGCGCGCTCAGCTTACTCCCGACGGTCAGGCTCTCTCAGAGTGAGCAGGCGCGGCTGGGTCAATCTGGAAAGAAGAGATTTCTGCGCCAACTTTTTCTCCTCGTACAGGGAGGCAGTCACTTTCAACGCGGACCTAACGAAGCGGCTTTTTAAGCCTCATCACGCGGAAACTGAAGGCCTGGCTTTAGCGATGAACACATACCAGCTTCACCGGAGACCCAGCCCAGCTTCCGGGCTGCCTCTTCTCCGGCTCGCGCGGCGGCGGAGCCGATGCGGCTATTTCTCGCCTCTTCTCCGCTTAGCAAGCGATACGGCCAATCCCTCATCTTCACTCGCATCACACAGATAAAGGGGTGAAGCCTTAACGGGCGGTTTTCCTGAGCTCTGATGATCTGATTGCGCAGACAGATTCACAATGTGGAAAACGGAACATTTCATGAAGTGCATACATTTTCAAAATTGCTCCCATAATGATGCTTTCATTTTGTGTTAGGACTGGAATGATGGCTTCTATCTCTTCCAGAAAACGTCAACATTGCCTCAAGTGAAAAGGAAAAGCTGGTATTTCAAGGCCACCGACTGTAGCCCATTTACATTCCACAAGGGAGCATTCTTGGTCCCTTTTAACGGTAAAGACACCAGTGACGGAGCGAGACTCCGGACGGCTCTCCACCGGCCTTGCGGTTTTGTGGACGGGCCAGCCTGGCTGCTGCAGCAGGACCGAAACGGGCTGGACCCCTAGGAGCTGGTGCAGCAACGCTCCTTCCCTTTGTGTCTGCGAACGCCCTTGTTAGCGGTAGAGCTGTTAGTCATGAAAGGACTGACATTTTTATGAGGCTGTTTTTGGACAAGACTAACACGGAATTCTCAGTTCGGCATATGGTGGCGGTCAAATCGCCCTCCCGCTGGGTCGGACGCCCGCGCGGCAGCCTGTGCGTTCTCCTGGTCGGCGCTCGGAGCGGTACTGGATGGGTTCCACCAGTGCCGCTTAATCCCCTTCCCTGGCTCCCAGCCCATCCTGCGAGGGTTCATAAATCCCACATGCCCTGAAGATTATTACAGTTCCTAATGGTCTTAGGACATGGGAAGGAAGCTAGGCTCAATGGCACAAAATGCATCCAACAAATGAAATCATATAAATAATTTAGGTTTCACAATTTAATTTTTATGGGCTGTTTTTTGTTGTTGCTGTTGTTTATGGGGCATAATAAGGGCTGTTGGCTTAGCCTGCAGTAAATAAAGGGGGGACATTCCGACACCAAACATTTCACTGCTGTTGCTGTCTTTCACCGCTGGCAACACTCAGCCATCCGGCTCCAGCCTGAGGTCACGGGCGTGTTCATAAATAACACCATCAGAGAGGCAAATGCTCACGCACACGCACAAATCTGTCTTCTGTTTTTAAATAAAAGGAGTGAATCTGCTCCTTTTCTTGCTACAGCTAGTCTCCTCTCAGGAGCCCAGAGCACAGCGTGAGCCTCTGTCTGCTCTGAAACAGCTTGTGCTGACTTAGGGTCATGAGCATCATTCAGATTAACGCACTGACTAGGCTCCTTCTGTGTGCGGAGGCCTCTGCTCAGCGTCAGGACGGGTGTCAAGAAACGACGATGCCAGGTCCCTTCAAGGACAGTGTCCTCCATAAACACGGGAGCATCTAAGTGGGAAAACAGAAACGTTTCAAATGACGCAAGAGCTGGTGCAAGACAGCACATGCCTGACCCAGAACACAGAAAAGCCTGCCCAACACCACAGACGGAGAGACTGGCCTGAGGTTTTGCTTCAGAGTAGCTTTCAGATTCGTCCAAGCAAAAATCCTCGCGGTGAGCAACATACACACCTTTACATTTGCATCTGCAGCGTCAGTAATAGAACAGGGTACCCGAAGTTGTTTATATGAGAGTCTGCTGCGTGGCCATAACTTCTCAAACTTAAGTGTCCGAAGGCCCGTCTGAACATTTAAACCTGTCTCCAGGCTTGGTCTTTTCAGAGAGCTGAGTGCTCTGATTCAAACCCCTTACGCCGCGTGTGCGGGGCTAACACTGCGGAGGGAACAGGGAAAAGGGCAGACCCGTCTCTGCCCTCCCGTCGGCTGTGGTCTAGTCTCTCCAGACTGTCCTAAGGGGCGGGCGGGACGCCACTTCCACCCATCGGACATCTGCTTTCGGCCACCAGGTAGAACACTTGCAGACACGTAGGGCACAGACAAGCACGCGCGCGCCCACACACTCACCCCCAGACTTCGGGGCTCTAAGCAGAGTGTCCACACCCTCGCCCGCGTGTGGGAGGACGGTGCTGCTAAGTCTGGGTTCGGCGGGCAGCGGTGGCTGGGCTGGCAGGTCCGAGATGCCCCCCCGTCCGCCTGGGGCCCCGCTGGGCTCCTTGGCTCCCGCCGTGTCCGTCTGCTCTCTCCGGGAGACCAGACGGTGCCTCCCCACGGTGCTCGGGGCTCCCTGAGCGCCTGCGCCCAACATCCCAGCGTCCCCTCTGCTGCATCGTGGCGGGCACGCCAAGCGGCGAGGTGACTCAAGGGGACCCTGGAGGGAGACGGGCTGTCGGCGGCCTTCTCGGCGGCAGCGGACACCTTCGCCTCCATCCACCGCGCTCCCAACCTCACAGGAGTCTCTCGGAGGAAGGGGCTGAGTGTTGTCTGTGCTTTTTAGGTGAGCAAACTGAAGCTGAGAGATACGCAGAAACTACTTAACTTCTTGGAGTCCTCTTAACATTCTTGAGTGTTATTTGTTAAAAGGGGCTTAACCCGAGACATACTGGTGATTAAATGCTTCTTCTTCAATTTACCATCTGCTGAGAAACAATAGGCAATTTATCTATTGTTCCTGTAAAACAGGAATAAAAATATCCATCTCACACGGTTATTTTCTGGGCTGAACTGAGAGGCGCCCAGCATAGCTGTTGTGCACAGTGCCTAGCAAGGCGCCGGTGCTCAGGGCTGTTCCCAAGGAGATCATTCATGGATTAGAAGAGGAGCTCTGAGTCACGTGCTGGGAGAGGAGAAAAACACGTCACATTAAGACCTGTCAGCGAGGTCGTAGGGAGAGGCATGATCACCGATTAGGAAAGCTTAAAACGGTCTGGCCACTGCGATCACGGGAAGTCGTCTTCAGGTCATTAACAGGACGGCCCAAACGGGCCGAGAGCATGTCTCTCCTCTGGCGGGGGGGGGGCGGGGCGGGGGGAGGTGACAGGAGGGACAGGGGCCCGGAGGAGTCCCTGCGGACAGAGGGAGCGGTGAGGACCTGGACGCGGACACTAACCACCAGCCTCTGTGACGCTCCATCCGGCCCCTTCCTCCGAATTCCTCCGCAGTCCGCGCAGACCAGCGCCTCGGTCGAGAAAGGCCAGTTTACTCCAGTGACTCTTCCTTCTTTTTCCCAAAGCACACGTTTTCGTTTTGTTGTGCTGTTTGCACCAGCGAATGGGGACGAGACTCGCTCTTGTCCCTTGCGGGCGGCTCCCCGCGAGCAGCACCAGGACACCTGGAGAGGCCAAGGCTGCGTGCCCTTGCTTTTCAGGTTTGCAGGTAGGGGCCTGGGAGGTACAAGCCCGAGCCTCGTGTGGGTGATTTTAAATGGAAATGACAAAAGTCCACATACTCAGCATTTCACTGAACGCAGGGCAGAGAAAGGGAGGAGCCAGAAGACTGGCGGAGAATTCAGCAGAAGCAAGAAACGCGTTCCTGAGACAGGGGCTGGGCTGTCGCAGCTGGTGGAGGCGGCCAGGTGGACTGGGGGTCAGTTTACTTGTCTCGCTGAGCCACATCTGGGATGGGGACACTGAGGCACTCAAATTTCAGTGCCAGGAAGCAGGGACTTCCAAGCCCTAGGAGCCGTGGACCTTCGGGCCATCACCGCATCGTCACTGGGTCATCACTCCGCACGGCGCGTGGAAACCGTCCACTTCACGTGTAGCCAGGCGGTGTAACTTGGCGGGAGCACCCTGACCTGCTGTCAGCAGCCCGGGCACTGGGCCCCGTCTGCCGATATGTGGCTCTCAGACTGTGAACAAATTACGGGAGGGCTCCAAAATAAAACATCTTCAGGTATATAATGAAGGCATTAGACGTCCTGTAAGGCTTCTGCCCGGGGCCCACGTCCTTCCTGGCTTTCTCTGCAAATTCAGAGACAGGTCAGGAACCAAGGCAATTAAAACAGTGGGGAAAAGGGCAAAAGCACAGTATATGAAGAGCTATTGCCAAACTGTAAGAAAAAAGAACGTTTCAACAGACGCTGGAGAAAACTGTCAACAATTATCATCACAGGAAATTAACGGAAGAACTGCAATGGCCAACCAGCCGATGGAAACGTGCCTTGACCTCCATCATAACCGATGCTACTGAAGGAGAGAGGGACGACCACTGAGGACACAGAGAGGACGGCGTCCACACCCAGGGGAGAGGCCTCGAGCCGGCTTCCAGCCCGCAGAGAGGGGAGACACTGAAGCCCGCCGTTTGAGGTCCCCAGCTTGGGGACCTTTGCTACGGCAGCCTGAGCTGACCGACCAGCCTTCACGTCCTCTTTCAGTCTTCTTCCTCCTCCCAAGGCCAGGCTTCCCCACCAAATGCCGACGAGACACCCCTGCAGCTGGGAGCCACAGTCCCAGCAGACCACGGGGCAGCAGACGTCACCCAGGGCCATGCACCCCAATCCGGATTCTCTGCTGGTCCTTAGAATAACGTGGCCCGCGAGCAGCCATTTCAATGGCCACTGAAACAGTCAACAAACAAAGCATCAGAAACCATAAGTTTTAATCCCAGGGTTTTTCCTATGGATAAATGACTTCACTTTTTTAAATAGATTTCTCTCCCCTTTTCTAAAATACTGTAAAACTATCTGTTTCTCTTTTGATGAAGTGTCGTAAGGAATGGATTAATTCAGATTATTACAAAGCAGTTCGGAAATTTCCACATCCAACAATACAAACTATTGAGTTTCCCCAATAATACAGAAAACAGAAGGTCTGTGTTCAGCTGGATACAAATGCATATTCGAGAACCTGACTGCCCATGTTTAAATCCTGGCTTTGTCATTACCTGCTGTGCCACCATCAATAAGCTGATTAAACCTCCCGTGCCTCAGTGTCCCCAACTGTAAGACAGGGTAAGACAGGGACCTGTCTCATGGGGCCACTGGAAGGACTACAGTTGAATCGGAGTTATGCTTAGAACAGCAAGCAGGAAGTCTTCGTACGTGGAAGCTGTGACCACTCGTGCCATCCGTGTGTGCACTGTGACCGCTTCCAAGCGCAGGAACAGAGTCTAGGCTGTTAAGTGTCATCACTGAGGGAGAGAAGAAGTAGCACGCAGGGCCTCACGTTAACTGGTAAAGGAACAACAGCTACTCAGACAGGGAATAAAAACAACCAGATCGATTCCTCTAATGTCAGTTATTTTAGTCCCCTTGTAGGCGGAGTGTCAAATCCATAGGACAGGCCAGCTTCACTTGATGCAAAAAAAAGTAACCCTTGCAATACCTAACAATTTGTAAGTTACCAAGGAGATTTGGAAACCACCATCTCATTGAACCTCCAAGAGAACTTTTGAAGGCAAGTGGTGCAAGTCTTACAAAGTCCTAATTTACAGGCGAGGAAGCCGCAATCCCAGGAAGATGTTTTGCCCAAAGACGAACAGAGCTATTCCCAGGCTATTCCCAGGCTGGCATTCCAGGAAACTCCAAGGTCAATGCCACGCTCGGACTGAGCACTGGCTGAGCGTCTCAAGTTACAGTGTCCTGGCGGGCCGGGGAGGACACCGCCCTGTCCAGTCGAGGCTCTGTTACCTTCTGTGTGCGTGTATGTGCGTTGGGCGGATTATTTTTAAGTAAGTTTACTCTAGAGGAACGATTTTTATAAGCTTCCTGGTAATTGATGGGTTGTTTCCATGCAATTAACCATAAGCAGGGAGCCAGCTGTGAAGAACAGCAACAATAAGGGACACTTTGCTGCTTTTCCGCTCCTCCGGGGAGAGTCGTGTCTCCGTGCGCCTCCCCTGACACACAGCGTGCGGGGAGCAGGGGCCGGCCGCGCGTTTGCGGGGTGGAGACGCCCGCTGCAAGGGAGCCCTCTGGAAGTGCCCCTCGTTCCAAACGCCCCAGCGCGCGCTCCGGCCGTCCTCCTTTCCAGCCCTCCTCCGGTTTAGACATCTGTCCCGGATCCGGCAAGCAGGCTGAATGGAAGCGGTGAGGAAATTAAAGGCAGAACCCCTGAAATTCGGTGCCTTCTCCTCCTTGAGGCCCTGTCCCTCGGCCCCGTGTGCCGGCGGGGAGTGGCACTGCTTCCCCACGTCTGCTCCGCGTGCTGGCGAAGAGGGTCTGAGAAGAAACAGCCCTGGTCTCGTCTCCAAAGCCTTGTCAGCAATGATGTCGCCTCTTTCAAAAGGAAACCGCTGCAGGAGGGGCTCGGTCCTGGCGCTGACGTACCAAAGGCGTCCTTCAGGTGGCCGTCCTCGGCACGCCGTGCCTGCGCTGTGACAGCGGCTCTGCGGCTAGCCTGTTGGGACCAGGACCTGGGGCTGCACGAGGCGGCCTCCACCCGGAGTGGCGGCTGGGGGACGTCTTTCTGACTTGGTCCCCCTCCTTGGCAGTGAGGGGACGGCAGACAGCAGGGCTGCTGGGGGCGGGGGAGGCGGGCCCGGCTCCAGGGCGCCTGCTGCTGCCCCCCGGGAGTGACACGGGGGCACCCAGGCAGCAGGGACAGCCCGGACAGAGACCACCCCCAGGCCGGGCGTCTGGCTGTCGGGGAGACCCCGACAGGCAGGAGGGCAAACGCACAGCAGTGACGTCCCAGCTCCAGCAACGTCCCAGAGGGAAGGTGGGGACAGCAAACGAGAGGTTTCGCTTTGCCTGCCTTTCCCGGGCGCTGCCAACGGGAATAAGGAGAGTGCCGTTCTCTGCCTCCGGTCCAAAAAAGCTAGAGGGCAGTTTCTCGGGCCACCTCTCTCTGTGCTTTGGACCAGAGCAGACAGGAGGCCGCACGCGGGACCTTCCCGCGCCACCCTTCCCGCCCTGACTGGTTCCGCGCTGCCGTAGGCTCAGGCCGTGGGAACCGAACACCATGGACGGGGCTTAGGGATGAGAGACACCGATCTCTCGCGGCTCCAAGGGGGACGTCCCCGACCAAGGGCCGGCAGGCCTGGCATATGGCTCATAGGTGGTGACTCACCGTGTCCCCGCAAGGAGGGGCCCGGGGACCTCTTCCATGTGGACCCTAACCCCACGGCCTCAGCCCCTCCCGGGGCCACCCGGCAACACCACCGCATCGGGCGCCACGGCATGTGAATTTGGGGGAGACAAGCTTTCTGTGCTTAGCAGTTAACGACAAAGTCAAGTCCTAACCCTAACCACGCCCAGGAAGGAAAGAGCAGCCACCAGCTTCACCAGCACCCCTTAACGCGGGGACCCTGCAAGTCTCCGAACATTCTGAACAGCAGCCCTGCTCTTCCCAGGGTCCCCTGGACATCAGCGAGCGGAGGACTCTGCACGCAGCACCCTACAGCAACGGGTGTCCAGTAGCCTGACTGCTTTTATGGTACAAATGAGGAGACACATTCATTCTTGTTTTTACCTAAAAGAACATGTGGGTGGAGGGACCTGTCAGACGAAGAAAGCTTCCTGAGCGAATATCATTCCAGGAAGCAGACTGTGACATCAGGGGGCTGGACTCAACACCCGTGTCCTGCCGCCCTTTTCAGGGTGAACGTGGGGGCCGGTGCCGTTAAAGGACAGCCGAGGCGAGGAGACCCTCACGGGGGCAGCCGGGGAGGTGCAGGCCCCTTTATTCTCCAGAAGCAGCAACGAAACCTGATGCTTTCAACGGGGTTTTCCAAGTTCAGTGGGGAATCTCTGAGCTCTTTGCGTTTTCTGTGTCAGCTCACCAAGCTTCAGAGTGACCGATGGCAGCAAGGTCACTTGATTGGCATGTGCCCGCACGGCGAGGATGGCGAGGGGCCAACTCCCGGGGCAGCTGCGAAGGGCACGGCTCCGCTTTTAAGGAAAGATGAGACACTCCTCCTCTCAGAACTGCGCCCCGCCATCCTTGAAAACCGGGGTGCTGTCTTCCGCCCCCCCTGGTGAGGGCGTCTTTTCTAGAACGTGGCATCCATCTCTGAACCCTGAGTGTGAACAAGGCAGACGCATGAGCCTCCTGTTCCACGTACAACGAGCTCATCTGAAAGGTAAGGACGCCTTAACTAACACTGGAGCTGGCTCTGGGACGCGGTTAATCCAGGGAACAGGTTTTTAGTCACCAGCCCCGGTCCCACAAACAACAACAGATCCGGCTGCGCAGTGTCAGAAGCCTCACGGACATCCACTCTTTTGGGGTTGAAGGCCTCACCAGCCATGAGACATGTGCTCAACAAGAATTCCTCTTTCATCCTAAGCCATTTGTGGGGTGGAACTGTGACAGCCCCCCCCCCCCGGGGACATGCAGTAAGGGGTCCAGCGGAGCAGAGGGACACAGAGGCCAAGAGAAGTCAGTCCCCCAAGTCCTGCATTCGCGTTAAAAGAGAAAGTGAACCAGGGGTTGAGGTGCTTCTGAGAGCCAAGTGCCACTGCAGATGGGACCCGAGAGGCGGCCCTTCACAGCCGAGGGGACGCTGGCGGACGGAGATGAGAACGTCCGAGGGACACACCGACTCGGGGTCCAGGCCGCCCGCGCAGACCCCCGCCCCGAGTCCCCCAGCTCAGCACTGGGCCGCCAGAGCCCCTACTTTCCTGTTCTTTTTAAAAACCAGCTTCATGAAAACCTAAGGTCTGCGCTCTGACCGCTCCAGGCAGGGCAGGGGCCTGGCGCTCCGTCTCATTGACGCCAAAACTGAAGTTTCCAACAGCGGGATTTTTGTTTATTTTCTCCAGGAAGCCCCTGTTCAAATGCAACTATATTCCCCGGATAAAGCACCAAACCACTGAAAAGGAAAAGTGGAGCCTGAGGTTGGCAGGCAGCCTTTAAAACGTAACCGACCATGTTACCTGCCCCCCTTTTCTCAGTATTTGAGCTCAGTCTCCCTGTTCAGGAGAAAGAGGGTCACCTCTTGTCTCTAGCTGGTGGCGGTGGACCATGTACTGAGGAAGACTGGAACTCAGAGCAGGGTCTGTGGCTCCCGGAAGGAGGCCTCCCATGGTCAGAGAATCATCAGAATCATCATCAAAGCACAATAAAGATCATTGATTATCGTGACGATGGTGTATGTTGTCAAAGATGCTTTCCATTTTGCTTCCCCTTGGATCTTGCTTCCCCTTCGTGAGTGGGAAAGAATTGGGAAGAATTTTCACTTTGTAAAAACAAACAGAAACACTCTACAATATAACAACATAGAACGGCAATAATTAAAATTACCAGGCTGATTGAAATGCCAGTGGTCTGACAGGAAGTGGTAATTGCACAGCCTCCGGGGTGACGAGCCACCGCAGAGCCGGAGGGCAGGGGCGCAGAGGCTTCGGGCGCTGCCGGGGCGGGGGGGGGGGGGGGGGGGGGGGGGGGGGGGGGGGGGGGGGGGGGGGGGGGGGGGCGCGGCTGGGAAGAGGCAGCTCTGGGCCCCGGTGTGCGGTGCTCGCAGGGGTGGAGCAGGAAGCGGCAGGGCTGCCGGCAGGAGGGCGCAGGAAGGAGCTCCCCGGAGGGTGTCTCCTCCTCATCTCCAGACGCCGTCCGTCCGTTTCCACCAAGACTGATCGCGTGCTAAGCCTGCTGGGCCACTGGCCTCTGCTTCACCCTGACTCCGTTTTATATTTCTTGAGATACACAGTGGGTCATGTGCGGCCACAAGAGGAGGCAGAGAAGAGGCCCAGGAGGAAACAAAGTCTGGTCACTCACAGGGCCTGGAGGCAGGAGGCACAGCCGCCACGCAGGGCCCTGCGGGGAAGCACCAGCCGCCAGGAGCGAGGACAGCGTGCAGACCGAGGCCTTTCCTGGGCTCCACCGGCAGCAGGCGGGGCCGGAGAGCAGGTGCAGCCGGCCAGCGTGGGTCCCGCGGGGGCTGTGGGCTACCGGGCTGGCCCTGGGCGCCTGGCCCTGACCCTGGACGAGGGCAGAGGGGCTCACCCCTGGGTGCTTGACACCTAGAGGGGTCTGGCTGTGGGGTGGCTGGCTTGCATTTCCCAGGAGTGCTCCCTGGGGGCCCTTGTCATCTCTGAGACCTGGTTCATCCCAGGAGGACGTCTCCCCAGCCTGAGAGCTTCTCCAAGATGACGAAAAATCATAATACGCAGAAAGTCCAAACAATATTCAACATGCTCCACTCCACTCCAGTGCCATTCCTCCAGGTGGCAGGCGGGAGGGCCGGAAATAAGACTGTTTGGAAATGCGACAGACAACTTATGTCCCCCTCTAAAGAAGACGGAGGGGCTCACAAGTGGGGACAGCGGACGAGGAGGATCAGACCTCAGGTGCCGAGGGCCGTCATGCTCGTGGGGCTCTGAGCAGACGCTGCTTCGCATCCAGCCGGGGCCCAGGGCAGACGGGGCGGCAGCTCGGGGAGCGCGACGGGTAACACGGAAGAGCAACCGGGAGGCGCTGATCCCGAGGACTCTGCAGTGTGCGGGGCGGGGGTCCGTGCTGCCCCGACTGGCGGGCAGATCAGGGAGGTGCCAGTCCTCCCCCTGGGGGGACAGAGCAGGGCCGGCTCCGCCTGCTCCGCCCACTTCCGGGGTCACACCTCTGGGTCTGCGGGTGGTTTGTCCCCGGGGTGGCCGCCTGTGGGGCCCTGGAGACCCTGCAAACTCCGGAGGAAAGGATCACAGTCGCGAAGGGCCCTCTGCGCGCTGGGCGGCTGGCCGCGTCCACAGCCTGGCTCACAGAGGAGAAGGCCGAGGCTCCGAAGACAGCGCGGCCCGTGCAGAACGGATGCTCATGTCAGCAACCTAAAGCGGTGGCCCTGCTGCGGGCAGCGCTGGCGCTGCCCCAAACCACGGCCTTCCTGTCCACAGTGGCCCCGGGGCCGGAGCGGCGCGCGCACCCACGAGGGGCCGCCCTCACAACGCATCGCGGAGTCAGCATCAGCGCTGCCCCCACCTCGCCGTGAGGAGACCGGCCAGGGGGCCACAGACCTGCTCCAGGCCGCAGATCGCGGCAGACCGGGGGTCGCGGCAGTGCAGCTGGCAGGGCGCCAGCCGGCCCATCCCCGAGCTCGACCCAATTGTCTGCCTGCCACTCTCCCCCTCCCGGCATCTCCCACCTTCGCTGCTTGGCTCCCACTTGCAGTTTCTGCCATTTCTTGCTCCTGGGGTTTCAGGGGGAGTGAGGCGGGTCCCTCTGGGCTACACCGAGAGCACAGGTGCTCTTGTTGAAAGACAACCAGAAGTATTTTTACAGCGAGACTAGGATCATTTCATTTGGATGCTATTAAATTAATAAAACTCCAAGGGCTGGCCGGTGACAACTGAATTAAACATACAGCACACAGTCCAAGCACGTAAGAGAGTGGGCTGGCTTCCTGACAGATGGGTTTCGGACACACCGCAGCTGGCTGATCACCTGTCTGCCAGGTCAGGTGATCGGGTCTGAAAAAGTCTCATCAGGCATCTTCTGTGGGGGCACAGGCAGCTCGCTCCACTGCAGAGACCACTGATCACCTTACGATGGGGCCACAGGCTGGAGGGACACCTCCAGTCAGACGTCACCGAGAGCTTCCTGTGGGGCCGGATTGCTCCTCTGGAGGCGAGGTGACCCGTGTGACACGGGGCAGGTGCACACGCCGGGCTTCTCGGCGCTCCGGACACGCCCACCCGCGCACACGGCCGCGCCCCAGCCCCGCGCTCTGCTCGTCCCGGAGAGGAACCGGAAGTCATCACGTGTCCATGGGCCCCGCGGGGAGACTTCAGTTTGGTACATTTGTACCACGGAGTTTTTCCAGTTGTTAAATGAGTGAATTGGAGCTTCAGGAATCAAGAGTGATACACCACGGAGAATACGAAGCGAAGGGCGTGAGGTGCGGACGGACGCCGCGTCTTGCCCTTGAAACACGCTGTTTACGAAGACGCGCCGCGCAGAGCGCACGGACGTCACAGCGGTCCTGGCACCGATTAAACCCCCGAGTCAGGATGGGGGCGAGCTTTCCGAAAGGATCGACTGAAGAGGCCTGGAGGGGCATAGGTGGGAGATTTAAACGGTAATTACACTGCCCTGTTTCTTTAAAATAGGACGCACTGAGGTGATGATGTAGTCTGTTTTAATGATGTGAGGTTACCCGTCGGCACTCTGCGCTCCATGTTTTTGCGAGGCTTGAAATAGTTCAAAGTATAGAAGGCGCTTCCTGCGAGCTGAAGACGAGGGCACGCGGGGCAGCAAGGCTGATCCCTGCACGGAGGGCACAGGCCACTCCACGAAAGTGCATCAGACGCGACGGGCACCTCCCTGGCGCCGTGAGCAGCCGCGGTGGAACAAAGGCTTGGCGTGAAGTCTGTCTTTGATACGAGCAGACTTTATATGACAACCTTTCTCTTGAGCAAAATTTATCCCTCCAATAACTCACTTTCCTGAACTTTCCTCTTTATAAACAGGACGTACACATGAAGCAGCGTTCCAAAGAGAGCTTGGGGAACAGGCTAGAAGGATAACGTGACAGGGGCTTGGGGAGCCGGCCTTCCTGGGGCTGCCCGGCTGCAAACCTTTTGCTGTCACTGCTCATTTAGAATTAACCTGGCTGGTTATAGAAGAAAGAAGAAATCACAGGTGGCTCCGAGCTCCCGCCAGACTTTTGATGGATTGAAATCTGGGCTTGACGATGTCACCTTTCACAGCAGGCCAGGATGGCAGGTTCGGCTGATGGCACTTGATTCAGTGTCTCCTGCTCAGGGTTTTCCCCCTAGCTGTTTAAAAATGCTTGAAACTCGACTTTTCCGATTCACTTCACGTTTAGATAAATTTGACAAAGGGCAGAGAAACAGGCGGTAGCCAAACAAACGGGAACAACCTAAGCCACCAACCCTAGGCTCTCAGCGGGGAAAAGGAAGCCTTCGTCTGGCCCCCAGAATGTTCAGGAGACTTTTTCTGATGCTGACCAGCATGGCTCCGAGGGTCCACTTAGCTCTTGCGGTGACAGGTTTGCTCACGATCAAGAGAATCACTCAGAATCATTTCTTGACATTCTCGGGTCCTATTGAGCACGTCCTGAAACTCGTCCAACACAGCATTGTCGTTACACAGGCAAAGCACGTGGTCACTGCTTACCAGAGACCTGCCCTCCCAAGCCAGGGGAGGCCACGACTTTGTGAAGAGGTTAACTGTACACAGAAGTCTCAGATGATATTAGCAGTTTTTCAGCAATAATTTTTAACGGGGTATGCAGCAAAACCTGGTCCTCGCATCAGGGCTCCTCAGCCCACGTGTGATTTTGACTCAGCTGTGGCACACGGGTCACTGAGCTCACCTGCTGACATCACGAGCGTGAGCTGCATGTCTTTCCTCTTTGCTTCAGCATCTTCTCCAGTCCCGGGGGCTCACTGGTCCCACACTAGTGCAGACCGGGCATCAGAGGCATCCACGTCCAAGGTGAGCCCTCCGCCGACGGTGGGCAAATGCTGGACCCCTGCGCTTGCTTCCAGAAGATGATTCTGGGGGCCATTCCACACTTAGGTGTGGTTTTGTTTGGATTTAACCTGGTTGGGTTCTGTACGCCTCTGACACAGTGGCTTAATGTTTTTGTGAGATGTGAATTTTTTTTTTCATAAAGTTTTCTCTCCCTTTCTCTCGTCTTTCTTACTGGAACTTGTCTTACACCCTTTTCTCTCTGTGCTGCATGCTGCATATTTTCCCCTGACCCATCTTCCAGCTCACTAATTTGTGTTCACCTTTCCTCCACTGCTGCTAAACTCATCCATTCAGTTCCTAACTGCAGCTATGGTGCCTTTTTGTTCTAGAATCTCCCTTGGTTATTTCTCATAGTTTACATTTCTTTAACTATTAAACATATCTGATAACACCTTCATTTGAATGTCCTGTTTCTATTGTCCGTTGTTTCACACTGTTTTTGTTCTGTGCCCTATTATTTTTGATTGAGTGCTAGACATTGTATATGGAAAAAATTACATCCCATCTGAGGCCCAGGATGAGGTTTCACGTCTCCAAAAAGAATGCACATTGCTGCTTCTCCTGAGGCCTCTCTCTCTGGCTTGCAGACAGCCATCTTCTGGCTGCATCTTCACACAGTGTTCCCTCTGCATGTATGCATTCCTGGGGTTTTGCTGTGTCCAAGTTTCCTGTACTTATAAAGGCACCATATCGGGTTAGGACCACACTAATTGCTCATTTTAACTTTACCCCGTCTCCAAATACAGTCACATTCTGAGGCACAGGGGTTAGGGTTTCAGATATGAATTTGGGGGGGGCAGTTCAGTCCATCACACTAGTCTGCCATTGTTGGAGAGGCAGTGTCTTACTCGAAATGCAAAGGAACTGTTCATCTTATCACCTTATGAGATTTAATTCCGTTTTAATAAAACAACTTGTGTTTTTTCATGTGTGTATACAAAAACCAAAAATAGTGTTTGAAGAAAAAAAATTACTATAATTTCTGTGTCTATGTGTATATAGACTCTCAAGAGTTTCTGTATTCATACACATTCCATCTATGTAAAAGCATATTTCAATTAAATTTTTGGCAAGGTTGACAAATTTGCAAAGAGAAAATGAATTCCATCAAGGCAATCTAATTCATTTCTAAACACTATGTATTTAAAGAAAAATTTGTTTTTCATGAAATTATCAGTTACTATTCTTTCCCATTTAAATGTTTAGTAAAGTTTGCTTCATTGATCAAAATTTTGCCCATATCAAGTTTTACTGATTTAGGGCTTCTGCATTTTCTTTTCAATGGCCACACCTGTGGCATATGGAGGTTCCCAGGTTAGCGACTGAATTGGAGCTGCAGCTGCCAGCCTATGCCACAGCCATGGTAGCTGCGTCTGAGCCGCATCTGCAAACTACACCACAGCTCACGGCAACGCCAGATCCTTAACCTGCTGAGCAAAGCCAGGGATCAAATGGAATCCTCATGGACAGTATGTCAGGTTCTTAACCTGCTGAGCCACAGCAGGAACTCCAGCTTCTGCATTTTCAGTGTCTTTATAAGCATGATTTTTGAGGAGTTAGTCCTATTTTCCTTTAAGTAATCTATAGAGTTTTAGTTTTTTTTTGAACTTGATTCTTCTGTTTGTTTTTAGCCAACAAAACCCTTACCATGCACAATTCGCATTACTGTCATTCTTCTATGTGTGTCTTTTATCCAACAACCAAGAAAAAGCTGAGTATAGATAAATGAGTTTTACTAAGCTCTTAAATGATCCGCAAGAAAATCCTGGACACTTTGCCAGACAGACATACCAAGAAAGAAGGAGAAAGACGGGATGGATAGAGAAGAGAGGTGGAGACTGGAGGAGACAGAGAAGGGAGGGGGCGGCCTCTTGCGTCAAAAGTGTGGGGTGACGCGTCCTTCCTCGGCTGACCCAGTTCTCAGCACTTGTGTCGTCACCTGTGTTACGAACGATTGACTAACGAGCTGAAACCGCTCTTTAATGAAGAGCCCCTTCGCCAGGACCGTCACCAGCTCCGCGACCTTCCAGTGTCTCCACGCGGCGGGCGGCAGCTTCGGACGACCCGGTCTCTGTGTGCTCTGTGGTAGGAGAATCTGATGAACATCCTTCCGACTTTTCCAGGTGATTGAGCAACTTTGAAATGTGCAGAAACAGCGGCATTGCCATGTTTTCCAAGTCCCCTTGTTTCCGGATCCAAATCCACTGGCCCCGGCCCCATGCTCACTTAGAAACTGGACACCCTTCAAAGTGAGCCCCGAGCACTTCCGGCTCGTCAGACACGTGCCGTCAACAGCCCAGCCAGCTGTCGGGTCAGCTGTCAGGTCAGCTGCTGGTGGCACCTGCTGTCTCCTTACTCTTTTTGGCTGGCTCCATCCTTTACTGGGAACCGTCCTGCCCACGGGCACAGCCGCCCCTGCTGGGCCTCCCCTCACTGAGCGGCCCACAGACAAGGGGCCCCTGCGCGTCTCCCAGCCACCGGGGACCCAGGAGCCCTGGGGTGGCCTCCCGAGCGGGGCTCCTACCTCCCTGCCTGTAACTTTTCTCTCTTTAGCGTCTGTCAAAGCAGCGTACCACCTGACCTGTGCTGAACTTAATATAAGTGTATGTTATATATGCTGTCAGATTTACTCCTTACTTAGAAAAAATCCCATGAGGCAGAAACAGACGTCGATGTTGTTAGTTTGCAGATCGGGAAATTGAGGCTCAGACACTGTTCACCTACGTGACGCAGAAAGGAAGTAGCCGCCGGCCAGACCCGAACCAGTGCCCTTGGCATCTGCACCAGAGGAGCTTCAGCACCAGCGTCAGACAGGTAAGAGGGCATCGCCGCTTGGATGGTCCCCTGTGCTCACTGCTACGGGGCTGGGGGTCGGGGCCTGGCTGCGGAGCGGGTGCGGGGGGCGGCTCTCAGGTGGGCGCTCCGCGAGGCCACTGCATGCAGTGCGGGCGTGGCGGGGCTGTTTGGCCTCCAGGGCCCACATTCTAGGGTTTGCTCTGCTGTCTTAGGGACTCGAGCCTGAGCCGTGTGGATGGGCCCCGCAGTGGCTGGATTAGTCGTACGGCAGCCCACGGGGACAGAATGGAAGAGAACATTGGGCGGCCTGGAGGATCGCGGCCCTTAGGGCTGGTGGTGCTGGGGGCTTCGAGGGAGGGCATCTCAGCACGGACGGCGCGGACGCTGACCCATCAGGACCGCGCGCCCAGGCAGGACAGGGCGCTGTCCCCTGCGGCTCCCCGAGAGAGGTCTGGACACGTGGTTTAGGGGAGCAGCCGAAGCAGGCTGGGGGCCTAGGTCGCGTGGGAGTCGGTTGTCCCCGTTTTGTGACCACACCAGTGCCCAGAGGCTGAGGGGTCTGGATACGCCTGAGAGCAAGTGTGTCCGCTGAAATAGCTGCGAGTTTCTGCACACGGCCCCGTGCCCCCGGCCCGGGCACCGGACGCAAACGGAGACCTGGCTGGGAGATGCCGGCCCCGCTCTGATAACACCTGGAGGTTTGGTTCCGGGCGGAGCTGGTTTGCCGGCCCCTCGCCCTGGGGTGAGCTCCCCGCAGCTCTTCGGGCGCCAGGCTTCCAGCTGGCCTGTCCCACCCACGAGCGTGCCAACGAATCCCCGGACACCCTGCAATCCCAGGACGAGTAACTTCAGCCCGGCTCTGCCACCCTCTCCAGCCGCAACTGGAGGACATAAAAGGAACAAGGATTCGCTCCACACCAGACAGCTCACTTTGCAAAGGAAACACTCATGCCGGGAGGAGAGCTGGGCCTGGGGCTGCCGCCGCGAGCATCGGGGCCGCCCGCCGCCTACGGCCGTGACCCCCAGGGCCGTCTGAGTCCACGGCACCTCTTCCTCTAGAAGACTCGCACCGCATCTTTTTAAAAAGTTAAGCTACTATCTGGAGAGGTTATTACAACTTTTGTGCCCCTTGTGGGATTTGGGTACCAAGACTCACGGCACAAGCAGGGTGAGATGGAAATTCCATTGCAGGTGTGAGCAACCGAAAGAAACGTGGGGAGTTCCCCTTGTGGCTCAGAGGTAATGAACCTGACTGGTATCCATGAGGACTCGCATTTGATCCCTGGCCTCGATCAGCAGGTTAAGGATCCGGCGTGGCTGTGGTGTAGGCTGGAGGCTGCGGCTCCAATTCAACCCCTAGCCTGGCCAACTTTCACATGCTGCTCGTGCGGAAGCAAAAAAAATAAAGCAAAGGAAAAAAAGTTTGAGGCGGGTCAGAGAATACTTCGTGATTGTTATGGCTTGTTAGATACAGCTAAGCTGCTAAACTGATGGATTCTTAGGCTTAAACTAGTTGCCAAATCTAATCATGGCAAATGTTGGCATTCTTGATAATTTTTCTTATTTTGACACTAAGGAAAAGTAAGTCACTACAGAATATGGTGGTTTCATTATGTGACTGGCTGAAAAAAGACCGTGCAGCGAGATGTACTGTACAGAGTGTGGGCTGGCAGAGGTGCAATTTCCAGTAGCAAAGGTTGAAACTTCCTATTTATCATGTTTTACCTTAAGAACAAGTAACAAAGACGGGGTTATGTTTGAATAGCTGAGAACACACAAGGCCGATGGAGTTAGATGTGTACGAGGAACGTTTTTCTGCCCCTTGAAGAATCTGGCCTGTGACCAGGCCCCCAAGGTCCCATCCTTTCCTCGGAGGCAGGGTCACAACCACAGAGCCTGGTCTCCCGGCAAGTCCTCTTCCAGAAGCCCGTCTTTCACCTGTAACCTCCTACTTATCTCCTGGGGAGCCCCCCGCCCTGTGTTTAAGCGCCTTGTACTATAGAATCTTCTAGTGTAAGTCAGGCTCCCCAGCAGGAGCTGTGTCGATCACTGTCTTTTCCCAGCATCTAACCTGAGCGGACACGTAATGCAGGGCCAGGCAGCGCTGGGTGAGTGAGCGGGTAAGTGAACACAGCATCACCCTGACTTTTCTATGGGAAGATACTGGAAACTGGCCTGGAAGGACACCCTGTTCTTCATACCTGAACCTCTTCAGTGTGTCGCAGCTAGTCGCTTACATATCTGTTACAGCGTGGTCACGCTCATCTTAAATTTACCCACATACACGCACACCCAAGAGAGACTATAAACTTCCTAATCAATATCCTATTTAAATAATTAGCCGGAAATAGAAACAGAAAGAGGACACTGACTTCAGCCTGTGCTTCAAACAGAACAAGGTGAACCTGGCAATGTGACAGCTTAAATCCACTGGGTACTCGCCAGTGTATAAACCTTGGTGTGTAATGTATTCTAATTTGTAACTCAAGCGTGTGTGTGTTTTCATGTGCTATGAAAAAGTTAAAGTGTATTTTTAATATATATAAATTAATGACTGCATACAAAAATAAATGGTGAAAAGAGACACTTTTTTTTTTTTAATTAAATAGAAGAACCCGCAAGAGCACATGTGGAAGGAATTGAGGAGGAAGAAAACCAGCGTTAGAGACCACGGCAGTCACATGCAAACGGAGGGAGGAAGATGCCGGAATCAAGGGACAAAACCTCGGGAGAAACGGAGCCTGCGCTCAGCCAGCCTCAAGCGTCTGCTTCGCATGTTAGTTCAATGTGGCCGTGGTTTAACCTCTGTGCCCAGACTCCCGGTGCTCAGGTGAACTTCTGACGCCTCTCCCAGTGGCAGCTGACGTTGCGACTCCAGGGAGAACCTTGGAAGGGACCCGGCACGTGCCGGGTCAGCACACGCCCATGGGGAGCCCAGCCGGCACGCTGCACCCCGAATGCAGAGCGATGGGGGCTCTGCGCCTCAGGGGAACTTGGCCCAGACCCCACCTGGGCTGGTGGGACGCAGACAAACCCAAACGGAGAGACCTCCCACTAACGCCCTGATGGGGACCCCGCCCCAACGTCGGGGTCGTCAGACACGTGAAGTCTGGAGAGAAGTGGCCACAGATGAAGGGCACACTCGACAGAGGGCCATGTGGCGCCTGGGCTGGTCTCTGGGACGCCAAAAGGGCCAGAGCGGGAAAATGGTGACATCCCAAAGTCTGCAGTTTGGGGAACCGCGTCAGCGTTAATTTCTTAGCTTTGATAAATGGACCGTGGCTATGGAGACGCTAACATTACAGGGAAGCGCAGTCTGTTCATACAATGGAAAATCATTCAGCCTTACAAAGGACAGAAATTCTAGATACAGAGAACAAACCGGCGGTTACCAGTGGGCAGCGGGAAGGGGGAGGGGTGGGGAACATACACAAGCTCCCGGCTCCGCTGTGCCCACAGACACCAGAGCCGAAGCTCTATAACTATGAATGGAGTCCGACCTTTACACGCTCTGAACCACCCTGCTGCACGCCTGTAACTTGAATCCTGTTGTACAGCAACGGTACCTCACTAAAAGGAAAGAAATTCTGACATCCACTACAGCCGGGTGAACCCCGAGCACGCGGTACTCGGAGAAATAAGCCAGACAAAAAAAGACAAGTGCTGAATGATTCACCTTACGTGGGGCACCCAAAGGGTCAAATGCACGAACACAGAAGGCAGTGGGGCGGTTTCGGGGGCTGGGGTGGCCGCTGGGGAATTTGTTCAGTGGGTTCAGAGTTTCAGTTTTTCGAGATGAAAAGATTCGGGAGATGGTTTGTACAACAAGCACATTTGGGTAACACAGCCGCATGGTGTATTTAGAACCCTTAGGAGGGTTGCTTTATAATATGTGTTTTTTAGCACCACATTTTTTTTTTTTTTAAGTAGTCTCTCTTCCCAAGGAAACAGTGCAACTAACAAGCAATAACCCAGGGCCTCTTGCTTCTCGCCGCCGCCCCAAGCTGCATGCTGTATAAGACACAATGGAAATCTTGGACACGAGTGATTCCTTGTTGCCGGTAGGAAGACTGCACCCCCGCTGCCTGGAGCTCCTGCTGAGGTTTTTGCATCCGGGTAAAGAGAACGCCGCCTCACCCCGGCTTCAGTCCTGCAGCTGCTGCTGCGCTGGGCTCCCACAAAGCCACCAGCCTGGGCCATGACCGGGCCCACCTGCAGGGCTTCGGCCAGATGCCTTCATCAGACATTTCCTGCTTTCATCTTGGCTCCATTGTTCTTATTTTGCTGTGGTCAACACACAGCTTTCCACCTTGAGCCCCATTATCCGAGGAGTCCTACACTCAACTGCTCTCTTTCTTTTCCATGGAATGTTCATGATTCAGATGCCAGTGGCTTTCTCATCTCTTCTAGGTCTGAGGCCGTGGGAATGCAGATGCAGCATAAAAACAGCAATGCTTCTTGAATGTCCAGATAGAGATAACACATCCGAGGGACCAAAATATTTGTAGTTGAACTACCTAAATACAAACACCTCCCTTCCTGTTTGTGCCCGTACGTTTGAGTTTGCAAACTGCCAGGGGTTTGGCGTCAGCTCCGACACGCCCTTGGAATTGGCACTGAGGCCGGACGGGGCCCCCCCTCCGCAGCCAGCGCTTCTCGCCGCGTGGTCCTCGGCTTCCGCACTGTTCCCACCTGCGTCTAGTCACCACGAGGATGACGACCACGGCCTCCCGACTGCCCCAGTCTCTCGTGAGGGTCATCAGCCCGTCCAAATCCAAACCACTCTCCTCAGGGAGCCACGACCGTCTTCCTAAAACGGCAAGGAGGCCTGTCGACCCATTTCTTATAGCCTTCTGCTGAGCTCCCTTTATCTCTCAGCGGGACTGGCAGGAGACATCCGCGTGCCCCATTTAAGCCTGTAACCTGGCAACCCTCGAGTCTACTTTCTTTAAGCCTTGTTCCACATTTAATGAGGAGAAAGAAACTGCTCACAAAGATGCTGTCAAAGATCATCGCCTGTGGACAATAAGGGACTTACTACACGAACCGAATATTAACCAAATAATCACCTTACACAGAGCCGTCTTCCACTTTGCAGTGTCCCTGTTTTACAGCAAATCTTTTGTTACCTTACTTTAGTGTCCTGTCTTATTTTTATTTTTGGTATGTCCTGCAGTTGCACTGAAAACCCAGAACCGGGCACCCCCAAGACGCCTCCGAAGTCTTGGCCTGCCCTGGCTAAGCGGGGGGTCAAGGGCACTCGCGAAGCCATCCCCTCAAGGCTCTCGCGGTCTGACGCGTGGCACAGCAGGTGCGCGAGGTGGTGAAGCAGGAAACCTGCGGTGAGCGCACAGCATCTCTGCAGCTTATTCCCAAGACGGCTTCCTGGAGCCACTGCCCGCGGGCCAGCCTGGGGCCTGCCTCTAGCCTCGAGGACAAGCTCCAGACTCCCGAGCAGGCCCTTGGGATCCCCAGGGCGGCCCCTCCAGGCAATGGAAAGGCTGCTGCTTCACCAGGAGCCGCGGGCGCCCGCCCCCCAGCTCTTCCCATGGCCCAGACCCCACGTCTGTGATCTCGTCCCTGTCCTGCCACAGGGGCTGCACAACGAGGGGTATTTAAGGGAGCGGCCACAGGCCGAGCGTGGGGAGGACGGGCGCCGGCAGGGTGGGACACCGCCGGGCCGCACTTTGGGGGCAGGGGCGTGAGGAACCCCGCTCCTCCTCCCGCCAGGGGCTCCCCCAGAGCCAGGGCCCACGGCCGCCGAGCAGCACAGAGTTGGCGCGGGACAACGCCCACGATGCCGCTTCCTCCCCAGAGGTGGCTGAGGCGCGTCCTCTGCTTTCAGAGCTGCGCACGTGTTGGCCTCCTCCTGCTTGCCGTTCCTCGAAGGCCTGCCTGCGCCTTTTGCAAACCGACCTCAGCGGTTCAGATCTCGTCCGACAGCAGAGGCAGGGCCGTCAGACCGCTGCTGCAGAGCCGGGGGCTGGGGGCTCGGGCTGAGGGAGCCCAGCTATCTGAAGGCTCAGGAAGGGGCTGCAAAAGCCTACACCACAGGGTGGGCGTGGGCGTACAGGCCTAACAAGAAGGAATTCTTTTGAAAACAAACTTTTAAGAGCCCTTACGGAAAAGAACCACAGATAATTTGTGCGTGGAGCTTTTATCTGAAAGTAACTTTAGAGGCCGTGTGTGTTGTATTTACACACACTTCCCAGCACCTAGATTCCGCAGGGACTCTCTCTTTTCTTTCTGTGCTGGTGTGTTCCAGATAAGTCCCTCGGCTTCTTCCATCTGAGTGTAGCCAGCTTCGCGTCCTGTCTTCTTTATGGATCCACATCGTTTCACATGATGAAATTCATTATGATTCATTAAGCTTACTCGTAAAGACAGCCTGGTGTCCCCGGGGAAAGTTCACGGACAGAATCTCTCTGGTTCAGTTGTGGGTGGTTTTCCCCCATACGCAAAGGCAGCTCTTGAGACGCACCACGGCAAGGTGGCCCCGCAGGCAGACCTGGGGATCCCGCAGCCAAAAATCAGGGCCTGCACGGCAATTTCTGAATAAAAATATCACCATGGGAGCGGGCACGCCATATGGCTGTCTGGTGGAGCTCTATGCTCGGCGTCAGCTCCATTTCCAAGGACGGACTGGCACAGACGGTAATTAGACCCTCGCACGGTGTGTGAGGCCGTGTTCCACGGAGGGTCTGTGCGAGCCGCGGATGGGAGGCAATCTGTTTCATTATCCACTGAAGGACTGCAGACACTTATCTGCTGAAAACCATTTGAAGACGAAGATTTAGAGCTAAGGCATTTCTTCCATAGCGCATCCTTCCGAAATGAACGGGGATTCTCGTCCTCGAGACAGTTTCAGCCCCAAGCTATCTCTGGCTCTCTGCAGAGTGACAGGTGGGGACATCTCCCTGGTTACTTCTCAGACGAGTTTAATAGTAATAACAATGATAATATATCTCTAAGAGCCACATGCAGACTTAACAGGAAGAAAGGGTTGGTTTTCAGGACGCATTTCACAGAATTCTCCGGGTGACGTTTTTTGGCCATTTCAGTAGCTCGTCTCCACTCAAAGAATATTTGTAGCCCTGACGGTATTTTCACACTTAGCGAAACATGTGCCATGTGTGCCACGTTCCCGAATGGGAGGGTTACTCACTCCTCCTGTGGCTGTGGCACAGCGGTGGGACGCTGCCGGGGGCAGTCACCTGCAGGAGCAGCAGGGGGACGGGCCGTCCAGGGTGACGGCTGAGAACGCAGAGGTGGAGGCCCCACGGCCAGGGGATGCTGCTCAGAGGACCAGGGCGAGGAGGGGGTAGAGGGCACAGCCCCCGCAGAAGGAAGGCGCCGCCTCCGCCGCTGGCTCTGGAGGGTCTCCTCTGCTGCTCCCGGGTCCCAGCTCAGTCTCGGGGGGCCAGGGGACCCCGCGGCATGCCATGCCCAGCTGTGCCGTGGAGCCAACGCCCTCCCCAGTCAGAGCCGCCGGGGACGGGGAGCACCGGTGCCGCTTGCGAGGTTAGCGCAGTGGTCCAGTCTGCTGGGGAGAAGCCTGAGCACAGCGAAAAGTGGGTCTTCAGAGCAAGTGACCAAGACTTTTTTTCACAAGGGTCACTCTAGGTGTGTGAGTCCACAATTCCCGGTGCCAAGGGATGGTGCTGTGGGGCTGTGTCCTGGGAACTCGGGCTGGGGGCTGGTTTCCGGGCGTCAGGCCACCTCTCCTAAAAATAAGTTACGTGGATGTGGGTTGTGAACAATACATTTACATTATTTGTCTTAATTTTTGGTTTTACTCGAACAGCGTTACTGAGATATCACTGACGCACAGGGATTGTGTGCACCTAGGGTGTGCAACACGGTAGTCTGTACCCAGCGATGTGGTTACACCATCAGGATCGCCAGCACGTCCGTCACTGCGCACAGCTGCTGCCTGTGTGCGTGCGCGGGCGCGTCCCACGCCATCTTCTGCTGGAGCGGTGGACGTGCTGGCTGTGTCACCACCACGGAGGAGCTCCCTCCAGCTGCCCATCCCTGTCCCTGGCCACACTGGCCTGTCCTGCATCTCCGCGGCCACTTGGAGAAGGCTTCAGAGCGGAATCTTCCAGGACGGCACCCGGGAGGCTGACATTTGCCACCAGCAGGATGCCCCTGGGCCCGCAGCCTGCGGCGTGTGTCAGGCTCCTTCTTCGCCAGCGGTGCATCGTGTCCCGTTCCACAGATGAGCCCAGTGTGTAACTGTCCATCCGCTGAAGGAAATGGGTTGTTTCCAGTTTTTTGCTCTCGCAGAGGAAGCTGCTACGAGCGTTCACGTCCAGCATTTTCGTGCACATAAGTCTGATTCCTCTGGATAAACGCCCAAGAGCACACCTGCGGCAGTTGCTGGGTTTTAGGGAAAGTGTGTGCTAGTGTTACGAGAAGCGGCCAGACTTTTCCAGGGAGGCCCCAGCCTGCGACGCCGCCTGCGTTCTCTGCATGCCCACCAGCACTTGGGGCGAGAACCGCCTTGAACCTGAGTGTCCAACGGCGACACCTGCCTGTGCTTCTGAATTTGCACGTTCCCGGTGGCTGATGGTGCTGCACCTTTTCCTGTGCCTCTGGGTCATCCGTGTCTCCGCTTCAGGGAGCGTCTGTTCACGTCTCTCTGCCTGTTTCCCACATGGTTGTTTGTTTTTACTGCTGCGATTTGAGAGTTCTTCCTATCTTCCAGCCACGAGTGCTTTCCCAGATGTGTGGTTTGCAATGGTGTTTCCCAGCCTCTGCCTGTACAGACAGGCTGAGATTCGGGAACCCTCAGCGGCGGCCTGGGAACCGTGGACAGTGGTGTGTGCTGGACACAGCTCGACCCAATGCAGGAGGCCAGTGGCACACCCTCCTTTTCAGGTCTGAGGTCACTGATGTCACCAGGTAGCTTAAAATTGGCCGTGGAGAGTGGACGGCTGGCCATGGGCAGTGGATGGCTGCTGCAAAGTAGGCTTTTCTGTCCCCACTGCCCCCTCCCTCCGCAGGAATTGTTAAGGGAAGGGTGAGAGACTGAATGAATTTAGGAGTATCCCTTTGGTGGAAAATCATCTGAGATTCAGACACAATTAATTTGAATTAAACAGTCTGTCCAGAAGGGAGCTGGGGTTACGTTAGGAATTCTTGAACTCAATGGCCAAGACTTGACCCAAACTAGTGTTCACATTAGCTGTTTGTTAAAACCATTTGGAATTAGAGTACAGCAAGGCGCTGTTATTAGCTCCCCTTCAAATCAAGCCTTAGCTGCAGCCTCCTGACTGCTGAATACAATCCTGTCTTTTGATACGAACACATATTGAGCTACCTGATCACTCAGCCAGTAACTCTGGTCCAACAGGGAGCCTGGAAACAGAGAGAAAGTGAGGTGCTCCCACCCCGGCCCATGAGCACCGGGCTCAGACAGAGCCGGGCGGCGTGGAGAGGCCTGCCGTCCAACCAGCCCACCGCGTGTGAACGCAGGCTCAGGAGGCCTCCTCAGTCTTTGACTTTAACACACCCCTTTATTCCTTTCTGTTGTTTTACTCTGATTATTACAGCTTCATGCTACGATTCCAATGTACGTCCAGGGCTCACAAAATATGGGGGGAAACCTAACAGACTGCCCGGAGCTCTTACTTCAAGGTCTGGGAAGCAGAGATTACCATTCACACAGCTCACCCTCCCCCAGTGTTCTCTCCATGCCAGGATATAACTATTTAACTGCCTTGTTTTCCCCTTTATTGCTGTTTTTTTTTCCCCCCAGAATATGAGCTTATTTTTTTCCCTTCACCGCATTTTGTGAACATTTTTCTTTGTCATAAAATAACATAGGAGTGAACACTGGGAGACTTAATCACAGCTGCAGATACACAAAATCATGGCAAGAAACAATGAGCAGATCCACCCCATGTGTCTGAGCATAAACTAGGAGGAGGCCAGGTTACACAGTAGGTTACACATGCTTTTGGCAAAGAACTTCCGTGCTTAAGACATAAGAAACGTCTGGGTTAAAATGTTAACAGGTGAGGAATTCCCATGCTGGCTCAGCGGAAATGACTCTGACTAGGAACCATGAGGTTGCAGGTTCGATCCCTGGCCTTGCGCAGTGGGTTGGGGATCCGGCATTGCCATGAGCTGTGGTGTAGGTTGCAGACGCGGCTCAGATCTGGCATTGCTATGGCTGTGGCGAAGGCTGGCAGCTGTAACTCCGATTAGACCCCTAGCCCGGGAACCTCCATATGCAGCGGGTGCAGCCCCTGAAATGACAAAAGACCAAAAAAAATGTAAACAGGTGAGAGTGAAACAAAGCGTTTGTGAGGAACGAGGGACGAGGGGGAGCCCCAGAGTCCCCAGTGCGCAGTGACTGCTGTGACAGATGACGCTTCACGATGGGTCAGGACGGGACCAGTGTGTCCTTGATGTTTCATACAATTCAGCCTGGAGGCCACAGAGGGAACCGGACAGCCCGCCAAGGGTCCACCAAGCCTGCGAGTCTGCCATGAGTCTGAATAACTGATGCTCCAAAGTCCTCATCTCGGCCCTTCCAGGTAGAGCTCATGATAAGGGCGGTCAGGGAGAATCAGGCGCTGCAGACCCCGTGGGGTCCTGAGTCAGTGCCCGTGTCTGAGCAGCGTGGCTTTAGGTCACATCCTGGCAGCACCGCCAGCCTCCCGCTAACTCATCAAAGGGCTTTTCTTGGTCGTTTTTTCCTTTTCCTTCAGAAACATCAGATCATAAAGAAAGACGTATTTCCATCCCCAACTAGATTCTCCCGGGTGATTTACACATGCGATGTTAAAACCTGGCTGCGTCTTTGTACTCATCGTCAGAATCCAGCAGAAGCGGCACCTGGAGGGACACAGCTGGGGCTGAGTGTGCTCCGGGACCGTCAGCAGGACCAGGGACCGACGGGGACGGAGACGGAGCCGACCCGCCCCCCGCACGCTGCGCCCCCCCCCCGCCCCCGCCTCGCGCCATTTGCTCCCGTGGGCGCCGTTGCTATGGAAACACGGTGACCCTCCCCCCAGGGGTGGAGTGTAATGACCCTCAACTGCCCCGCATGCGGGTGGGGAAAGGGCTGCTGTGGCCTGAGAGCCACCTGAAGGGCCAGAATGAGGACAAGGACCTGAGATGCGATCCCGCTGCCGGGAGGGGCCGCCACGCTCCCAGGTCAGAAATTCCAGAAAAGCCAGCGGAGGCCCCCGCAGGGAGACGTAGGTCTTACAGGTGGGCGAAGCTGAGAGGCTCCTGGGGGCTCTCGTTTTCAGAAAATGAACACTCAGCCTCGAGACGATTTAACTTTTCGAGGAACTGTCGAATTGTTTTCTAAAGCATCTGTGCCCTTTCTGTCCCCACAGTGACCCCAGGTTCCAGTCCCTCCACAACCTTTCCAATGCTTGTTCTTGTTCATATTTCATATCTATTTCATTGCAACTGAACGGCGCCTTTTGCTTTTACAGTTATAAGGGATAGCGTGTCACTGTTCCTGTGGCCTCTGGGGTTTGAGTTTTCCTAATACCAGAGACGGGACTGAAGGGAGTGGGTCCTGAACGCCCCCTCGCTGGGTCTTCCTCGGGGCGGGGCGGGGGGGCTCAGGAAGAGGTGATCCCCGTGTGGCGGGTCCTGGAGCCCTAGCCAGTGAGCAGGTCCCTGACCCACAGCCCCGTTACACGGCTGGAGGCCTCCCGACAGCACCGACCCCAGCACCGCCACCCCACGGCGTTCTCTGGTGGCCTCGGCCCCCCTGAGCTGTCCCGCCCTCCCCGCCTCCCCAGCACAGCTGGGGTGTAGCCGGGTAAGCCCACAGCACCCCACCGGCCGCAGTTTCCTCCTTCAGACGCCAGTTTCATGTTCTGCTGTACATCGTGTTTCATGGACTACTTATTCCCCTAAATTTAGCAGCACACCATAAACCTTCTTGTCAGTTTTCTCCTTTCGTGTGACGTCGGTATTACGGACCGTCCTACGCAGTACTTCATATATATTTTCCCCCTTGACATCCACCAACATGAAATCAAACTGCTACTCGTTATGACCTTCCGGGAGTTCGGGAGCTTGAGTTTATAATTTTCCCACGGGAGGGACGGCAAAGACCTCGCCTTTCGGTTCTTAGCGTGGACCCAAGTGCACGAGGCCCTCACGCTTTGCTGAGTGACTGAAAAGAACTTCCCCTGGGACAGCAGGCCCTCGCGAGTCCCCACTCCCCGGGGGGGGAAGGCTGCGGGGGAGGCAGCGAGGACGGGCCTCGGGCGGCCGCTCCGGGACGGGAGCGCACTGAGCCCTCCACAGGACTCCCGTGCGGTGTGAACCGCTGGCCCCCAGCAGGCTCTGCTGCCGTCCCCATTCTGGGAGGTGAACCGGAGCCCGGGCACAGGGCCCTCCCTCACCTGCGTCCCCCCGCCCGGAGCCGTAGGAAGCCGGGTCTCTGTCCCCTCCCGGCAGAGGCTCGTGGGCGCCTGGCCTGTCCTCCGCTGCCTCCTTTGTTTTTGCCTGTTGGTCCCCAAGATCCGAGAGTCGACACCCCTCCTCCGCCACTGTGGCCACACAGATAAAGGCCGCCTTCGGTGGTGACTCCGCGCCCTGTGCCCTCTTCCACTTTCTGATTTGCAGAGTTCTCGCCAGAGCCTTACCGGCAGAAGAAAGGATGCTGTAGGCACATAATAAGTGAATAAATTCCAGCTGTGGAACCTGCATTTTTTTTTTACCTTCTCTTTTCTGAGGCATTCAGGGACTCAGTTATAGGTTCAGGTCGCACCTGTAATTGGAACAACCATACTATTAGCTGACAGTCTCAGAGGTAAAAACCAGAGACAGAAACCGGCTCTTGGGTCTGCAGGGGACAAGCACACCTGTCAGCCTCAGCGGGACAGTCTGATCCTGTGACCAGAGTGGGTGCCCCGGCCCGGCTACCAAGACCGCGTGTGAAGTGCGGCGAGGGTCGGGGTTGATGACATAGGAAGGACGACAAACTGCTTCCGGGTGAAGGACGGGCCTGGGCCCTCCTCAGACGTGGGCCCCGTTTACTGAAATTGCTCATCTGCCCACAGACGTGCTTGGTGCAAACGCGACGCCCATACAAACACTATGTCATAAATAAATCAGCCGATTAAACAGGCATCTTAAATAAACCTAATTAGGGTTAACGATTTTTTTCTTTTCTAAAAGGCCACTTAAAAAATCAAATTAGTCCTATCTTACTTTATTTGGCCATTCGAACAGGGAGACTTCGCTGACACAGCTGTTCACGAGGCTATAAAACCTCTTTGTAGCTGAGCGTTTCTGGAAGCCCAGCCAGGCTCCAGATTCACCTCCAGGAGACCGTCCTGGGGAGTCGGGGCCCTTTCCACCCCCAGAGTTTCAACCGCACACGCGCCTGAAGCGCAGGGAGTGGCTGGAGACAAGGACCAATGACGAGCCTCAGGAAAAAAAAAAATCTTAAAGGCACCACCACTTTTTGACAAGAAAAGGCAATAATCATTAATGAATAACTAAAAGGTATGCGTATCTGGAAGGAGTCCAGCTTGGAAATGAAGGGCGTCCCAGAGGTAACAGAGCTTCCTGTCTTTCAACAAGAGCAGCGGGAGGAGGGACGCGACCTCGCGGCTGGAAGGGCGGAGCCTGGAATCGCAGGAGGCAGCCCGGACCCTGGGGACCCAACTCCGGGAAACCTGGAGATCTGCGCCCCTGCCCGCCGCCCCCCGGCCCCTGCAAAGGCCTTGCAGCATCCTGCTTCCTCTCGAGGGCCACGTGCGGGTCTTTATTTGCTCACTTCCAAAGACGTTTCCAAGGTGAATCCAAGTCTTAAAAACTAAAGCAGTAGGTCAAGGGACAGGGGCCAGGACGCGGCTCGGGCGACAGCTTTTCTGGGCGGCGGGGCGGGGCCGCAGAGCTGGGCTGGACACAGAGGGGCCGAGCCGGCGCTCCGCCGCGGAAGAGCTGAGAGCTGGATGGCCGGGTGCATCTGCCCTGAGACGGGCTGTGGGTCAGCGGACATGAGCGCCGTGCAGGTGGAAAGCGCAGCACGAAACCGTGGCTTGTTGGAGCTCAGTAAACCGGAGCTGTCTTCACCGTCCTCAGACCCACGGCCCAGGAACACCAGCAGGTCCCCGGGAGTCACGTGGGCAGAGACAAGGCGCCGAGGCAGGAAGAGCCCCGTGCGAGGGACCCAGGAGCCCCGAGGCAGAACAGCCCAGGGTTGGGGCAGAGCTCCGCCCCCTGCTGTGTGGACAGGGGATCCCCGTTTTCACTGTGCACTGAGCCCTGCGAATTTCACAGGCTGCACCCGCACTGGCGGCGCCCGCTCAGTGTTCGCCGGGGCTGAGCTTGTGGCTTTGGTCAGCCCCGGCCCCTGGGATGTGAGTTTGGGAATCATGGCTCTAGATGAAGGTGGTGGGTTAACAAATGAAAATACAGATATTGCACATCTGCTCACACTAAAAAAAAAAATGCATTGTTGATCTGAAACCCCAAAGCAACTGGCATTCTGCACTTTATCCGGCACCCCTCTTCTAGGCCATTCTGTCATGTCATTGTCCCAGGAAAACCGCGCCATTTCTGACGTTTATCGCCTTGTGCCAGAGGCCTTGTAAGCGTCCTGGTCGACCAGCTCATCCAGAGCTGGTGCGCACGTCCAAGCAGGCCTGGTCAGCGTGCTCAAACAGGGACGAGAAGGTGCAGGTTTGCATCCAGCTGCCTGGCTGGAAGCTCAGCTCCCTCTTCTCCATGGCCAATGAGGACACTTGCAAAGAAGATGGGGTCCGACAGAAGCCGAGCGGGAGCAGCCCCAGCCCAGCCGGTTCACAGTCATTGCGGCCTCTGCTGGGCTCCGATGTAATGAACCAGGAGGGCCTCAAGGGACAGCCTAGACCTTCGCGTTGCCATGGCCGTGGCTTTGAAAGGTGACAGGTGTAGGTAAAGGATGAGCCGTTCCCAAAATGGTTTACTCAGGCGTAGCTTAGGGGGGGATTACTGAGCCAAGCCGAAGGTTCGGGAAAACTCCTTCAAGTGCCTTCCAAACACGCTAGGCTCAGGAAAATCCAAAGCCTTTTGTGCCAATGGCTTTTCTGCTTTTAGGATGAAAGCCACGTTTACTTAAAAAGAAATGTAATGTAATCCACATTTTCATCAATATCGTTTGTCAGCTGCTGTTCCTATAAAAAGACTGAGATTTTTTTTTTTTTGGCTGCAAATCGCGTAGAAAATTCTTCTTACGTATTTTAGGGTATAGAATATTTATGTTACTCTTCTAAAGAAATTCATACACCCTTTCCTTTCCATCTTTCTGCGGAAGCTCTGTGTCACATTCCGGGCAGCCGGGACTGTCCTTGGTCTTCCAGGGCGACCTCCCCCAGCCCAGCCTTGTCCAGCGCCTGCCCCGGCCCTGTGCTCCAGCGCCCCCTTCAGTCTCCAGCTCCCCTAGCACCTGGGCAACTGCGACCCAGACCTCAAGTTGAAGGATCTGCCAGACGGATGGGACGCTGGGTTTCTAGTAGAGACTCCTGGAACTCGTGTGGCGTGTTGCTCACTTTTTTCCTGTGTTTTAAGATGATTAAATGATAAGTTTAAGTGGCAGACTGATGGTCTGGGTCATGTTTTAGTGAGTTGGCTAAGTCTGTTCCGACTACTTACGCGCAGGTTCTGATGGGTCAGTCCACGGCCCGTGGCGATGCTCTAACAGACTGACGGCCTCGCGGCCGGGCTCAGTGTTACAAAGCGCTCCAGCGGCAGGGCCGGCCTCGCCAGGCACAGGCGGCCCTCCCGGAGAGCGGCCGTGTCAAGTGCACACAGACTCCCTGTGCGCTCGTCAGGAGATGCCGTGTGACAGGTCGCTGAATCTAAACGAGACTGAGCCGAAGACGAAAACGTTATTTTGACGGCTTCTGAAACCGTTTACTGTGGGAAACTGGTGTTTGAAGGAAGATTTATCAGCGGGGTATGGACCGCAGCGCGAGGTCAGTCGGCCTGGGAACTGCTGGGCGCCGGGCGGCTCCGAGGCTCTCGAGGCCGTCAGCATGTTCAAGATGCTGCCTGAGACAAAGGCAATGAGATCCACAGATGCTACTTAGGATTTTCTTGAAATCACATTGAAAGCAGTAAAAAAAGGAATGGGTAAAATGAGTTTTAATAATACCTTTAACCCGGAATCTTACCACCTTAACATGTAATCAATATAAAACTATTGCTTTCCATTCCTTTCCTTCAGAGTAAGACACATGGTGTTGCCTGTGCACTGGGCACGTGGGTGTGAACGGGCCGTGGCTCAGGTGTGGCCAGACCCTACCAGACAGGGCCCCCCTCACTGAAGAGCCACCGCCTCGCAGTCCCCGCCACGCCCTGCACGCGCGCCTGCGTTGATGCGGAGAACTCGGCATCTCCCCAGACCCTCCCGTGGGCTCGCCTTTAGGAAGCCAGCAGTGCTGGCCGGTGTGTGACGCTGGACACTGAGCCCAGCGACACCTGCTACAGTCTCCTTCCTGTTCAAGCATCGCCTGTTTTGCAGAGAAACCTGGGTTGCTGTGCTGCCTTCGGCGGGGACGTGCGCCCTGGGAGGTTTGTGTCCTGCGAGTAAGGCACCCTCAGCGCAGTGGCCGTTCTCTAGACAGAACTGAGCCAGTGCAGTTAAAGCAAACACCAGGGGAAGACTCCAGTTGAGGACTGCTGGAGCCTCACGTGGCACACCCTCTGGAAACTGCTTGAAGATTCTTCTTTAAAAATCCTCTTTGGGAGTTCCTGTTGTGGCTCAGGGCCTAAGAACCCAACGTAGTGTCCAATAGGATGTGAGTTTGATCCCTGGCCTCGATTAGTGGGTTAAGGATCCGGCGTTGCTGTGAGCTGTGGTGTAGGTCGCAGACGCGGCTCGGATCCCGTGTTGCTGTGGTGTAGGCCGGCTTCTAAGGCGGCGGGAGGGCCGTGGGGGAGACTGAGTAACAGGGCTCCTCGGAGCTGCTAATGGTCCTGATTCAGTCATTTTCTGCTTAAAAGGGCACTTTGACCTTTTCCAAACCCAAATATATGTTTCCTGATGGAAGGTCGCTCCCACACATAAGCTACTGAAGACCAGATTTATCGGAAACTCCGAGAGATTCCTCAACCTAGCAGGGGAGGTGGCGCTGCTATTAATTGAGTCAATGGTCTATTTTATTTGGCACTTTGTGTACACGCATATAATGCATAAACTACGCACGACAGTTCCAGCATGGCTAATGAACTTGCCCTAGGGCTAATACAAAAAGCCTTAGCTAGATCCTTCTATTTATTTTTTTCCTTTATGCATAACAGCACTTTACTTAATAGCATTAATAAAGCTGAAGGACCATAGGTATTGAAATGTAAAGATGGCTTTAGGCTGCATGTAGGCATAAGTCAAACGCCTGGGCGCCAGGTAGGGCTGGGACCGGGACGCCCCGCGATGCAAGGGCCCCCCTGCGACACACGTGGGGGCTGTGGAGGGGCCTGAGCACGAGAGAGCGGTCATGTGGTCGAGGTGCTTTGCTGTGGTGGCCGGTGTCTGTGAGGCTCACTGGCGCCACGTTCCTGCAGATCAGCTGTCTTATGTGTGGCCATGTCTTTGGTGTGCAGAAGTTCCCAGGCCCAGGATCGAGCCTGTGCCATGGCAGTGACAACACTGGATCCTTAACCCAGTGAACCACCAGGGAACTCCCCAAGCCAACTGTCTTGATGTCAGACGCCCAGAGCTTGATTTTCAGCTGGGCTGGGAACTTCAGGCTGCCGTGGAGAAGTCGCTTTGCTTGTGTCACCCTCATCTGTAAAATGAGGACACCAGCATGTGCCACTCACTCCCAGTTTGGGTGAGAATCAGATGAGCTGACAGGTGCAAAGCTCCAGGCAGCCAACTGAACACTGGTCAGTATGTAAAGGACAGACAGTAACAAGCCATTCAGGGGAGTAATAGTGACTGAGTTGTTTGACCACGAAGTTCAAACGCCCATCTACAAGGCTGACTACCATAGACAACCTTGTCAAGAAGATAAAAGTTATTACCCGTGGCCGAGAAGCACACAGAGATATGTTCAACACTGCTGATCATTAGGGCAACACAAACCAAAACCACAACGACATGCCACCTCATGTCAGTATTATGATGGTTTTTGTACACCTATAAATGTAATAAAATTCTTTAAGTAAAAATTAACATAAAATATAATAAAGCCTTTCCATGCTCCAAAAGGCTTAGCTAGTGGTAAGCTCCTTTTATTGTTTTATTTTCTCAGTGACAGTCCATTTTGTCACTCCAATCTTCATTCATTTCCCCATTAAAGTTATATTGCGTTCCTATATTATATCAGATACTGTGGTTGGTGTAGGGTGAAGAAATAAAACTATCTGGTGTCTGATCGCAACGTTAAGGTCTAGATAAGAAAGGGTAACTGTAGGGCTGATGAGCACGGGGTCATGGGACAAAGGCTCCATAGGAGCATCTGTAAGACACTGAAATAGAAGATATCATCTCTGAGAAACACAGATGATGATAAATAACAAGGAAAAGACATTTTACATAAAAAAAGTCAATAGAGACTTTTAGTCAAATATATAAAAATCAAATGAGACTACAGGCATCTCATTTTTTCCTATATTTAAGAAAAAAATGGATTTTGTTACCTTTCTGGCATTTGGTTTGGAATGTTCTACTAAGAAAGGATCACTGAATTGGTAGGATGCTAGCATTAAGGCAACGTAGTCCCTAGGGTATTCTGCGCAGGAAGAAACAGGTCTGTAAAGGTGAAAGGCAGAGGGAAACTTTAGGCAATTGCGTTGGTAACTAGTAAGAGTCCAGAATGGAGCTTTTCCGAAGTGCCTGCATCCACATACACAACCTTCCCCAAGGCAGCCAGGGAGCCCGCGCTCGCTGACACCAATGACCCCACCCGCACAGACAGCGCCAGCATAAACACCTCGAAGTGCACCTGTCGGTAAGACTCCCTTTTCATGAGGGGTTAGATAAGTCGTCTGACCTCTGAGAGGACAAATGACTTCATTCTGGTTAGAAAAGACAGTCGTGGCCTGCGCTGCGGACACGAAGCTCAGGCCCCGTACGTGGCTGTAAACGGGCTCGGTCACTCCTCTGACAGCACCAGCACACGCTCGGGGTCGGGCGCTGTTAAGTTCCCGGGGACGCGGTAATGAGAGGACAGACTAATTCTGCCCCCAAGAACCTTACCATCTGATGAGAGTAAATCCTGCCTTTTTGAACTGAGTACTGAGGGGAGCTTGGGATCTGGAAGAGACGGCAAAGCTGCTGCCATGAGGAAAAGCAGCACAGATGCGGCAAGAGAGCTTCTCCACCTTTGTGTTTTTTTTTTTTTTTGTTTAAAGAACTATTCATAAGGGCTGCTCTGAAGCTTAGGAACAGAACCAAGATTCCGGAATGGCTTTTAAGAGATGCTTTAAGAAAAATTACATTTCAAAGAAATTCTGTTTAATATGAAACACTTTGATAAAAGTTTAGAATTGCATACATTGTATTTTATTTACCTTGAAACATTTACAGAGAGCATTGCAAATATTTTGCTTTATCTAGTCTTTAACTTTTTATATGAAAAGCACAGCTTTATCTCCATGTTTTAAAGGACAGCAAGGTAGAATGTGCTGTGTTGACCTGACGGCAGGGTCTGGGACGTGAGCCACTTTGTTGAAAAGGAATTCCTGTCTTGCTGGTCACCGACAGCAACCAGGAGGGTTTGTTGTTTTGTTCTGCGTTTTTCACCTACAGATTTCTGCCTCTCCCATCCCAGATCTTCTGAATTCGAATCTCAGGGATGGTCCCCAGGGACCTGAGAATCCACGCTTCTTCAAAGAAAGAACGCGATGGAAGGAAGGGAATTCCTCCAGCGATTCTGGTGGAAATCCAGCCTCAGACACCGTCCACAGAGGCTGCGAGACTGTCGTCAAGTCCTGTTGCTGCCTGTGTCTTAGCTGAAGATAAAGCAGGAGGAAAAGCATCTCTCAGAGCAGCAGGCAGACCTGGGCAGACGGAGCACGGCTCCGCGGACAGGTGCGCGTCAGAGCACTGCGTTTCCCCGCCGTCCGCGACCACGCGTTGGTGCGGCGTGGCCCCTCTCCTCCTTTTCCATTCGTGGGAGGAGCATTCAAATGGTGAGGGCAGACCGGCAGAGTCGTACAAAGCTGGGACTTCCTGGGGTTTTAAACAGACCACCTGGAAGGAAAACAGCTGCTCTGGGCAACTTTCCCCCAAATCAAATCTTCACCTACAAAGAACATCACTATCCTGTGTGGCCGCATTTTCTTTTCTTTTTTTTTTTTTTGCCTTTTGTCATTTTAGGGCTGCACCTGCAGCATGTGGAGGTTCCCAGACTAGGGGTCTAACAGAAGCTGTAGCCACCGGCCTGCACCGCAGCCACAGCAACGCAGGATCCGAGCCGCGTCTGCAACCTACACCACAGCTCACGGCAACGCCAGATCCTTAACCCACTGAGCAAGGCCAGGGATCGAACCCGCAACCTCATGGTTCCTAGTCGGATTCGTTAACCACTGCGCCACGACAGGAACTCCCACATTCCTAAACTTTAAATATTGGCTGTCCTATTACTGTCGTGTGAAGGCGTCAGGAAGTGAAGACTAATAAAGCCATAGACACTGACAAAGACTGTCTCCTTGGCCAAACGCGAGCTAGGCTCCTCTGAGGCTGCTTTTGGATCAAGCCCGAAACCTGGGCTCTGGCCCTGGGCTGCGAGCTCAGTCTTAGCAGGAATGCTGGTGGGTCAGCTTAGTGAAAATCTCCCGCCACCAGTATCTGGTCCGATTCCTCACCCTCCACCGCCGCCATCTCGTCACCTTCATCACCCGCCATCAGCCCCGACGGATGCTGACCTCCTCTCTTGGGGAGAACACCACGGCTCAGCTGCGGGCCCCAGCCAGGTCCAGGCCGCCAGGGGCTGGTTCTCGGTCTCAGAAGGACAGAGAGAAGAGGTTCAAGGCAGCATCTTGCCCCCTCTGCCCCACTGCGTAGTCTGAAGAGTGGCACAGAAAGTGAAAACAACACTTTCTGAGAATGCAACATCAGCTTTTCCCACTTCACATTTTGAAAAACTTGGACTCCTATGTGGAGAAACCACAAACAAAACACCATGGCAACGTGGAGTTATTTGGAATTGCCATCTAGTGAAATGGATGTCACCCGCTACTTGTAGCTCACACAGAAGACTCTGTTAAAGCCATTTCATTTAATTATTTGCAGTAGGCTTGTAGTCAAGCAGCGCCTACCTACGAAATCCTCGTTTGTTAATGGGTTGATCTGTTACCAAGATGAGTCGTATTTCAGAAGTTGCAGCAACGTGATAAAATCATGTCTTTCTTTTCATGTAATTTTCCATTTGTCCATAAGTGACAGATTTCTCTTGGTCCATATTCTGACCTGGCAGGTTCTTGTTAAAACTGGACTTGGACGCCCTGACCTCTTGTTCGAACTCACCAGGGATTGGGCTGGGCCGTCTGGGCCGATGGACCACTGTGCTTTCGGGAACACTTTCCAGGCTTGGTTTTCCCAGACCAGATTTTTAAGTTCCCACGAGCGCCATGGTTACCGCTCGTCTTCGGCAGCTGATCTGTGCACATGCACGGGGCGGGGGCGGGGGTCTGGGCTCCTCGGACAAAGTTTCACACTGTTTCCTCACTTGAATGCGAGCTTCTTTTGATCCTGCCCCGTGCCCTTCCCGCGCTCAGTCCGCTGCATCCGACACCCTTCACCCTGGCACCGGGGCCTTGGACCGCATCTCCTCTCAGCCCCAGGACGCAGGGCCCAGGGAGTTTCACGGTCACAGCGCTCTCGGATGTGCGAGGGGCCCGAGCACTGGCCTCCCTGGCCCCCTGGGGAGCCCACGGTCTCTGGGGTGGATGCCGAGGCAGGTGAAGGGAGAGGGCGGCCTTCCTGGCTGTGTCCCACCCGCCTTCCTGGCCCTTTCCCCTGGGAAAAGCCCTGCGGGGGAACATGCAGATTCGGGGTGTTTTCCAGCCAGGACGTTCACCCGGCTTCTTTGATGTCTCCATTAGCTATGCTCCTGATGACCCCGCATTTGAAGTGCGGGGACAGTAAGCGCATGAGGGCCATAATGGAGGCACTGTTGCGACATTTCTTTAGAGGGAGAAAGGCCTATGGACCGCTGGGCCAACGCCAGCAACAGCCCTGCGAGGCGTCTCCCTCGTCTGGGTGGAAGTGGAAGCTGAGCTGGAGTGGCCTGGAGCCACCGCAGCCAGGAGAGGTCTCTGCAGACGGGGAATCAAACCTGGGCCTCTGGGAGCCTAACGGAGACTCACGGGCGGCCACTGTCATTTAAATCACGCCCTGGATCCGGCCTGGAAGCCCCCCGCCGCCCCGACACACACGCAGGCACGCACCCGCGCGGCGGCAGCGGGTGGAGCACACGTGGGAGGTGTTGCCACGCCAGAATCACACGCAATGTGTCAACAGCCACTAAAGGGTTTACACATGTCACGTGCACTGTGTGCGCTCCGCTTAAACGCGAGCCAAACGGTTCAGTTTCATGTTGTGGCAATGTGTTCTGGAACTCTCCCTTGAGCGCTTCCGGAGTAAACTGGCCCCTAAATGAAAACATACGGATGGGAGAGATCCTGGGTGCTTTAAATCAACAGAGATCTGGCTTATCCCATGGCTTCTGGTATATGCGACAAAGCAGAGCTCATCGAAGCCAGGCCTAGCCTCACACCTGACGTCAGCAGGCTGAATGGGGTCTGCACTCAGCCTCAGGCGTGTCTTCAGCCGCCCCGCAACCTGCGCTCCTGCCTAAAATGCCCTTCGTGAGTTTTAAGGCTCACCATCTTCACGTTCTGCAGCTGGGAAGTTCAAATTCGGATCCAGCAAATGGAAAGAAGAAAAATGTCCGTTTGATGGATCAGGAATATACTTAGGTTCCTATAAATCCAAGGTAACAAAGTCGGACAGTGTATTCAAATAGGGTATGTATTTATTTCACAGCCATCATTCCTGGAGAGAAAGTGAGTGTTGGTCTGTTACCTGCATTCAGCATCATTAAGTGGAAACCCTGCAGTTACCAGGGAGCCGGTGCTATCAGACAGCGGAGCCACGATATAAAAAGCAGGGAAAGCAGAGGCCTACGGCTTTTCCCTCGCTAGCTCGATGCTTTTCCCCTTTCGTGTTCGTGTTTTCTTTTCATGTATAATAGCCACAGTTACATTTTATTCCTATAGCACCGTATTTGAAAGCATCTCAACGGACACCAACCCTAACAGAGATCACTTGATATTAAACATGATATCAGAAAATCTACTCTCAGTAGCTGAACTCCATGAACTATATACATAATCCACAGTTAAGGTTCGGAAAACACTTCTTAGGCTAGAAATATATTCTGTAAATGTAGTAGTCTATTCTTTTTCCTTTCGTTTTACTGGTAGGTTCTGTTTTAGTAATACAAACTTTCAAAGAGGGTTTAGGTGAAAAATCTAAATGGATATAATTATGCACGGTCTGTTACACTTTTTTCTTAAGTAAGAGAAAATGCTTTCACAATAAAATCATCACAGATACCTAAGCAAAAATTAATCTAAATGAAAGAAATATATATATATATATACTTTATAGATATGCAAATGAATCACACAAATACTTCATGAAAATTCTTTACAGCAAGTTTTTGGAAATGTTATTTTTAAGATTATGAAAACAACTGTTATACGTTTTCGAACAATAATCACATTTCACATCAACACCTATAAGATTCTAACTGAATTTTTATTTCATCTTTTTAGGGCTTCACGGGCAGCATATGCAGGTTCCCAGGCTGGGGGTCCAATCGGAGCTGTAGCCGCCGGCCTACACCACAGCCACAGCAACACCGGATCCTTAACCCACTGAGTGAGGCCAGGGATCGAACCCGCGTCCTCACAGATGCTGGTCAGGTTTGTTAACCACAGAGCCACGACGGGAACTCCTCTAACTGAACATTTTTCAATCAGAAGGAAATCCTTGTAATTACTTTAGGAATACCTATGTCACACCATAACGCAAGCCATTTTAGACGTTTTTTTTTTTGTCTTTTTGCCTTTATGCAGCCGCGGCATATGGAGGTTCCCAGGCTAGGGGTCTAACAGGAGCTATAGCTGCCGGCCTTCGCCACAGCCACAGCAGCGCGGGATCCGAGCCGCGTCTGCGACCTGCACCACAGCTCAGGCAACACCGGATCCTTAACCCACTGAGCAAGGCCAGGGATCGAACCCGCAACCTTATGGTTCTTAGTCAGATTTGTTAACCACTGAGCCACCAAGGGAACTCCTAGACCTTGTTTTGTGATTTCATTTTTCTTCAGGGCTGAATCGCAGAACTTCCAGGTAAGTTCTTTGGAAGAAAAATAAAGCGTTGTTCCCTGAATTCCTCTCACATTCTTTTATTATTTCAAGTAACGTGAGGAAAAAACCCAGTCTTCCCTCCTCCTGGGGTTGTGGCCCGTGACCAGGGCCCTTTTCTGTTCCAGGTCCAACCCTGACCCCCTTTCCTCACGGCTGTTTTTGGAAAAAGGCACAGAGGAGGCAGAGAGAACGGAGGAGGTTGATTGGGTTCTGGAGATCATACGTTCCAACACCCTCAAGGGACCCAAACAAGCTGTGTTTGCAAAAGGTACATGAGCTTGGAAAGGCAATGGAGAGAGAAGCCTCGGAAGCCTAGGTCCGACCAGCTGGAGCCCGGCTGTGGAGCCTGACTGCAGGTCCGGCTGGGAGCTGGGCACACCCGTCACCCGCCCGCTCACCTCCCCTGTGCATGAGCACGTGTGACCGGCTCAGAGGCTTCTGGAGGGGGGAAGTGAGACGAAAGCGTACTTGGTGTGTACCGCTGCCGTGCAGATTCCTACGGGGGGAGACACGGAGACGGGTTCACGTGAGCTAAAGAAAGAGGGGATGACAGCAAAACCGCCCTTCTCCCGCCTCTCTGATCCTCAGACACCCCACACTGCGCCTCGAATGCTGAAATCAGGAGGCTGTCGGGGGGGCGGGGGTTGCCCTCTGACACAGTGGGTTTCCATCCAAGTCACTGGTCCCCAGGACACTGCCGAGCCCTGGAAGGAGGCTCGGACACGAGAGGGGTCCAGTGGGGCAGGCAGTCTTCCGGGGCCAGGCTGAACCTCCCAGGAAAGAGCGCATGTCATTGCCTGAATTTCCCCTTTTGGAGACTCAACACTTTAGCTTAGCGTTTGACCTTTGACATAAACTGTAGTGGCGATATTTTATTGGACCAGTCTCCTAAGACATAAGAAATAAAAGCAAAACCGCACAATGGGACCTAAATAAGCTTAGAAACTTTTGCATAGCAAAGGAAACCATGGATAAAATGAAAAGCCAACTGGAGTTCCCGTCGTGGCTCAGTGGTTAACGAATCCGACTAGGAACCATGAGGTTGCGGGTTCGATCCCTGGCCTTGCTCAGTGGGTTAAGGATCCGGTGTTGCCGTGAGCTGTGGTGTAGGTTGCAGACGCAGCTCGGATCCTGCATTGCTGTGGCTGTGGCGTAGGCCAGTGGCTACAGCTCCGATTGGACTCCTAGCCTGGGAACCTCCACATGCCACAGGTGCGGCCCTAAAATGACAAAAGGCAAAAAAAAAAAAAAAAAATGAAAAGACAACCTACGGAATGGGAGTAGATATTTACAAATGATGCAACAAACAAGGGGTTAATATCTAAAGTATACAAACAGCACATGCAAATCAATATCAAAAACCAAAACAATCCAATCAAAACAATCCTATCAAAGACGTCAACAGATATTCCTCTAAAGAGGACACAAAGACGGCCAGCAGGCACATGAAAAGACGGTGAACACCGCTAAGTGTTAGAGAAATGCAAACCCACACTGCCTGAGGTATCACCTCACACCTGTCTGAACAGTCATCATCAAAAAGTCTATAAATAACAAATTTTGGTGAGGGTGTGGAGAAAACGGAACCCTCCTACATTGCTGATAGAAATGTACATCGGTGCAGCCGTTACAGAGAACATCATGGAGGCTCCTAAGAAAACTAAATATGTAACTATCACGATCCAGCAATTCCCACTCCTGGGTTTACATCCAGGGAAAAATGAAAACGCTAACTGAAAAAGATACATGCTCCCCAACCCCAGTGTTCATGGCAGCAGCACTGTTTGCAACAGCCAAGACATGGAAGCAACCCAAGTGCCCAAAAACAGATAATGGGATTAAGAAGATGTGGTACACGTGTGTGTGTGTGTGTGTGTGTGTGTGTAAAATGAAATTCTACTCAGCCATAAAAAGAATGAAATCATGCCATCTGCAGCAACTTGGATGGACCTAGAGAATATGACGCTTAGTGAAGTAAGTCAGACAGAGAAAGACAAATACTATATAGCTTACATATGGAATCTAAAAATATACAAGTAAATGTCTATGCAAAAGAGAAAAAGACTCACAGACACAGAAAACAAACCTACAGTTACCAAGGGAAGAAGGGGGCAAATTAGGGGTATGGGATTAACAGACACGAAGCACTTTGTATAAAATAGATAAGCAGCAAGCACATTCTGTACAGCACAGGGAATTACACCCAATACCTTGTAATAAACTATCAAAGAATATAATCTGCAAAAATGCTGAATCACTGTACCATACACTTGAAACTAGCATAATATTGTGAATCTACTACACTTCAATTAAAAAAAAAGAAAGTCTTGTCTTTCAAAGTCTCAAACCTGGGTCCCAGCCACCAGTGCGAAGCCGAGTCTGCACGCCTTCTCCACAGCAGCCCGCTCTGTGGGCTTCCGGTTCCTCTTCCCGGTTCAGCACATCTGAGAGCCTGAAGCTGTGGGCCCCTCATTCCTCCTCTGAGTTACCTTCTCAGTCCTACTCAGCATTCAAGGACCAGCCCACACCCCACAAGCATTCTATCTTCCTGAAATCTGCCACCATTCCAGTCCAGGCCTCCCTGTCATTGCTTACACACTGTTGGTGATTATTTTATGTGCTATTTAGCATCATGCATGGAGACATGAGGTCATCGATGCCTCCAAAGAAAAATACGAGACCATCTCATTCACTCCTCTGGGGTCTGCTGTTGGCCTAAACTGCACAAGTCACACGCTGAACTTGGAAAGGCAATTGAATTTTTTTCTGTTTCTTGAGCACATAAAATATGGTAGACTCTTAACAAACACTTCATTAGAAGAGAAAAAAATGAATGGGTGGATAACTGAATGAATGCGAGGCCCGCGTGCCTAGGTACTCTGATTAATTAAATCCAGTTCTTGTCTCAAGGAATTTGCATTATGAAAAGGAAGATAAACTCTTTGCAATTTTCTCTAACACAAAACAGACCGGTCACAATATCATAACTAATCTGGGAGCTGACAGGAGAGAAGGGCTAATTACGGCCGCCTTAGAACAGGCTTCATTAACAAGACAGGATTTTGGAACAGAGGTAAAAGGTGGAGACAGTCTTGAAGAACATTCCAGAAGAACATTCTGGGACGTTCCAAGTACAGGACTGGAGCAAAGCCATGGAGAGCTGGGAGTGCCTTAAAACCAGAGTCTGATTGCATTGGGAGTGGATAAGCAATGAGGTCCCGCTGAGCAGCAGAGGGAACTCCACCCAACCGCTTGTGATGGAACACGATGCAGGAGAATGTGACAAAAAGAATGTGCACTTTTTCTCTGGATCACTCTGCTGTACAGCAGAAATTGACAGAACATTGTAAATCAACCATTATAAAAAAATTAAAGATAAAACGCCTCCAGTCTGGTCCGGCCTCCGTGTCCTCCCGCTTCTTCCGTGGGTGCAGGAGCTGCTGCGGGACGCGCTCTGTGCCGGAGTGTGTGTTGAAGGGCGGGGACTCCGCTCTGAGCATTGGGGGAGGCAGGCTGCGAGTGCCCGTCTTGGGAACACCAGGCGCGCTACGGTGCCAAGGGCACCGCCCTTCTCCGTTCAGGCTGCGGTAACAGAGCTCGAGAGCCCGGGTGGCTGAGGGACAACTGACTTCGTCCCCGCGGTCTGGCGGGGGGAGCGTGAGATCAAGGCGCGGTCCCTGTTTGGTCAGGACCCGATTCCTGGCTCCTAGACCTCTGTGTCCCACGGAACTTAGATCTGAACACACGCAGCTGTCACGTGATCTACTTTGTAAACGGGCAGAGCGTGAGATCCATGCTTAACTTCTGCAGTCTGCAGAGTGAAACTGGAACTTCAAAGACTCCCGAGTCACTTCTTTCGGGCAGGCCGCCGAACTAGCGATCGCAGCTCCTGCCTGCGCCGCAAATGCGTCAGAGCCGCGCAGGGGACACGGTGCGGCACCAAGTCACCGAGTCTGCTCTGTAGGCACGTTTCTAGTGAAATGTGTTCGGAAATAAATGGTTGAAGCCCCTGTGCTTAGAGGCTTAAGAGGTGTGGCAGGACCTGGCACAAACCAGAGGTGAGGAAACCTAGTCCAGTGCGTTTTCCGTCTCTCCTGTGCCCTCAGCCGGGTTACACAAAACCAAGGGCTTTTCCTTCTCCAGCGGCTTCTCTTGAGGGGCAAGAAGAAAATACTGCCTTTTGCATAAAAGCGCGGCGCTTCCGACTTGGGACAAGGTTGCTAAAAGCAGAGCTTCTATTTTCATCTCGCATTCTGTCCACCAGGACGCCGTCTCTGCTGCCAGTCCGCTCAGATGGCCGCCCTGGCTGGAGGGTCCCAGCGCCCTGCCCCGTGGGCTTCTCTACTGCTTCCCATCAGGTTATCCTTCCGCAGAAAGCAGGTTCGGAGGCTTTTTGATTGCGGGAAAGTATGCCTCACACTTCCCTTCTAAGCGGACACTCCAGGGGCACCGCTCACAGCGTCCTGGGGCGCCAGCACCACCCGCGCCCACAGCGCCTGCACCTTCCCGAAGGAGCTCCACGCTCGTCGGCCACTCTCGGCCCCTCGCACCCGCCCTGGCCACCACCACCTACCTTCTGTCCCTGTGTTCGAACACTCTAGGGACTTCATGTAAGTGGACTCACATGGCATTTGTCCTTCTGGGCCAGGCTTTTTCGCTCGGCTTGGGTGAGAAGCCCCCCACCCAAGGCTGAATACATTCCGAGGCCTGGATGGACACAGTCTGCTCATCCCTTCATCGTCTGAGGCGCTTGGAGCGTCTCCATCCTCTGGCCACTGGGAACACACTGCTATGAAAGGGCGTGCAAGCGGGTCCCCGCTGTCCACTCTTCCCGGTATCTACCCGGAAGAGGAACTGCTGGATCACGTGGTCCTTTGGTTTCTGCGGAGCCTCCACGCGGCCTTCGCCGCGGCTGCCCCGTTCGACACTCCCCCCAGCGGCGTGCGGGGTTCCGGTCCGCCACGTCCTCAGCAGCACTCCTGTTCTCTGGGTTTGGGAACAGCCATCCTAATGCGGTGGGCGTTTGCTCACCGCAGTGCTGGCTGGCATTTCCCCCACGATCAGCCCTGTATGAGGGCTTTTAACTCCGCCTTCTCCTCGGTCCGAAAGCAGCCCCTCCCTGGCGTGTGGGGCACGCTGACGCCCGAGGAGGCGCCGGCCCACGCCACGCGGAGGGGCCCGGCACGGCCGCCGTGCTGCCCTAGCCTCTTACGGCGGAGGTCACACGGTTCTCGGGCGCCCCCGCTGACTCACTCTGCGCCTGCATGAAGTGGGTCAAAACCCCTTGGCTCCGGGGACTCTGGTGGGGACCCCGTGCTGTGGCTGCCGTGTGTTGTCCTGCCTGCAGCTGTCACACCAGGGCTGAGGGACGAAGGCCCCCAGACCGCGGTTCGCAAACCTCCGGGTTTTCTGTACAAGGTCTTCTCAAGCCGGATCGCGGTGGGACGCGCTGTGCGGGGTGGGGGGCAGCTCTGCCGTGGTGAGGGGGCCCTGCTGGGCCCAGGGGGAGTGGGGGGCTCCGTCAGGGAACACGGCTGGAGGCCGCACTGCCGTCCCGGGGGGCGCCGTCCTCGTCCAGGGTGACGCAGCGCTTTAGTGACAGAGGGCGACCCATGTCCAAGTCCCCTCCTCCAGCCCCTCCCCGCCTTGGTGAGGGCAGCACCGGCAGGGACGGGGCTGGGAGAGGGCGTGACCACGTCGTCCCTGCTGAAAACAGGACCTACACAGCTGGTGGCCCTGAACCGGCCTCCAGAGGTAACCGGCAGGAACCTGGTCAACGCTTACTTAGGAACAGCTAAGCACCAGGTGTCCCGCAGACCACAGACGTCCGTCAGATGCTTCTTCCCAGGGGGGACAGAGCCCTGTGTGAGTGGCAGAGGCTAGAGTGGGAGCGGTGGCAGGTGGGAGACAGAGGGTCTGCTGGCAGGGAAACGGCAACGGACACACACCGACCCGCTGACCTCTGAGGAAGGCCGGCTCCTGCAGGCCGGGTCAGAGCGCGGGGCAGGCCGTGAAGCAGCAGGACACCACCACCTGCTGCGGGTGGGGATTTGGCCCCGGCGACGAGCACGTGCTGATGCGGCCCAGACTGTGCGGAGAGAGACAAAGGTTCAAGACGAGATGCCGCCAGCTCTTTAAAAAAATCTCCGGTAAGATAACTGATATTAGTGATTGATATTCTCTAGTACACTGGGATTGCGGCTGGATGTCCGCCCACCAGACACGAGCAGGCTGAACAGAGCTACTGAGCCGGCTCGCTCCGGTTGGGAAAACCCCAGTGCCGGCCGAGCTCAGGATCAGGCAGCTGCGCGGTCCTCCAAGCTGTCTTGTCAGCCCGGGGACAGGGCTTCCTTCCCCTCTCCGGCAGCTTCCAGGGGGGCAATCTCAGGCCGGGCGGGATTCGGAACAACCGGAGGTCTGCAGGGAACAACCGGAAGCCTGCAGGGAACTGCAAGGCTTGGGTGTGGAACGTGTGTGTTGCCATGGCAGCCAGGAGCCAGGACGAAGATCCGAGCCGTAGGGATGAACTTGAAGGGCCCTGGGGCGAGAGACGCTCAATGCCCACATGCACTGATTCCGGAGGGCCCTGGGCAATGGATGGGGAAAAGCGAAGAACATGCGTGCGGCGTGATTTGGATGCTACGTGTGCTCGCGATGGTCCAATAACAAGGCTTTCTGCCGGTAAAGGAGGTGCTCGGACAGCCTTCGTGATGCTCCTGGGCACAGTAAGTCCTAAGAGACAGCGGCGTGATCCAAGTATTTGTGGGCAATGGCCGGAGGAAAAGCGGGGACGGTCTAGGAAATGGCTACACGCAGCCAGGACTGCTGAGCTCAAGCAACGCCTGGGTGGGAAGGACACTTAAAAATCCTTTAATCCTCCCCGCCCTCTGAGAGATGGAAAACCCCACTCTGCTGACAGATGAAGAGAGGGGGGTTAGCTGCTCGGGATCAGAGAACTGCCCCCAGGCATCTCTGGGTTAAAACCCAGGCCTTCTGGCTCCGGGCCACTGTCTCCCCGCCCGCTGACGCGCCAGAGGGTCCTCCCGCCATCGGCCCGCTTAGGTGAGCCCACCTGAAGCCGGAGCCTCGCTCCGCCTGGCATGGATAAGTGAATTCCGCCAGCCCTTACAGAGCTCACCATTCAGATCTGGGGGTTCTCTCGGTGACTGTGAACGCGACTTACTGGGTCACAGAGGGTGATGATTCTCTCCTGCATGCGGGGACCCTCCTGCACACACTGTACAAGCTGGTGGGTGACAGGCTGTTATTACAGCAGGGCCTCCTCTACTTCATTTTATTTTACTGCCACTATTATGGGCTCAGCGTTGCAGTTACATTTAATTTCATTTACAATCGGCGTCTATTTTGGTCATTTGTTGGCTTCCTCCAGCTTAGCAAATTGGCTTCTTTACACAGGGCCAAGCGAGAGTGAGCCAGGGCGCACGGCAGGGTCTTTTGTTTGTTTTTAAGGAACAATTGGAATTATAAGCACTTAAAAAAAAAAGCCAACACATGGCGGCTTTCTGCTATTTTAATAGAGTGCTCTGCACCCAGGCCTATTAATGATGGACTCACTCTATTCACACAGTTCTCTTTCTTTGTCCCTTTTCCTGCACGTCTCAGCAGCCGAGCACTGATGCCACTGTGTTAGCTGCGTGTCTAGCATTTGTCCGCTTGATGCTTTGACATCTGCCCCCAAAACCTTGATACTGAAAAATTACTGGAAATTAAGACTGAGTGTGGGGTTTCCTAGCTGCACAGAAATGCGTGTTCCCAGCCACTGCAGATCTGCTGTAAGAAGCGCACACCCAGTTTAGTGTGGAAGCCCCTGCATCACAACGCGACATCTAAAGCATGTTCCGTGAAGATCCGCGCCCCTGTGGCAGGCGGGCTGTGAGGGGCAGCTTGCCCCGGTGTTCGGAGATGCTCTGCTCGCCAAAACTCAGGGTGGTTTAACTCCCAGGCCATCCCTTTCTCCAAATACAGGTCTTGTTTAAAACAAGGCTTCTGAGAAGCACACACAAGGAACGCTTTCGATCAGAGATCAGAAAAGGCGAATAGGCATTTTTGTCTCGTTACAGTGATGGGGAGACCCCCCGAGACTGAGTCCACAAGGAGTGGCGCATGCGGCACCAGTGAGCTCACGGGCGGCCTCCCTCCCTCCGGAGACTTGCAGCTGCCCCTGCTCAGAGAGGCTGCCCGGGCTCGTCGCGGTCCCTGTGTACCAGGAAACTCACCGGCTAGACCGGGGCCGCCCCTTTTCTCAGGAATCCTGACTTGGGACCAGCAGCTGGCCCAGAGCACGCTGCCATCTCGGGATGGGGGTAAACGCGGCCATAGGCCCCGCTAGCTCTCACACCTGCCTCTCCTGGCCGTGAACCCCGCCCCCCTCGTCCTCCACCAGCGCAGCCGCGCCTGGAAGCTGCATGTGCTGTCTGGGTCCACCCGAGGGCCCCAACACTGCCCCCTCAGGGGACCACACCCAGGCCGCTGTGACAGCACGCGCCACGCCCTCGAGGACACCCTGCCGCACACTCAGGAGAAAAGAGCGACAGTGACAAAAACGGAAGAGTCCTGGGATAATCATGAGAACGGTTTTGCTCTGAAGGCCTCCTGAACGTGTCTGGGGGCTCCCAGGGGTCCCCACGGCCCCAGGCCAGGTCCCAGACTGGCCAGCAAGGTGTGGAGCAGGAAACATAACACCAGTTTCCGTTCCTCTGGGTCTGCCCCTCATCCAGGCACCCTCCCATCCATCTCTCTGGGAGACGGACGCCGGGAAGGCGCCTCGGCACTGTCAGTCGATCGTCCACCTCCAAGAAGCTGGGACTCAAAGGCGGATTTTCTGAATCTCAGCTCTGCCTCTCAGAACTACAGGGATCATTTGCCGACTGTAAGCTGCCAAAGTGCTTTAACCTAATTGCCAAGTATTGCTGTGTCCAGTGTCTCCAGAACCCCTACCAGCTAGTCAGGCTAAATGACAGACTCCGGTGTGAACGGCGGCGCTGAGGGAAAGGCCCAGCCCTGCGGGACGGGATCACAGCTTTCATTCGCCGGAAGCACACAAGACTCTGGGTAAGTGCCTGGAGCAGAGAGAAGCCAGGCCTTTGCCTGACAGTCCGCAGGAGAGACCTGGCCTGGGCGTGGCAGCTGGAGAGGCCAGGAAGGGGAGAAAATCTTTGGTCCTGCAAAGGGCAAGCATGCTCTTTAGGCCCAGGGAACACCGGGAAAGGGGGATGTTGTTGGTGTGAAGTGAGAGTACTCCGTTTGTTTCTCCAAAGTCAAGTCTGGAATCAACAGGGCAGCCCAGTGAGGGTCCCTGCTGTGCAGGCAGCTCCCAGGGCGGACTCCTCTGAGGTCGGGCCTCCGAGGGTCGGCAGGTTGCAGCGCTGCCACGACCCCCCCGGGGTGGGTTGCACCCCCCTGGGTCACAGTCAAGGCTCTCTGCCTCCTTTGCGTCTGTGGCTCAAGAGCTGGCTTTCTCTCGTGCGCTTTCGGTAAGTCCTCTTCACCAAAACGTAATGCCCACCACCTGCCCCGCTACCAGGGCGCCCGAGGGCCCTGCCAGAGGCAGGGAGTGGAAAGAGATTTGCGTACAGCGAGCTAGATGGCAGAGGCAGGAATCATTCCTAAATCGCCAGACCCTGCACTGTCTGTGCATGTAATACTCAGCCTTCCAAGATTTCACCTCAGGGTTTCATGCCCAGAGCATACCGAAATGATTATTATGTTTTCAGGGCAACTGAAATGCAGGCTTAGCTACTAATAGGCATGTAAACACTAGATGTCACCGGCGACTTCGCCAGCTTCTGTTTGCGGTGTTTTAACAGCTTACCTTTCACTGTCTGTATCACGAGGTCTCCTGAAAAGTGGAGCAGCTGCTGGAGTCATAAAAGATAAATATATCCTGAAATGACTATTGTTTCCAGCCCCTGAATCATTTCAAAGGACTTCCCAGTGCAAACAGGCGACGTAACCGGGCGCGCCCTCACGAACACCCCACAGGCCGTGGAATCTGCCAGGATCGCGTGAAGTCTGCACACAACACTGTAAATGAGACCCAGACAGGCCTCGTCCTACGAAAGGAACACTCACCTGTGTTGTGAGCGAGAGCAATGTTGATTTTCTTAAGGGGACATACCTTATCTTATTTCTCTAAAGCCTTTGCTATCGCAAACTTCCCGCACATAAAATGCACTAGTAAAAATTCTTTTGGTACACCAGCAGCCTGCATTACACAAACTGATAAAAAATAGATTAAAAATTAAACATTTATGACCCAAGGAACTGCTGAAAAGACTACGCCAAGAGGAACATCTGTAACCATAAAACCCAGAGCCTTGAAACCTGAATTTTCCTGTTGCGCTTACCTAATTACTGCTCGGCGTAACTTGCTGGGTCCTGATCGGGCAGGGACTGGGTTGGGGAAAATGCTGCTCCCTCAGGGGCTTCCCTGTGCACAGTCAGGGAGCGTTCCCTTCCCGGCACCCACGTGCGAGTCCTGCTCCGAGCACACGGAGGCATGTGTGCTCCGGTCGTGAGTCCCGGAGGACAGGCAGAGCCACGGCACTCACTCCGAGTCGTGTCAGAAGCCTTCCTTAACTTCTGATTTCTTAACCTGTGAAAAGAGAATAAACATGTTTTTACTCAAGTGAGTAATGCAGTTTGTAAGTACTTTCAGGAACAGGAATATACACGTATGAGTTGATGGTAAGCTAGGGCTTCTCTCTCCCCACACCCACCCTGTCTGCCCACACGGCAAGTGTCTAGCAAATAGAAAGCATGTTTTGGGCATTTTGGGGTTCCCCACACATTTGGCACAGGAGGGAGCAGTTTCTCAATACCTGCCTACTGAAGGCAGCTATGGCGGATTACACAGCTTTTGCTTGATTCTGTTAGGACAATTCAGATTTCACTACCCAGTGGCAAGTTCAAAATATCCAAGGTTGGAAACTGCCAAGTTTACCACAGTTCTTTTTGTCTTAATTTATATTGATTTTTATTTTTTTCCATTATAGCTGGTTTACAGTGTTCTGTCAGTTTTCTACTGTACAGCAAGCTGACCCAGTCACACATACACACATACATTCCTTTTTCTCATATTACCCTGCTCCGTCATAAGTAACCAGACATAGTTCCCAGTGCTATACAGCAGGACCCCATTGCTTATCCACTCCAAAGGCAATAGTTTGCATGTATTAACCACAAATTCCCAGTCCATCCCACTCCCTCCCCTTTGGCAACCACAAGTCTGTTCTCTAAGGCCATGAGTTTCTTTTCTGTGGAAAGGTTCATTTGTGCCGTATATTAGATTCCAGATATAAGTGAAATCATATGGTATTTGCCTTTCTCTTTCTGACTTACTTCACTTAGTATGAGAATCTCTAGTTCCATCCATGTTCCTGCAAGTAGCATTATTTTGTTCTTTTTTATGGGTGAGTAGGATTCCATTGTGTATATATACCACATCTTAATCCAGTCATCTGTTGATGGACATTTAGGTTGTTTCCATGTCTTGGCTATTGTGAATAGTGCTGAAATGAACATTCAGGTGCATGCGTCTTTTTTAAGGAAAGTTTTGTCTGGATACACGCTCAAGAGTGGGATTGCTGGATCATATGGTAGTTCTATGTATAGTTTGCTAAGGTACCTCCACACTGTCTTCCATAGTGGCTGCACCAGCCTACATTCCCACCAACAGTGCAGGAAGTTTCCCTTTTCTCCACACCCTCTCCAGCATTTGTTATTTGTGGACTTGTTAATGATGGCCATTCTGACTGGTGTGAGGTGGTATCTCATGGTAGTTTTGATTTGCATTTCTCTAATCATCAGTGATGTTGAGCATTTTTTCATGTGCTTGTTGGCCATCTGTATATCTCCTTTGGAGAAATGTCTATTCAGATCTTTTGCCCACTTTTCAATTGCATCAGCTTTTTTGCTATTGAGTTGTATAAGTTGTTTGCGTATTTTAGAGATTAAGCCCTTGTCAGTTGCATCATTTGAAACTATTTTCTCCCATTCTGTAAGCTGTATTTTTGTTCTTTTATGGTTTTCTTTGCTGTACAAAAGCTTGTCATTTTGATTAGGTCCCACTGGTTTATTTTTGCTTTTGCTTCCGTTGCCTTGAGAGACTGACCTGAGAAAACATTTGTAAGACTGATGTCAGAGAATGTTTTGCCTATGTTTTTTTCTAGGAGTTTGTTTAATGGTGTCTTGTCTTATGTTTAAGTCTTTAAACCATTTTGAGTTTATTTTTGTGCACTGTCAAATCAGTCAGTTTCATTGATTTATATGCAGCTGTCCAGTTTTCCCAGCATCACTTGCTGAAAGGACTTTCTTTTTCCCATTTTATATTCTTGCCCCCTTTGTCAAAGATTAATTGACCACAGGTGTCTGAGTTTATTTCTGGGTTCTCCATTCTGTTCCATTGGTCTGTATGTCTGTGCTGGTACCAGTACCACACTGTCTGAGTTTATTACTGGGTTCTCCATTCTGTTCCTTTGGTCTGTATGTCTGTTTTGGTACCAGTACCATGCTTTGTCATATTGCCTGGAGTCTGGGAGAGTTATGCCTCCTGCTTGGTTTTTGTTCCTCAGGATTACTTTGGCAATTACTTTTGTGGTTCCACATAAATTTTTGGGTTGTTTGTTCTAGTTCTGTGAAAAATGTCATGGGTAATTTGATAGGGATTGCATTAAATCTGTAGGTTGCTTTAGGTAGTATGACCATTTTTACGAAATTAAATTTTCCAACCCAGGAGCATGGAGTAGCTTTCCTTTTCTTTGAATCCTCTTTAATTTCCTTGATTAATGTTTTACAGTTCTCAGCATATAAGTCTTTCACCTCTTTGGTCAGGTTTATTCCCAGGTATTTGATTTTTTGTGGGTGCAATTTTAAAAGGTACTGTATTTTTGTATTCCTTTTCTAATATTTTATTGTTAGTATATAGAAATGCGACTGATTTCTGAATGTTAATCTTATATCCTGCTACTTTGATGAACTGGTTGATCAGTTCGAGTAGTCTTGGGGCTGAGTCCTTAGGGTTTTCTATATATAATATCATGTCATCTGCATACAGTGACGATTTTACCTCTTCTCTCCCAGTTTGGATACCTTTTATTTCTTTTGTTTGATTGTCGTGGCTAGTACTTCCAATACTATGTTGAAGAAAAGTGGTGAGACACAGTTCTTAATTAGAGACAATGTTAAGTCTTCCTCATCTGAGTTTCCAGATGGCTGTGTTTAGTGGGTTCTGGGTTCAGTGGGAAAAAAATACCTTGGCCATCTTGCTGAAAGAATAAGGAACAATGAGCCAGAGAGGCAGGTTTCAGTGCCAGTTCCGGCACCAGATATCTGCGTTACCTCAAGGTCTCAACTGTATCATATTCTAGTCGCCTTGGGGTGCAAATACTTATCTAAGAGGATGCTAGGAGTATGAAATAAGGCAACAGGGAGGAAGCTGTTTTCTCAAGTTTAATGTAGACCCCACACGTTTGTAATATCTTTATTATTTGCATAAAGGAGTATTTTCATGTCACTGAATTATTATAGGAAACGTGGCTGACATAACAGATCTTATCCAGAGGCTGGATATGACAGTCCAATCATTCTCCTAGATTTGTTTCCAGAAACAAACAGAACTTTGCAAATGATATTAACAAACTAAATAATAACCTGCCACATCAGCGTAGCAACGCAGGCACAGCCGAGTGAATCAGTGTCTGGTGCAGAGATAATGAACATCCGTGTGAACTGATTCAGGGCGAGTTACTGGGACCTTGCAGAGAGCTGCATCTGGAACGTGAACATTTATGCCCTCACTCCACCATGAAAGCCACACTGGATGATACAGGGTATTAGCTACAGTTATACTGCTTCCTTTCATTCTCATTTACCGAAAAATGCATCCTAATGAAGGCACTTGCTAGAGCAGCCCTTGATTAAGCAGAAAGTGCCCAGTCGAGATAACTGGTTCATTAGTCCATCACGTTCCATCACCAAGAGATGCCTTTCAGAAAAGTTTCCGATGGGCTGCAGGCTGCAGTAATGCAGAATCGACTACAGGTAATGTGAGTTTGGGCCTGTCCGCCCGTCCATGAAAGCTGGCGGTTCACGGAAAGCAGGGAAACTTGTGGGGGTGGCAGCCACGGTGACTACGTCTGCCAAGACCATGACGTCCCCTCCCCTCTGGCTGTTAGAGGGCCAAACCCAACGTAATGATCACCATCATCCGTGCCGAGAACACTGTCCTCAGTCCACACTTTGATGGTCAAATTGGCTTTCATCACGTGTGGTGCACGTTACTTTGGACTCTCTCCCCTTACAGCCATCAACTGGATCAGCCAAGGGGAAAACCATGTGTTCTCGGAGACCAGGGCGACTCCAAGAGCAGCGCCAGCACCGCATGGGAGCTGCTTCCAGCAGATCTGCTCAACCAGGACCGCTCGGCAGTTCTCCAGGTGACGCTCACACGACATCAAGTCCAAATGGGCGACGTGGGGTGACAGGGATGCCAGTCTTCTCACCTTAGGGGCACACGGGACACTGTCTTTGTCCTCTGTGCAAAAATCAGTCGAGTGCAGGTAGGGAAAAGAGGAGAAATCAATAAAAACATGACCCTCAAACGAATTACTTTTCTTTTTTCTTTTTGTGTTTTAGGGCTGAACGTGTGGCACGTGGAGGTTCCCAGGCTAGGGGTCAAATTGGAGCTACAGCTGCCGGCCTACACCACAGCCACAGCAATGCAGGATCTGAGCTACCTCTGTGACCTACACCACAGCTCACAGCAACGCTGGATCCTTAACCCGCTGAGCGAGGCCAGGGACTGAACCCGTGTCCTCATGGGTACTAGTCGGGGTCGTTACCGCTGAGCCATGAAGGGAACTCCAAAATGAATTTTGTTCTAGATCAGTGTTCTCAAACGTGCAGCGGCATCGGAACCCGAGGGCCGTGGAGCCGCAGTGCCGGGGCCCAGCTCAGAGTGCTGGGTGCGGCGGGACTTGCTGAGCGGGAAAGTTCTCGGGCCAAGTTCTCAAGTCAGGCTGGCCCGAGATTCCCCCACCATCACCCCGTTACCTCAGCACCCTGCAGCCGTGCCCTGAGGACCACGGGATGGAGGGGGAGAGGACCCTTGCAAGTCAGCTCCTCGGAGCCCCGGACCCGGGGACGCGCGCTCATCAACAAGCAGGGCTGTGCCCAGCAGTCTGGTCCGGGCGGGCGGCGGAGCAGAAACGCGAGGGGGAGAAAGGAAACGGAGACGCAGGCGTGTGCAGAGACGGAGAGTGCAGTGGGGAAGGCTTTTCCCGAAGAAAGAGCTGAAGCAGAAGCAAAGTCAAAGCCACACTCTGCCGGCCGGCCAAGCACGGCTTCGGGGCGAGGGCCCGGGCAGCGGGAAGCTGGGCGTCGGGGCCTCGGCCTGTGACACGCTGCGCGGAGCCGGCTCGGAGTGTCTGGACCCCGAACGCGCGTCCAAGCCCGGCCCGGGAGGCTGCCTCACTGGCATGTGAGGGCGCAGCGAGGAGACGGCGTCCGCGGGCCAGGGAGCGGGTCTGACCGGACACCTGACCTTGGACGCCCAGCCTCCACAACCGTGGAAGCAACGCATGGATCAAGGCCCGGTCTGTGGTGTTTTGTCGTGGCAGCGAATGGACTAAGGTAACTGGCTTATTCACCGCTATTCAAGCCCAACCTCGTGCCTCCGGCTCAGGCCCGTCAGGACACCAGAGGGACTGGCTCTGCAGTGTCGGGTCCCGAGCCCCTTCGTTCACCCGTCACTTCCTTACTCCCTCATCTCACAAGTGGCTCCCGGATGAAATGATCTGAAGCTCCCTGCCAGCTCTAAAACGAATATTTTAAAGGCACCATTCAACCCAATCCTGAGAGTAAGTTCATAGCCTTGTAACTTGTCGTAGATGCCAAGGGGAGCGTGCGATGGAGGGGAGCCTCCGGTAACTAAACGGCCCTCCGATGTGAAAACTGTTTCCAGTGGCTTATTATTTTTAGAGGCAATGTCAGCCCGATTAAAGAGTAACACAATTCTCCTCTGTTCTTTTTCCAACGAAAGATGGCAGATGTAAACACAAGTATCTTATACACTTTAAAAATAAATGGGAAAAGCTCTTCATAAAACGAATATCCACGCTCAGGCTGAGATCTTTCGAGATATTTTTATGCCAGTGCTGTCCTCAGCTGGTTCAGAGTTGCTCTCCAGCTGGCCACTGTCAGGCATTTGTGATGGGGATGCGGAAAGCGCCACGCTGGATGCTGGGATGCTGGTGGCCCCGCCGCAGCAATGCAGCCTTTAATCACTACCTGCGTAGAGATGCCGAGAAGCCTCCGCAGGTGGGACAGAAAGATGATAAGGAAAATCGCAGGGGGAGAAACAAGCATTTGCGGGAAATTAGCAAAGTGTTTCACAGTGACCTTCAGCCAGCGCAGCCACGGCCACAAAAACAAGAAGCCTCCTCTGCATGTGACAGACGGGGACTCGTCCACACAGGTACACACGCCTTTGTGGGGCCCGGTCTCCCATGAGTCATTGGTCCATACTTGCTGAGGTTAATAGGATAACAGTACTTTGTTATTTCGTATGGATTTTCCTAATTGCAAAACATCTTATGATTTATTACGCAGTCTATGATTAGACGAGGCTGAACCAATCGATAGTCTATTAATTACTAGTCGCTGTTTTACACACCCTGTAAAAATATCGGAATTCACAAAGTTGTTATCTCAGCCAGTGGCCAAAATTACATTTTTCGTAAGTACAAAAGGCTCATTTCATCTAAAGAGGAAGCCATTATGCCAAGAAAAACTGAACGCCATTTATAGGAGAGCAGACAGATTTCTTTGTGCTAAAGAGAGAATCATTCAATTTGTTGATCACACCCCGTTCTTGAGTAGCAGGGACAGACACTGTTTGTGAGACCAGCACTTGCTCCCAGGAGATAATATTTCATACAAATGATCAGGGCCCGCTTTTCCCAGAGACGTCATTATTCAGTTGAATACCCATTTCTTCCAGCAGATAAACCAGTACCAATATGTCACCTAGAACTGGGCATGGGCATGCAGGTGGCCACATTAAATTACACCCCACTAGACCGGAGCAATTTGAGCCTTAGGAATTTTAAAACAAATTGCCTTTAAGGCAAATTGTCCGCCCGTAATGAGGCCAACAAGGCTCGGTGGCTGCTGACATTCGACTGGCACGCAATTAAGCTAAGTGTCCAACTGGACAAACAAGGGACATGAGCTGAGTGCGTCTCTGGGAGATGCCTTAGGGGAGCTGGATTCCCACCCTAAAATGGGTGACCCTGGCATCTTAATCATTCTTAGAAGCAGCGAACGTGAGCCCCCTGGCAACTCAGCAGGAGTTAGTCCTCGGCAGAGACGTGTGCGTTTCTGGGCGGGGGGGGGGGGGGCTCCCTGTGCGGCAGGAAGAGAGGATGAGCAAGTCCCTAAACCCTCCTCGGCGGAGAAGGCAGGGCTGAGTCCCCCGCGGCCTGACCCCCGGAGGCCGCCCTCCTCCCCGTCACCGCAGATCGGCCCCCACGGCCCCAGCACCCTCCGTCGTCTGGAGCCGAGGGCTGTTTTCGAGGTGAGGGCTTCAGACGTCTGCGCGAGTTTCTGCTTTCCTGGGTCGCCCGCGTTTCCACATTATTACACCTGACTTATCTGTTTCCCTGTTCATCGCTGCCAGTCCGCCTCAGGCCAGTGTGATTCGCAGGCCAGCCAGAGGAGCCCGGGGGCAGAGGGCAAGGCCAGGACGCGGGTCTCCTCGGGGACAGACGGCGCGTCTGCGGATGGGAGGACCCGGGCTGCGCAGCAGGGCTGAGGGGCGCCAAAGACGAGAAGGAAAAGGAGCTCCTGGCGGTACTTTGGGTGAACATCGCTTCCTGTGTCTCCGACTTGTACCCAGGAACTTTCCTGCTTTGTCCAAATTTTCCAATGGGCCTTAAGCCACGCTTGCTGTCCCGGGCCTGGGGAGGGGCCGCGAGGGCCTGGGGAGGGAGAGTTGACTGCAACTGGTGCCCCTGCCCCCGCTGAGCGTCTTGGGCTTCAGGGCGGAGCCAGCTAAGCGGGCAAGGAGGAAAGTACGGGCGACTGGGGGTGCTAGGGGCTGAGCGTCTGTCTCCCCCAGTTCCAGGTGCAGAGGCCTTTCTGGGTCCCCCGTTTCTTGTCGGTAGGCCTTCCCTGAGCCCCAAAGGGCAGATTCAGATGGTCACCATCAGGGAAGTGAGGGGACAGGACTAAAGAGAGAGCAGTCAGGAGTCACTAACGCGGTGACAGAGCAGCTCCGCTTCCTCCCCACGGATAAACGTCGCCACCCGCGGTGCGTCTCCAGCCCTTCACTGGAGCGGGCGGAGGACGGGGGCTTCAGGCTGGCACGGGATCCCCCACATCACCCTCTGCATCAGCACCCACCAGCCAGAAGAAAGCCAGGCATCCGGCAGCCCTGCCCGACAACCACCCAGGAGCTGGTCTTTCGCAGGTGCCGCCCACGCTTCTTGCGCGGCCCTTGCATTAAACTCTGCTCCAGACTGAGATTTCGGTCTGTCTTCTCTGTGCACGCGGCACACGGACTTGGGTTTGACGGCAGCTGTGCCTTCTTGAGCCATTATTATTACAGAACGATTGCGCGAATGGGGCCACAAAGATATCAAATGCCTTACTGCTCGGGGATGAGGCATTTGGACTCCAGAAAGCTCATCTTTCCAGCGAGAGACCTGCTTCCAGTCCCGTGGCCTCTGGCCACTTGTCCGGGGACACGGCAAGCAGTTAGCCGCTGTCACCCCGCATCCGGTCAGCGCTCTGTCGTCTCTGGACTGAAATTCTTCACGATCTTTGAACAAAGGGCCTCTGTCTTAACTTTGCACTGGGCGCCACAAAATCTGTAGCCATCCTGGGTTAACTGAAAGGGCTCAGCAGTTAAAGGAAGCGGCCGGGGCAGCCCCCAACACGGCCAGCGCGACAAAGCAGGCCTCGCCAGGCAACTCCCAACCTTCCCGGAGGGACCCGGGCCCCCCTGCCAGCAGCCCCGGAGTCCCAGGGTCCACGGAGGGAATTCCGACCCAGAGACTCGAGGCCCCATGTGTTTCCTGAGCGAGTGAGAAGGAAAAACCATGCTGGGGGCGTTGAAAGAGGCTCCTGGGTCACAGAGCAGCATGGGCTCGGGTCACCGAGGGGGCGGCTGTGCCCCGGCTCTCACAGGTTCAGGGTGACAGGCCATGCCGTGCCTGTGTCGCAGCCTGCACTCACGTACAGGGACCTGCAGGGACCGAAGAAACTGTCCTGCAGAAGGAAGGGTTCGCCCCGCCCTGTTCCCTCCAGCGGTGGTGTGGCCCGGTGTGCTGCCCCGGCAGTGGCTGGCTCTGCTGTGCCTGTGTGGCCTCTGGTGACACTGGGCCCAGGCAGAGGTCCAGTGGGGTGATCCCAGAGGACAGCAGCTCCAAACTCCTGCTGGTCGCCAGGAGAAGCTGCCTCGGAGACAGCAGCAGGGCGGCAGGGACATGCTGGCATGCAGGTGACCGTCCAGCGGAGACAAAAGCGCGGGGGGGGGGGGCTGGTCTCGGCTGGAGGGGCCTCACAGCGTCTGCGAAGCCGGACACGGTCCGCTCTTCCCAGGCCTCCCCCAGCCGGTCTCACCGCGGAGCAAACACAAACTCCTAACAAAGCAGACGCCTGAGTCATCTGTTAAGTTTTCAAATGACCATAAAGCACACCCCCTTTTTTTTAAACAACAGAAACATTTCAGGAGAAAAGAGATAAACTTGACTAAGTTTTTAAAAAAGAACAGAACTTGAGGGTAAAGATCAAGAAATGGGACTTTCAACTATTCGTTATAATTATTAAGATTTAAGTAGCTGCAGTTTTTTGGGTGGGAGTCTGCTTTTCAGATTTAATCACTTTGCTCTAAAATAGTTCCTTTTAAGTTCTCTTAGAAAAAGAAAAAAGAAACTCCAACCTTTAAATCACGTTTGCCTAACAGATTGGGTTATGGGCACGAGTGCCAAACTGAACCATCATTTTCTATGAGAAAGTGGTTATTTTAGAGAATATTCTAGGCACTGCCATTCTCCAACTCCTCGTCCTCAGAACCTTGATATCGTTGTTTAAATAAAGCACCAACTAGGGCGCCAGTTTTAAGCTCAGAAGAGATTACAGTAGATGTGTCTTTCTCCCCCAAGGCCGTGCAGTCGCTGGGGAGCCTCACAGCTATTACTGCGCAGGGGAAAGACCTCAAGTTTTTCTGGGAGATAAATGTCAGAGAAAACGCGGAATCTGTTAGGAAAGTTCTAAACCCCAGAAATGTCGCAGGTTACCCCCTTCACGAGGCATCATTTTCGCGCTGGACCTTAGGGCGAAGCCGAGCCTCTCGGCTGACTGGCAAGGCGCAGGGCAGACTTCAGGGTGAAGGTCTGAGCCCAGCCCTGCGGGACCACACGAAGGAGCCCCAGGCCCGCGGGACCGGCTGGGAGGACAGGAGGGCGGCCCCCGGGGTTAACAGATGGGAAGAGCTTGGAGAGACGGGGACGCTCAGGAGAGAGAACTGGGGGGGATGGCCTGACTGGGGGGCGGCTGGGGCTCCCGGGGTCCGACGACCGGAGGCTAATTCGGCTCTGATCCTGTAGCCTGTTTCCCTCCACCAGCCCTGCACCGTTCCCGGGGGGGGTCCCTCCACCAGCCCTGCACCGTTCCCGGGGGGGTCCCTCCACCAGCCCTGCACCCTTCCCGGGGGGGTCCCTCCACCAGCCCTGCACCCTTCCCCGGGGGGGTCCCTCCACCAGCCCTGCACCCTTCCCCGGGGGGGGTCCCTCCACCAGCCCTGCACCCTTCCCGGGGGGGTCCCTCAACCAGTCCCGCACACTTCACATGGGGGTGCAACAAAGACACTGTTACACCGAACAGGAGAAAAGAAAGATAAGGCAGGAAGGGAGGGAGGGGACAAAGGACAGAGGGAGGCAGGAGGGAGGGGAGGGAGAGAGGGAGGAAAGGTGGACGGAGGAGGTTCCATGACGCACAGACCTTTGCTTAAAGAACTACCAAAGGGAACGAAGTTGATTCCACGAGAAAGAATAGCAATGAAAGAATAAAAATGGTGATCCAAGAAGCTGGCTACCGTTTTCTCTGGCTACCTATCCTTTAACTGTCCCCAGGGGTTTTCGTTTTTCCCTGCTTTTCTACCTCTTTTATGGAGGGATGAAATACTCTTCACTTCCCTTTTTAATCCCCACTGATTTGGAAGCTTCACGACTTAATTCTTGGTGGGTTTTTCTGGCCAGGAGCAGCTGGTGACGAGGAGTGGCGACTAGTCTGGACCTTTAGGTAAAGGACACTTGCATGTCAGAGGGTGGGAAATAAATCTAAAAAGTTCAGAGGCCTTTTACGTCAGTGAAATTACTTCTTTTTAAAGTATTTATTATAGTTGATATACAATGTTCTGTCAATTTCTGCTGTACAGCAAAGTGATCCAATTATACGTATATATACATGTTCTTTTTCTTACATTATCGTCCATCATGTTCTGTCACAAGTGATTGCTTAGATACAGTTCCCTGTGCTATGCAGCAAGACCTCATTGCTTATCTACTCCATAGACTGCACCTACTAATGCCAAACTCCCAGTCCATCCCACGCCCTCCCCCCCCCATTGGCAACCATAAGTCTGTTTGTTTCTTTTCAGGAGATAGGTTCATTTCTGCCATACATTAGATTCCAGATATAAGCGATATCATATGGTATTTTTCTTTTTGTGACTTCACTTAGTACGAGAATATCTAGTTCCGTCCATGTTGCTGCAAATGGTATTATTTTATTCTTTTTTATGGCTGAATAGTATTCCATTGTGTATATACACCACATCTTAATCCATTCCTTCATTGATGGACATTTAGGTTGTTTCCATGTCTTGGCTATTGTATATAGTGCAGCAATGAACATGTATCTTTTTCAATGAAAGTTTTGTCCAGATATATGCCCAAGAGTGGAATTGCTGGGTCATAAGGTAGTTCTATATTTATTATTTTGAGGATCCTCCATATCTTTTCCATAGTGGTTGTACCAATTTACATTCCCACCAAAGTGCAGAAGGGTTCCCTTTTCTTCACACCCTCTCCAGCATTTGTTATTAGTAACTTACTAATGATAGCCATTCTGACTGGAGGGTGGTACATCATTTTAATTTTGATTTGCGTTTCTCTAACAATTAGTGACATTGAGCATTTTTTCATGTGCCTGTTGCCATCTGTATGTCTCCTCTAGAGAAATGTCTATTCAGGTCTTTTGTCCATTTTTCAATTGGATTGTTTGTTTTTTTGCTATTGAGTTTTGTATATTTTGGAGATTAAGCCCTTGTCAGTTGCATCATTTACAACTATTTTCTCCCATTCTGTAAGTTGTATTTTTGTTTTTTTTAATGGTTTCCTTTGCTGTGCAAAAGCTTGTCAGTTTGATTAGGTCCCATTCATTTATTTTTCTTTTTATTTCTATTGCCTTTGGGAGACTGACCTAAGAAAACATTTGTACAGTTGATGTCAGAGAATGTTTTGCCTATTTTCTTCTAGGAGTTTTATGGTGTCTTGTCTTCGGTTTAAGTCTTTAAGCCATTTTGAGTTTGTTTTTGTGTGTGGTGTGAGGGTGTGTTCTAGTTTCACTGATTTACATGTGGCTATCCAGTTTTCCCAGCATCACTTGCTGAAAAGACTTTTTTTTCCATTTAATATCCTTGCCTCCTTTGTTGAAGGTTAATTGACCATAGGTATCTGGCTTTATTTCTGGGTTCTCTATTCTGTTCCATTGGCCTGTTTGTCTGTTTTTATACCAGTACCATGCTGTCTTGATTAGTGTAGTTTTGTAATATTGCCTGAAGTCTGGGAGAGTTATGTCTCCTGCTTTTATTTCCCCCCTCAGAATTTCTCTGGCAATTCTGGGTCTTTTATGGTTCTGTATACATTTTTGGATTGTTTGTTTTAGTTCTGCGAGAAATGTCATCGGTAATTTGATAGGGATTGCATTAAATCTGTAGATTGCTTTGGGTAGTATGGCCATTTTAACAATATGAATTCTTCCAATCCAGGAGCATGGAGTATTTTTCCATTTCTTTGAATCCTCTTTAATTTCCTTGATTAACATTTTACAGTTCGCAGCATATAAGTCTTTCACCTCCTTGGTCAAGTTTATTCCTAAGTATTTAATTTTTTGGGGTGCAATTTTATTTATTTTTTCTTAATGATTTTTATTTTTTCCATTATAGTTGGTTTACAGTGTTCTGACAATTTTCTACTGTACAGAAAAGTGACCTAGTCACTCCCACACACAACACATTCTTTTTCTCATATGATCCTCCATCATGTTCCATCACAAATGACTAGATATAGTTCCTTGTGCTATACAGCGGGGTCTCATTGCTTATCCACTCCAAATGCAATAGCTTGCATCTAACCCCAGACTCCCAATCCATCCCACTCCCTCCCCCTGATGCTTGGCAACCACAAGTCTGTTCTCCAAGTCCATGAGTTTCCTGTGGAAAGGTTCATTTATGCTGTATATTAGATTCCAGATATAAGTGACATCATATGGTATTTTTCTTTCTCTTTCTGACTTACTTCACTTAGTATGAGAGTCTCTAGTTCCATCCATGTTGCTGCAAATGGCATAATTTTGTTCTTTTTTATGGCTGAGTAGTATTCCATTGTGTATATATACCACATCTTCTTAATCTATTCATCTGTCAATGGACATTTAGGTTGTTTCCATGTCTTGGCTATTGTGAATGGTTCTGCAATGGACATATGGGTACATGTGTCTTTTTCAAGGAAAGTTTTGTCCAGATATATGCCCAAGAGTGGGATTAGTTGGTCATACAATAGTTCTATGTGTAGTTTTCTAAGGTACCTCCATACTGTTTTCCATAGTGGCTGTACCAATTTATATTGCCACCAACAGTGTAGGAGGGCTCCCTTTTCTCCGCACCCTCTCCAGCATTTGTATTTGTTGACTTGTTAATGATGTCCATTCTCACAGGTGTGAGGTGGTACCTCATAGCAGTTTTGCTTTCCATTTCTCTAATAATCAGTAATGTGCTTTTTTGTTTTCATGTGCCTGTTGGCCATCTGTATATCTTCTTTGGAGAAATGTCTATTCAGGTCTTTTGCCCATTTTTCAGTTGGGTTGTTGGTTTCTCTTGCTGTTGAGTTGTGTAAGTTGTTTGTATATTTTAGAGATTAAGCCCTGTCAGTTTCTTTTTTTTAATAATGGCTTTTATTTTTTCCATTATAGCTGATTCACAGTGTTCTGTCAGTTTTCTGCTGCACAGCATGGAGACCCAGTCACATGTATACATTCTTTTTTTCTCTTCATGCTCCATCACAAGTCACATTGTGTTAGAACCCCTGTCAGTTTCATCATTTGAAACTATTTTCTCCCATTCCACAGGTTGTCTTTTTTTTAATGGTTTCCTTTGCTGTGGGTGTGATTTTAAAAGACACTTATTTTTTTATATGCCTTTCTAATACTTCATTGTTACTATACAGAAATGCAATCAATTTATGAATGTTAATATTGTATCCTGCTACTTTGCTGAGTTCATTGATCAGTTCAAGTAGTTTTGTGTGGCCTCCTTAGGGTTTTCTATATATAGTATCATGTCCTTTGCATACAGTGACAATTTTACTTCTTCTCTTCCAATTTGGATACCTTTTATTTCTTTTGTTTGTCTGATTGCTGTGGCTTGGATTTCAAAGCCATGTTGAATAAGTGGTGAGAGTGGGCATCCTTGTCTTGTTCCAGATTTTAGTGGGAAGGCTTTTAGCTTTTCTCCATTGAGTATTATATTGGCTATGGGTTTGTCATAAATGGCTTTTTATTATGTTACAGTATGTTTCCTCTCACTTTGGTAAGAGTTTTTATCACGAATGGATGTCAGATTTTGTCAAATGCTTTTTCAGCATCTATTGAGATGATTATGTTGTTTTTGACTTTTCTTTTGTTAACTGGGTGTACGATGTTGATGTTGATACATACCTGCATATGTTAAACCCTCCTTGTGAACTTAGGATGAATCCCACTTGGTGACCAACGTGGTGTATGATCTCTATGTCACTGAAATTTCTAGAGGCCCAGTGGGGTGGGGGCATGTGACATTACCCCTTCTAAGGTGAAAGCTCAGTGGCTAATTCATGCCCAGTTTGGTGGCTGAGGGCTCTGTGCAGACACACTGCTGGTGGTGGAGGTAATGGCTGGCATTCACACAGCGTTTGTTATTCAAGTAGGCGTGGACCAAAATCTGGCTTGGCAGAGGCCCTGAGAAAGGTGAGAGGCAACACACCTGCTCCCAGGATATGTCCCATTTCTCCTAAATGTCTTACAAGTCCCTTCTTTGCCCCAGTGCCACAGGTGGCAAGGGTTAAAGGAAACAGCCACTCAGGTCAGTGAGGTGCCATGCTCCGACGACCTCAGCTTCGCGAAGCCGAGCCATCTGCTCTGGGCTCACATCCATGGCGTCCACCTGCGTCTACCTGCCTCCCTCTGGCTTTCTACTGATGCCAGGATGGGGACAGTGTCTCTCCCCTGCTTTCCGTCCTCACGCTCGGCATCACAGGCCCATCCACTCAGTCCTCAGCAGGGAGGTAGGTGTCGCCCACTGTGGGACCTGATAGCCCAGCCAGGAGCCTGCAGTGGTGCTCAGCTGACTTAGAGGCCAGGCCTCAGCTCTCCCATCAGACCTCAGGGCCGAGGTTTTGTCCCCAAAGTCTGGTTTCTAAAAACAAAGCTTTTTGCTCAATGCTCTTTTAAAAGAAGCAGAGAAAACAGATGGAAAAGTTATAGGGTATTTCCCAAGATAGTCTACCAACCCACAGCCTCTTCTACCCCATTCTTCACACTGACACACCCTCTCACACACGCACCGCCCTGTACACACACACCACCCTTACACAGCTCCTCACACACACATGCACCCACCCTGAACACACTCACACACCACCCTTACACAGCTCCTCACACACACATGCACCCACCCTGAACACACTCACACACCACCCTTACACAGCTCCTCACACACACAATGCACCCACCCTGAACACACTCACACACCACCCTTACACAGCTCCTCACACACACATGCACCCACCCTGAACACACTCACACACCACCCTTATACAGCTCCTCACACGCACATGTACTCACCCTACACATATGCAAACACACACCCTTACACATTCATTTGCGCACCCCATACACACTCCACTCATAATTCTGAGGAAGTTTTCTTTGCAAATGAGCTCCTAAATCATTCAAATAAAAAAGAGCCCCTCCAGTCTGAAGATACAGCTTGAAATATACTATTTGAAAGGTTCTTCTTTAAAATAAGAATATGAAATTGCAAATGAAAATTAAGTATACATATAAATATGATAAGTGATGGATATAATATAAAGATACAATGCATAAAATGAAAGAATATATAAATATAATTAGGAATTTCTTAGCAATAAGGGAAAACGAGAATTGGTCAAAATGGTCACAAGACTGGAGATGTTTTTGCGCGGAAGATGCCCGGCGGCTCACGGGCGCACGGAAGCTGCTTGGCATCACTGGGAACCAGGGAAACGCAAACGAAGCCCCACGAGCCACGCTGTGCCCACTGAGGGGGCTGAACATGAAAAGACTGGCGGATCCAAGTGTGGTGCAGACGCGAAGTAAACGGCACGCCCCCTCATCGATGGCAGAGACGCAAAACCGCAGAGCTCCGTGGAGGACACGAGGCGGAGTACTGCAGAGCTGAGCACGCACTTACCTGAGGCAACCTCTCTGCCAGGCCTGCCCACAGGGGACAGAACGGCGGCGACACAAAGCCCTCCCCCTAACAGCCTAATCCGAAGTGACTCAAACAGCCGTGGGCTGAGAAGGGATCGACACACAGCAGTGCCCGCCCCACACCACGGGGGAAAGAAAAAGTCCAACAGAAAACACTGCAGAGTGTACCCTGCATATGAAAGCCTACCATGAGCAAAGCTGCAGTGACAGAAAGTGGCTCAGTGCTGTCTTGGGTGGCGGCGGGGGGCGACTGACTGCAAAGGGAAACAGGAAACATTCAAGCAACTGGAATGTTCCAGATCTTGACTGTCGTGGTGGTTATAGAGCTATATTTGACACCCAAATATATCCGATTGTGAACCTTAAAAAGCATAGTTGAGCAGTTCCTGTTATGGCTCAGAGGTAACGAACCTGACTAGTATCCATGAGGACGCAGGTCTGATCCCTGGCCTCGCTCAGTGGGTTAAGGATCTGGCATTGAACTGTGGTGTAGGTCGCAGACACAGCTCGGATCTGGAATTGCTGTGGCTGTGGTGTAGGTTGGCGGCTGTGGTGTAGGTTGGCGGCTGCAGCTCCAATTCAACCCCTAGCCTGGGAACCTCTGTATGCCACAGGCGGAGCCCTAAAAAGACAAAAAAAAAAAAAAAAAAAGCATAGTTAAGATTAAACTGTTCAAATATTATAATTCAGAAAATACGCACGAGGAGTTCCTGCTGTGGTACAGTGGGTTAAGAATCTGACTGCAGCGGCTTGGGTCACTGCTGAGGTGTGGGTTTGATCCCCATCCTGGTGCAGCAATCTGGCATTGCTGCGGCTGCAGCTTGGACTCAGTTCCTGGCCTAATGACATCCACATGTCTCAGGGGTGGCCATAAGAAAAGGAAAGGAAAGGAAAGAAAAGAAAACAAAAGACAAGGTGCATGAAAGCCAGCTGAGTCTCTGAGTACCAGCAGTTTCCCGAGTGACGTTTTCTATCTCTAGGTCAATCTAATGTTTAATAACATTCACATTACTTTGTGGTTTGGAGGAAACACTGACTTTTGACAGGAGCTAGAAATGCACCAAATCTTAAATTATAAAACACTAAGGAAAATACAAACTCTCTGTAATTGTCCTATTGGGGAGTGGTACGCTTATTCTAAAAAATCAGTCAAAATACTTTGGAGCCATTTTTTGAGACTGCTTTCTGGACTCTGAGTGCGCCCCTCTGTTTCTCCTCAAGAACAGAAAGCCTTTGTCTTGGAAACTGAGTTTAGCTTTTGCAAATGGTTGAATTAAGTGGGTGACCATGACTTTAAAGGGTGACACCCATTTGTACGGTGAGGGCTCAGGCTCTGATGTGCTTGCCAGCCAGCAGCCTCAGGTCCCCAGCTCCTCCCCGGTCCCTTGGGTCCCCGAGCACCCGGGGCCACGTGTTCCCTCCCCGCCGGCAGAGCCAGGACGGCAGGCCCGCGTCGTCCTCGGCGTGTCTCACTGTGTACACAGTGTGCGTTTCAGTGTGTGCAGAGGGGGCGTGGTGCGTAACTGGAGGCGGGAAGGGAAGCTCGTGCAGAGGTTCTGGGCCTTTTGAAGATGGCACCAGCGATAAGCAAGGGGTTTGGGGTGAGACTTGATCTTGACTTTGGCTGCAGTCAAAAGACCTTCTATTAAAAGCCAGGGGAAGAGTCAGGAAGGTGGCTGGGAAGTGGACATGGTCTGCAGTGCATTTGGTTTTCGAAAGAGAGCTTTGGCACACAGAGGTAAGAGGGCCTAGAGCTGCCAGGGAAAGGCCACCCCGAGCCAGGGAAGCCTGGCGTGCTTCCGCCGCCCCCACCCCAGCCCTGGGGTGGAAACTGGAATCTGAAGTAAACACGCTTTGATTGCATTTGTGTATTTTCAGGGGTAAAGCTGAGGCCGGATGACGTTTCTCTCCCTAGCGACCGCGAAGGCACGCTAAGAGCCAGACCCTCGCGGGGTGGCTGTTGCACGGCCCTCGCTAAGAGGGAGGGCGCGCGGCCCGCCGTGCTGTCCGCACACAGGACGCCCCACGGAGCTCGCACCACGAGGAAGCCTGTGTCCGTGATCGGACGCCAGGCTCCACTTGGACCGGGTCAGCGACCGCTGGAGCCACAGGGAGGCAAGGGGCCGGAGCCTCAGGGTGGGAAATTCCGCAGGACAGGTGAGCCCACTCACGTGACCCAGCAGACAGATGCCAGGGGGACGGGGGAGGGCCGGGAGCGAGCGGTACAGACGGACAGAGCTGACAGAAGGCCACCAAGCAAATGCACAGCGCGCTCTGTCCTTGCGCGTGGTAGAAACGAACCAACCCCAAAAGGACGCTCACTGGAGACAGTCACGGAAAACTGAACACCGAACGGGCCTCAGATAGTCTTCAAGACCATATGGTCTATTTTATTGGGAGAGATAATGGAATTGCGGTTAGATACAAAAATACGTTGATACGTATTGAAGCACTTATGGAAATGATGTTCTGAGATTTGCTTTAGAGTTCTGTAGTAAAAATGAGAAAGAGATTAGTGAAATAAGAAAGAAGACATTGAAAATTGCCATCAATAGGTTAAGAGTACATGGGGATTTATTATTTTCTCTAACATGTGTTTAAAATGGTCTACAATAATGTGTTCTTGACAATGACAAATAAATCCGACTACGTCTGTCTGGTAAGGCAGTTACCCTTCCTCCCTGGGGATGTGGCAGGAATCACTGTTCCAGAAGAGTGGGCAAGAACCGCGAGACCGTGGCACCAGCCGCGAGACCGTGGCACCAACCATGAGACCGTGGCACCGCCCGTGAGACCGTGGCACCAACCGCGAGACCGTGGCAGCCGATGGACAGGAGGTCAAGCCTGGCTCTTCCAGATGAAGCACTGGAACCAAATCACATTTTCTAATATCTCTGAACTTCTCCCAGCCCTCAAACCAGGGCCCAGAATGCAGCAGGCACTCCTTATTTGTTGAATGAATGGATGAAGGAATGACTACCTGAAGGGAAGTTTGAAGTAAGACATAAAGCTTTTAGCATACTGGCAGTGGTAGTGCTTTGTAATATACTCACTTAAAGCAAAAACACAGAGACAAAGGTGTGGAGCTAGGCTGGCCCTCTACACATGTGTGGCCAAAAATTAAAAAAAAAAAAGTCATATCTATACTCAAGACGTCCTCTATTCCCTTTCTTTCTCATCCTTGACAGTTCGAATGGAATGGCCCCTAAAAGTCAGAGCTTCATCAGAAAACATTAAAAAACAAACAATACAATCAAAAATGGGCAGGAGATTTGAATAGAATTCAAAGAAGATACACAGATGGTCAACAAGCGCGTGAAAAGATGCTCACCATCACTAATTATCAGAGAAATGCAAATCGAAACCACAATGAGGTACCGCCTCACCCCTCTCAGAATGGCCGTCAAAAAGTCTACAAACAGGAGTTCCTGCCATGGTGCAGGGGGTTAAAAATTCTACTGCAGCAGCTCCAGTTGCTGCGGAGGTGAGGGGTAGACGCCTGGCTCGGTGCGGCGGGTTCTAAATGATCTGGTGCTGCCAGAGCTAAGGCTCATATTCGATCCCTGGCCCGGGAACTTCCATATGCCTTGGATGAGGCCATAAAAGCAAACGCTGGGCTGGATATGGAGAAAAGGGAAACTTTGTAGGGATGTAAATTGGCGCAGCCACTATGGAAACTGCTGGAGGGTCCTTAAAAACTGAAAATAGAGTAACCATGTGATTCAGCAATCTCACCCCTGGGCATATATCCAGAAAAGATGAAAACTCTAATTTAAAAAAAACACGCACCCCAATGTTCACAGCAGCACTATTTACAATAGCCAAGACATGGAAGCAACCTAAATGTCCACTGACAGATGAATGGATAAAGAAGAAATAATACATATACACAATGAAATATTATGCAACCATAAAAAAGCATGAAATATTGCCATTTGCAGCAATGTGGATGAACCTAGAGAATATTATGCTTAGTGAAATAAGTCAGAGAAAGACAAATACTATATAACTTAAATGTGGGATCTAAAAATAACAAACGAATGCATATACAAAGCAGAAACAGATTCAGATACAGAAACCAAGTTTATGGTCAGCAAAGGCAGGGGGATAAATTAGGTGTGTAGGACTGACAGATGCAAATTACTCTACACAAAACGCAGAAGCAACAAGGATTTACTGAGTAGCAGAGAGAATTACACCTGCTATCTTGTAATAACCTATAATGAAGTGTAATCTGAAAAATACTGAATCACTGCGCTGTACACGCCTGACACCAGCACAACATTGTGAATCAACTGTATTTCAGCCAAAAAGGTCAGAGCTTGGAGTTCCCTGGTGGTGCGGTGGGTTAAGGATCTGCCACTGTCACCACTATGGCTCAGGTCGCTGCCATGGCGTGGATTCGAGCCCTGGCCTGGGAATTATCACATGCTGCAGGGCGGCAAAATAAAAAGGTCGGAGCTTCGATCTTCCATCAGGGGGAGAAAAGGTCTCCCTCTTGCCAGAGGGCAGGTAGTCTGACCGGAATTTCAGAAGCGGCAGGCAGAGCTGGGAGCCGTGGAGGGTGGAATGTGGGAAGCGGCTGGGCTTTCCTTCTCAAACGGGTGGACAGCCTCCACAAGGCCTGGGGAGACAGAGGGACAGCGGCATCTCGGATGCACTGCTGTCTGCACGGCCCCTCAGACGCGCTCTCAGCATCCCCCCAGCCTGGAGGAGGCAGCGCTGCGTGTGCAAGCTGCTGGCCTCTTGCGAGCGGAAGGGGTGGAAGGGGAGCCAAAGGTGCACGGGGCGCCGCAGGACCGCTGCGGGCGGGAGCCCCTCCCCTGGGCTGCCCCGGCTGCGACCTAAAGAGGCTTCTCGAAGCCCTGGGGGGGGGGGCAGCGTGCTCTGGGGGGCCGGTCGGTCCCGGTCGAAACTTCAGCTTCATTACCTTTTAGATGCGCAACAACTGGTTAAGTTATTTAACTTCGAAAATCCTCATTTTTCTCATTTAAAAAGTGGCATTAGCAACAGCGTTTGCTTTCTCTGTGCTAACTCTTCCATATGCAGTAAAGGAAGGAAGGAAGGGAGAAGGAAGAAAAAGAAAAGGAAAGCAGAGCAAAAGGCCATTAGTGGCCTCCACGGCGTCCGCGCTGTCGGCCGGAGAGTCTTGGGGTGAAACGCGTGCAGAAGACACCGCGCTCTCCAGTCTGTGATCGCAAGGACGCTTTGCGAGCCATCTTCCAGGCGTTCAGAGGGAAAGCCTGGGCTCTGCAGAGCCGCAGTGAAAAGCGATGAGGATGAAGTGGGGCGGTGGTGGACATAAGCACCGCTCATGAATCTAGAGGCAGAGTGGAGCCCACAGCAGCACATGCCTCAGACGCCTGTTCAGGCTCTCACTCACCTGCCCACGGATGCAAGAACAAAAGGGGCGATCAGAGAAGCAGACAACCCACATAAAAGGGATAAAGGGAACGCTAACTTGCTCACTCGCCTCCTAATTACCGTGTACAGGTCTTCACTGCAGGGTGTTACTGTGACAAATAGTTTCAACCCAGGACTAGGCGTGTTTATAATGAGAACATGCGTTGTCACAACATTCAAAGGGAACTGGAAGCCCCGTCAGCTGTAGGCTGCTGCGTGGAGGATGCAGAGGGAAACCAAAAAACGTGGGCAACAATTCCCAGACGAGGCAAGCTCTAAGTCCCCCGCGGTCCCCCAGGCACTCCTAGCTTAACTTCCGATGTACGAGAACAAGGGTTCAGCTTGTGCACGTTTCATTTTTTCTGTCTGGATTATTCCCGTTACTTTTTGCTTTATGTGAAACCACAGGATTACCTTCAGATGCAATCGTTCCCTGAGATCTTTGGCGAAATTAATTAATTCACGGGGGGGGGGGACTGACGGCAGACAGCACAGCAAGCATTAAGGAGGGTCGAGCACGTTGTATTGGTCACAAAACTGGATGATTCACTCTCCTAAGTACTAGTGAGTGCTCCGGGTTGGTGTCCGCATTGACGAGAGGACCTTGTTGTTACTAGGGTGCCATTTCTCTTCTTCGGCCAGTAGGAATGGCATGCTTTCCTCTAAAACATCTGAATTTAAATCGTATTAGAGACATGAAGCAGCATTAGCTTGTGCTGGCTGAAAGCTGGAGTAAACTTTGCCCTGTAGTCTGGCTACAAACTATGCCAAAGCGGGGATGATTTTAGTTGGACCAGTTGCTTGATATTATAAAACCACAGCAGTAACAGGCAAAATCCCAAATATTTGTTTTTGCAGAAGTCAAGCCTGTTATACTCAGTTAATTTAGTTAAAGCCTTTTGTAAAGGCAGCTCTGACTTCACCAAGCCTGGAATTCCTCAGTCTTTGCCTAAGTGCCTTATGTCGGCCAATAAAGTACCTGATTCAGAAAGAGCTTATATACTTGTGAATGGGAAATTTAATGTACATATACCAAGTATTTGTTTTAAAGAATGAATTTGCATGGTGACTCCAAATCTGGTTTTAATATTAACCAAGTGAAAATAACATCTTTTCATCAGAAAGTTTGTGATACCTTGCATTGCTACTCAAACATTGTTTTCCCCTGTTAAACTGCATATAAACTAATCCCAGTCACAGAAATAAACCGGTTTTTAAAAAACTAACACATTTTAAATTTGCTCTATATCCTTAGGAATTGTACCGGCTCTATAAACGAACGATTTGTCAAGGATATAAATATTTTTTTTCATTTTTACAGATTTCAGAGGGAAGAGGATGAGCCAGGACTGTATTTCTGTACTGGTTCAGTGAATATTTCTGAGTGGATTTAAAGCACTGCGTTCTACCAGCTTTTGGGGGGAGCCACAGCTAACGTGAAGGAAACACACAGGCACACGCACAGGCGCGGGCGTGCATACACACGTGTGTGACACCCGGCCTGGCTGGGAGCACTGCTCCCTGAGATCAGCAGGGGACACGTGGGGGTGAGAGGCTCCCTCCTTCTTTCTCCGTCTCTTGGCACTGACGTCCAGTTGTCCTTAAGACGTGTCACTTTATCCTCAGGCTTACGCTGACCCTCTTTGGGCAACTAGTGTTGACTCAACTTCCAACCTCAAATCTTCTCCAGTTTTGCTTCTAAAGAAACGCACACCCCGTGGCTGGCGTGCCAGGCCACAGATCTGGTATCGACCCAGGCTGCACTGTATTCCAGGCTGTGCCAGTCCCGGGGTGGGGTGGGGGTGGTGGTGAAAGCCCAAAGGGACTCAGTCTTCTGCCTTGTGGACGAGATGCAGCGGCCGGGGCTGAAGTCGCCAGCAGGGCTCGGGTGAAGCTAGAAACCGAGGTGGGTCTGGTGAACGGGGAGAATCAGGCAGACACGGCGAGCCGACAGCAATGGCAATCGTGACAGAAGAAAGGCCGGAGAAGAGAAGAAACGCGGTGCCTTCCTGGCCAAGGGGGCAGCCGGGAGTGCGGGTGTTAGGCAGCTCCTGCCACGGGGAAAGCCAGCCCGACCTGCCGGCTTAGAGCCATTCCCTGTTTCCGAGGCTCAGCTCGGTCTCGAGGTTCCTGCCGGGGCTGGGGTCCCACCCGCGGCTCCACAGGGGTGTGTGCGGGCGGCTCCACCTCCAGGGCACCGAGGACGCGGTGGCCCCGCAGCCTGGACACACCGAGGTCCGCCCTGCGGGGCGTCTCCTCGCCCGCCCGACCTCGGGCCAGGCGTGTGCTCGGCTGCGCGCTGAAGGCACCGTCTTCCACAGGGATGCCCCTGACACCCGAAGGCTGCGAGGTGGCAGAGGCCCAGACGCAGTCCAGCCTGTCCTCCTGGGTGCCCGCTCGGCCTCGGAGCCCCAGCTGGGCCTTGGTGGTCCCAGGTCACAGCGTCGCCCCTTCCCAGCTCTCTGCCCCGGGCACCTCGGTCCCACCTTGATGACTTAGGCAGCCTGCACAACAGCCTCGGCTCCGCGGCCCCGCAAGCCCCGGTGCGCATGCCCGCATCCGCTGCTCTGATCACACCCCGATGGCCCAGGCGCCACCTGCCCGCCCGCACAGCGGCGGGACGTGGGGAGACCTCGGCGCAGGTCAGAGTTCGGCTAAGCTAATGGGAATTCTAGGTTATTTTTCCTTCCTTATTCAAAGAGTTTCAGTGCTAAGCTTCTCTTCTTTTTACGATTCCTGGGGGCGGGAGGGAAAGCCGCTCAGGACCTGCTCCACGGGGAGGGTCTGCACGGAAGCCCCGGGCGCGCAGGGAGCACGGAGCGGGCTCCCGTCCTGGATGCCTGCCTGCGCCCAGCCCTTCCCGCACACCTCACTCCGCAACGGAGGCAAAGCCCGCTCCCCTGAGCACCCCGCCATCCGGCCCGTCGCGTCCCTGAGAAGCGAGCACCCGCGCGAGCGCTGGGCTCTGGGGCACCTCCCCCTGGGGCTCAGCACCAGGCTGTCTCCGCCCGGCAAGGCGGTGCCACCCAGCCCCTGTCGGCCCACCTCGGCGAGGCAAGAGGGGCGGAAACAAGGCAGGTGAACTCCCCGCTCCGCCGCCCACCACTGGCTCCGAGCAGACGCAGCCTGGCTGTCAATCAGTCTCAGCACCCCGTCCCTCCAGAGGGAAGTGGTCACATAACTGCGCTACCTGGAATTACCGCTTCCCATCCCGTCACCCACGGCTGTTCTCATCTGTTAATCTGATCTAGTTCAGGGGAGAAAAGGCCTGACACTGAAGCACTTGGAGTTTAATTTGGGAAAAAACATCACAGGCTGAAGTGACCTCTCCACAACAGACATCTCTTTCTCTCAGCTGCGGAGGCAGAAGTCCAAGGTCAGGGTCCTGGATGACTGGGCGTCTGGAGAGAACCCATTTCCCAGGTCCTCACAGGGCAGGGGATTCCTGCGGTCTCGTCCAGAAGGACGCTGATCCCACGGTGAGCGCCCCACCCCGTGACCGCACCACCTCCCCAACCCCCACCTCCGGACACCATCGCCTTGGGGGTTAGGACTCAGCGAATGTACTCGGGGCAGGGGACAAACCCTCAGTCTGTATCAGTCACCAACCTAAATTGACAGACCGACCGACCTACAGACAGATATGAATAGTCCGGTTTCCCTAAATGGTTTAAGTCCTTAGCATTTCCCTTGTATCATAGTAGAGCAGCTTGAATTAACGACCCACTGAGACACTAGGCCAGGCCCCTCCATGACAAGCCGTGGACGCTTGTTTGTGCCCCACTCCCCCAGTTCCCTCCAGGTGACCGCTTGAAGGACGCCATGAAGGTTAATGGGGTCACGGGGGGGGCGTGGTGGGACGAGCGCCCTGTGCCGGGGACCTCACAGAGCTCCTTCTCTGCACCCCGAGGCCTCCACCACCCACGGGGCTCCCGCTGAAGCCGACCACGGCGGCCTTGGTCTCAGACGTCCAGCCTCCAGACCGAGAAATAAGCCTCTGTTGTTTTAGCCCCAGTCAGAGGTACCCTGTTACAAAGCCACCACCCCTCGCCATTGGTAATTTTGTGATTTTTTTTTTTTTTTTGTCTTTGGTCATTTTAGGGCCGCACCTGTGGCATATGTAGGTTCCCAGGCTAGGGGTCTAATCGGAGCTGTAACTGCCAGCCTACACCATAGCCACAGCAACGTGGGATCTGAGCCGCATCCGCAACCTACACCACAGCTCACGGCAACGCTGGATCCTTAACCCACTGAGCAAGGCCAGGGATCGAACTTGCAACCTCATGGTTCCTAGTCGGATTCGTTAACCACTGAGCCATGATGCGAAGTCCTAATTTTGTGATTTTTGATGGCTGCCTTTTCCCCCCGAGCCCTCTGATGATGGAAGGTGTGTCTTCATGGCTCAGCATTAATTCCCGGGACCAGCGCAGGGCCTCACAAACAGGAGGCAGCCTTTGTTGATGGAGGCTCAAACCTCCTGAGGGACCAGGAGATGCACGGCCTCTCCCCAAACTTCCTTGGTCAATACTTCCTCTTCATAGTCACAGGAGCCCCATATCAGGAAGCTGGGACTGACTTGCCTGAACTCTTCGAGGCCAAGACAGATGGTCCCTGGTGTGTCCCCTAACCTGAGGCAGCTCAGGCAGCAGGACCTGGCTTTGGAGTCAGCAGGAAGGCGGTGACCATGAGCCCCGAAACGTGCCAGGCACTGTGATAAGTGTGACCCAGTGCAGGCGGCACACCAGCGCTGTGGCCACGAGGTCCTGCCGGGGTCCAGTCCCCCAGTGACCAGCCCATCCCATCCGCACAGCAAGTGCCCACAAGCTCCCGCTTTCCTGGGTGTGTGTGATCCCCACATGCTGATGGGGTTCAGGATGTGCCACCCCTAACACGGCACCTTGAACAGGTGAAGGAACTAGAAGAACGGCAGGTGCAGAAAGGGTGCCCTGTCCCTCCCCTGCAGCAGGTCGTGAGACCCTCCTGGAGGGTGCCCACCTCCACCCCAGGAAGGGAGCATCCTTCCTCTGAGACCGAGTGACTTGGAGAAGGACCTGAATGAACAGCCTGGCCAAGCCCCCCGGTTCGCCCGCCTGAGCTGCAGCCCCGCCGGGCACACCCGGTGTCAGACCCTCAGGGCTAACAGGTCCCATTTCCTCGTGAGGGCTCCCGAGCTGCAAAACACTTAGGGTAGGTAAACAAGTGTGCATGTCTCTGCTTACTCTGTCTTTTGTTGCTGGGAATCGAGAGCTTGGAAGACGTTTCTCCTCCTAAAGCCGGTCCCCTTACTTGGCTCTTCGCCTTCCTCACTCGGTTCCCTCATCAAGATGGCCTGAGTGACGGCCACCTCTCGGGGCTACCTGCAGGATGAGGTGAGGTGCCCCCTGGGAAGGGCGGCCCATCCCGGAGACGCGGGCTCCTGTGTCAGCCCACATACCATCTCACCAGCCGGCCTGTGAAGACTGGGCCGTTGATGAACACGGCTCAGATGAGCAGATGAGCCTGGACCGCCAGTCCCTGTCGGGAGCAGATGGACCCGGACCGCCAGTTCCTACTGGAAGAAGACTTCCTCCACCGCCTTAGGTAGATGACTGGGGGCCCGTGTATTAACCGACAGTGGACAGACTAACAGGAGAACTTCCAGCTTGACCGGCACGAGTCTGTGACACTCGCGAGTCCCGGTAACGAGAGGAAGGCAGGATGTGGGACTTTAGCGGGGAGTAAGGGAGGTTCTAACGGGCAGCTCAAGTCCCACTTCCAGGCGCTAAACCGGCTTTTCTCCTAGCAGGAAACGCCTTTAGAGGGGATGAGTAGAAGCTGAATTTTCTGGAGTAGCTGCTTAAATTTAGATGATGTTTCTCTGTGGTTGCTGGTTGCTCAGATGTTTTCAGTTTAAAATCATTGGAATCCCTTCATTTTCCAGCCTGAGCAGGCGTCACAGTCCCCAGAGGCCTTGTTAAGGTGCAGAGCGCCGGCCCGGCCGCCCGGGCTTCCGCTTCGGTGGGGCTGGGGTGGAGGTGACAGGCCGGCGTTTCTACGCGTGGAGAGTCGCTGACCGGCAACAACCTTTGCCTGTTGCGCAGAAATAAGGCCTCAGAAATTAAAAATTAATTCCTGTGCTGTCTTCAGGGGGCTGCTGTCACGACGCCTGGACTGCTGGGGTGGAAGAAAGAGCCGAAGCCTAGCTTCCTGGGCTCCTGGTGCCTGGTGTGGACTCCTGGGGCTTCATGGCCTTCCATGCAGTGTGTGTGTGTGAGTGTGTGTGTGTGAGTGCGCGCACACGCACGTGCAAGCGAGCACTTGGGTTTGGGGATCTGTGGGCTGGACACGCTTCACCACCCAGGAGGCTCCGTGACCGACGCGTGTGCAGTCGGTTCGCGGCCCAGCTGGCCCGCCTCACACCGCGGGCCCGACAGCCCCACTCGGCCGCAGCCCTGCTGTGGAGAACACCGCCCGTGATAAGGAGACAGCGCCAACAGGTAAAGGATGCTTCTCAGAAAGGGAAACATGTATGAGAGACCGCTGGGGGGCGCTTTCCTCGCTGGGTCTAGAAGCCGGCCTGTGTGAGGCTGTGCTGATCTGAGGTCGGCCAAGGCGCTGGTGCCAACCTCACACTGAACCCGCCGCACAGACGGCCGCCGGCCACCCCAGCGCACTGTGCAGGGAATGCACCGTCGAGTGCGTCGGTGACAGCGCAGGTGCAGAGGCCACAAGGCAGGACGCACTGAGGCGAGGTCCAGAGAGAGCGCGCTGGAGCCCAGGGTGGCCCCCAGCCCGCGCCTGCCCCGAGCAGACCCCCCGCCGGCCCGGCCCTGTGCATAATCACATTTCAGGGGCCGTCACCGCCCCACTTCCGCCCGCCGCCGGGCAGGGACGTGGTGAATGTGGAGGGGCCCCAAAGTCGTGTTCAGAGGAACAAGAGCTCATCTTTGAAAAGGAGTTCTTTCTTTTCATTCGAACAAGTTCACACCAGTGGAAAGGCTGGTTCAAATACATTCATGACATCACCTCCCAAGCATTTCTCTGCGGCCTGGGAGCAGGAGGAGCTCAGGGCTGCGAACAAAGCTCTTTCCTGCCAGGGCCTCTCAGAGCTGTGAGTGACCCAGCCCCCGGCTGCGGCGGCCCGGCCAGGGGACAGGACGGCCGGGCCGGGGTGCAGGCGGCCCCAGGCTCTAGCCGACGGCGGCATTTCTCCTCCTGTTATTTCAGGAGGTTCGGTGCGGGGCAGCAAAGGGACTCTACCGACCCAAGACCCCGGTTACACCGGAGGGAGTGCAATTACGCCCTCGGCCCTGGGCTGCGCTTGGCCGCCCAGGCTTCACGCCGCTCACTCACCAACACAGGCACCCCCGGGGGGGGCTGTCAGGAGCTCACTGAGTTGACAGTTACATCTCAGATAATCCAGGAACACCTCTTACCAAACCCCAACAAAAACGGTCACTTGCGCGATGAAAGTTGCAAGAAACTGGGCTTGGCTGTCCAGCCCTAAGGGTCTGCACTTGTTCTTCAAAACTACCACCTGAGAAATGTCACTTTTGAAAGAGACTCCATAATACCTCCGGGGAAAAAGTTTAGACGAGCAAATGAAAACCCACACCTTGTCGCTGGGCTCGGCCAGGGCTGCAGACTGGGGGTGGGGGCGGTCCCCCCATCCCGCAGCCTCAGGCCCAGCCAACCAGACCGCCTCCCTCGGCCTCTGCAGCCCTGCAGCCCTAACCCGTTCTCTTCTTTACCTTGCAAATCCTGCCTTGAGCTCAGCTGGCGTGTCGCAGGTCAGGAAGGCCGAGGGACACTGTCCTGGCATTATTCTCTTATCCAAACAGGGCCTGCACTATTCTCTTAAACGGCCTGCAACTGTGCAAAAGAGAAAGCCCAGCACGGCCTGAGCGGGCCCTCGGGCAGAGATTCTGGATGGTCCCGGTTCCCGCCCTTGTGAGGGACCCCGGGTGGGCAGGGGCGAGCCCCTCACCGGGAACGGAATGAGCTGGAGGACAGACCCCGAAGGGAGCTGCCACCTTCCCAGGGGCCCTGCTTGGCTCTGACTCTGCCTACACATAATAACAGGGCGAGGCCGACTGAGTTTAAGGAGAAACACCTGTTCTGGGGAGCACCGTCCTCCGAGGAGCTGAACCGTAAAACAGGCCGGTCCGGGAGCAGGACCGCGGGCTCTGCTCCGAGCGGTGCCCTTGGGGAGGGCAGCTTGTCGGCGCCTCGGGGGGCACATGAAGAAACTCCCCCCTCGGCGTTATGATAAAGCTCAGTAACGTAGCTTCTTATTACAAAGCCTTCAGAGATGGAAGGTGCCCTAGACACGCAAACTACTACTTCACTAAGAGGCACCACCAGAGCGAGGGCAGTAAAGGCCCCTTCGGACGGGGGCCTCTGCGGGGGCCCAGAGCCTGGCCCTGAAAGATCAGGACGTCCCACTGTAGCCGGTGAGTGCGCGCCCGACCGCGCTTTCACCTGCTCTGTCTGAGAATCCCCCCCAGCGCCCCCCCCCAAGAACGGGGAAGCCTCCTTTTGGGGTCACCCCCTCCTGTCACGCTGACACTCCTCTGCAAACTGAACAGCCTGAGTTGCCATCAACCCCCAAAGAGGAGCACTGCGTCTTCATTATGGTAATTACGCTTTATGTGCAGGCTTTTCATAAAAAGAAATAGGCACTGAAATTTTAATTTAAGTTCAAAAGACAGTAAATTGCTCGTGGCATTAACTTTAGCCAAAGCCCAGTTGTTAAACAGGGAACTTGTCCTTTAACCCAGGAGAACTTTCTCGTAGGCTGCCCTCCCTGGTAGGAGGGGTGCTTCCCCCACCCCGTTTAACCCCAGGAAACGAGATCAAAACCCCCAAACTCCAAATGCATCCCCTCATCCCAGTCAGGAAGCTGGTCCTCCAGCCTGGCTGCAGGGACAGAGGCTCTGGTCAGCCAGTTACCAAATTAGGGAGAAAACCTAAGAGCGTTCCCGCCTTAGCGTGTGGCCAAGTGGGAGGGGACCTCACAGCTGCGGCTCCTAACTCACATCCACCACTGGTTGTGTTTTCTTCAACCAAATCTGGGCAACAGCTTGACAAACTATCTTTATGCTTTCTATACTAGGTAGTCCTCGGGGAAAATTACTTTTTAAAAATTGGATTTCCCAGATTTTAATTTATTTGGACACTAGGACAAATGTTTAGTTTAGGACTATTTGGGGAAAATATACATGGCCTCATATATATAAGACTTACAGAGGGAAAAATAAAAAAGACGACAGAAACCTTGGCAAGCACACTGAATAGTAGCCGATTAGGGCTGGAAACAGCACGGACGGAGCGGCTCACAAACCACAGCCGCCGGGAGGGAAGGCCCACGGCCGGCTCCGGTGACAGCCCCGCTCTGGGTCACAGACGGCCACCTTCTCCAGTGTCCTCCACGTTCTCACGCGCGAGGGGCTCTGGGGTCCCTTTTATAAGGACGCAAGCCCACCAAGAGGGCTCCACCCTCACGGCCTCGTAGCCTCCTTAAGCAACCCCCCACTGTTAACCCCGCAGCGGGTGGAGGTTTCCTTATGCGAGTTGTGCCCCCTGCACAAGCGCTACACCTGCCTAAGCCCTCTCTGTTTTAAGCACCTGCCTGCTCCCAGGCTGCGGGGTCAGAGTGGGCTGGCTGAGCACAGAGGCTGCCCAAGCCCAGTGTCCTCACTGAGGGGAGTGACGGCACAGCGTGGCCCTGGCACCGAGCAGAGACGGACGCGTCTGCCTCGCTTTTCCATCAGTGCCGGCGGAGGAAGAACGCAGGCGCTGTGAGCAGCCAGCGAATTCGCCTACGAGCGCGGTTTTGACACTGACCGCCTCACACTGACCACAGCCTGTTGGTCTGTGGCAGCCGGGGACACCGATTCCAGGTGCCTCTGCAGGTGGAGGTTTACGGCCGTCCAGAAGAATGGTATTAAGTGGTTACTAGATGCGGTATTTCATTAGGAAGCCAGTTATTGAGCTCCCGCTGTCTACAGCGTGTGCGATCAAAGCCAGCCAGCCAAGGAGTTCTGCTGTTTCCTCACTGCTCATAATACGAACAGGTTCTTCTGCCTGGATCCCTACTGCCTAACACACCCAAATGTGCCCGAGCCCACCCCGGGTCTGCACAGTTTTCACTGTACGGCTTTTCGAAGTTTATAGTTTAGGTGAATGTTACCCTGATAACACCACTCGTCTGAAGGAGGCGTTTTTCTCTTCCCACGTGGGGGATGAGGACACTGAGCTTCACGGAGGGAAAGGGCTTCTCAGAACGACGGCGTGCGGCTGGGCCTGGGCCAGCTGGACCCCACGTCACCCCACCGCCGTGTGCTTTCGCCCCACCCAGGATTCCCGGCTTAGAAAACTGGCCTGATGAGGAAGACGCACCTTCTCACAGAGAACCGCTGACTTCTGCCGCAACTCTTCCAGAGGAATTCAGAACAGAAGTGACGTTTACGGAGCCCCTGTAAGGCGTGTCTAGTGTCTCTGTGTGCGCGCGCACACACACACACACACACACACACACACACACACAGGCGTTTTAACCCCTGCTTCTTGCCAAAAAGGTTTTGAAATACAATATGACTAAATAGAGGATAAGAAAGCTGCTACGACACACAGTATATAACCTTGATTCTTGCTTAAAACAGACTGAATGATTAAGAAGGAGTCTGGCGGGTAGGTCCGTGTTCCAGGATGACAATCTATCTTGTGTTTCAAGTTAGAGACACTGCTTGTGCTTGTGGGGTCTGCAGCTGGGGACTCAAAACAGTGAGCTTTGATCACGGGGGCGGATGAACAGACCACCTGAGGTCATAATATGATGGTTGAATTTCTAGTCGTTTGTGTTTTAGGTCCCGTGAAAGGTGACCAGTCTGTTGAGCACCGTGTCACGTGTTTTACGCATCTCACGTCGTGTATCTTCATCTTCTCTGACCTCCCGATGTAGGATCACCACTGTTCTCCTGACAAACACACCAAGGCTTCAGCGGGTCCGCAACGGGGCAGGGATCAGAGAGGTAACCGAGCGCGGCGGTTCTAACGCGGATCTTCCTGGAGCCCAGGCGCTGCCCGCACGGGCTCCGGCCACGGGCTGGAAGGCAGCACCTCCGCGCACTGCGGGCACAGCGGGGAGGCTTCTTGCTCCCCCCGCAGGGCTCAGTCCACGAGCACACCCGCCGCAGGCAGGTTAAGAGGAGAGCAGGTGCGCGGCCCTCAGTTTTTATCACGCGCACGAGGGCGTTCCAGGGCGAAGCGCAGGCACCGAGACCCCGGAGTTTAGGCCCCGTCTCTGCGGGGGCGGGGCGGGCCTCTCGGGAGAGGGCTGGTTCTCGGGCAAGAAGAGCGGCCGTGGGGGACGGATGGGAGGTGACAGATTGCGACACTCTGCCTGGGTGTGGGGTCCGCTTCCAGGCTCCTCTCCTGGGCCAAGATCGCTCTTCCTGGTGGTGAGGCTCCGGGGAGGGACCCGTGACCCCGAGTTCCTGTGAGGCTCTGAGTTCAGGCAGACGGGGGTTCAGAGGAGGCCCCCCTGCGCCTGCAGACTTTCAGGTGCCTCCGGGCAAACACGGGGACGTGACTGCGCGGGTGCAGAGCAGGTCCCGCAGTTCTCGTTTGGTGAGAAGCGGACAAACCGCCTCCCAAGTGGCTGCAGTGAAGGAGGGTCCCCAGGGACGGCGTCTGATGGCGGCCGTGTCACCGAGCAGCGGCGGAGGGCTAGCTGCCGGTTCTCACCTGCATTTCCCTGAGGCCGTGCGCTGTGGAGCGCCGCCCCGTGTGCTTCGCCGCCATCTGCATACATCCTTCATTTTCTCTGGCCAGGCTTCTGTTAAGGTCTTTGGCCCATTTTTTACCTTCTTCCTGTTGAGGGGTGTTGCTCTTCTCAAGAAAAGAAGAGAGGTTACAGATTTCCTACAGGGACCTGAGCACAAAGGGCAGGGATGGGAAGATAAGGCACTTGAAGATGCTCTGCAGCTGCTTTTCATATTTCATCCCAAGGAACAACCAATTCCTGACTTGTCAAATGCGAGGAGGTGCTTATGGCCTTGACCCAGCCTCCGGCTTCCCACAGACAGCGATCTTGCTCACCAACCAGCCATTCAGGGACTCGTGCCAGGAGCGTCTTTGGTCAGGACACGACTGCCTGGCTCATATTTTAGGGAGAAGGGTGGATGATGCTGGGGGTGGGGCGGTCAGGGACGGGGGAGCCTTTTGGGAGGACAGACAACCCGACAGCCAGAAGCAGGCGGCATTCTGACTCACGTTCTGCCAGCTTTGTGACTCCAAGCAGGTCCTCTATGCTCCCTGCGTCGTGGGCCTGCTGAGTAGTAAGGAGCTTGGCTCCGCCTCGGGTCCTCAGCGGCGGGAGAGCAAGTTTGAACTTGTAAACTGTAGTGTCTGGGAGGGGGCTCCCGGAGTCCACTGCTCCCCCAGAGCTGCCGTCTGAACGCTGTGCCCCCCGATTCCATGTACGGAGATCCGCCCGGGACGGGTGGTGAGGCGAGGTTTCCGGGAGACGATGAGGCCATGAGGATGGACCCTCATCATGGGACCTGCACCCTTAAAAAGAGGCCCTACACCACAGAGGAGGACATCACGACGGAACACCGCCTGCTGTGGCTCTCGCTCCCCCGGGAGCACACCCGCCCTGCAGCTGCCACTGCCGAACACTCTGGGCAGTGCCCAGACGCTTGTCCCTTCCCAGGAACCCGGAACTAAGAGCGCTTTGTGCAGCACGTCCTGCAGGGGCTCAGCAGGGCGGGGGGCTTCCTGCACGGTCTACAGGGGGCAGAGGCAGACCACCGCAGTTCTCTCTGGCTCCAGAGGTGGGAACGGCACGCCACCACTGGGCGCCCGTGATTAGGCACCACTTGCAGCCCCAGTCACCTCAAGGGCACCACAGAGGAGGGCACTGGCACTGAACACCACTGTGGGTGCTCCTGCACTCCTGGGAACACACCGGACCTGCTGCTCCCACTGCCAAGTGCTCCGGGCAGTAGCCAGATGCCTGATCTCTACTACTTCCCAGGACCCTGCAACTAGGAACAACCGATACAGCACCTCCTATGTGGGCGAAGTGAGACGGGCTGCTTCATGCATGGTCTACAGGTGGAGGGGGCAAACCACCACAGTCATCACTGCTCATGGCCCGCTACCTCTAGGAGTCCTTGAACAGGTACCACCTGTGGTTCCAATCACCTCAGAGGAGGGTACTGCAACTGGACACTAGCTGTTGTAGCTCTCACTCCCCTGGGAACTCACACATCCTGCTGCTGCTACTGCCAAATGCTCTGGACACCTAGTAGATTTGCCTAGAGCTCACCACTTCCCAGGGCCCTGCAACTAGGAGTGGCCAGTGCCACCTTCCTGCAGGTTGAGAACCCAGTGACCAGGCACCAACTGCTGGCCCTACTCATTGCTTCATTCTCCCTGAAAACACATGGAGCACCAGGGACATAACAGCCTGCTCACACCAAAGAAAGAGACACCAAATTTCCAAACTTCCACACCAAAAATAAATAGTAACCCCACCAAAAAATACAAAGGGGTGCTGCTGCCTAGAAGTAGCCTTACAAGACTACAGTGTGGCTTCCTCAAACTCACAGAAAAAGAAAAGCATAAGCAAGATGAAGAAGCTCAGAAACCATTCCCAGTTAAAGGAACAGAATTCATCTAAAGCAGTCAACAATGAAACAGACCTCTGCAGTCTGATAGAAATGGAGTTCAGAAGGGAGGTAGTGAAAATACTTGAGGAATTAAGGCTGAATATCAAGGAATTAAGAGAAGATGCAAACAGCAATACAGATTCCCTTAGAAATGAACTGGAAAATATAAGGAGTCAAGAAAAGCTAGAAAACTCATTTGTAGAGATGCAAACTGAGCTAAAGGCAATGAAGAGCAGATTGAATAATGCAGAGGAATGAATTAGCAACGTGGAAGATAGAAAAATGGAAATCACCCAATCAGGACACCAGACAGAAAGCCAAATGAAAAAACATGAAAGCAATATAAGAGATCTATGGGATAATATAAAGCAGCCCAATTTACGCATAACAGGAATTCCAGAAGAAGAAGGAAAAGAAAATGGGATTGAAAATATATTTGAAGAAATTATGTCTGAAAACTTTCCAAACCTAAAGGAATCTGACATCAAGATACAGGAAGCACAGAGGGCCCCAAATAAGTTGAACCCAAACAGGCGCACACTAAGACATATTAAAAATGGCAAACATTAACGATAAAGAGAGGATCCTAATGGCAGCAAGAGAAAAGCAAAGCATTAATTATAAGGGAACCCCCATAAGGCTATCACCTGATTTCTCTATAGAAACACTACAGGCCAGAAGGGAGTGGCAAGATATATTTAAAGTGCTAAAAGGGAAAAAATTGCAACCTAGAATACTCTACACAGCAAGAATATCATTTAAAATAGAAGGGGAAATAAAGAATTTGTCCAACAAACAAAAGCTAAAAGAGTACAGCAATACTAAACCCTTTCTAAAGGAAATACTGAAAGGGCTCCTACAAAAAAAAAGTAAAAAGTAAGAAATAGGAGTTCCCGTCATGGCTCAGTGGTTAACGAATCTGACTAGGAACCATGAAGTTGTGGGTTTGATCCCTGACCTTGCTCAGTGGGTTAAGGATCCGGCATTGCCTTGAGCTGTGCTGTAGGTTGCAGACGTGGCTCGGATCCCACGTTGCTGTGGCTGTGGTGTGGGCCGGCGGCTACAGCTCCGATTAGACCCCTAGCCTGGGAACCTCCATATGCCGCGAGTGTGGCCTAGAAAAGAAAGAAAAAAAAGTAAGAAATAGAATGGAAAACATAAATGTAAAGCAATCATTCAAATAAGACAGCACACAGATCTAAACATGAAGATGTTAAAAAAAACAAAAAAGACAACAAAATCATACATTATGGGGAGGGAAAATAAGAAAATACAGACTCTTTTTTTTAACTTAAAAAAAATTAATGATGTGTTTGAGCCTATATGACTATCAGGCTAAAGCAACCAGATATAAGAAGGTGTTAACATATTTAAAAAACAGGGCAACCACAAATCAAAATGGAATATCAAGTTCACAAAACTGAAAAGAAAAGCACTCAAGCATAAAATAAATGGAAACCATCCAACCAAAAAAAGAAAGGAAGAAAAGAGAAACATAGAATCAACTGAAAAACAAGGTCTAAAATGGCAATAAATTCATATCTATCAATAATCACCTTAAATGTCAATGGACTAAATACTCCAATCAAAAGATATGGAGTGGCAGACTGGATAAAAAAGCAAAAACCTACAATCTGCTGTCTACAAGAGACTCACCTTAGGGTAAAAGACACATATAGATTGAAAGTGAGGGGATGGGAAAAGATATTGCATGCCAATGGACAAGACAGGAAAGCAGGAGTTGTAATACTCATATCAGACAAGATAGACTTTAAGATGAAGGCCATAAAGAAAGACAAAGAAGGACACTATTTAATGGTTAAAGGATCCATTCAAGAAAAGGATATTACAATTGTCAATATATATGTCCCTAATATAGGAGCACCCAAGTACCTACAACAAGTACTGTCAGACATAAAAGGAGAAATAGATGGGAATACAATAATTAACACTCCACTCGCATCAGTGGACAGATCCTCTAGGCAGACAATCAGTAAGGCAACAGAGATCCTAAATGACACAATAGAAAAGTCAGACCTAACTGACATTTTTGGGACATTACATCCAAAAAAAAAAAAATCAGAATATACATTCTTCTCAAATGCACCTGTAACATTCTCAAGGACAAATTTAAGAGTATAGAAATTCTTTCAAGTATCTTCTCTGACCACAATGGCATGAAAGTAGAAATCAACCACAGGAAAAAACATGAGAAAAAACACACTACATGGAGACTAAACAAAAAAAACGAATGGGTCAATGAGGAAATCAAGAAGGAAATTAAAAAATACCTCGAGACAAATGATAATGAAGACAACCACTTCAAATCTATGGGATGCTGCAAAAGCAGTGCTCAGAGGGAAATTCGTAGCAATATAGGCCTTCCTCAAAAAAGAAGAAAAATCTCAAATCGACAGCTTAACCCAGCACCTAAATGAATTAGAAAAAGAACAACAACAACAACAAAAACCCTAACATCAGCAGAAGGAAGGAAATCATAAAGATCAGAGACGAAATCAATAAAATAGAGATTCAAAAAACAATAGGAAAAAAATCAATAAAACCAAGAGCTGGTTCTTTGAAAAGGTAAACAAAATTGACAAACCTCTGGCTAGACTCACCAAGAAGAAGAGAAAAAACCCAAATAAACAAAATAAGAAATGAAAAAGAAGTCACAATGGATATTGCAGAAATACAAAAAAAAAAAAAAAACATGAAGAATACTATGAACAATTGTATGCCAACAAATGTGACAACCTAGAAGAAATGGAAAACTTTCTAGGGACTTACACCCTGCTAAAACTGAATCAAGAAGAAACAGATCAACTGAACAGACCGATCAGTAGAAATGAAATTGAGGATGTCATCAAAACACTCCCTACAAATAAAGTCCAGGACCAGATGGCTTCACAGGTGAATTCTACCAAACATACAAAGAGGAACTCATACCCACCCTCCTTAAACTTTTCCAAAAGGTCGAAGAAGAAGGAACACTCCCAAAGACATTCTATGATGCCACCATCACCTTAATTCCAAAACCAGACAAAGATACCACAAAAAAAGAAAACTATAGGCCAATAGCTTTGATTAATATAGATGCAAAAATTCTCAACAAAATATTAGCCAACCGAATCCAACAACATATAAAAAAGATCATATACCACGACCAGGTGGGATTCATCCCAGGTGCACAAGGATGGTTCAACATATGCAAATCAATCAATGTCATACACCACATTAACAAAAGAAAAGTAAAAAACCACATGATCATCTCAATAGATGCAGAAAAAGCATTTGACAAAGTCCAACATCCATTCATGATTAAAACTCTTACCGAAGTGGGGACAGAGGGAACATACCTTAACATAATAAAAGCCATTTACAACAAACTCACAGCAAATATAATCCTCAATGGAGAAAAGCTGAAAGCCTTCCCACCAAAATCTGGAACAAGACGAGGATGCCCAATCTCACCACTGTTATTCAACATAGTATTGGAAGTCCTAGCTACAGCAATCAGGCACACAGAAGAAATAAAAGACATTCAAATAGGAAGAGAAGAGGTGAAACTGTCACTGTATGCAGATGACATGATATTATATATAGAAAACCCCAAGGATTCAACCCAAAAATTACTTGAACTGATCAACAAATTCAGCAATGTAGCAGGATATAAGGTTAACATTCAGAAATCAATCACATTTTCTGTATACTAACAATGAAATATTAGAAAAGGAATACAAAAATGCAACACCTTTTAAAATTGCACCCCAAAAAATCAAATACCTGTGAATAAACCTGACCAAGGACGTGAAAGACTTAAATGCTGACAACTATAAAACGTTTATCAAGGAAATCAAAGAAGATATAAAGAAATGGAAATATATCCCATGCTCATGGACCAGAAAAATTAATATTGTAAAAATGGCCATGCTACCCAAAGCAATCTACAGATTCAATGCAATCCCTACCAAATTACCCATGACATTCTTCACAGAACTAGAACAAACAATCCAAAAATTTATATGGAACCACAAAAGACCCAGAATCACCAAAGCAATTCTGAGGAACAAAAACCAAGCAGGAGGCATAACTCTCCCAGACTCCAGGCAATATGACAAAGCCACAGTAATCAAGACAGTGCGGTACTGGTACCAAAACAGACATTCAGACCAATGGAACAGAATAGAGAACCCTGAATTAAACCCAGACGCCTATGGTCAATCAATCTTTGACAAAGAAGGCAAGAACATAAAATGGGAAAAAGACAGCCTTTTCAGTAAGTATTGCTGGGAAACCTGGACAGCCACATGTAAATCAATGAAACTGGAACATGCCCTCAAACCATGCACAAAAATAAACTCAAAATGGCTTAAAGACTTAAACATAAGACACCATTAAACTCCTGGAAGAGAATATAGACAAAACATTCTCTGACATCAACCTTACAAATGTTTTCTCAGGTCCCTCTCCCAAAGCAACAGAAATAAAAGCAAAGATAAACCAATGGGACCTAATCAAGCTGACAAGCTTTGGCACAGCAAAGGATACCAAAAAGAAAACAAAAAGACAACTTACACAATGGTAGAAAATAGTGTCAAGTGATACAACTGACAAGGGCTTAATCTCTAAAATATACAAACAACTTATACAACTCAACAGCAAAAAAGCCAACAACCCCATTGAAAAATGGGCAAAAGACCTGAATAGACATTTCTCCAAAAAAGGTCTACACGTGGGCAACAGGCACATGAAAAAATGCTCAACATCCCTGATTATGAGAGAAATGCAAATCAAAACTACTATGAGATACCACCTCACACCAGTCAGAATGGCCATCATTAACAAGTCCACAAACAACAAATGCTGGAGGGGGTGTGGAGAAAAGGGAGCCCTCCTGCACTGCTGGTGGGGATGTGAGCTGGTACAACCACTATGGAAACAGCATGGAGGTACCTTAGAAAGCTACACAGAGAACTACCGGTGGGGCGTCTGCTCGGTTTCTCCTCCCTCCACGACCTGTCACAGCCTGGGCTCCTGCAGCAGGACACCACCGTCCTGTCGCCATGGTGGCGTCGTGCTGTTGCGGGTCAGTCACCAGGCCCTCCAGGGAGATAAGCGTTAGGCTCAGTGGTGTGGAGGGAAGCCACGGTGAGCAGCAGTGGTATGTGGTGGGCTGTGGGCCCCCCATCTGACACGGAGCAGGGAGGGAGAGGTGGACGTGGGAGGGGCTGGGTGGCTCTGGAGGGGGTGGTCCAGCCTCTGCCAAGATGTCCCATCCTGGGGCCCTGGTGGCCACACTGCAAATCCTGGGCCTGACTTCGTACCTTCGAAATGAGGAACAGTTTAGAGACGGGTTTTCAGAGGGGACTCCAAGAAGTGCATGGCCTTAGGGACACTACAAACTAGATGGAAGCACAATCATGGCCATTGCACGTTTTGTGTCTGTCCTGCAGTCACCTCGCCTGGCCCCTCTCCCTTCCTCATGCTTTTGCTGAGGGTGTGCTGCTGCTGGGACCTGCGACGGCCTGAATGGGTCGCTGGGTGGCCTCCTACTGGTATCACAGGACCAGCACCAGCCCTGTGCCTCTGACAGGTGCAAGGCCGACAGGCACCTGCAGAGCCACGCATGCTGCCTCCGGGCCGGGTCCACGCTCACGACGATGATGCTCCCCTTGGGATACAGACCAGGGACCCACCATTACTGGGGCTTGTCCTAGTCCTAAGTTCCTCCTGACCCCCTGCCATCTGGGGCACAACCTTAGGGCTTATTTTAGAACCTATTCCGTTTGAATTTGAGCCCTGACTCTGAAGCACTGTGATCAGAGACGCCCTTCCAGGCACAACTCAGAAGACACTGATTAGTCACCCCGTTAACGTTTCTTCATAGAATCACTGCCTTTTCTGGTGTAATTTTCTTTCCTATACTCTTTGAAGGAGCTGCTAATCAGATTTCCTCATAAACTTCACAAGTATGGCTGGTACACCCTGACGTTCACAGCAGAACCATTTACAGCAGCCAGGACATGGAAACAACCTAAGTGGCCGTCGACAGAGGACTGGATAAAGAAAATGTATACCTCCTGCTCAGCCATAAAACAAGAATGAAATCGGGCCATTTGCAGCAACATGGATGCAACCAGAGATTCTCATACCAAGTGCAAGTCAAAAGACAAAGACCATATGATATCACGTATCTGTGGAATCTAAAACAGGACACAACTGAACTTATCTATTAAACAGAAACAGACTCATAGACAAAGAGAACAGACTTTGGTCGCCCAGGGGGAGGTGGGGGGTGAGAGTTTGGGATGAGCAGGTGCAGACGGCGTGTGGAGGACGGACATAGCAACGAGGCCTCGCCTAGAGCACAGGGCCCTATATCCAGTCTCCTGCGATAAACCGTAAGGAGGAGAAGATGAAAACGAACACACATTTATACGTTTGTATATATGTATGTATAACGGAGTCATTCTGCTGTAGAGCAGAAGTTAATGCAACACTGTAAATCAATTATACTCCAATGAAATACGTTTTAAAGATGACGGCTGCGTGAAGAACAGCCTTAGGCAGGGACAGGGAGCAGGTGCCTGCAGCCGGGACCCCGAAGGTGGCTGCGCAGAGATGTGGGCCGTGTGTGAGGAGAAACAGATGGAGAGAGACCCTGAAGGTAGAACCAGAAAGGCTTTCTGATAGAGAGAGAGGGAAGGCAACATGAGACAGTAAGTGGGACTCTTACATTTGTGGCTTGAGCCTGTGTGGGAATGGGGGGGGGCGGGTAATAGGAATTTTGCCTCAATAAGGTCACAGTTTCCATTTTCTCAGTTTAGTTTCTCACTGCACCCTGTCGTTTGTTACTTGGGAATGGAAGGCAGAAGCGACAATGTCCTGATTATTATTGCTTTTTTAGGGAAGTTTTGAAGGATAAAAACTGAAATGACAAGAGAACTGTGCCCCCTTCTCCACCCTGTGAATTTCTATTTCACACACAACATATTTTCTTTTAAACCTTATGGATGCAGACTCTGAGCAGCTGGGCAAAGACACCGCTTGCCCAGGACTCTCCTGAGATCTGGTTGTCCTTATGGCCTTAAGCGGTCGGCAGGCTACTTCGTCAGCAGCTCATGAAACAGCTGAATATTCCAGGGGTGTTAAGAGCTCAAAGTCTTGGCAAGATGAGGCCCCACTGGTGGTCTGGCAGGAGGGCAACAGGTACTGGTTATCCTGAAGCTTTCCTCTCTGCTACGGAAGCTCAAAAGCTACTCATTTCCTGCAGCAGCTTTTCCTACTGCAAGAACACCAGGCCGGCCAAGCAAACGCTACGGCGGGTCAGAGAGACTGGCAAATAAATTAAACGTTCAGTTGGGCTTTCAGTGCAAGTAAGAAAAAAACTGAAGTTCCCATAGTGGCTCAGTGGTAACGAATTCAACTAGTACCCATGAGGATGAGGGTTTGATCCTGGCCTCTCGCTCGGTGAGTTAAGGATCCAGAGTTGCTGAGAGCTGTGTAGGTCACAGACGCTGCTCAGACCTTGTGTGGCTGTGGCTGTGGTGCAGGCCGGCAGCTGCAGCTTCAATTAGACCCCTAGCCTGGGAACTTCCATGTACCACAGGTGTGGCCCTAAAAAAAAAAAAATTGCAATGTGCTTTTTCAGCCTTACTTTTGATTTTTTTATCTCTAAACAGCGTTTTCAAAATGATGCCAAATTGAAAAACAAAACTGGTACTACCATTATTTTATTTTGCTTTGTCTATTTTTGCCCTTTTCCAGAATGTATCTAAGTAGCTCCTACTAGGGCCCAAGTCTTATCTTGTTAAAATGCACAACTTGGCCCAGCAGGTCTGGAAAGAGGTTGGATCAGCGTTTCTAACAGGCTGGCAGGGGTGCCCACTGCTGGTCTTTGGGCAGCACTGGGGCAGCAGAGAGGGAGCTCGGCTGGGGGCGGGGGAAGGATGCTGGAAAGGCAGAGGGACAGGGCGTGGGGGCCCGGCAGCTGTGCCGCTCCAGGGAGCGCAGGCGTGGGCCGGCCTGCAGAGCTGTCCCTGTACCCAGGGAGGTGGGTGCCTGGGTCCCAAGTGCTCCGTGTGCACCCGCAGAACAAGACCTGGAGGCGTGCAGGCATCGTGTCCCCGCCGCTGTGGACCAAAAGTCCCCTCGGAGCCCCCTCGGCTCCTCCGTGAGGTCCTGAATGATGCTGACAGACTGTGGGGACCAGCCTTGTGGGTGGAACTTGGGGATGGGGGATGGGGGAATGGGGGATGAGGGATGGGGTTGCGGAGATGGGGGATGCGGTTGGGGGGGTGGGAGCTGGGGTTGGGGGGCTGCACAGTTCCACCAGGACAGGGTTGATGAGTCTGCCACAGGTGTGGCTCCTGCCTGACTTCCCCATTGTCCCCGGACCAGCAAGGCTCCCAGGCCCCCCCAAGCCCTGCGGGCCACCTCTGTATTTCTGCCCTTTAAGGTGCTCTCGACCTTTCCAGCTCCCATTGGAAATTCAACCAATAAAGGGGCTCTAAGAGGTGCTCCCTCCCAACAGCACAGCCCTTGTTTGGTATTTGACACTTCCTGACGTCACAGCTACATTTAGGAATTTACCATATTTGAATTATTTAGAGTGATTCTAAACTGTCGATCTTGGGGTCTGTTACTGATACTTTCAGAAAAGGGACAGCATGGTAAATTCAGGGCTACACAAGCACCTTCTACTTGCGTCGACGGCTCCAGAATCAGTCAAGCAGTTAGTTGGGATCTGCGCGAGGAGCGCTCCCTGGGTGGCTCTTTGAGAGGGAGCCAGAGGCCCAACGCTGCAGCGCCCCTGCCAGCACAGCACCCCAGCTGGGCACGCAGCATCCGGCAGGGTACACGGCCTCAGCCCTGGTCACGGCAGTGGCCTGGTTTTCTGTGCTGCGGCGGAAGCGCTCCCGGAGGCCGAGGGTGATGGGCCCGGGCGCCCGCCCCTCCCTGGACGCACCAGCCCCGCTGTCTCCCGGGCACCGCCGGCTGCACGAAAGCCCACCATCCACTACCACCCATTAGCAGATGGAAGCCGTCCGGCCCCCACAAAGAGGCGTGAGGCGCTCACGCCCACATGGGCACGGAGTCACTGACCTCGAGCAGCGGACGTGCATTCCTCTCCCTCCTCCTGTGACCGGGGTGACTAATTGGATCAGCGCGAAACTGAAATGACTTCAAGACCGAAACACGGGGGGAGGGTCTCCCGAAGTCCGCTCTCCATCACTGAGCTGAGACTAAATTATGCCGTCAAAACGCCACATTATTTCAGATCAGCCAAATTAATTAATCTAACTCAGTCCTTGGCAATATTAATCGTCTGTTTTAGAATTCTATGAGAGAGAGAGCATGACTTCACTTCATGTATGTAGATGAAGCTCACCGACAGGTGGCTTTTCTTCTGCTCCAGGCTGGTGTTTTAAAATCTCTGCCATAATAGAATTCCCTCAAATACGCTAATATCAACTTTCACAGTTTCTCATTTTATTTTGTTTGCATTTGAAAATACCTATCTTCCTGCTCTTAGGATTGCAAGAAGTGAGTGGTGTTTTGTTCGTATTTTGGCTTTCGAGTTAAAAAGACTGTGCACATCCCATTTTTAAATGATGGTTCTCTTAAATGCCAGCGAGTCACAAGTGTCAGCCCAGGAAGAGATTTCTGCTGGACTCATTTATGGGCCTTGGAGTTCTGGATTCTCCAGCATCCAAAGCCAGATGGAGGCGACAGGAATTATCCCAGCTTCTCACTCACTGTCTCTAATGAGCCCAGGACGACGGACGCCTCCTGCTCACTTCCTAATTTCGCACACTGCATCCATATCCTTGATCTGTTCCTCACAGTTTTCCAGAAAATGCTATCCGTGGAAAAATACTGGCGCTTTATAATGCTCATGATTTAATAAAGCAACGGTGACGTGAGCAGGTGCCGTGCTAAGCCACTTCACCTGCATGAAGTGGATTCTCCTTCGATTACCATTGTGGAAATTAGAAAACCGAGGTCAGAGGCCTGAGTTCATTTAATGTCATCATGACTGAATGGCACAGTGATGACAGAAAAAGAGAGAAGAGCTCAAAGCTCCGCTGCTGCTCCCCAAAGCTGCATTTCTCAGCTGTCAGGTAAAACTGCCCCCCTCCTCCCCTTCCAGTAGGCTTGGTCCCTTCCGGCGCCTGGAGCTCCCACCCACCTTCGACACCCACGGAGCGGGGTGCGTGGGTGGGTGGAAGGCTGGGAGCAGCTGTGGAGGCAGCGGTGACTCACTGCCGTGGCTCCTCGGGGTCTGAGCCTGGGGCTAAGTGGAGGGTGGATGCTGAGCCAGGAGCCCTGACCTCTTTCCCTGGCTTGGCCGTTATCCTGCACTCACGCGTCTGAGCTCAGCCAGCTCAGAACGCGAGGCTTTGACTTAGAAACCCGCAGAGGCCAAGGTCGGGGTCATGTTGGGCCTGAGGAGCTGGGGGTGGGGGAGGCAGGTAGGTGTTTGCTGCTGTCAGTGTTCGCAGCCGATCTCGTGTGACAGGGCAGTCAGACCCGTGGCTCATTCTGTCACCACGACTGCTAGAGAAGAGAGTGAGGGCTGTCTGAACTCCTTTGACACGTTTCCTGGACGGAGCCCAGATTTCTTTATTGCGGATTTCTGCACGTCCATGTTCTGGCTGAGACCCAGCCCCGAAGGGGACAAGCACCGCGAGGAAGGCAGCGTTTGCAGCGTCTCTGGCCGGACTGCGCGCGGGCAGCGCTGCGCCCCGAGGGACGACGCGCTTTCCTGTCTTCCGGGGGCGCGTCTGCGTCCAGAGCGGGGCTGAGCTTGCGGGAGGCTGTGAGACGAGCCACATCAGCTTCCCCGGACGGCTCTGGCTGCCACCGGGCAGTCCCCGTCTCGTTTCCGGAGCCAGAGGCGGCCTGGGCGGCGGCCCCGGAGGCGCGGAGGCATTTCCCGGAGGCGACGGCGACCCCCGCGGAACAGCGCAGGTGGCAGCTTTCCTCGCACGTGGTCGCTGCTTGGGCAATGACCGGATCACGAAATGCGTAAACATCAAACGTGTCCTGGGTGCCGCGCGGCCGGTGGCAGGAAGACCCCGAGGGGACGTCCGAGCGGGGCTCCAGGCAGGTGGGGCCTGGGATGGCCGCAGAGGTGCCCGAGCGAGGCCGTGCCTCTCTCTGCCTCCACCTCCTTTTAATCGGTAACGACCGTGTTTAATCCACCCGCTGGAAACTCCTGCGGGTCTTCCCAGACCAGCCCACCTTTCCCTTGGTTATTTTTGTAATTTATTGCGATCTTGACACATGGGTGACTTCCGGCTCTGGGTTCCTTGTTCGTCCCTTAGTCATGCTTCGGGTCTATTCTTGATGGGAACACTGGTCGCAAGATACTGGTCCGGCCCGAGGTCCCTGCTCGATGGCTCCGCTCTAGCCCAGGGCAGGCGGCCCACAGCCCTGCGCTGGACACATGCCTCTCGAGGGAATGGTGAACCACAGAATTTTTTGGTGAAATCATGCTTTCACTGGAATCATAACGATACCAATATTTTGAAAAAACATGTCAACAACGTGAGATCTCTTTAGGAGACTAGATTCCTCATACGGGCCACCCAGCTGAGACTGGCAGCAACGACAGAGGCATAAAAAGGGACTAAGTCTGCTCTTCTCCAAAGGTAAATTCTGGCTAAATACAGTGCAGTTGCAAAACTGACGTGATATTTATGGAGCACCTCTGAAACTCGCCCGCACTCTGCACTGTCAGACTCACGCTCTACTAGACGATCTTGCTTGTTCTATTTTAACAGCTGTAGATTCAGTAGCTTCATAAACCTTATTCCTGAGTGTCTCACTGATTTCACAAACTATCGGTAAAAGGCAATTTAGTGATGTCTGGGTTATGGGAATAAAGAACTAGTATACCAACCACAAAGAATGTTATATTAGATCACTCTTCTTTTAGACAGCACGTAAAAGCTAGAATGATGTCTGTGCCACACGCACGCACACACACACACACACACGCTGGCACACAGAGCCATAACATAACATAAAATTTCAGACATCCAAGGTTCCTAGCCCTTCCCAGGGCTGTGGAATTCCCCACTGTGGGAGTTCTGTGACAAGCAAAGCCCCCTTCCACTGAAGACCCTAAGTCCATAGCTGCCCTTTCTCCACGCCTCCCTCCCCAAACTGGCGAACAGGCCAGGGACCTCGTATAGTCTGTCTGACACTCTGTATATGGAACCAGTGTTTTAGCTGAATCGTGTCCCCCCAGATTCATAGGCCGAGGTTCGGCCTCCCAGAATATGACCTTATTTGAAGGTAGTAAGATCTTTACAGAGCCAATCAATTAAAATGAGGTCATTACGATGGGCCCTAATCCAGTATGACTATTATCCTTATAAAAACGGGGAATCTGGACACGGACAGGCAGAGGGAAGAGGATGTTTACAGCCACCTAGGAGCCAAGGAGAGAGGCCTGGAACAGGTTCTCCTCGCGGCCCCAGAAGGAGCCAAGCCTGCAGCCACACTGACCTCAGGCTTGCGCCTCCAAGTGCAGCGACAAATTCCTGTTGTTTGCACACTCGCCGCCACGTCCAGGGCTGCATCGCAGCCCCAGATGCTAACGTGGCAGGCGAGGCAAAGCGGCCAGAGAGAGGAGACGGGTCGGCAGCTGCTGAGGCCCAGGGCCGTAGGGTAGCTGGAGCGCAAGTGGGGGCCAGCAGGCAGGCGGGCGTGGGCAGTGCCCGGGCCCGGTTCTGCGGGACCCGTCTGGCTGGGGCGCTGGCTCCTAGCCTCTGGGGGCTCGTGCCCACTTTCTAACCACCCGTGGCCCTTCAAAAGTTTATTTTCTTCTTAAACCACTCAGAGTCTGCTGGTTGCAGCTAACCGCCTCGCCCGATCCAGGCCTTGGTACCCAAGGGGCTGTTCAGCCAGCAGGCTGCAGGGAAGCATGGGGGTCGGGGGCTGTTTATCTGGGGCAGAAGGCGCAACGACACAGCTTGTATTGAGGGATCTTAAAACCGGGGGACATACTGAATCTAAAAAGGGCTGCGTGGCGTGGGTCAGTGCGCGCGGGGCCCCGTGCTGTGAGGAAGGCGCTCCTTTCTCGGAGCAGCAGCGCCAGCTGAACCGGGCCCTGCGGGGACTTGTCACAGTATCTTCCCACGGTCACTTTTACCTTTGATTTCTCAGGGCTTCACTAAGGATCAGACAAGGTCATGTTCCACCCTGAGGTGATAAGCAATTTTGGGAAGCGGTACCTGGAGCACAGCAGGTGTCAGTGACCGTGCTGAGAAATGCGGTCACACCCCCTCTGCGCGGCGCTGTTTCGAGGCTCCACGGAGGCCACGTGTGTGAGGAACGTTCTGGGCACATGGTAGGCCCTCAGTGTAGTCACGTGTACCGTGGATGCTCATCTTCGCCTCAAGAGTGAGTGACAACACAGACATTTGGACACAAAGGCTCTGTTTCCAACAGGGACAAAGCAGGGAGGACTGCCATTTGGTTACGTGTGTTGGGGAAAGCTGTCGGGAGAAGAATAAAGCATGCGGGGTGAGAGTTCCCAGGGCCGAGCGCAGAGAGAAGCTGCAGAGGAGAGGGAACGGGGGCTGTCAGAACAGATGAGGCCAAGGAAACGCTAAGGAAGGACGGGGAAGGACCCCAGTGAGAACTGGAGAGCTACAGCACGACCCCCCCTGGAGTGGAACCCGAGGACAGAGCAGAGAGGGAGGGCACGATCCGGGGGCCGAGTTCATCCTGAAAACCAGGAGGATGGCCCAGTTTTTAAGGCCCGGCAGAAAGAACCGAGCGTGCCTGGCATTGCGGGGGCTCGGGGTTTCAGATGGAGGGCTGGGTCCACTCTGCGTCACGCGCTGTGGCCTCGGCAAGCCCCTCTCCATGGTGTCCCCCTACTGCCGGCTTGTCCCTGCGTCACACTGCGGAGACGTGCTGACCGCGGACACCTCCGGTCGAAGAGCCCCAGCCGAACGCGTCACCTCCCCGACCTCCCACCAGCCCCCCAGCCCCGCAGCCGCCGCCCGTTGGCCTCTGGGTCAGCCTTGCTCTCACCGCTCTCTTCGGTCAGGTCTTCTCGGGTGACGTCCTATTCTCCCTTAGCTTCCTTCTCCAGTCCTCCTTATATATAAACCACAGAACGACATTCCAGAAAAACAACTTAATAGTGACCCTCAATGGCTGCAAATCTTTGAATGGCTCCCCGTTCTTGAAATAAAATCTGACGCCCCTTTGCTCAGCATTTCAAAGCACTTCAAGGTTACACCCGGCCACGTTTTCTAATGACTTCACGTGTTCTGCAGCACGGCTAAACCAAATTATCTGTGTTTCTCCACATTCGCAGTGTTCTCCTCCTGCTCCAGGCTTTTGTCAATTGTGCAAGCTGGACACATGTACTCTCCGCCTCGCTCCCAGAAGACCGAACCTCCAATCCTCCTGCAGACAGCCCAGACACTCCCTCCTCTGTCGGCCCTCCTCGACCCGTCTCTCCCAGCAAGACGGAGGGTTTTTCTTGCTTCCTCTGAAGTACAAAACTATCTTTTACAGCTCTCAGCATTCACGAATCAACTACTTTTTGGTATGCTTATTTCTATATAATCTTCGAGAGTTAAGAACTTGCATTGTCAGTATTTGACAAAGCAACCAGTTTGATATATTGCACATAGAAGATGCTTATTTAATGTTATAATGAAAACAGTCCAAGAGGTTACAAATAATAAACTTTTATCACACATAATCGAATGAATTTTAAAAACTGTGGGCTCTATGAGATGCTGGTAAAGCAGTGAATATCTAATACTGTATAAACATAACCGAAGACATGTTTTACCAAAGAGGATATACCGATAGCCAAGAAGCCCATACGAAGATACTCAACATCATTAGTCATCAGGAGAATGAAAACTGACACCACAGTGAGGTACTACTAAAATGTACACCCACTAAAATGGCCACAGTCAAAAAATCACATAATAAATGTCTGCAAGGATACAGAGAAATTTAAACCTCTCATATGCTACTAATGGGAATATGAACTGTACTGCTATTTTGGAAAAGTTTGGCACTTTCTCAAGAAGCTGAAGATAAATTTATCCTAAGACCCAGTAATTCTAACCCTAGGAACCTACCAAAGATAATTAAAAGCATATATATTCATACAAAGACAGATGTTCAGATATTCACTGCAGCCACAAAGTGGAAGCAATCAAAATGTGCACTGACTAGAGATCAGATAAACAAGATGAGCAATGTCCATATAATCAAACATTATGCTGAGGAAAAGAATCCAGGCATAAGAGTCCCTTTATATGAAATGTCCAAGAAAAGGCAAATCAGTAGAGACGACAAAGAACAAAGCTAGAGGTATCACACTCCTTGATTTCAAACTATACCGCAAAGCTATATTTATCAAAACAGTGTGATACCAGCACAAAAATGGACACACAGATTAATGGAACAGAATTGAGAGCCCAGAAATAAATCCACAAATATTTAGACAATTAATTTAAAACAAAGAAGAAAAGAACATATGGTGAAGACAAGACAATCTCTTCAATAAACACTGTTGGAGAAGGCCATGCACAAAAGCATGCAACTAGGCTTCCATCATACACCAAAAATTAACTCAAAATGGATTAAAGATTTGAATAGAAGATCTGAAACCATAAAATTACTAGATGAAAACATGAGAAGTAACCTCATTAACATCAGTCTTAGAATTTTTTTTTTTTTTTTTGTGACTCTGACTGCAAAGGCAAGGGAAATAAAAGCAAAGTTAACAAATGGAATGACATCAAGCTAAAAACCTTTCGCACATTGAAGAAAACCATCATTGAAACCAAAAGGCCACTTAATGAATGGGAGAAAATAATAGGACATTTCATACTCAGTGAGGGGATAATATCTAAAATATATGAAGAACGCAAACAACTTAAGACAAACAACCTGATTAAAAAATGGGCAGAGCACCTGAATAGACATTTTCCCAAAGAAAACATATATATGGCCAACAGGTACCTGGAAAAATGTTCGACATCACTAATCATCAGGGAAATACAAATCAAAACCACAATGAGATATCATGCTACACCTGTTAGAATGGCTGTCATCAGAAAGACCACAAATAACAAGTATCAGTGAGAAGGTGAAGAAAGGGAACATTCACTCACTGTTGTTGGGACTGTAAACTGGTGCAGCCACTGTGGAAAACAGTATGGAGAGTCCTCAAAAAAATTAAGAAAAGAACTACTATTCCAGTGTAGCGTTCACCTAAAGAATACGAAGACACAAATTTGAAAAGACAGTTGCACCCTTATGCTCACTGCACTATTTATTAACAACAGGCAAGATGGAGAGAAACAATCTGAGTGTCCAAAGGCAGATGGCTGGACATAAGAGGATGTGCTTATACATATTTTCACTTATTTATGGAATCTTAAAAAAAAACCCAAAATAAACAAAATAAAAGCAAACTCTAGATACAGAGAATAGATCAGCAGCTGCTGAAGGAAAGGGGGCTGGAAGATGGTTGGGCAGGTGGAGGGTGACCTCTGCGGGGGTGGAGTGGGGTGCTGGCCACTCTGACATGTATACGGATGTTGAACTTCAAAGCTGGACACCTGAAATTTACATAATGAAAAAGAAAACAGTGAGATTATAAAGTTTATGTTACCTGTATTTTACCACGTTTACGTATATAAAAACTGAAAGAAAAGGAAAATAGATCCCTAGTGTGTGGCGTTGGGAGTGGGGCTGAGGAACGACTGCAGACGGGTAGTGGGAGACGTTATTCTAGAACAGGACTGCAGTGATGGTTTCAGAACTCTGCAAATTTACTCAAAATCACTGAATGGTGTGGTTAAAAAGGGTGAGTTTTATGGTAGGTAAATTAAACCTCCATAAAACTGTTAACAGAAGTTTGACTTCCAGATCTTACATCCACTGGAAGAATAAAATAAAACTTAACTTGTTGTAAACGATATTCTAGCAAAACATGCTCAAGTACCACAAAGAGATAAAATATAGAATCTAATTCTAGTTTATTATGTTTGATAGGATAGCTGTTTGCACTAATGCAACAAAATAAAGAGTATCTTCTTTATGCAAGCCACTGAAGTAGAAATAAATTTTTAAGCAAAAATCACACTGAGCTATTATTTTTTAAACAACAGTTTCATAGATATCTTAAATCTTTAACAATTAGGTTAGAAAAAAAAACGCTTTCACTAAGACTTTATCGGATTCGATCTGTTAGTCACATAAATGTCAGTACATGGCAGTCTTTTGCTAATTAATTATTCACCCTAAAGTCTACTAGCAAATATTTACCACTTGTAGCCTAATTAAAACCGGACCCAGGCTCCTATTAAATAGAGGTCATTCTAAAGCTCTTTGCAGGAGAAATACAGGCTTGTTGAAGAGGAGAACTGCCAAGAAAGTCCCTCTCAGAGGGTAGTTTTTCTGGATAAGAAATTCAGGAAGAGGGGTAACGCTGACTGTTGCTGAACTGGTTGGTGTTCATTTTCATCAAGTACCGGCTGACTGCAGCCGGGTGGCCTCCGGTATCTGGAAAGCAGAGGTGGGCTTCGGGCAGCAGCGAGGAAGGCGGCGCTCCGTGCAAGAGCAGCACCAGCAGGCGAGGAGGGGCCGGCTCCTCCCAGGAGGGGTCTCTGCCCTTCGGCCTGACCCCTTGCGACAGGGGTGAAGGGCATGGTGCGGGCTGATCTGCCCCGGGGCGGCCTCCTCCGGGACTGTAACCCGCGCCCGGGCCGCGTTCAGGGCTCTCCGAGGGAGACGAGGGCGCTTCTAGCAGTTCCTTCTGCTGCTGCGCCACAGAAACGTCCGTGCACTTCGGCCCAGACCCCGCCACCTCTCCCGCGCTGCCGGCCGGCCTGCAGGTGCGGCAGTGAACCGTCCTGCAGTAAATCGCCCTCCTCCCCCGGCCGGACTGTCCGACAGCACGACACCACAGGGCTAGGGAGGAAAGTCCGGGCTTCAGCAAAGCTAGAGACCCGGAACGCCTTCCTCGGTCAGCGCGGAGCTTCCTCTCACGCGGTGGAGCGGTTCCTGCCACACCCCGGGGCCCTGCAGAGCAGGCCTCCCACTGCCAAGGGTCCGGGGCTCCCCTCTCCCAGCCTGTCCCCACGTGCCCCTGGGGCGCCCTGAGGGCCCATCCTAGCCTGCACTCATCTGCAAACCCAGCGCTGTCCCAGATGCGCTCAGGGACGGGCCTGGAGATGCCGAACTGCTGGCCAGGGCGTAGTTTTCTTCCTTCTGGAAATGCAGTTTCACAAAAGGCAAAGTCTTATTTTAAATCTGACTCATCTTACTTTCTACACTAGCCACTTACGGAAAAGAATTCTTAGAATTTATTTTTTCTTTTTTTAGGGCCGCACCCATGCCATATGGAGGTTCCCAGCCCAGGGGTTGAATCGGAGCTGTAGCCGCCAGTCTACACCACAGCCACAGCAACGCAGGATCCGAGCCCTGGACCTACACCACAGCTCATGGCAACGCTGGATACTTAACACACTGAGAAAGGCCAGGGATAAAACCTGGATCCTTATGGATACTATGTTGGGTTCTTAACATGCTAAGCCACAACGGGAACGCCTTAGAATTGAAAATGACCTTAAAAAAATCAAAATAAGGAGCACCAAAAACTTGTAAAAGGTCACAGACATGTCATAAATGACGAGACGCCTGATGCAGAAGGCCTGTTAGGTCGGCAGGTACGAGACAGGATGAGATCCGATCATTTACAGAGGAAGAGGCATCTCCAGTAATTTTACAGCACAGTAAACAGAAACATGGACAAAAGCAAGATAATTTGTCAATCAGGACAAAACGAATGATTTTTTTTTTGCCCATCAAACCTGAATATGAAAAAAATGTTAAGACACAGTTGGGATGAATGTGTTAGTTTTCTATTTTGCTGTTGTAACAATTTACCACATCTTTGGTGGCTGAAAATAATAGGCATTAACCATCGGATGGTTCTGGAATTCAGAATCTGACCCGGGTCTCACTGACCAGATGAAGGTGTCTGCAGTCTCTCTGGAGGCTGGAGGGGACCACGTTGCCTCCCGTCCTCCGTTCACTCAGATGGTGCCGCGAAAACGCACCTGAGAACAGGCATGCGTATCTAGTCACTAGCTGAGCCCCCAGCTCTCTGAACCCCGTCCCTAACCTTTTACAGACACAACCTAAGACCCTTGCAGAGGGAAGCAGCTCCAGCACGGCCGATGACCGTCTGGGGGCAACACTAGTACAATCTCCAAAAGCCAGTAAAGCCCGACGTCCACCCCAGGCACTCTGAATTGCTTGCTGCATGTTGCTGGCTGGCCATCGGGACTTTCAGACACACCCCCCGCCCCACCCCCAGGAAAGGCTAACGCTTGCTGGGTCTGGGAACCAGAGACGACCCCCTCCTGCTTCTGCCCACACCCTCCTCCCGCTCTATCTGGGTTCCTTAAATAGGCCGTGTTTTCATCCAAGTGTGACACACACTGAATATGAGTTGGTGATTTTTGGCAGTCCTTCCTTGCTAATTTTATAGAAAGAGAAAATAGTCACTTAGGTCAAAAGTTAAACACCAATACATTATTGCATCATATAAACCATTTACCTCTAATGCAATTGCCTCTGACAAGCTTTCCACTATTAGGGAATGGCTCGACGTATAAAAATTGTGTCTTTGGACTAGCTCCTCAGGACAGATAAATATGATATATTATATACAGATTTCATACCATAGGCATTTTAAAATCGTGTTGTTGCTCTCTATCTGACATTAAAACACATTTCAAGCAAGACTTATTTTTTAAGTAAATGAGCATGAAATACAGTACTGAGGTTGACTTTGGATATTCCTAATTGTTTTGAGTTTACTGGGCTATTTCTCTTCATTTAAATGTGGTAGAAAATTGGCGATTAGACCTCTAGCCTGGGAACCTCCATATGCCATGGGTGTGGCCCTAGAAAAGGCAAAAAAAAAAAAAACACACACACACACACAAAAAAAAGAAAAAACAAAATTGGGATTTCCCGTCATGACTCAGTGGTAATGAACTCGACTAGTATCCATGAGGACACAGGTTCGATCCCTGGCCTTGCTCACTGGGTTGAGGATCTGGTGTTGCCGTGAGCTGTGGTATTGGTGGCAGATGCGACTGGGATCCCGCATTGCTGTGGCTGTGGTGCAGGCTGGCAGCCGCGGCTCTGATTCAGCCCCTAGCCTGGGAACTTCCATATGCCACGCGTGCAGCCCTAAAAAGACAATCAATCAATGGGTCAATACTGTAGAAAATTCCTTGGTTTAAGGAAACATTGTGTAAGCTGGCTTGAGTATACAAGCCCGGACGCCGAGCCTGTCTCGGGTATCACACAGAACGCCCCTGCCTGTGACCAGTCGCAGTGGTGCTGGATGACCTTACCGAGCAGAACGGAACGAAAGACACCCAGCACCAGCACCGTAAACTCACGGAATCGTGCTGCTTGAGAGCTGGAAAATCCCCAAGAGATCGAGCCTAAATGCCTAATTTTATGGATGAAGAATCCAGTAAAATACAGCTTCCATCATCAGAAAATATCTTTAACTGAGCAGAGCTGCCAGGAAATGGAGCCCAGCTCGGCTGAATGCGGGAGTGTTGCGAATGCAGGTCGCCAGGCAAACAGACCCTCTTACGAGGTCTTGTGTCCCTGGAACCGCCCCCCAGGTAGGGTGAACTGCAGTCAACGAGATGACCTCCAGGAGGTGGGGGGGCCAGGGGCCCAGAGCACATCGTGTCCTTCTCGAGTAACAGTTACGGTCGCTGAGATCCAACCGGAAAATAAAAGGGTCTGACACAGGGATGCACAGTCAGAAGTCTAAGAGACACGCTCAAGTCTGCCTTTGCCATAGTTTCAGCAATACTCAACAGCTTGGCGTTTTATGCGGAATTCCCTTCCCCTCCCGTCCTGGGTCATTTCTCTAGGACAGTGCGCACCTGTTCTCTAACACCAGGAACCAAGCCGTGACTGAGGAGTCCTCTTACAGAGCCGGAGCGGAGCCCGCGGCCGGGACCAGGGTGGCCTGGGCACCGGGAGGGAGGGAGGTGGGGGCTCCGAGGGAGAAAGTGGCAGCGGGCCCTGGGGAGTGAGCGCTTTCCGGGGGAGGGCGCGTCTTCGCTGGGGTCCTCGAGGCTGACCTGGGGCCACGCACGGTGGAGCCCACGACCCCCCAACCTGTTCGGACTGTGTGTCAGCCAGGCCACTGCTGGCTGCCGTGTGCCTGCCTGTACACCCGCCTGGTGGGACCTACGTCTCATCTCACAGACACGATGGCCACGAGCCAGGCGCCCCCCTCAGCCTAGAAGCCGGGCTGCAAGCCTGCCCTGGAGAAGGAAGCCTGCCCCAAACCAGGCTCTGATCCTGCCTACGGGAGAGCCTTCTTCCCGCGCCCCCTGGCCAAGGCCGGCCGGGCTGCAGGTGGCGGGCGGCTGGAAGCCCTGCCTGGCTGCGGGGAGGACACCCCCCATACTAGAGCGGGTCCCTGCCCCTCGTCCTCCTCCCTCTAGCCCACGCTCTGCCCAACCCGGCTCAGAGCTCTCTGGACGCCCCCAGAGAGCAGGGCTGCTGGCCACTCTCCCTACCACGAATGGCCCCGCCCGGCTTCAGCGCAGTGTCTGCTCTCTGGCTGCCATGAGCCGGGCTGTGGACATAGCGGACTTGCTCTCAGCATACAGGGCCTGGGATCTGCAGTTAGGGGTTTGAGGCCCCAGCGGGCATGCCGGCTGGACCGCAGAGTAGCGCCTCCTACTGGTGGCTCAGCCTTCTCCCTGAGCTCCCTGGGGACGCCACCGAAACGTGCGTGTCCTTCCTCTCCTACCCCTGCCCTCCCGCAGACACAGGGGCCCTGGGAAAGCACACTCGCCTCATCTCTTATCAGCGAGGACGCTCAGCATGCTTGACCTACAGAATCACGCTTCTGCTTGGAGGCCAAGCCGGCCTGCTTTGAGGGAGATCAAAGGGCTGGAGCTTTCCAGAACAGTTAAATTTAACATTCCCAGAGTCAGGAGGGCAGATTAAAATAGGATTGTGCTTGCAATAATATTTGGGGCCTGTTTCACATTTTGCTGGGAGTCTGATTCTACCAGGAAGCCTGGTCTGCAGGGCGCTTCCTTGCTTTTTCTGCTCCCCAGTCACCTCGTGGCCGCTCGCTTCCTTGAGGGGAGCTCAGCCCGATTCAGATCAGAGCTCTCCTCTCTGAGGCACTGGTGGTGGGACGATAAAAACGGCAGCTTCGCTAAGGGGGTGGACACGGGCGAGTGACAGGATTACGGTCTGCAGACGGTGTGGACGGATCACCTCATTCAACACAGACTAGCTGAGATGTTCGTGTCACTCCGGCAGCGAGGATCTTTGGTTTCTTCCCCATCGTTATTTTACTACTAGTATCCCTATTAATTTGCCGTCTGTCACTGAAAAGGCCAGATGATGAGTTGCTAAGAACCCGGGCAAAGGCATGGCCTCAAGGCGTCCTGGCCAGCGCCTGCACCGGGAGGACCCCTCAGCCTGAGAGGGTCCCGGGCTTCCTCTCCCAGGCCCAGGAGCCTTTCGTCTCTTAACTGACTCAACGTCATTGGAGGAAACAGATGCACAGTGCTGGGTACAAGCAAGAAACACGCAAAGGCTACTGCAAAGGGCTCTGGCTCCAGGAGGCCTGTGCCCTCCGGCGAGCTCCGTCTTTCCCTCTGACCCTTGGAAACAGGACCCATCACTCCAGCCAGAAGCTCGGACACCGGCTATAGTCAGGGACACGCCTGCCTCTCCTAGCCCCAGCTCAACATCCAAGAGGTGGTGTTAGTTTCGCCCATTTGCCTAGGAGGAAACTCACTGCAAAACTGCCCAAGGTCATGCAGCTATGAACTGGGGAGATCCGAGTTAAATTCTGGTAACATCTAATTCCAAACCTAAAGCCTAGGCAACTCCAACAACAAAACAGGTCTGCAGACAAAAAGTCACGTTCATGTCCAAGCTCACTGGCAGCAAAACACTAAGCAGAGGTTACCTCACGTACAGACGTGGTAACCTGCACAGCAGTTATTCGGGATATGTACACAGTTGGGTACAAAAGTGCTGTTTTTTCAGAACAGAACATGGCCTCGGCACCTGCTGGGGGTGTTATATACATCACGATGAATATAGCACACTGTCCTCCTAAAATTAGACAAGAAACGGCCTCTGAGACGTGTGTGGCCCCAGGGTCTTGTGCAGGGACGCTGTGCACGCGGAAGGTGACGGCAGCGCCGGGGGTGTGGACGCCAGGCGGGATCATCTGTATGTCACGGAACGTGTGCTAAGTATCAGAACGGAGCAGAACACTAAGCCCCGTAAATCACGTTCCTACTCAGCGGAAGAGCCGGCCCTCTGCACCTTCTGACAGCTGCTCACTCGGCCGGTCCTGCTGCCTTCGCCAGCGGACTGTTTCTCTGATGGTCCACGGAGGTGGTTAGAGAGCCCTTCCTGCTTCTTAGCCAGGCCCTCCTTCTCCAGGACAAGCTTGCTCCCCGCCGCCACATGGCCAGGCAGCAGGACCCACGTGTGCACTCTTTTCAACAGGGCTGACTCTCCAAATGACTGGTTTAAAGCACAAACACTCATTTCAACTTTTTTTGTTTGTTTGGTCTTTTTAGGCCACGCCTGCAGCATATGGAAGTTCCCAGGCTCGAGGTCTAGCAACTGGTCCACCCTAACACTAAAAAGTCACAGTGGAGAAATGTGGACGATTTCTTCTTGCAGAGAGCTGTGAAGGGTCATGATTTTACCTTCCTTGTGAGCTAAAAGGTGGCCCTCCAGTTTCACGGCTGCGGGCAGAAGATGCGAGGTTCCTGGATCGGGACAGTCTGTTACTCCCAGAAATTACAGCTGCCTGAACGCCATCATTTTTCTTGTGCTGGTTCCTTAAGGTTCCAGTTCCCGCAGAGCACCATGAAGAGGGCCGGCGACGCGGGATTAGTTAGGGTTCTCCAGAGAGAGAGCCAGCAGGTGGCAGGTCTCCAGGGCTGTGCCCGCACCACCTACACTGTACACAGGTGGCCTGGCAGAGTCTTTTCTGCTACCACAGAAATGGGCTCGCGTGACTGTGGAGGCGGGGAAGGCCCACCGGCGGCTGCCCACACGCTGGACGCCCCGCAGGGGTTCAGCCCAGTCTGAAGGCCTGAGAACCGGGGAGCTGAGGGTCTGAGTCAGAGTCCAGGGTCAGCAGAAGATGAGACGAGAGGTTCCAACTCAGCAGTCAGGGGTGACCTTCCCCTTCCTGTGTCTTTTGTTCTCCCCGGGCCCTCGATGGATGGGCCGGCGTCTGCCCACATCAGCGAGGGCCGTCTGCTTTGTTCACCTGCGACTTAAAATACCACCCAGACGCAGTACTTTGTAGCAACCTAGAACGGAAAAGAGTCTGAAAAAGAATCTATACAAGATATATGTGTCACTGAATCACTTTGCTGTATACTTGAAACTAACGCAACATTGTGAATTAACTGTACTTCAATTTTATTTTATTTTTTACATTTTTTTTTTTTAGGGCCGCACCTGCGGCATGTGGAGGTTCCCAGGCTAGGGGTCGAATCGGAGCTGTTGCTGCCAGCCTGTGCCCTCAGCAAAGCCAGATCCGAGCCCGTCTGCAATCTACACCACAGCTCATGGCAACGCCGGATCGCTAATCCACTGAGTGAGGCCAGGGATCAAACCCTCAACCTCATGGTTCCTAGTTGGAGTTGTTAACCACTGTGCCATGACAGGAACTCCTGTACTTCAATTTTAAAAACTGCTAATCCCTTCCAGAAACGGCCTCACAGACACACCCAGAAGTGATGTTTAAAAGACACTGTGGCGAGTCAGATCAACACGTAAAATTAACCAGCACAGTGGGGTGACCAGAGTGGGACTCGGAGCTCAGAATCCCCAATCTTTCATAACGGGATGCCTGCCCTGTGCTCCAGAGGGAGGTCCTGGCCGTCCCCTGCGCCCCCCTTCCTAAGAGAGAGACAATGTCACCGTCCCCCGAAGCTCTTCCCTCTGCGAATGCCCCTCAGGAGAGCATCCAGAAAAAGACGCTCCCGGGACCTTGGCTCACAGGGCCAGCAGAAGCACACGGAGGCGTGAAGAGCTGTCTCCTAGCACTTCTTTCTTCCCTTGAAAACCATGGAATCACATCAAAACTCGAAGCTAAAATAAGCTGTTTGCATCATGAGGAGAATGACTTCCAATTATCATCTCTCCTCTTCAAGCATGTTTATTTTTTATTTTACTGTATTTTAGTTTAGTTGAGTTTACCTTGTTTATTTATTTATTTATTTTCTTGGCTGCACCCATCGCATATAGAAGTTCCCGGGCCAGGGATCAAATCTGAGCCTCAGCCACAACCTACACCACTGCTGTAGCAATCCTTAACCCCAGCACCACAGTGGGAACTCCCAGGCATGTCTGCATTTTACAGCCAGCATTGCCCACTGCAGAACTGTGACAGCAGTCTCAGGCTTTACGGGGTAAACTGGAAGTGGTCTGGGGAGCCGGGAGCCCCAGCTGCCGTGCGGCGAAGTGGCAGAAGTAAGATCATCACTGGCGTTACATCCCTGCCCACGCTAGGGAGCTGCTCTTGGCTGAGACCGCATTTTCCACCCCATCCGGCACCTAGACATTTAGTAAGACTAAACCAGTGCATTTAGTAAGAAACACGAGCCCGAGGGATGTGGGCTACAGCACAGCGGTACACAGAGGAACCTCGCCGAAGGCCCCTCCACGCCTGGGTCCCTTTTGGCCAAAACGAGGACGGTCATAGGATGACCTTAGAAGCCAAACGCAAAGGGTAGCAGAGTCTTTGCATGGAAGTTGGGCATCTATAGCCTCCCTCACTGACTCAGTCATGCTACCTTTTGTGTTGAAGCTATTACATACTTTAGGATATTATTTATATTTATTTTGGGGTTGCTTGTTCTAGCAACTGGCCCACCCTAATACTAATAAGTCGCATTGGAGAAATGTGGACGTTTCTCAGCTTCTCAAAGAGTCTGCATTCTGACCTTTGCAATCCGGTTTTGCACAGGTTTTAGACTTTTATCTTCCATCCTACGGCAGAATATACAGCTGATTAAAATGAAGAATCCAAAGATGAGGACGGTAACTCAAATGCCCTCCATACACTGAAGATGTGTAATTACGCCATCTAAAGACTCGTGAGTTACCTAAATATTCCTCTTCACAGCAGCGATCCCACAGCTAGACTGTCTCCATCGATTTAGCGATATCTTTGTTTGCCAACTTGTTAAAACTAAAATATCTAGCAAAACTCAAAATGATAAAAAAAAAACATTGGTAGCAGCTGGATTTGTGTGATTACATTTAATGATAATCACAATTTTTTTTATTGGGACAAATAACCATGGCGAACAAGAATCTCACTGATGTGGGAACAGCAGTGGCCTGCCGGATGGATCCTCTTTAACTAAGAAATAAATGCCTCATTAGCTAAGTACCCTGTATTAACAGAAAGCCAAGGTTAGCAAACTTTTCCTATCAAAGTCCAATGGGAAATATCTTAGGCCTCGCGGCCACAGGATATAGATGAGTGGACCAGTTTCCAACAAAACGTTATTTACCAGGAGAGCCCCTGGACTGGATGTGGCCCACACGCCCGAGTCTGCCAGCCCCTGATCTAAAGAGCCTATGCTCTGGGGTGTGTGCAGAGCGCTCTGCATTTCAACGAAAAACTGCTTCTAGAGCACATCCTTCAGGGTTATCAGACTCCAGCTCTGGGCCCTGAATTTCCTTTCTGTAACTCTTTGTTAATTACAAGTAACAGATTACACGCACACACATGCTGTCCCCTGTGGCAGGGGTTTCACTGGCTCCCTTCCCCAACCCCTCCTCTCTAGTCTAGTGCACGTTTTCAATTGACCCGAGCCTTCGCTTATTCCACTTGCATCTGTGCTGTTTAGACTTTGCTTTGTGTGGGTTCTCACGTCTGCCTGCTTCCCTCACAGCATGTGAGTTAAATAAATCCTCAACATGTATTCACTTGAAATCAGTGTGATAACTTGATCTTCTTCTGAAAAGCATTTCCTAGTTGTGTGTGTTTGTGCAGGTGCATGTGTTTAATAAACAAAAGTGACCAGTAGCTTGGACATGAGGTTCTAAGTGAAGGTTGAGTCAGTCTGGTATTTCCAGACACTCACGAAACCAGCTGCCCCGCCCCCATCACACAAACAGACACTCACAGCACTGGACTTATGCAGCTTTTCCCAAAAGCGCTTTCATAACCATTAGCTCATCTGTTTCTTTCAACACCTCTCTAGGCTTTGTTAAGACAAATGATTATCAAAATCTCATCAAGAAGGAAAGTGTGACGCATAGAAACTTCACAAATGAATTTCTGTGTCTCCTTGGAAAGAAGAGCTAATTAAAGATCAGCATACAATCACTCATTTAATGCCCTTCCTGCCCACTGGGTTAGATAAATATTCTTCTCATCTGCTCCACATGGCCCTGCAGGTTGCTGAAGCCACCATCTTTTTCGAAGCACCAGGAAGGTCACAGTGACAGCTGAACTCTGGAGGTTATGTGCACTGGTTTGTGATCTTACAAGTACGGGACGCGTTCAAGAGCTAACAAAGATTTACTTCTCAAATTTGGAGTTTCTGTCATCAGCAAGGCAATATTACAAATATCCTAGTCTTCTGTCAAGTTGATGTGAATTTTTTAAAACAATCTCCTGACAAACTTTCTTCTGACCACACAGCTAGAAGGCAATCTGACTCTTAAAAGCTGCCACCACACAGAGGTCCAGGGAGAGAAAAGGAGCTGCCGCAGGCCCCTGAGTAGAGCTGGCAGCAGCTGGATTCCAGGCAGGAAGTCTTTTTCAATGTTGCTTGTGAAATTTTAAGTTCAGCATTAAACAAACTCTAGGAATAGAAACTCAACAGGAGGGACATGAATATAAATATGGGGTCTTGTAGAAGCCGATAATAGCTTATACTAGAATCCTGTATAGGAGATAAGGATGGCAGAATGTGACAGGACAATTCAGGGTCAATTCCAGCTAACAGCACTGCCACAGAGGATCTACATGTCTTGTTTCCAGGGACATAGCCAGAAGAAGACTCATCTTCTACAGGGTGATGCTGCTGTAACAACAGGCAACACATCCGAGCATTTTCCAGAATAAGTAGAGGATGATTTATCAAAGAAAGTATGTAGTGTTTCTATTTTAGATTCTAAGTTGATGGAGGAAATTTTTAGAGTAGATGATCTTGCTCATAAGGCTATATTTCAACTAATTTTAGTATTAGTTTGCTTGAGATTAAAAAAAAAGATTAAGCAGATTGCAGACTTTAAGACCAACTTCTTCAGAAGTTTCTATAGCATTCAATTTTATGTCACTGAGAATTTGTGTTTGCATTTGTTTCGCTATTCAGAGACAACAAGATATATTTTTTTTAATCTTTGAAGATCTATTAGAAACTTTGTTTTTAAATATATAAAAATAATCATTTGTTTGCTTTTTCCCCTCTATGGCTATTAAAGAGTTACATAGTATATATGTATGTAATTATGTATTATAGCATTTGAACATGGCTGAAGGTCATATAAAGTGTAAATTATGATATTTAGGCATCTATTGACTTAAGTTATTTTAAATATAAAATATTTAATATAACTTTTTAGTTGTTCACAAACTGTTAAATTTCAAAAATTATTTTTACTATATGCAAGAATAAAATGAAATTCTGTATACACTTGTTGGTTGTTTCTCCCCCTTCATGATAAGCTGATAAGGAGTTAAAGGGAAATTGAGTGCATATGGTTTCAGATCTAGTGAGTCTGGCTCATGGAGAGCTGTGATTAGAAAGCACTGGGTAAAGGCCCTGAACGGCCAAACAATCCTGAGAAAGAACAGAGCTGGAGGAACCAGGCTCTTTGACTTCAGACTATACCACAAAGCTACTGTCATCAAAAGAGTATGGGGTTTGCACAAAAACAGACACACAGATCAATGGAACAGAATAGCAATCCCCCAAATAAACCCACACACTTATGGTCAGTTAATCTAAGACAAAGGAGGCAAGAATATACAATGGAGGAAGACAGTCCCCTCAATAAGTGGTGGTGGGAGAATTGGACAGTTACATGTAAAAAAATGAAATCAGAACATTCTCTAACACCAAACACAAAAATAAACTCAAAATGGATTAAAGACCTAAATGTAAAACTGGAAACCATAAAATTCTTACAAGAAAACATAGGAAGAACATTCTTTGACAAAAATTGTAGAAATATTTTTTGGATCTGTCTGCTAAAACAAAGGGAACAAAAACAGAAATAAACAAATGGGAGCTGATTAAACTTAAAAGCTTTCTCACAGCAAAGGAAACCACTGACCAAACGAAAAGATGAGTGAAAAGAAAAGTAGATAACAACCTCCTGAATGGGAGAAAATATTTGCAAATGATATGACTGATAAGGGGTTAATATCCAAAATACATAAACAGATCATACAACTCAACATCAAGAAAAGAAAAACAACCTGATTTTAAAATGGGCAGAGGACCTGAATAGGCAACATTCCAGGGAAGACATACAGATGGCCAACAAGCTCATGAGAGGATGCTCAGCACCACTAATTATGAGAGAAACGCAAAACCAAGCCACAGCGGGGTATCACCTCACACTGGTCTGAATGGCCATCATCGAAAAGACTATAAGTAACAGAAGCTGATGAGGTGTGGAGAAAAGGGGACCCTCTTGCCCTGTAGGGTTCAGTCACTAGGGAAGACAGTGTGGAGATTCATCAAAAACCTAAAACTGGAGCTACTGTACGATCAAGCAATTCCAGTCCTGGATATATATATATATATATATATATATATATATATATATATATATATGAAGAGAAAGGAAACATTAATTCAAAAAGACATATATACCCGAATATTCACCCCAAGATTATTGACAGCAGCCAAGATGCAGAGGAACCCTAAGTGTTCATCAACAGATGAATGGATAAAGAAGATGTGGTGTGAACACACAAGGGAACACCACTCGGTCATAAAAAGAAGAACAAACTGATGCCATGTGCAGCAACACGGATGGACTCGGAGGCATCATGCTTAGTGAACGAAGTCAGGCAGAGAAAGACAAATACTGTATGCATCACTTGTATGTGGAATCTAAAGCATAAACTAGTGAATATGACAAAAAAGAAAAAGACTCAGATACAGAGAAAAACTAGTGGTTACCAGTCAGGGGAGGAACAAGATAGGCTGAAGGGCTTAAGAGGTACGAACTGCTATATATAAAATAAATAAGCTACAACGTTATTGTGTATAGCACAGGGAATTAGGTAATATTTGATAATAATTATAAGTGAGGTATTACCTTTAAAAATTATGAATCACTATGTTGCACAACTGAAACATACAATATTATAAATCAACCATACCTCAATTTTTTTTTAAAAAGGGGAAAAAACAGTACAGTTTTTATAAGAAGCCCACTGAATGTCTTTCACACATTCTTAGAGAAGTCAGAAATAGAAAGTTCCAGATTCCTAGGAACATGGAAATCCTGACCCAAAAAGGTAAAGTTACATCCTAGACTTGGAAAACAGGAAATTCTAGATGGCTTTTGGCAAAACACATGAGGCCCCGCCTTCTCCGCGTGTGTGTGCGCTAGTTTTCTGAGTCTGTGCATTCCTTCCAACTTGATAATTCTCTAAGGGCTGAAATTCCTGTTCTCGACAAGGACTAGTAATAACAGCTGCAACAAAACAGCCTACGCAAGAGCGAGCAAAGGGTACCGTCCTAGTGGTTCCCTCGCAGAAGCACACGTTTCAGAACTGTGCAGGACAGGATGTCTGCCGGCGCTGGGCAAGCACCTCTCCAGGGGGAGGAGGGGGCTTCTGCGCCTGTGAATGCGCGCTTTGTGTCCTAGGCCTGATGGCGGGATCAGCCCCGTCGCGGGACTGGGCGGGGCCGTGCATCTTGGAAACGCATGTTTCTTTGTTGCAGTGGTTCCCTAGAGACGAGAGGGCAGGCGGCAGCCACCTCTGCAGACCAGAGGAGAACACCCAAAAACAACATCAACGTCAACAACGAGGGCGTCGGGAGCGGGTGTGCTAAAAATTCCATCTGCATGAAATGTGCTGGGAAAAGCCTGGCTGGTGACAACACACAGGGCGCTTATAGTTTTGCTTGTGAGTAAGCTGGTGAAGAAACGTGGGTGTGTGCCGTGGGGAAGAAAATAGACTGCAACGAAATGCAGGAATCACTTTTTTAATTGTTAAGGGAAATATACAGAAAATGATATTGAGCTCCTGAAGCTGAAACAAAATACAAAGCAAATACACTTCCCTCCATCCCCAATTTGTTTAAAACTGAAGCTGGCCATCGATGCGCCCGGTACAGTGAGTGAGGCAGCCCATGGGCAAGCCACGTGCTGGCGTGGTCCTGGGGCTGATGACAAGGTACCCAGGCCTCCCCAGCTCCCAGTAAGCCGCCAAGAAGCAGCAGCGAGCTGGGGTCGAGAAAGCGAGAACGTAGCTGATGCTCCTGCCCGGCTTCTCCTCCACAAAAGGCCTGGAGAAGCAGAGTTTTTGTGGTTGTGCTATTCAAGCAGGCAGGCCCTTGGTGGTTTGTGTTTTGTTTAATTTGTTACAAGATCACACAGATTTTTTTCAACAGAGTTTCAGACGGCATCTTGGGAAATCCACAGAAACGAGCTGAATCATCTAACCCCAAACAGCCCACACCACATTTGACCGGTTCCCTCTCTTCTTTCTCCTGAGAGAATGTTCTCAGCCTCAGGCAGATGTGAGCGAGGATGTGGAGACTGACTCAGGTCGGCCAGGCCAGCCCAAGTGGAACGCCAGCCCTGAACACCCGAGGCCTCTTCCTTGAGAGGGGAAGGCTGGTTCTGGAAAGACCCCAACCCAAGGCGAGGCCCTCCTACAGGAAACTCCTTCCCTTTTTCCTTTTCACACTCAGGTTCAGCACATTTCTCCTAAGTCTGCAAAGCAGGTCGTGTTCCTCTCGGCCGGGGACCCGACCCTCTGATCAGAGGAGGGGTAGGTGGTATCTCTTAGCTCACATCCCAGCCCAAAGAGAATGTGGCTTCTTGCTTTACAGCAGGGTTGGGTTTCAGGCTTGTAAGAGTTAAAACTGGCCTTCAAAAGAGTCTCAGGCAGGAAGAATGAAAGGAACCCGAGTGGAGGAGTTGTTTGGTGTTCTGACACGGTCTCTTTTCATTTGAGAGTCACATTTCAAGGAGGGAGGGGTTTCCCCTTTTGAAAAATGCTCCTGAAATGCATGACTCACCAAGCTGCGGCAGCAGGCAGCACAGTGCCTTGGCGTCGGGGGCAGGACAACCGCAGCCGCCAGGGTTTTCGATGCTGCTGAGCCAGCTTTTCCCACCGGGGCCAGCGGCCCGAGCGGGTCCTGCTTCCGCTCCCAAAGGCCCTGCTGGGCTCTTCCCCGCGTGGGACAGAAAGGAGTCCGGTGGGGATCCTTGGCCGGCCGGCCGACCACATCCCACCTCTGATGCCCCGGAAGTGCTGGGTTTTGCTAAGTCCAGCGACTCTTCGTCCTGTTTGCAGAATCTGGCTCAGAGCATGAGGTGGGCAAGAAGGGCGATACCAGCCCTGGTTGCTGAGAGAAAAAGGCAGCGACCCCGAGTGAAGGACGTGCTTGTCTCCAGCACCCACAGAAAAAAGGCAGGATCCCCCTTTCCTCCCACCGCCGGACACCACCTCGGAGAGCGGGCATTGGCCAAACGTGGTTCAAGTTTGGACATGAACAGAGGGCTGGCCCTGTGCGGTTCTGTGGCCAAACAGGTTTTCTGTTTGCCATCGTGTCTCCAGGGGCATGAGAGGCACCCCCCAGAGTGACTGATTTAGCCCCAGGCCGCGCCCACATTTCACCGTGTCACCTTTCGGGAAAGCTGGCCTCTGCAGGCCAGTTGCAGCGCTGCGCTCCACCCTCGGGGGCGGGGGGCGTGACGGCACGAGGGTGGGGATGAGCCACAGCAGGGCCCGCCCGCCCCCGGGGTTTAGGCTCCAGCTGTATACAAGGATCTGTCCTAGGCGAGCTCACCCGCTGGGAGGGGCTCCCGTGTCCCCGCCCGGAACAGGGCCCTCGGGGTCTAAGGAGCAAAAGGCCCTTGGTGGCACTGGCAGATTTTTCTTGGTTCCAGGTAGATTTTAAGTCTCAAAGGGAATCTAGTTCTTTCTTTTACTAAGCAAGGACAAAAAATTTGGTGTGTGCATGTGTGTGAAGTGAAAACTACAGAACAATCAACAGAGGCATTTTAGAAATCTTGTATCTTAGACCAAAGCTACAGACACCCTGGCCAGGGCCCAGGACAACTCACCACTAAATGCCACCAACAGACCAAACAGGATCCCGTCTACGAGGGGCTCCCCGGGGGCGTCCAGGCCCCCACCCAAGCCTGTCACTGCCTGTCCTCACTGTTGTCACGCTACATCAGATGTAACACGTTACTCTGTGACTTCCCGCTTTCCAGATGGATTCTCTGCCAGTTTTTTTTTTTTTTTTTTTGTCTTTTTGCCTTTTCTAGGGCTGCACCCGCGGCATACAGAGGTTCCAGGCTAGGGGTCTAATCAGAGCGGTAGCCACCAGCCTACACCACAGCCACAGCAACACCAGATCCGAGCCACGTCTGTGACCTATACCACAGCTCACGGCAATGTCGGATCCTTAACCCACTGAGCAAGGCCAGGGATTGAACCCACAACTTCATGGTTCCTAGTCGGATTTGTTAACCACTAAGCCACAACGGGAACTCCCTCCACCAGTTCTTTTCTGACCCAACTTTTTTGATTACGTTCTTAGTTAATCTTCTAAAAATCCAAAATGTTTTGCTTGTAGGCACCCTCCAGTCTCTTAAAAGCTGTCGGGGCACCAGGAAGCCAGAAGCCTTCCTTCTGCTGTTCTCAGACCAAAACCCTGCTGTAAGTCTCAGAGCCACCACCTCCCTTTCAAAGCTTGAAGGATGGATTTCTGCACTGAATTTCCATTCGTTATTAATGGCGGCATTCTTCTTCTTATCCCCAGATCCTCACCTCCACGAGGGTGTTTTCCTGTCCTTGCAAATGGCTTATCTTTGAAGTGGAAAGAAGCTAAGTTGTTTTTATGTAGAGTATTTCTTCTCTCCAACCTGAAAGTGTTCAATTCTGAGCTATACACAGCAAGGCCGTTCCAGAGACAGTGCTGGAGTTCTTAGGAGATGGAGCTGGCATCTTGGTTCCTAAGGGACCCAATAAACTCATCCTAAGTATATTTACTAACCCACAACCAGAACTGGAAATCCTCACAGCAAACTTCTGCCGGGAGCAGGGGGCGGCGGGGGCAGGCTCAGCTGGTCTCCTGAGCCCAGGAAGCGAGGCGGGCTCTGGAAGGGCCAGCGGGGTGCCGCGCTGAAACAGCGCTGGCAGCTGACAAGGCCGCTCCGTTTGTGGCGAGTTTCCCCTGTCACCAGGGATGGGAGCCAGGAGAGGTGAGGAGGCTTGTTTACACGCGCAGAAAAGTCCAGTTAGCTCGCGGAAGCAGAGTGCTGTGGCAAAGGGCTGACATTCAGGGACTGTCCGCAAAACAGTTCTCCTCAATGGCTCAGCGAATGCTGCAAGTCAGTCCTCCTGGGTTTCAAGGTACCAGGAGCCATAAATCCATATTAATTAGCTCTGAATGAAGTGCTGAAGATGATAGGATCTTTGTGCTAAAAGTGAGACCCGAATGGGTCTGGTTAAATCGTGTCTAATTCAGAGTTCTAATTTAATTAAGACGACATACTGAGTTGAAAAAAAAAAAACCTCTCTGGCAGAGTCCTTCCCATGTGAAATTCAAATTCAGCGTCTTATGTCTTAGGAACCTCGTGTTCTGTTTCACTGTAACGTTGCTTAATATGTTTATTTGCTTCTCCCCCAAAAGCTCACTTTCCTAACTGGCTTGTTTCTCATTAAATCACTGAATTTCTTAGTTACTCAGGGTAATAAAGCCCGAGTTTGCACACAGACACCACTTTCCATCTTACTGGGTGACTCAGGCGACAGCTCTCTGAAGATTACCTCTTTTCTCCACCAGGCTTGTGTCCGTGGGAGAAGGTTAGTTTTCAGCTGAAGAACAGGATATTGAAGCAAAGTCACAAATGGGAAGATAAATTAAATGATGGATTTTTTTAATATTGTGTCAGAGGGTAAAACTGAAAAATTAGTATGAAAGGGAAATTTTACTGGTACATCTAGAAAATGAACGCTTCCCGTCAAAACTGTAATTGCTATGCCATTTTCAAGAAAAAATTCCAGTACATTAAAGCTTTTTTCTTCTTCCACTCTTATTATATTCCCCTTATTAGTACAGAACATTATAAGTAAAAATAAGTTATAAAAGAACATATTTATAAGGTACTAAATACGTAAAATTGTTATAAAGTATAACAATAAACAGCTCGCTCCCACCCCTCCCGGCTCTGGGGGCCGGGGTTCCGCGGGTTCAGGTCTGGGGACGACCCGCTCCCTGGCTCAGGGCGGCAGCCTTCTTGCCGGGCCGTCTCCTGGCGGGGTGGGGCGGGGGCTTCTGTTCTAGTTGTCACTCTGCTTCCAGTTTCCAGCAAGGCCTGAGACACCTCGGGCTTATGCTGGTCCGCGTGGGCTGCGAAACCACCCCTCGGGCTGGGGCTCGTGGACCACAGGCACTCACTCTTCACAGCCTGCCGGCCGCAAGCCCAAGGTTAGATGTCCGGAGGGCTGCTTTCTCCTGAGGCCTCTCCTTGGCTGTGTCCCAGCACGGCCGTCCCGCCGGCGTGTCTGTGTCGTGATCTCATAAGGACATCGGTCACACCGGATCAGGGCCCCACCGCTGACCACACTGCAACTGAATCATCTCTTTCAAGGTCCTGTTGCCAAACGGAGTTACATTCCACAGAACAGGGTCAGGACTTCACAGGCGGGGTGGGAGGCGATTCGGGCCGCACAGACGACACAGAGGCACGTGGAACCACGAACGGTGAACGCAAACGGAGGCAAAATGGAACCGGCTGAGACGGAGAACAGGCATCTGGAGCAGCGGTTAGGCTCCGAAGGAGCAGGTCCGAGGCAGAAATGACGGCGATCCCGTGGAGTCCAGAGCGAGCTGCCGTCATCCTCGGGGTCTCTCTTCCTGGGAGAAGAGAGGAGCAGACCGGAGACCTAGGCCGACACCGTCACCTCCAAAGAGCCCCGTCCCTCCCCCCACGTGGGAGCGGAGGTCCCCGTCACCAGGCAGCAGAGCCCGGAGCGACCGCGAACACACAGGAGAGCCCGCGCCGTGTCCATCTACCGCTCAGAGTCAGGCCGGCGGGGGACGCGCGACGGGCAGAAACGGCCCGGGTGGCCCCGCGACGTGAAGAACACTGCCCTCCCGGTCGCGGCTCCCTAGTCGTGGCCACACAAGCATCGAACGCCGTGCCCAGCACCTGCCTGGGGCTGACAACCTGCCCAGCTCGCCTGCCGTGCGCCGCGTTTGTCATCAGACCGCTGTGCCCAGGGACCCGAGAAATCCGCACGGAGCCTCGGGCGCGAGGGGAGAACTAATGCAAGAGAAATCCTGTTAAAATGCTGCAGCGCAGAAGCTGAGAGCACTCATTACACGCCCCCGTCCAGAGAGGGGAGAAAACCCTCAGTGGTTGTGCTTCCCTGAAGCCCGAGTCCCCGAGCACCCCCGGGCCCCCGGAACGAGTGGACAACAGCCTCGCTCGAAGCCGTGCTGTCGCCTCGTTGTTTTCCTGCCCTTGATGGCGAAGGCCTGGGCCAGCGCTTGCCTGGGAATGCCCCCGGGCTGTGTTCCTGTGGCCACTTTGTGTGCACATAACTTGGTCGTGGAGGCCAACCCACCACCGCAGAAGCTTCCATGGTCACTGATGACGGACGAGCCAACATCCCCTGCTCACGAGACCAGAAATTGGGAGGCAAACTGACTTTTGGGCAAACAATTACCAGCGGGAGTCAAATGAATACAGAGAACCACAGGCTTCTTTTCTGCATGGGGTGACACTGGGGAAGTCAGTTTGAATGCCGTGCACCTGCGCCTGTGAGAGACCCGGAGCGGGCGGTGGTGGTGACGGCCGTGCTGTCCCCACGCCGTGCAGAGCAGAAGGGTCCCCGCAAAGCTGCAGAGCATCTGTGACCTGGGCGGCACCCAGCCCTGGGGCACGGTCCTGCCTCCAAGGAGCTCTGGGAGGGACAGCCACCTTGCTGACACCCGTGCAGGCCAAAGGGCCATTTCCTCGCTGAGCCTCTTTCCTGAGAGCCTGTCTTCTCCCCACTGGCCGCCCTGCTGGGCACAAAGACGTCCTTCAAGCCTGCGGGGTGAGCGGCTCGGGGGAGGGGAGTGAGCTGCAGGGCTGGGCGTCCCGGACAAACGCGCCCCTTGTCCCACCTTCTCCAGTGGGGCCACCAAACAATTCCTTCCTGGCTCTGAGGCTCTCGTCCCCTGGCCCTCTGGCCCCACCGCAGCCCCGCACGTTCCACTGTGGAGGTTCCAAGGGTCTTGTCATCCGTCACCAGGGTTACCGCCTGCTGATGTCACACACCCCCAGTCTACAGCAGGGATCACGTTCTGGATTCTTTAGCTCCAAACTCTAGCCTGCTGCTCCTGTGCCCCACCAGCTCTGGTCTCCCCAACCTTCTGCGTTTTAATAACACGAGTTCCAACCCTATTAGCACCGTGTCAACGTCTGGTTGAAACCCCCCTGGTTTAGGGGCCGCTGGCTCACATCCCCACTGGTGCTTGTGCTTACACCAGATACTCTATAAAACGACAGGAAAACGACACTGTGTGCTAATTTCCATAAAGACACTGCCACTCAGGGGCTGGGGAGCTTCTGACAAAATCTCAACCTAGGAAGCCTTCCTCGCTGCGGGAGGACAGCGAGGGCACTGCTGTTTCAGGAACTGCCCCAGGCAATGTGTCTAAGCAAATACTCCCGGGGGAGGTGCGGGGGCCCCGAGAACACTGTCTGTAGCATTGCGACCTGGCATCTGCAGCGACCCAGCCTTCAGAATGTAATCTTCGCAGGCCTCCGGACTCCTGAATAACAAACAGCTATTTGTGATCTCCGCAGAGCTTCTCCCCAGCCCAGGGCGGCTGCGGTACCAGTCCCACCTCCGGGAAGGGGTCCTCTGACCAACTCCCTCCTCCGTTGTGGCCACCACGTCTGCATCTGAGAAATGAGACCCCTCCATCCGGGGCCACCGCTCGCGCAGCTCCAGCGCCACCTTCTCGGACAGGTGCCTCAAGGCAGAGCGGCGTCTCTTTTTGTCTCCTCTCCCTGGCCAGCCAACGTGACCCCCACACACGGCGAGCAGTCCGGAAGGACCCAAGAAACTGGACCCCGAAGCTGAGCCCCACGCGTCCCGGATCCCCGCCCACCTCTCTCGCCTTGCGGCCCGGCCCGGGTGCTCAGGGCCGTCCATCACAGCTCGTCCTGTGCTGAAGGCTCCGGGGTCTCCCTCCCACTGCCCTGGCTCCAGCGCTTCTGCCCCCTCATGACTGCTTCCTTCCCGGGCTCATCCAACCGCTTTCCACGCACACTGTCCTTTTGCTTCTGCCTTTCGGGCTCTGCTCAGGCCATTCAAATGCCATTTGGTAAGAAACCGAGTGCAAATTAGGAAGATGCCACAGGTTAAGGAGCTGTAAACATGACTTAAATTAGCAAAGGGATTCTACCTACAGGGAAGGAGAGAATGTGTGCATAAAGATAACTTCACATTTTAGTATCATCTGAAATATGTGCATTTCTGTCACAGGGGCCAGTGACAGAAATAGGAATAGCTAGTGTAGGACCTTCTGCGTAGATCCTTGTTAACAAAGAAAAAAACTGAATTATTTGCATACAGAATAAAGCTGCTATAAATATCTGTGTGCAGGTTTTTACGTGGACATAAATAGTCACCTTATTTGAGTAAAGACCAAGGAGCTTGATTGCTGGATAAATAAGCTATGGCTGGTCCACGGAGGAGCCTTAAATGTGTATGCCTAAGTCAAAGAAGCCAATCCGAAAAGGCTGCATGTGTTTGATCCCGACTCTAGGGCATTCTGCAAAAGGCAAAGCTATGGAGACAGTAAAAGGACCGGTGGTTGCGGGGGCTGGGGGTGACGCACGGGCAGAGCACAGAGGATTTAGGGCAGTGAGATGACTCTGTGCGACGCAGTAATGGTGTGTACAGGCCATCTCATGTCCGTCCGAACCCACAGACTGTACAGGGTGAACCCTAAGGTCAAGTGGGTGATGATGCCGTGTCAACAACGTCCATCAGTTACACCACACGGACCGTCTGGGGGGATGCTGGTGGTGGGGAGGCCGTGCACGCGTCAGGTCCGGGAGCACATGGGAAGCCCGGGGCCTTCCCATCAGGTTGCCTGCGAACCTTAAACAGTTCTAAAAAACACAATCTTTTAAAAACTTAGGACGGAAAGGGCGTGAGAGCGGGACACCTCTGAGCAGCACCCCTGATCTTCCCACAGCCTGGGGACGGTCCCCTGCCTCACCCTCTAACCACAGCTCTTTCATCGGACCAGCAGACACCACTGATCACAGGTGTCTCTGTGTTTGGGCCACACTGGGAAGTGTCACAGTGTCGATGGCCTCCAAGTCCGGCCCCACTAGAAGGGGGTGCAGCAGCCGAGAGGACAGACAGGAGCCCTACCCCCGCCCCCCAGCCTTAGCATCCGTGAGCTCACTGCCCTCTGCTTTCTACTGGCTTTATAAGCAGCCTGAGCCGGTGGGGTCTGCCAGCATGTCTGTCCAAGTGAAGGGCCTGGGTCGTGTGCATTTCTCATTCGGTATATATTTAAACCAAGTTCCCGGTAGCTGACAAGAAAGGAGAAAGCAGAAAGCAAAAGGAAACCAAACCCCCGCCGCCAGGCACGGCGATGGCCTGATGTGATCAGTTAGAGCTCCACGGCCCGGAAATGAGAAGCGCGTGGCAGCTGAGAGGCGCCAGGCTCCTGTCTCCGTGGCAGCAGTGGCGCTTTCCAGGTGGCCTCCGCATCGCACCGCATGTGTGGGAAGGGCTGCCGGCTGGAGGTGCGGGACCGTTCTTCCTCATCTTGTCCCGACTCTTCTGTGAGCTGGAGCCACGGCTCCCAGGTCGGCACCCAGTGCTGTTTCTCTGCGACACCCAAACCCCTGGGCCGACCCACGTCATCCTCGGTTACTCAGAAGGGGAAAGTGTACTTGCTGTTGTCGGGGCTGCACCGGCGGCACGTGGATGTGCCCAAGCCGGGGCCTGAATCCAGGCTACGGCTGTGACCTCCGCTGCAGCTACAGCAACACCGGCTCCTTAACCCACTGCCGGGCCGGGGATGGAAGCCGCGCCTCAGCAGCTACCCGAGCCACTGCAGTCAGCCTCTTAACCCGCTGAGCCACAGAGGGAACTCCAGGAAAGTGTATTTTTAAACAGATTCATTGCCTGGTGACCTGTGAGGCTTTGGAAGGGGGCCAGGAAGGGGGCTCTGCCTTCCCTCTGCAATAATGTAACAGCAAAGACTGTCATGAAAACACTGGTAGAAACGCATCAAAGTGGACATGCAGCCCCTGAGACAGTGGGCGAAGAGGCGTGTGCGCCCTCACTGGCTCCCTGCGACAGACCCGGCCTGCTCCGGGCCAGGACCTCCCAGCCTCGCAGCTGCTGCAAGCTGCAGGAAGGAAGCTTTCCTGGGGCGGGGACACACTGGCCCCCCCCAGCGGCAGGGTGAGACTCACTCAGGATGAGGAGATGGAAGCCCAAAGCACGAGGGCAGACAGGAAGCACACGGCCAGTTTTTTTGAGCTATGAGCTGAGGACACTGAAAGGTCAGACACAGATGCCAGTGAGACCCCTCACGCCAAGTCCCGGGCTCTGGGGACAAGGCAAGGCGTCGGCGGCTGCAGGGTGTTTGACTCTCTCCTGCGTGGACAGCGGGAACCGGGGGCTGTCCTGAAGCTAAACATGGAGGGAGGCGGCGCCGGCAGTACCAGGCTGGGGATTTGCTATGAATTTCAGGGTGGGCTGGAGGCGAGAAGCAGCAAGACCAAGAAGAAGCACAGGTGAACTTGCGGGGCTGGGGCAGGCGGCCAGTACAGTCACATGGGGTCCTGCGTCCTGGAGGGCCCGACCCCCCGAGGGCCCGCCTGCAGGGTTCTCACCACCACTCCCTGTGGGTTGGGTGGCAGGCCCATGAGAAGACAGAATCGACTCCTTGTCCCCACCAGCTCATTTTCGTTTCGCACCAGGCCCAGCAAATGACGCCGCCACTGCCCCTGGGCTTAGTAGAGAGGGCTCAGAGTTTTGCAGCGAATCAGGTGATCAGAATCAAATCTGCACAGAAAGCAATGCCACCCACTGACTAGCTGCAACTCCTAGAGAGCTGCTACTGAGCACAGACACCGCAGGGAAAGGATGGCGAGGCAGGCGGGTGCGGGATGCAAGGACCGTGGCAGAGCCATTCTCCCGGCCAGCAGAACGGACGGGAGACGGTTCAGGGAGCCTTGAACGCCACCCGACAGTTTCCTTTCTTTTGGGAAAATAGGATATGAAGCAAATATGACGAAACCTTGAGCCTGAATGAAGCGATGTGGTGTACCCCTGTGTATTCTCTTACACAACTCTCCCCACTCGTCTGCGTGCGTGGACTATGTCATGAGAAAGTCTTTTGATAGGAAAATAAATAAATAACAACAAAGAACTGAACTGTGGTCACGCCAAAGGCTACTTGAAATGAAGCATGAAATTTAAATTGTTGAGTTGGTCAAGAAATCTTCAGGCAGAGAAATAAGAGAAATGGAACGCGAGAAGGACTAGTAGGAGGGCTGCAACGGGCAGTGAGCCCACAGAGGTCAACGCCGCGCCTCTGACGACGCCACCGAACCTGAGTGGCTACAGGAAAAGGAAAGATATGAAGCATTTAGGTAAGTCACATTATCCATAAACATTCCATGTTAAATGTTCACAGGACATTTGTTGGCTACCGATTCTGCCTTTTTCCTTAGGCGCTGAAGTATAAGGGTGCAAATTCCACTTGGGTCTTCACGAGGAAGATCCTGGGTGACGAAGTGAAACCTTCCTAAACAACACGCAACAGGAAAGTCGGTCAGTTTGCCGAGAGCCTCCCTCAGGTGGCATGCAAGCATAACCCGCCAAGAGCCAGTAAAACGCTCTGCCGACGACCGAATGGATAAAGCCCAAGTGCACAGTCTGCAAATCAGTTCGGTTTCATCCTGCGACCAAACACAGACTAGAAGAGGGTGTGAACTGCATATCTTTGGGGCAATTCTCCAGAAATATTAGTTCTCAAAATCAGGCTTTTGAAATAACTTGAAAAAACAGATATGTCAAGGTAATGGCAACAGAAATACTGTGTAAGGATACAGGCAGGGGCAGTCACGGGAGACACCAGCTACCCTCGTAGGGCTCAGAGACCCACCAAGACTGCAGCTCGAGTGGAGACCACCTCCCACGGAGAGGGTGAGCCCTGCAGTGGCGCAGACGGCACACCTGCTCCCCTCCACAGGTGAGCCTGGGACGGCTCCTCCCACCACGCGCAAACCCGTGAGTGATCCGGGTCCCAGGTCTACACTACAGAACATATAGACAGCGATCTCAAGTCCAGCTGCCCGGTTCAGAATCCAGTTTGTACTCCTAAGCAAGAATCTAAGTCCCAGCCTGTCTACTGATTGCGATATTAGCCCCTAAGCTTTTAGCGGGCATTGGGAAAATTAAATGAGAAATTATCAGAGAACTTCGCACTGTGATAAATCAGGGCACACAGTCTGTGATCCACAGATACTTACAGAATACAGCTGATGACCTCGTCTGGAATATTCAAAAAGTGCCACCAGCAACTGCTCACGTGGACATTTAAAATCTCAAACTAATCTCCATTATGACCTACCTGCAAGCAGCGTGGCCTCCCAGTGAACCTCTGAGGACAAAGAAATTGCCAGACACATCTCAGCTTAGCCATGTGAACTGATCTGCACAGTTATTCAATCCAGACCAGCCACTGCCGGTTCTGGAGTAGCTGACCACGTGTCACTTCTTCCCGCTGCTGCACAGACACGAGCTTCGCCTCCCCGACCTGGATTCGGGGGAAGGGGAGGCTTTACTTCACTCAAAGTGCTTTCAAATCAAGACACAAATTATAAACCAAAGTTTCATTTCCACGACCCCAAATCTGTCTGGACACTGTTCCAGCTGCCTTTACTTTCCCTCTGATAAAAAAAGACACAGGTTCTCTCTGGGCCAAGTCCATGTAGGTCTTACCGAGTTCAAGGAGCTTGGACAGAACTGCCAATCCACAGATGGAAGCGGACTGCATAACCGCAAACTGCGTACGACTTTAGACATGGCAGGGTTGCTTGTTCGCTTGTAACTATACCTTACTTTGTAAGGTGGTCGGTGTTTCATAGGAAGAGAAAGGCGTGCTTTGCTGGGACACACAGAATGACTCGTAACGACTTTTGTTCAAGTCAAACGAAGCCATGGCTGAGTTCAAACTTTAGAGTCACGGTACCCATGTTGAAATTAGGATCTGGCAAATTCTTAGCTGTAATATTCTAGAGAAGATCCTTAACCCTCTGAAGCTATTTCCTTATCTATAAAATGAGTGTGAGAGTACCTATCAGTTTTGTTGTTGATTAAATAACTATATACGAAGCATTTAGCAAGTCTGACATATATTAAGCACTCAAAACTGAGTGGTGTTACTATCCCCCCCCCCTTTTTTTTTTGCTGCTTTTGCTTTTCAGGGACCCATTTGCGGCATACGTAAGTTCCCAGGCTAGGGGTCGAATCGGAGCTGCAGCTGCCGGCCTGTACCACAGCCACAGCAACGCCAGATCAGAGCCACGTCTGCATCAGAGCTCATGGCAACGCCAGATCCTTAACCCACCGAGCGGGGCCAGGGATTGAACACGCATCCTCAGGGATCCTAGTCGGGTTTGTTTCCACTGAGCCGCAACGGGAATCCCTCACTATTCTTATTTGGATCCCAGTTTACAGACACAGCTCGGTAGCCCAAGAAACGTGGGCTGGAGCCACGGAGAAGTCATTACCTGCTGCGGCCTCGCACCAGCAAGCACGGCGACACCAGCGACACTGCGGAGCTGCGGTGAGGGCTCGGCAGGTACAGTACGTACAAGGGGGCTGTTAGCGTTCTGTCATCATGGCTGTTACTGTCACTCAGCCTTACCCAGAAATGCGTTCTTCAGGGATTTAATTTTATTTCAAAAACTGGAGTAAAGGGACAAACAGACATCAATTTGACAGCAAGACCTTATATCATTTTAATCGGACATACAGAGGTATATTATTCTGGGAACACAATTTACACAAGAGGCCAGAAACTGGTTGTTACTGATTGTTACTGTCTAGGTAATAGCTTTGTGCATTAATCACAGTGACAATGAGTGACAAAATCACTTAGAATGCATAAGAAGCACCCCATAATGACTGCACTGGCGGTGAGAGTGAAGGAAAGAGCCACTCCCTAGGAATAAAGCAGCCATGTCATCAAGTGTGGGGTTTCTCAATGATGCTTAGGTTTAAAATTACACATCCACAGTGACTGAATCAGCTGACGACCAGCGCATCCTCTGACAAAAACAACTTTGCAACCATAAACCTGATACAATCTAACCTCTATCTCCTGCTTTTCCTCCTGAAACAATAGTTTACAAAAGCATCTTTAACAGTATAAGCTTTCCTGGAAACACAATTATCACATTACCAAGTGGACCTCTGTTGTTTTGAAAACTGAGTATTTTCTAGGAAAATAATGCAAACAAATGCTGTATAAATAAATTTCAAGTAATTTCTACTTAGGTACTAGGAACAGAATACAAACTACATAAGTAGGTTGCAAGTACTAATTTTTCTTGATTGATTTCTCTTGGAAAAGCTATTTTCTGCACCAAATTCCACGAATGGAATCACTGCAGTGGAGATAAGCAGTCCCTTATAGATGGTTGTGATTGAGAATTTTCAAAGTGCTTTCACATAAAACATCTCACTGGGTCTTATAACAACGACGATGTCAGGCAAGGTATCATTATCCTCATTTTCAGGGCAGTAAATTGAAGCTTGGAGAGGGAAGTGACTTGCCCCAGGCTGTGGCATCTCTGGGCCCCCACCCTTAACACTTCTCTCTCCAGTCTCTTATTACGGCTTCCTGCTCCTGCTTGTTTGCACACAGGAAGGCTTTACTCTTTCTGGTCCACCCATAACGCCCGTGTTCCTGCCTAGGAACGAACTAACTCTCAGAGGAGACACTTATACGAGGCCAGACTGTGAACCCTCTGCCTCAAGAAATAACCCTCAGACTCCTGAGACTCCAGCTCATGTCTCCGAGTGGACGACGAGACAACGGACGAGCACTCGTCCCCATTTCTGTTAACACCGGCAAGCGAGCGGCATCGTATCTGCAGGAGCTCGAGCAGGTGCCGTGGGCCGCCTTCTGTAATTCACCATCGGCCACCAGGCTGGCTGGTCCAGGCCTGTCTCCCACAGCCCTCGTGCTTTTCCTTCACCTCTCTCAACCCAGGCATCCTTAAGCATCTGTGTGGGGTGTGAACTGTCGTGTTTTCTGTTACAAGCACGCGGACCCCGGAATCTGTAAACTGCTGCCTACCCGGCCACACTGGCTTGTCGTCTCTGTTCCGACTGGATGATGACTATCACATCCTGTTCCACTACGTAAAAATATAGCCTCAGTATTTAACTATGGGATTTATCAGGGTGTTTCCCAGTGAAAGTGCATTTTCAAGCCATGAGAAAGAAGGCTGCAGAGGAAACCACACTCGTGCGTCTGACTCACGTGGCTTCTCCAGGTGGCGGAGGCCGTGAAGGACCCCGCACAGGGCAGCTGTTCGTACCCCAGCCCCGCGGAGTTCCACACGGGCAGTGGGAACAGGAAGGTGGCTTGTTGTCATTTGGGGGGACAGCCGTATTTCCTCGAGAAAGTGGCTTTATCACGCTGTGTACCCCGGGCAATAGCCAGCTGTCTCCAAACCAGCCTCAGATGCTGCGCGATACCGCAGCCAGGCTGCGCTTGGCTCACAAGCGGGTCGCCGCCTGGTTTGTCTCCGTCTGCACGACTCTCCCGCTCTCTGCAGGGCCGAGGGAAGCGGCTGGGGAGGGTGAGGACGGGGGACAGGCCAGGCGGAGACCCGCAGAGTCGAAAGGAGAGCCGGGAGTGCGGCTCTCCGGCCTCAGTCTCGGGCTCCACCTTGAGATGCCAGCAAGGAAAACGAGCTTCCACTGAGCGCACATGCGGTGCTGCCGGGGCACAGGCCGCCACCCCCGGGGAACGGCTCCTCCGGGCAGACGGGCTAACTGCGGGAGGAGCGCTCCTCAACGCCCTCCCCGCCGCTCGCGAAGAAAGCAACAGCAGAGATGTGACTCACTTATGACTCCGCACAAATGAATCTGTTTAGATTGAAAACATGTCCGGCCACACTTACTCTCCGCTATTTTGGGAAGTCAGTGGGGAGTTCGCCTAAGAAAAGTTTACACCCTCTGGGCAGAAAGACAACTCCATCCAACCCCATGGCCTTTAAATCAATTTGAAGTCTTGTGGGACAGATGCTAAAAAAAAAGTCCCTTTTAGAAAAGCCAGGAGAAATGAGAAAAAAGAGAAAGAACCAAATATTAGAATGAAAACCCTTGACTTAGACCCAAGGGTAAAAAGCCTGCATCTCTGCCCGTCGTGCAGGGCGCGGACGCGAAATCTCACTGTCACAGAACCCAGAGATAACGGTAACTCACCCGAGCGCTTGGGTGTAGGACGGTCCCCGACAGCCGGGGCCTCCCCGCTGGGCCCAGGTGAACCCTCCGAGCACAGTCGCCCGAAAGGCCAGTTTCTAACGATGACACTTCGTAAATGCACCTTCTGCCTGACTTTCTATCGTTGGCTTTTTTCTGTTTTTCAGATGATAAAAGCGGTGTGATCAATACAAGTATAGCTGGTTTATGCATAAAGCAGAGTGAGAAAAATAAAGATTCTTCATCCCAGACCCAGAAGTGACCGCTCTTAGCAGGGTCTCCCAGCCCGTTAAAGATCACGTGCTGAACACGCGGACGCCGCGCCACCACCCACTGGGGTGAAGACTAAGGGTGCGGGCCCGCTCCCCGGCGCCCTCGCCCCAGCACAGGAGGCAGACCGCAGCCAGGAGACGGGAACTTCGAGTGCCCTTACAGCCTGCAGCCGCAGGCGGAGGCAAGCAGCCCGGGTTTCTGGGTGCACCCAGGCAGAGGAGGCGGGCATTCCTGGGGAGAAGGCCCGGGGAGGCGCCGTCCGCGCGGAGGACGAGCAGTGGGGGCAGATTTCCAGGCAGAGGGGGTGCAGGCAGCACGGCCCCACGGGAGCGGGGAGAGCGGGCCTGCACTACCTGGGGACAGAGCGGGGCCCACGGTGCCTCTGCACAAACAGGAGATGGGGTGGGTATGGGCCGACCCGGTGAGAAGTCCTGTTTTTCTCCTCCTGGTGTAACAGGAGGCCTTTACACAAAGGAGAAAAGGAAACTGGGTAGATGTCCTGAGCTGAAGAGGGCTGTGAAAGCAAAGGGCTGGGCGGACACGGGCTGAAAGGCAGGCGTCTCCTCTCCATACAGGCACGCAGCGATTTCAGGGCCTTGCGGGAACTTGGTTGGAGACGGGGTGTGAGGGGTGAGGGCCTGCGGCTGCAGGAGGAAAGCAGGACCGGCCATCCCTTCAGCGGCAGCGTCTTTGCAACGCGACCTCTAGCTGTTGGCTTTTCAGAGGATAACTGTCGACACTCTGTTCCCAGGTGGATCCCTGTGCGCCACGCCACTTACGCATCCTGTGCGTGCGAGCGGCTCACGGGAGGACCGGGACGCCCAGGCTGCTCACGGCCTTCCTCTCAGCTCAGGTCCGCCCGGCCTGGCCCCGCACTGCCGCCTGCACTGTGCCAGAGAGGGCACTGCCCGCGAGGCCGTTCCTGTGCCGAGCCCCTGGCAGTGCCGCCCCCCCCACTGTCCCTAGGGATAAAACACAAGGCCACTGATGGACAGGCAGGTCCTTCCCGTCTGAGGCCGCGGGCACTGGGAGAGTTCTGCCGTCCCCGAGAGAACCCTTACACTGAGCCTTCAGGACTTTGGGGCACAAGTGGGCTGCAAATCCATGTCCTAAGTAACCTCTTTTAGAAAACAGAAAAAGAAAATCCAACTCAAACAGAAAAGGTCAGGAGTGAGGAATAATGAAGACAACAGAAATTATCAAGGAGACATAAAGCAGCAGCAGAGGAAATCAGTGAGTACAAAATGTGGTTCTTTGAGTCAACCGACAAAACAGAGGAAACAGCAGAACTGAGGGGAAACACTGGGCAAACCTGAGCCTGCGGTTAGGAATGAAGGTGGGGGCATCACTACAGAGTCTAAATACGTTAAAAACAAGGTGCGACAAGCTGCCACACACTTGGTCCAAAAGCACAGAGTTTGTGCCCTGAGGGCTCAGGCGACCAGGCGGTGGCTGCAAGTCCCTGCCGCAGCGCAGGCGCAGACGCCGCCTCCCCGCCTGTGCAGCCTCGGGCTGCGTCTCGCCTCAGGGGTCACATCACCCACCGCTGCTTCTTCCCCGACCCGAAGCCTCCTGCCGCCCTCTTGCAGTTAAGAGGGTTTGTGATCCCAGTGGGTCCACCTGGATAACCTGCGGTCATCGCTCCAGCTCAAGATCCTCAACGTAATCACATCTAGAAACTTCCTCTTGCTGTGTAAGGTAATACAGTCACAGTTCCAGGGAAAGAGAAATACAAAGTATTATGAACCATGGTTTGCAAATAAATCTGAAATTTAAGATGGCATGAACAAATTTTTTTAAAACAATTTTCCATAAAAAAGGAAGAAACAGCTATCTCAATAATTCTATTTCTCAGTGGAACTGAATCTATAATTTACGACATTTCCAATAAGACAACTCAAATTCCAGAAGACAGCATTCAATCACCACAAATACTAAAGGAAGAAGTCATACTAATCTTACACAAACTCAACCAAAAAAACGGTAAAAGTGGGAGCATTTTCAGACTCTTTCTTTGACGCTAGCATTAAGTTTATGTCAAAATTTAATAAAGGTATTATAGGAAAATCATACTCATAAGCACAGACACAAAAATCCTGGACAAAATATTAATAAACCAAACCAATGATGTATAAAAAAAGCAATACATCAAACTATGTCGGGTTTATTCTATGGGTGTATGCTTGATGTAAAACTGAAAATTCAAACAATGTTTTTTATCATATTAAAGGAGAAAAATCACGAGATTCTTCAAAGATGTAAAATAAGTCCTCTCTCTACATTTTATCTTATGTATGTAGAATGTAATATATATCATGTATTTTATGAACCTGTGGCATATGCAAGTTCCTAGGCTGGAGGTTCAATCACAGCTTCAGCTGCCGGCCTTTGCCACAGCCACAGCAACGCGTGATCTGAGCCGCATCTGTGACCTATACCATAGCTCATGGCAACGCGGGATCCTTAACCCAATAAATGAGGCCAGGGATTGAACCCGAATCCTCATGGATACTAGTCTGGTTCTTAACCCGATGAGCCACAACAGGAATTCCAAGCCCTCTATATTTTAAGCACCCATTCATAATTAAACTCTTAGCAAACTATGAACGGATATTTCCTTATATAATTAAGGATATTTATCAAAAAACACAGAAAATGTTATACTTGGAAAAAAAAAAACACTGTGAGAGCTTTCTGCTTCCAACTGAGAGATCACAGTAACAATTACTATGCAGTAGTGAACCGGACCTCCCATCCAAGGCAGTGAGACAAGCAAGAGAAATGAAAATCATGAGACCTAAACAGACTACTGTCAGTACGCACAGATAGCATGACGGTGTAGATAGAAAATTCACTAGAACATGCAGATAAGTTACTAGAATACTTAGGTCATTTTAACAATGTTATCCAAGAGAAAAGCCTGCAGGTATCCACAAAAAAGATATGAATGAGGATATTTATAGTAGCTTTACTCACAACAGCCCCAAACCGGAAACAGTAAAAATTTCTCTTAACAGCATAACGCTAAGTATTTTGCATATGTCGATACAATGGAACCCCTAAAGCTATGGGGAGACAATGGACTCTGTAGGCACACCTATCAGACGTCCTCTATGATTCCACTTACATCACCTACAAAACTGGTGAATGCGTAATGGTAGCTGTCAGAACAGCGGTTACCTTTAGAAAGGCTAGGATTTGAAAGTTCTCGGTAATGTTCCATAACTTGATGTGGATGGTGATTATGTGCATGTGCTCATTTTTCAAAAAATGTCTTGGACTGTACACTTATCATTTGTATACTTTACAACATGAATGTTCTATGTAAGCAAAAAGTTAAAATACCTTAAGGCTGAACAACTAAAAGAAATGCACTAAATAAGCCTAACATTTTACATGGTTACATGGGAGAACTCATTAGATGTAACAGCTATAACTTTAATCACTGCAGCGCTGTTTTATTTTTTTAATAGATTTTGAGTTTTTCTGGATGTTTCACTAAGGCTCTCTACACACATAAACCTGGTATCTGAATTTAGCTAACTGGCTTGAGGGAGGAGTTGGGAAAGCTGGCAACTATCTGATTGCTTCTTTATCCACTTTAAATCAGTCATAAGGGTACCAAGTTTAAAAAAAAAAAATGACAGCAGAGCTTGAAATCTCCTGGGAACAGCCGTGACTTGGGAGTCAGAAGACAAAAGTCATGATTCAAAATCCTGCTACTTTCTTGTGACTGGTGAGCCTTCCCAACTCCGCAAAGCTTCATTTTTGTGTCGGCCTGCGTCCCAAGGTTGTTGTAATAACATGTACGGAAAGAAGTGTTTGCTGGGAAGAGGACATGCAAAATATGAACAGAATTTTGCCGATAACATTTAATATGCTGGTTACCACAATCATTTACCAACAGGGAACAGAGCCTGCTCTAAGGTCCTCAAATGGAAATCACCCTTTGTTCCCTCAGGGACACACAAAGCCACTGTTCCCATAGCAACATTGTCACATGATGTCAGAAATCAGGGCTGGGCCTTGAATGATGAAACAAAAGAAGAGTGTTGGCTAGCTAGCAAGGAAAACATCATGAGAAGATGGTGCCCTGCCCTCCAGTAAAAGGAAGCAGTGTACACATACGCACATATTGTGTAATAGTCTTTACACTTGAGAACTGTAAATAATCTATTTTTTTCCCAAAGCATGTATTTTCTTAGAAGTCAGTATTTCTTTTGATATGTCAGATCACCTAGAAAATAAGGTTTTTCTTTGGCTTTCATTACCATCTATTTTCCCCTTGTATGTAGTCAGGATGAAATTGAAGACAAAATAATTCATTTGCCCAAATCCTTGAGACTCTGGCCCTCAGGGAAGAAGCCATGTGAGGGAGGTGTGGGGGGTGAAAGACCAGTAAAGACCTAAACGCACCGAACTGAACGTGCAGGCCTTTTAACATGCATAGGCTCCTCATGACATGCTTTTGAGAATTCAAAATAAGCAAGGTGCTCTACAATTATTACGATTTTTTTAAGAGAAAAGGTTTTGTGGAAGCCCAAACCAAGCAGTCAGCAGAGTCTGGCTTCTCTTCCGTGGCGTCCAGGGACAGCACCAGTGGCCAAGTTCCTCTTCATCCATGGCAAGTCCTCAGTGGGGTTGAAACTTTTTCATCTGACACCATTAGTCACAGAAACTGGTTTCTGTTCTGCTTTTAAAAACGAGACTCCATAGAGAAAACAAAATACTGATTTAAGGAGTATCTATAACCCAGAAGGGATCAAAACAGCTATTGAATTTGAAGATCCTTCAGTTAAACTACTGTGAATGATATGACTTCAGCCTACAAAGGAAAGTTTTATCATCAGCTCCATTATACCAAAATATCTGTTGATTCTGCAGTTTTGTTTAGGTAATATATTTGTTTTTCAGAGCGGATGATGTCAGAGAATCCCATATCAATGTATTTTGCTAAGATCCTTAAAATGACTAAATTTACATATGTAGACATACATGTAAACATGTATATTATGTAGATATGTACCGATGGTGTAATAGTATTTATTTCTATGATATGTGAAACTTAGTAGTAAATCTCAGTCAGCTTCAAAATCAATGAAACAATATCCGTTTCAAGCTATATGAGCCAAGGTGGAGATGTTAAAATAATGCATTTGTATTTTGTATTTTAAAATATTTTCTACCATCTGCTCACACTTAACTAAAGATGTAACACACACAGACCACCGAGACAATACGTTTGTAACAGTAACAAGAACGGCTGCGCTTACTGACTGCTCGTAGAGCCTCAGAGCCGAGGGGCTGCTTGGGGAGTAGCTGCTGCCCACTCCCTGTACTGGGACAGAGACTGCCAGGTCTTTGGCTGACACGGGCTGACCTGGGTGTTCAGCCAGAATCAAAGCCTTGGGACATCTCTCCAAATACTGCCTCTGCGACTACTGGCTGTCAAACGCCTGACAGACCGACAGGCACGCGCACCCGAGCCCCTGCCACGGGCAGTTTGACGCTCAAATGACGACTTCACGCGTCTTACAGGAACAGCAGACACCGCTTAGGTGCAAGCTGTCTGCCACCAGAAAGAGGAACAAGAACGGAGATCAAGGCGAAATGCCATCATTACTCATTGCTTCTCAGGTGGCACAGCCTCTAAGCATAATAGTGAATTCCCCGCTAAGGGCCAAAACTTGCCTTGGAAAATATTATGGTGACCTTTGTTTCGCTGTTGCCATGGAACACTGGCATCCTGACGGCAAGTAGAAGGTCAATAATTGTGTTTAAATGGAGCAAACCCCAAACGTCTATAATGCATGCAGTCTACTATTATTTCTCTGTGGGAGGCTTATTATAGGGTTTGGTATGTAATCTAAATTAGATGTCTGAAGAAAAACAATGCTTTTAAATTTAGGAAATTCTAGAGAATTCTTTGAGTGAGATGCTCTTTTTAAGATTCCACGAATTTCCTTTGAAGTTTTTTGTCTGAAACTGAGTCTTATTTTCTCCATTCTTCTAAGAAAATCTTTCCTTTCAACCAGCCAAAACAAAATGACTTTCTTTTATGTTTATGTGAAGTGGTATGCAATTATTTTATAATAAGTCCATCTCTGTAAACAACCCTATAATTTTAGACTTTTAAATGTCATTATCATAAATACAAATCTGCTTATTCTGCCCCTGGCTGGCTTTGAAATGGCATTTAGAATCTGCACGACTTTGCAACCTCTGTCACTTGGATTACCTGGGTCAGTAAATTCTGCCAGGGAGTTACCATGGGCTCCACAGCACAGCCCCTCAGACTCGACGCTGCTGACGCGTGCAAGCAGCCCACTTTGAAAATGGAATGTGCATTTCATCCTCCTCCGGAGCGATGGAGGCGAGCACGTATCTCACCGCGGATGATGCGCAGGCGGGCGGGGGGCTCTGGAAGACCCGTGCCCTGCGTGGTGGTGGTGGTGGGCTCTATTTTCCCAGCTATTAGAGCTTTCAAGATGATTTCCCAGCCAGCGTTTCAGTCCAAGGGACCTCCTGGATCACGTGGCCCTACTTCCCCCGTGAATCCTAGAGAGGTTATGTGGTGGTGGGGGGCCTGCTTTGCCCCCTCTGGACACCAAGGTTTCAGTGAGTCAGTTCAAGCTCCTGGTCCTTAAAGCAGCCGTCTCTGATTGGCTGCTCTGCTACGCTGCCAGCAGGGGCATCAGAGATCTTCTGTCTTTCCCCAGTTTGCGGGTGTAGGTCAGATAAGTTTTCTGAGCCCTTCCCACACCCTCTCTACTGGATCCCAATCCTGACTCCCTAGACCAGTCACTTCCCCTTTCCTCCTACAAGCTCAAACACCACTGGCAGCCTTGTTGAGGCTGTGAGGACTGGAGGAGGTGCCGTTTATAAAGCACTGGACACAGCACACAAAATACCCTGAGAACTGTGGATCACGCGTTCGGTCCTGGCACGCGTGGGAAGTCAGTCTGCCTTGGAGGGAAGCGTGTCATCTGAGGCAGCTGGAGCTCAGCTGTCCCAGAGCTGACAGGGTGCAAGGCAGGTGGACCCAGCACCCCTCTCCTGGCCCCGGGGCGCACTGGTGCTGCAGGCCGGCCGGGTGGGGAGAAGGCCTGCGAGGCCGGCCAGCGGCCCCGGCTGGGGCTGACGGCGGGGCAGTTGCCTTCTGTTCCTAAGGTTCCTAATCCTGAACGCATGAGGTATGGGAATTGTCAAACTGTGTTCAGGCGTTTGTGTGTGTATTTTTAGGAATTTTTTGAACACGTGGCACTATCCGTGAGATGTACGACTACACTGTGGGGAAATCACGTACACGTAGGAAGGTATTAGGATTTACACACACAGCGGGCGAAACACGGATGGGGTTAAGGAGAACCGAACCCTGGCCCTGGATAAACTGCCTGCCCTCAGGTGCTTCCTGTTACTCTCTCTAAGCCTCTGTTTCCTCTTTTGTGAAATTAGCGAATTAGACCACATAACCTTTAAAATCCCCTCCAGGGCTAATATTTTGAGTCTGCAAAAAAGTTCTTGATAAGTCTTAGAAGCTGAGAAGGCCATCAGCATTTGTGGGGCTGTGTTAATTCTCTAACCTTTGGAGAGCTGGCCTTAGCGCGCCCAAGACAAGCCGTCTGGGGGGCTGTGGCTTCACCCACCTTCTCCTCTCATTATGCAGTGACTGAGGACCAGCAGAGGGCCTTCTAGAACATGTGTAAGGAATCACAGACACAGTCTTCTGGGTGTAACTCAACTCTTAGTCTCCTTTCTCACACACAGAAATCCTTTGCAAGTTTTCAGATTATTTGGACATGACCAAAATTAATTTTTTAGTCACCGAACAAGTCAATTAGATTATACATTATACTTTGAGCAGATTCTTCTGTTTCTGCATCTGTCTCTCCAGATACAAACGAGAATCTAATATTCTTCTTCTATGACTTAACGTGAGGTCCAAAATTCAAAACCAGCGTAAAGCAAGGAACCCGGGGGTGGTTTGTTGGGTAAACCATTAAATCAGAACAGGCAGGAGCATAATTTTCTTTTAGATGAGCATAATGTATTCTCCGATGTCTGCAAGTAGACTTCTTTCAGGAAAGTATCAAACTCCAGAAGAGTAATTTTTAGGTAAATCTTTGCCTATGTTTTATAGGAAACTTCACCGTAGCTGCTTCCAGATCTTGAGGGGAGAGACCTGGAACTTCCCCTGCCTTTCCGGCCTTGGAGACCTGCCCAGAATTCTCAACCTGCTGCTTGTAGGCTTGGGCCCTCCACTGACCTTCTGAGTGACCGTGATCTGGACTCGGACAAGCCAGATTTGACCCAGTGAAGAAGTGGGAGGGGACCATTCCAACAGAGGGGGCGCGATGGGGCTCTTTGTACACACTCTGCCTTGGACTTCATTTACTGATTCTCAGGAAGGCACCTCCGAGGGCAGAGCTGCAGGTACAGCAGGAGGCAGAGCCTCAAGCCACAGAGGGTTATTCTGTTTAATCCCAGTGGAGTTTGCCCATTGGGTTCTGGAATTACCTAGGACTGGGAGGGACGCCTTTTTCCTTCCTTGTCTGTGTTTTGAATGTGAACCTCTGTCAGTCTTATCTTGTGCCTGTTCTGTCACTGCATTTTGGGAGCAAGCAACTTGTCTCTTACGTTTCACAGGCTCATGGATGGAGAGGAATTCTGGCCCAGGTTAGATCATACCGAGTCTCACCTGTGCTGATTTATCTGACTGAGGTATAAGATTGTGGACTTTTGGCCTGATGAGATGATATTTTGGGCTTGAGTTGATGCTGTAAGGGGTTGGGACTTTTAGGGATCTGGGGATGGAGTGAATACATTCTGCACGTGGGAGGCAAGACTCTGAGGACTGAGGGCAGCCTGCGGTCGGCTCAATAATGACCCCGCAAATGTGTCCCGATCTAATCCCCAGAGCCTCTGAGTACTATGTCTACATGGCAAAAGGGACTTCACAGTTGTGCCTCAGGTAAGGATCTGGCCGTGGGGAGCACATCCTGGCTTATCTCGGTGAGGCCCGTGTAATCACCAGGTTCTTATAATTGGAAGAGGAAGAAAGAGGCCGACGCCAGTGTCAGACGGACTCAGCCTGGCATTGTTGGCTTTGAAGATGGAGGGCAGGGCACTAAGCCAAGAACTCAGGTGAATTCTGGAAGCTGGAAAGGGCTAGGAAGCAGAGTCTCCAGGAAGGAATGAACCGTGCTGACAACTTGATTTCAGCCCAGCAAAGCCCCGTTTCATACTCTGACCTCCAGAAATGTAGGATGACAAACGTGTTGCTTTAACCCCTTGAGCTTTTGTTTTGTCGGCAACAGGGAAAAACCCAGGGTTACTGGAGAAGGGTGGTCAACACCCCCAGCGCTGGTTGGGCACTAATTCTTCTATAAATAGATCTGCTGAGCACTAAGGCCTATAGACAAGAAGCAATTCATCTTCACAAGTGGTTTTTTTTTTTTTTTGCCAGCTAAAAGATTAAAAGGGATTTTGAGTAGGTTGACAGCTGCCCTGGGCCGGAGCTTTCATGCGACACTGGCAGGGAGAGGAAACCACTTCTGGGTCAGCACTTAGCAGCCCTGGGCGCCAGGCCTGGAAGCTGCCAGATGAGATCCAGAAGACAAAAGATGCTGAACATGGCCGGGTCCCAACACCAGTGACTGCAAACAAATCAGCCAGTGCAGGAAGTCAGGGCAGCACACCTGCATTGGCAGGGTGGACTCATTTTCCTCCTCAGAAATCAGACTAGACTTTATCTAAAAACACTCACCAATTTACTCAAAATTCTTAGAACGAGAGGGTGTCTTTTTTCAGCCTGACACAGCATCAGTAGAAAACTGAAAGCACATAATCTACTCTTGCTCGTGAGTGGGGAGAGTAAATCCGTAGGGCTGAGTCCGCATGGGCGGGCGGGCGGGCAGAGCGGGGCCGACACCGGAGCCCAGGCCGGGCTCCAAGCAGCGTGCGGTGCAGGAGGTGATGAGCTCCCAGCGGTCGGTGGGGCAGGTAAAATGGCGCGGGGCTGGGTTTAGTGACAGAAAAGCCGCACGTGGAGGACGGTTCCGTCTGACCAAACTGTAGGGAAAAGAACTCTAAAGAGCATCTGCTTGTGAAGTGCTTCAGGTGGGTCTCTGGGGAACACCCGGCCCTGCGAGGCGCCTCCGGGTCGCTCCCCTCGCCCAGGCGTCAGCGGCGAGCCCGGAGGTGACCTGTGTTTCTGCCCTGCACCTTCACAGGAAGGCGCCTGCAAGGGTCACACGTCAAAGGACACACAGCCAGACATTCAGGACATTCTTACAGCAAAGACTCAGCACAGGCGGTTGTGCTTTTTCTATTTAGCTTTTGGGTGTATTTCAAACTTAAGTGCCTATAAAACAAGACAAAAAGGCAGCACCCATTCAATCATGCTCGTTAATTGCTCAGGAAAACAAAACAGAATAGAAAAGACTACAGAACATGAGCTCTTAAAGGGTCCATGGGGATGAGCGCCAAGCACCTTCTCCTTGGCTCGTGGCCAAGGAGCAGGAGGACTGGCCCCACTCGCCGCACGTGGGTGCTGGGCTCTGTCTTCCCGACCAGTCTCCCTCCCACCGCACTAAGGACACCAGGATTCAGAACCTGGGCTTCCCCCGATGAAAAGACTACAATAGACCCAGCTTAAAAAACTGCAATGAAACGAGTGCACTGTCTCCTGTGGTTCTCTATCCCAGAACGCCAGGAAAGGCAGATGTGAAAGCCTAGGTAAAACGTGTCCAAGAATTTGGCTAGACTTGCCCATGGAGCGAGCAAATGCGTGGTGAGATTTCCCACCACGCTTCAGGTACGCTGTCATAATAACTGTCACTCGCCAAAAAACAAGCCAAAAACCCAGAAGCGGATGCCTGGCCCTTCCCAGCAGCTCCTGCCTTACCGGGCCCAGGGCAGGCGCCCATGAACATCTGACCCTCTCAAGCTCCTCCGTTCATCCTCCTCCTGAGCAAAATGAACTGGAGTTTCACTCTTTATGGGAGAGGAAGGGAGCGTCCCCGGCAGCCACGGTGGACGCTGCGCTCCCAGCACTGCCATTAAAGGGTTCCCAGTCCTTGCTCAGGGCGGATGGCTCTGAAAACCCACTCCTGCCTGGCTGCTCCTTCAGCATTTCAGTGTCATCACGACCCCCTGTGGATGCGCGCGTCACATCCGCCCAGTACAGCAACTGAACGCTACTCTTTTCATCACAACCTTCATTACCACGCAGAGAAATACCCTGGCACTAATTCAGGCACGGCCAGAAGTTTGCAGGCCTGGGGCTGGAGCCTCTTCTCTGCGAGAATGGATTCATTTCTGGATGAAAGACGCCTGAAGAGGTGATCCACACACGAGTAAAACACATTCACATCCCGCAGCTTTCCTGAGGGCGGTATCATTATGACTTTAGGAGACAAGGAACGAAGTGCTCTGGAGAGTGGGCGGGAAGATCAAAACCGCGCTCGGCCGGCCGCCTGCGACGCGATGCCGCCCACCGAGCCGCGGCGCAGGGAAGGAAGCCCCGCACCGCTGAGGTCCCCGCCACGCCAGGCGCCCGATGGCACGCTCAACCTCTCTGCCCTCACACCGGCCGTCTGAGAGGAGCTCTGTCGTCTCTGCCTGCGCTGTGCAGGAGCTGACCGAGGTGAGAGGTGAGAGGAGATTCTTTTTGGACCAAAGCCCTTGTGTCTTACGCACTGATCTCTTTCCCTAGATATATATCGCATTGTTGGCGCCCATCAGGAGTGCTTATTTCCGAAAGCAGCTGACCGGGGGCTGGGGCACCTCCAGCGGTTCCCATCGTTATCGCTTTGCTTTAGGAGCAGAAGGGAAGGCGCACAGAAAACTGTGGCTCCTGCATCAGCGGCACTTTCAGAGGGAGCCTCAGGCACGGATGGTGATGCTGAAGCTGGCGGTTCCTTCTTCAGTGAAGGGACACTTCCGCCTTGGGGGCGTTAAGACGGAAAGCACTTCTGAACAAAGGAGGAGAGGCTTGGGAGCCTGGCACTCAAAGGTGTGTCTGCGGGCACGTCTGCCCGAGGCCTGGGAGCAGACCTCCCAACCAGCAGCCTGGGGCAACCTGTGGGGGGCCAGGAGCCGGGCCTTCGGGAGGAAACATGCAGCCACTCAGTGTCTTGCTGCCGGGTGCGAAGGCGAGGGCTTTCGATGTGGGGGAAGAAGAGGCGAGGAGGCTGCCTGGAGCCACAGCACGGCCGAGGGACAGGAAGCGTCTTCAGGCAGAAAGATGCGTCACCGAGTCTGAGAAAGGAGGATCTGGGGTAAGGACGGGGACTCCGCTGCCTTCCATGCTCAGTAAGTCCCTCATCACATCAGAAAGCGAAGCACAGAACCCCGCCCCCCAACGCCCAGCTGGTCAGTTCATCCTTCCTTTTTTCTGACTGGTCCCAGCCTCGTTATCTTTACCTGATGCTGGTATTCCGGTTTTGCACGCAGATGCGTGACTGGGGAAGAGGCTCCATCACCCGGCCCGCCTGCACCTCGCATGTCCCCCCGCGTCCCTCCCACTGCGGACAGAAAGGTCCCTGCAGTGGGGAGGCTGCAGACAGGAGGGAGTGGGTCCTCGGTGGACCCCAAGGAACTGAGCTGCCTACACCCGACCCCCGCCTGCCTTGGGACGGAGTCGATCCCCTGAGGCAGGCCGGCAACCCGGCCAGTGCCCCACGGACGTGGTGGTCGTTTAGCGAGAGCCCCTGCACGTGAGATCCTGAGACCGCAACCTTGCATTTGACTGCAACACTTTTATGTGTCCACCTGGCCGGTGAAGGGCACCCAGATCACACACCACGTCCGCGTGGGTCCGTGGGGGCATTCGCGGGTGAGACAGGCACTTGAGTCAGTGGACTCATACAGCAGGGGTCCTCCCCCAGCCGGGTGGCCGTGACCTGACTCACGGAGGGCTGCAGAGAACAAACGTGGAGGAAGGAGGACCTGCCCTCTCCTGCTCACAGCTGGAGCGGACCGTCATCTCCTGGCCCCGGTCTGCAGCTCACACCGGCAGCTCCCTGGTTCTTGGCCTTCCGACCTGGACGGGATCTCACGCCAGCGTCCCGGGCCTCTGGCCTGCAGACGGTGAGGCTTCTCAGCCTCCGTAACTGATGAGCCAGCACATCTCCTCTCTGTGTGTAACACACACACACACACGGCCCACATGGTATTCTCCTCTTCTCTCTGTGCGTGGGTGGGTGGGTTTGGGGGTGAGTGTGTGTGTGGGGGTGTGGATGTGTATGGGGGTGGGTGTACTCCTACGGGCTCTGTTTCTCTGGAGAACCCTAATATTATTAGCACATTTAAAGCACAAAAAAGTACATTTTAACTCTAATATTGTCAGCATAAAGCACAAAAAAGTAAAAAATGAATCATTCGAATGGCTTACCTTATGAAAATCCTTGACCCATTTAAAAAATGATAACGGTACTTTTATTGACATCTCCTGTTCCATTTTCTCAGAAAACACTGAAGCACAAGGATTTATTTTTTAAATGAGAGAATACAAATCTTATAGCACGTTTTTCTTATAAAAAGAGAAGAAGACTATTAAATGGACAGGGAAGAACTAAAACTAGTGGTGAGAATTTAAACAATAAAACCCTGCAGTTTACATGAGTGTTGCCAGATGGGCCCGTGGAGACCAGGCAGCAGAGGCTGGCGACGTGCTGGGCGAGGGGGCGTGCTGGGGCTGGACTCCACGGCTAACGCTCGGCCCCAGTGACTCCGGGAGGCACCCACCTGACACTTAGTCTGGCGTGCTTTCTAGCAAGAGGCGGCAGGGCCCACTGTCAGGAAAACTGCTGGACTTCAGCGGCCTGCTAGCTCCTGTAAGTCCAGTGGGCTTCTCACTGCCCAAGTCTGAACTTACTTTGCGAATTATCCCCAACTCTGTCCTTTAAGGGTATTCTAGAGTTCACCTGCTTCCCACTACGTCCGAAATGGTTGTTCCCAGCCAGCTGCGCCTTCCCACTGCCCTGTGGCCCGTTAGGCCTTCTGGATCTTTCTCATCTGCATTGTTTCTCAACCACCTGGGAGAAACCTAGGGCCACTGGGTTTTTAATTATTTTCCTTTATTTACCACAATGTAGCTACTTTCAAACACAAATGACAATAATTGCTTCCAAATCACTTTGAAATTCTTTATAAAAGATGTCATGAAAATAGAATATCAACTATTTTGCTAAAATAAATACACATAGCATTTACCGTCTCCCCCATTTCCACCAAGCCTATAATTCTATCAGAATTGAAAATCAAGTTTTGTCTGATGTGATTTGTTCCATCAGTGTCACGAAGGTCAGGGCTCCCCCAGCCTCCGTGCGGCTTCTCTGCTGGCTGGCCTCTGATTACAGGCTGTAAATGCAGCCGTAGTTTCAAGCTGGGCACAAAATAGAAGGATTCACCTTAAACTCTCCCCAGCTCCATTGTGTCTGCAGGGGTGGACGTGCACCCGCGTTTCTGAGGGCCTGCTTTGGAGTGTTCTTTGTTGAGACGCCCGTGCTTGACTCGAGTGGGCAGTGTCTTCTTCTAAAGGAGCGGAGAGGTGGTTCTCAGACCGTTTCTATTTGCAGTTTAGGTTGATACCATTACTGCACTACTTCTGGTAATAAACTTCGCATGGCCCACTCTGATACAACTGGAACCCTGAAAATCCTGCCTTCATTAATCTGTATTAACCCACTTACAAACTGTGTGATTTCAAAGTGAACTCATTTCTACAATGGAGCGAATTCTACCTCTGTAAGGTTGTCAGTGAGACAGAGCATGTGGAAGTACCCCAGCCACACCAGACTCTCCTAAGGACTATTTCCACCTTCATGAAGGTGGCATGAGTTTTCTACTGAGAGCTTTGGGCAAAGACCCAGTGGGGCAGCACGGAAGGAGCCTGAGCTTTGGGCTGGAGGTCTAGCTTTACCAGCTCTCCCAACTCCAGTGTTACCTCGTGTACAACTCCTTTTCAGGAAGCATCTAAGAAAAACCCTAGCACCGTGCTCAGCTCTCAATCAATGCAGCCATAGCTCACACTTCCTAACACGTTCCTCCAGCTCACTAATTGTGGTTCCCTGTCGCAGATGGACTCCGAGCTAGAAATCTTTATTTGGAAAAGTCACTGTTCTGGACACATTTCTGGGTCAGTGTGGCTGAAAACCGGGCCCGAATCATGAAAGATGTACCCGCAGTACTTCAATGCCTAGCTCCAAGGGGGCTCTTCTGGTGAAGGGTTCACGCCCATCCCCCGCCGTCGGTTCCCAGCACGGCTCGCTCTTCCCCCCGAGGCAGGCGTCCGCACCCAGCGCTTCGCCATCCATTCAGCCAACACCTGCCTTGAACCGAGCCTGGTCACGGATGCTATTCTGCAGGTAAGAACGCCCGCCCGTCTCAGGGAGAGCCTACACTTCATGATGGATGCAGAATCAGCAAACACACACAATACCAGCAGCTGCATATGATAAAGGTTAACACTGCAAAGGGCTGACTGTCGTACCGAAAGCCAAAGGCTCTGTGCATCACTCTGATTTTATAAGAGAAATGAATAGCTACAGTGGGAGTGGACAGTGAGAGCATTCTAAACTAACCAGGAACTGATTGAGGATGCAGGGCCTCCTCGGGTGGCCACCTAGCTGGCACATCACACAATTCTAGAGGGTGACTTTGTGTGGATGAAAAAGATAATATCTGAGGCACTGAAAAAAACACAAGAAACCCTGGTTAAGAAATTGACTGAGAAGCGAAACAAAAGAAGAAATACATGCCGCATGAATTTGTGGTTTTTGTTGCTCAGACACTTCCACTGTGCTCGGGGGTTTGCTCACTACAAGGACCTTTGTGAGTCTTAGAGACGCTCCATCTCAGAGCCGCAGGAGTCTCAGAGATGATGACTGAGCTCTTTCATCTAACTGATGAGGAGACTGAGCCCCAAGGCCACACAGCTGGTAAACGATGGAGGCTGGGGACTAAATAAAGGGTGAAAACCCACCGCAGGAAGGGGCGCTGGTGCCGGCCGAGTGCCCTGCCAGCGCTCACGGGCTCCGTGTGCGCGCTGAGGAAGAGGGAGCTGAACCAACTGGTTCCGAAATCTCCTTCCTGCCTGAAAATTCTGCTCTAGGCAGAAGATAAAGTCAGAAGTTCAGTCTCATACAGATGGTGAAGTGATGGAGAAAACATTTAATCACCTCAAGGTGAACCTGCTTCTCAAAATCCAATCAGGTACACCCATCAAGATTATTTCTAACATAAAGTAACCCTTCATTTTCCCATTACAAGTGTGTCTGGGAGAGACAGGCCCTCGCACGCTCTGCTAGGCTGTGGAGCTGTTCCGGGCAGAGCATTTCTCAGTGAACCACAGAAATACAGAGAACACAGCACCGCCCGTGCAGGCAATCTTCCAAATAAATTGGAACTCATCAGATGTGATGTTCTTTGTGACCGAGCTACGTTTATTTTTCCTTGGTGTTTATATTAGACACTTTGGAGGCCCGCATGATGAGGTGGCCTATAAACAGTGCTTTACTACTGCTAAGGGCCCACGTCCTCAAGCGTAAAACTTTGGACACTGTGCTTCCACTGCGGCTGCTGTACAGACTGACCAGCGCTAAAGCATCCTTTCTGAAAAGTACCACGCCGCGGAGCTGTCGCTGCTCTGCAGAGCGGCAGAGCTCAGCGCTCCGGGGGGCGGGCAGCGGGAGGAGAGGGCTGCCTGCGCTCACGCAGAGCTCCGGCCCCGGCCCTGCTGACCCCGAAGCCCCGTCCTCCAGCAGCGCTGACCTTCTCGCCTGTGACACTTGGCTTCATGTATCGGAGACTGCGGGAGAGCCACACCAAGCGGCAGCAGTATTCTGTGTGAGTTACGAAAACATGAGGGGCATCCGCCCAGGCCCGCCCTTCCAAAACTCCTCCGTGTATGTAAGAATCAGCAGGGAAGACGAGCTGTCACCCACGCCACCCTCTGAGTAACGTCCCTTCAGCGCTCGTTTCCACACCCAGCGCTGGGGGCAGGACACAGACGGATGCCCCCTGCTGCCTCTCCCCTGGCCTGGCCAGCTCCGTGTTTCACTAACGCGGCGGGTGCACGTCTCCAGGTCCTTCCTCACGCTGCCACGGGGGCCACGGGGGCCTCGGGGGAAGATGTACCCTCTGCTGTTCACAAGTGCTCGGCCACACGGCCAGGCTCTCCCGTCTCAGGAGCAGCTACGTTAGAGTCCAGTCCTGTCCTGGTGCCATGCAATGCAGCAGCCCAAAGCGGCCAAGAACTCCAGAACAACCCTCAGCTCAAGCAAAACACATTCTAGGCCTGGTTTTGCAGGCTGCATGGGTTACGGGGTGAGGAATGTGGCCTGGGAGAGGGCATGGTTCTGGCAGCACCGCAGCGTTCTTTACAATGTCCAGACATTTGTTAGAATGTGGGGATACTTGGTGCCTTTGACCCCGGCTTTTAAACTTTAAGAGAAACTCCTGATCATCAAGAAAGGTCTAACTCAAAAGCATCACTATCTTCAAGGATGGGGAGATTGCAAGAGAGGAGAATGTGGAGACAGTCGCATTTAAGCTGTCGCGGTCTGAAGGGAGGGTCAGAGTCTGGGTCAACAGCTGAGGTGGTACAGTCCCGTCCCTGTGAGGACACCACTGGTCCTGGTGGGAGATGGAAGGTGGGAGCGGGCCGCGGTGGGAGGTGTGCACGTTTGCGTGTGGAAACCCAAGTCCTCGCATCCTTCAGGGCCCTTGTCATCACACAGAAATCTGGGTTCACTCACTAAATGTTCAGTGGGAACCCACTATGTGCAAGTCACTGCTCCTGGCACTTGAGATACATCAGCAACCGAAAGAAGTAAGATTCTCCACGCAGGTGGCACTGCCTTTCTGATGGTGTAAGGTGTGCTTTAAAGAGCAGTTCACACCAGCCAAGCACACTGCCTTACAGGGGGGCTGGGCAGGAGTGAGGGGCTGTGCACGACGGCCTCAGCAGGAGGTGACACGCGGGCGGGATGCAGGTGTGGCCGGAGCAGAGTGACCCTGACAGAGCAGCAGAGTCGAGCACAAAGAGGGACAGGTGCCAGGTGACGCTGCCTGCAGAACTGCATCTGACTCAGAGCGGAACGGGGGCCCGCTTCATTTGACGTACACTTTGAACTAAAGAGTCTGGCTGCTGTGCCGAGAACAGGCAGTGACAGAGCACAGCCGGAGGAGGAAAACCAGCCTGGAGGCCACTGCAGCAGTCGGGGTGAGACACTCCAGCTGTCCGCGGCTGTGTTCTCAAAATGACAGTGAGCAGTGGTCGGATGTGAGTACCTAACAGGGTTTTATGAGGCAGGGCACATGCAGCAGGAGGGAAGGACCGAGGAGGCCGTGTGGTTTCCGGCCCGAGCACCAGAAGAATGGAGCTGCCACTGCCTGGGGAAGAGAGGCGGACTGGGGCGGGCCAGCAGGGAAACGCATTAGCGTAGTTCGGGACGTGCTGGCTCTGAGATGCGGGTAGAGCATCCAAGCGGGAGCGCCGAGTAGGTGCTCTGCTGCGCTCTCTGGAATGCAGGGAGATCCACGGCTGAAATACACACGGGGGGCGGGGCGGGTGTCCAGAGAAAGAGGGGCTTCACAGCAGAGACCGCATCCTATCGCCCAGCAGAGGCCCGCAGTGAGAGAGGAGGAGCGAGCCAAAGTCCCGAGCCCTCAGCAGCCACCGCTCTTGGGACACCGCATCCCTCTTCACCGCAGGCTGATGCGCACATAGCATGTACCAGGCTAAACAACACCCCTCAGCACTGCGGACACGAGCACCCACTCCCCGATTTGCCAGGGGTTTATGTGAATTAAGCCTGAAGAGACCTTCTGGAGAACGGGATCGGGCGGCACTATCTCAGTGGGGTCTCAGCACCTTCGAGAAGTTGGTCCCTAGACCGGCTGTGTTTCCGGCTGCTTGTCTGCATAGCTGAGCTCTCGGTGCGGTACCTATGCTCTGCCCTGGGGGTTGAGAAATCAAAACGACCTGTCTTCCGTACAATGAGGAAAAGTGCCCTCTACTCAGGTAGATTAGGAAACAGCACAGCAAAATGTTTTTCGCTGAGGATGATTTTTTTTCCTGCATCAGTATTTTGGAAACAAACTGGAATATGTCTCTGTCCAGTTTCTGAATTTCCAGAAGTCTGAATTCTGAAGGGAATTTCTAAAACATATGCCCAGGACCCGGAACCTCGCAGACGGGTGGCTGTCTCTCATGTCTGCATGTAAGCAGCACTCAAACATAACCCCCAGCTTCAAATTCCACTTGGAAACAGGAATCTGGACTGGGGGGGGTCATGCTAGAGTCGTCACACTGCGAGATTTGGAATTTCACATGCCCTGATTTATAGCTCTCATGACAAAGGAACTTCACATGAACTTTTAGACATTCTTTAGCAGATCCTAATGATCAAGACATTTATTTAAGCCTCTGACAACCAAAGAGATCCAAAATGCAGTGACATGCTCATATCTTAGTTGTGTGAAAAACAACTAAAACTAGAACTACTACATGATCTGGCAATTCCACTCCTGTATATATATCTGAAGAAAAAAAAAGCACTAATTCAAAAGATTCATGTACCCCACCATTCAGAGCAGCATTATTACAACAGCCAAGACATGGAGCACCCTAAGCGTCCATCAACAGATGAATGGATGAAGAAGACGCAGTTTATATACACAATGGAATACTCCCCAACCATTAAAAATGGAATTTTGCCATTTGCAACAGCAAGGATGGTCCTAGAGGGTTTTGTTTAGTGAAATAAGTCAGAGACAAATACTCTATATTGTCACATCTGTGAAATCTACAAAATAGAACAAGAAAACAGAAGCAGACTCACAGATATGAGAACTAGCGATTATTAGTGGGGAGAGGGACGGGGGAATGGGCAAGACAGGGCTAAGGGATTAAGAGGCACAAACAAGGATAGAAGAAGCTGCAAGGATACATTCTACAGCAGGGGAATAGAGCCATTAAGTTGTGATAACTTGAAATGGAGTTTAAGCTATAAAAATTGTGAATCACTATATTGTATACCTGAAACTAATATAATACTGTAAATCAACTACAAGTCAGTTTTCAAAAAGGAAATAGGATTTTCTCTTTCAAGAAAGGAGGCTGATTTCCCACACATGGGCTCTTGCTTGGTATCTCGGTATCTCACCCGCCCTCTCGCTATGGTGGATGGACTCAGGAGGGCATTGAGCGTCCCCTGAAACTTGGGGCCAGATGTGGTGAGGGAGCCCGTCACAGAGAGCAGGGAGCCAAGAGGACTGGGAGGCCAGGAGTGCCCCGGAAGGGTGAAGCTTGCTGGGTGCCTGGCCACACCCGCCTCCCTGGGAAGGGGGACATTTCGTGCCCATGGAAAACCGTGACACAGAGAGCGGGGAGCGGGGTGAGCAGGCAACGTGCTCCTCAGGAAATCACAGCCCAGCCCCAGCCCCAAGTGGACACTCTTGTAAAGCGGCAGGAGCATCCACCCGGGCAGCATTCCACTTCATTTCATCTGGTGAGAGACGAGAGGCAGCTGGGGACGTGCAGGGGGCTGCGCGGAAGGCCAGGTGCAGGCCCGCCGTGCTCCCCGCTGACCGTGGTCGGCTCACCGACCTCCTCAGGTTCAAGCGGGGACTGGAAGGCTGGTTCTGAAATTCTGACGTGGTTCTGCGGGGAACCAAGTGTTCCTGGAGAATCTGAAGAATTCAGCAGTTGGGCTGGGGGGGATCAGGCTGCCTGGCAATCACGCCACACCCGGGCCCAGCCTGAGCGAAGGCAGGACATGTGAGCTAAAGCCTCCAGCCCAGGAGGGTCACGGCTGCACACCCCCAAACATGCCATCTGCTAAAGACATTCGACACTTTAAAACTCTACGAACTTTACTGTTTCTAAAAATATCACGCCAGCCTCACAGCGAAATAAAACACGCCTTCCAAGGATGAGTCAAATGCATTTTGCATCAATGGCTCCACATACTTGAGGATCTGAGTTGTTTCTCCAATGGATTCGTTTGTGGTGAAGATATTTTTCCATGTCACTGATCCAGTGGAGCTCATTTCTAAGAAATATCTAATTTCCCTGGAGTAAGATGAATGCCTCAAAGTCAAAAAGGGATTTTTCATTCCATCATGACTTTGGAATCGTTTTCAAAGCTGGCTTTCTGCCTTTCAGATCAAACTTTGCTCCATCCAGTCTCAAATATCTTTCTTTTTACTCTATCTCTATCCAGTTCTTATTAACTGATGCAAACTCCGAGTATCAGCAAAAGCCACAAGCCCCACATTTAGCCTTTGAGATACTTCTAACTGCTGTCATTTCTATTTCTTCATCTTCCATCAACTGCAAGTTTTTTTCTCAAAGTAAGTCTGCCCTCTAACACCACAAAAACATGCTCAAGTTTATCATTATTATCAATTTCCTCCTGGCACTGATCAGTCTCCCAGGGACTTTCCAGGTCCCCTGTCTGATGGGGGCGGGTGCCTGTTAGACTTTACATGTGTGGCTCCTGTCATCTGAGCCAGCATAATACCACAAGAAATAGCTGCTAGAATATAATAATTTGGAATCTGAAGAGAGTTATTACTGTTATTTAGATCAAAATTTGAAATGTCAAAAAAAATTGAAATGTCATGAAAAACACTAAAAACAACAAAGAAGAAAAAAAGAAAGTATGAAGAAGGTATGAAAGAAAGTATGAAAGTCCTTCATTCCCAACAGCCTGTAACAGAAGGGAAGCGAGATAATTAAATATGATATACAGATACAGTGACTATCTCTCTAGCAAGGCGGGCCTAGTCCGAGACTGTGTGTGCATGTGAGCAGTTTCAGGGCACTCCATGTCAGCAGGATGCCATGTAGCTCCCGCTCAGAATTAGGAGAACAGGTAGCTGTCATCTCGTGCTGCCTTTCCTGGGAGTTAGTTTTCCCATAGTTAAAAAGAAGTTATGGAGCTCCCGTCGTGGTGCAGCAGTTAACGAATCCGACTAGGAACCATGAGGTTGTGGGTTTGATCCCTGGCCTCGCTCAGTGGGTTAAGGATCTGGCGTTGCTGTGGCTGTGGTGTAGGCCGGCAGCTGCAGCTCTGATTCGACCCCTAGCCTGGGAACCTCCATATGCCGCGGGTGTGGCCCTAAAAAGCAAAAAAAAAAAAAAAAAAAGAAGTTATGAAACTAATCGCTGCTGTAAATTGACTACACTCAGTACAAAAGAAGCCACACCCTACTCTTCTTGATAAGGAGATCTTACAAGGCAAGCGCAAATGCACATTTAAAATTTGTTTTCTTTGGTCTCTTCACTTGGAAATTTTATTGCCCTGAAGTATTCTGTTGGCTTTCACATTTTCCTTAAGAGTGCTATTTTTTTTTAATGTGTACAAGTGGATTATCAGAAAAAGCCAGCAAATGAATGTTTTCTTTAACCTCCATTTTTGGTTTTTCTTTGCATACAATATTTCCTTTGTTCTGGATACAAGTAATTTCCTCACCACATCATGCGATCCAGCCGATGACCTTAACTAGGACAGCCGGTCTCTTTGTAGGCAGCTGTAGGGACGACTCTAAGGAAGGCGTGCGGGTGAGAGAGACTAGCAATTTTTCCCAAAAGAGAGCCAGAGACGACAGCACATTTAAGCAGAACACAAGCCATAAATGCAAATGACTGACATCTACTAGTAACTAATACAACAGTCACAGAAAGAAGTTAACAAGATGTTAAATGGCAGCAATCTCTAAGCAGAGATGCCAAACGAACGGCCACAGGTGTACCAGCCGGGAGCAAAGGGGACAAGCGCAGTGGAGCAGGAGCGCGCCCAGGCAAGGGAGAGAGCAGAAAGGCGTTCCTTAGCCAGGAATGGCACCGGGTTCGAATTTACTGCTTTCCTCGTAATCCTCTCCACATATTTCCTGCTGAAATGTAATCAGTACTCAGACACTTCCTAACTTGCTTCTCCCAGTGGAGTCCAAGAAAAAAGCAGGTTAAAAACCACCACCAGTTACAGCCGCGTGATGAGCGCCATCATCAGCTACTCTTCCCAGCTCTTCTGAACGTTAACACAGACCCATATTCTCTGGCCATAAAGAGGTCAAGCAGGAGATTCTAGAGCTTCTGGTGCTCCTGGGTGTCCTGGGGCTCCTTCCCTACACCTCCTTTCTGTGACTGACCCTCCAGGTCCCGCACCATAAAGCCCATCAACACGAAGGTATCTAAACCCTCCCTCCCCGTGGCTCCTTCTTTCCACATTCGGCGACCTCGGGCTCAGACAGACCGACACTCAACAGAGTCCTGAGACATACGTTCAAACATCCAAGGACACCAGAAGCAGGTGACACAATAAAAATCATTGCTACCCACTCAACGTTCCTACCAAACGTGGCTGGACTCCTGGGACGTGTGAATTTGATGTGGAGACACATTTCTGTTGGAGACAGTTTCACTGCCTTTGTCACCTACATTATTTGTGACCAGGACTCAGTGTTGCAGCTTCTCCCATGTGAAAAATGACTGAGCAGACACTTGGAAAATCCAGCGTTTGCTCAAGACATTACTGGTTTTCAGTTTTAATGATGTTTTAAGAACCTATTTTTCCTAACAAGATTGTTTTAAAATTAGAGGAATGTCCAGTTAATATTCTGCAGTATTTTTGTCAGACTGCTCTTAGAACATAAATCTTACTTGCCACACAGTCTCTGGCCTGCTGTCTGATTCCAGAAAATTCTTATCAAGTCCAGGGAGTGAGGCCAGACACAGCTGTCTCACTGAGACCTCCGTGCACCTCGTGCCCTAATGGAAGAGAATGTGGTAAATCTGAGCTCTGTCCCAGGAGGCCACACAGCTGCTCAGGCCACCGTGGACAACCAGAGGGTCAGTCAAGAGCGGGGTGGTGGATGTTGTATAAATGCATGAGAAGTGGAGTGTCAGCTTCATTAAAATCCCAATATACTCTCTCAGGTCTTAAAGTTGTCACTCTTTTCTTAGATATCTGATATTATAAATTAGTGACAAAGACCACTGGGTTCAATTAACGTTCAGGCCATGTGACAACAAATTAGTTTACCTTCTCAACAAAAGTCTGACGCATTTACCGATATTCAGGGGTCATGTAAACATAGCTCTCCCTCAGCAGACTTCTGGGCAACTCCTATTGCCCAGGAATAGGATCTGAGGTGTTCATGGAGTTACTCATCTTTGGTTTAGAGGAACAGAAAGCTCAGTTTCCAAAATGCTGAGGCACTCTGATGGCTAAAAGTTCTCATTTATAATGAGCGATAAGCTGCTTCCACCCCTTACTTATATACCTTTCCTTTGGTGATTTTTGTTACCAAACTCAAGTCTGGGTGCTTGACACTTGAAAGCCAATACTCGAGAGACAAGTGTTGGAAGGAAAGAAAATGTTGCTTTATTCAGGATGCCAGCAACTTGCAGAGAAGCTGGACTCATGTCCCAAAGAACCAACTCCCCACTGCCAATCAAGGGGCAAGAGCTTTTAAAGGGGAGTTTCAGGGGTGTATAGGTGGAAGGAGGGGCTACATGCAGAATGAAACAGTAAGCTCCAACAATCATCTTGAAATCGGTCATGCAGTCGTCTGATCAGCATCATCTTGATTGTTTTAAGTGTCTTCAGTTCCAAGGCTGGTTTGTTTCCATTTCCTTGAGGTCAGTTTACAGAAAGAACTATGTAAAATGAAGCAGTTTATGCCATGGCTACAGCCTGGTTATCATGCAGTTAACTTCTTCTACCTGGTGGCGGTTTCAGTATCTGCAAAATGGCTCAAAACACATGGCTCAGAATATTATCGATAGCCCTTGACTTTGTTTAATGGCTAAACTAGTATTATTTTGTCTTGCTTCATTGTCTTCCTTTTTTCCTAAGTTTTCTCATTCTCTGATTAAATTTATTCTTTGACTAAAGTTTTCCTGCAGACAAGAGGTGGGTGGAGATCTGGGGGTAGTCTGTCCTGGGAAAGCCCCATGGGGTCCCGCCTTGTTCAACTTAAAGTAGCCTCCTCTTCCATTTGGCACCCTTTGAAATATTTGAAGAGAGCCACTAGGTTCCACTCTATGTCTGTTCATGTTCATGTAACACACCCTCTGGCCCTCAATGAATTATTTGCATAAAATGGTTTCTAGACTCTTCATCACAAAAGCTGGTTCCTGAATCGATGCTGGTTGGCTGACAGTTGCTACTGGGAACCCAGGATACACAGGATACAATGCTTCCTGCAACTGAAATCACCTTCCTGCATGTAAGAACTTTCTACTCCTTCATTTACGGGTAAGAATCCCCAGCGCAAAAGGGTGACCAGGAGCTGGGAAACAGTGGGAAACAACCGCTACTTTTCATTTCTTTGGAGGGCCTGATGAAAGCATTGACTCTTATTTGAGACATCAGTCTCAGACTTAGTTTTGTTAAATTCTGTCACTACAGACCTTTCTCACTTTATGCTGTGAACTCGGATGGTCGTCCCGACGATACGAACCACCTGCAATTCCTTTTCCTCTCTTGTCCTCAAGGTGGCTACCCTTGTCTCCTGCACCTAATTATTTCATTAGGAGGGAGGAATCGACTTTCCAGAGACAGGGATGGCCAGTGTATGCATGTACACACATTTTCTAAAGCTATGCAGCTTACCATTTGCACAATTTCTTTCTCAAATATTCCTGGGTCCATCACATCTCAGAATTATGCCGCAAAACAACCAAGCTCTTCCCAAACTGTGTCAGCTCTGATGCATCCATCTTTTCTTGGTTTAATTTTGATTATTTATGCATGCATAGTCTGTACCGCTGTGAAAAAAATAACTTATTTTGTAGAAGCTTAAGGTAGATAACTCTTTGATGTACACTGGTAAGCTATTCTAATCCTTGCCATTGCTGTATTAACTATCAGCTCTTTTACTATTCACTGCTCTTGGAAATTGGCACAATTGATCTTATGAAGATATAAGTAAATCTTGGATTTGCTATCAGAATAAATTGATGCACATCTTGTTAAGGATACTTTTAATACTATTAGTGCTTTCATAATAGTAGCAACTCATTTGCAGTGTCAAAGACATGCAATTTATTCACATCAAGAGGTTTAAAATCCTGGTTTGGGAAGTGTTGCCCTTTGTTTGTTATTTCCAGCAGAACTTCAATCGTTGTATAGAACACGTCCCATGAGCGAATTCTGTACAAAACAGTGATTTGCTTATTTGTGTGTTCTGAGAATTGAAAGGAAATTTCATACGCTAATCAGTTATTCAGAATTCTGTGAATTATGCTGGCCATTCTTCCCACTAGACTGGGGCGAATATCAAAAGGAGGCGGTCTGTAGCCATGCCCCCGGCGGCCAGCTGATGATGGCTCTCCTCCCCAGTGTACGTACTGTGCTCCTGAGCTGCTGAGATTTAACCGGGTCCCAGAACGACCACCGAAGCAGGCACTCTGGGACCCCCTGGGTGACTGGTCTGCAGGTTCTCCAAGTGCTTCTCACCACTGCCAGTCCAAGCCCATCGACGTGGCGCCTGCCGCTCCGTTAGGTCTTGCTCAGCATATTTGGTCATCAAGGTCCTCCTCACCAGAGCCCGGACGCTGGCACAGTGCCTGCTGTTTGCGAAGGGGGCTGGCTGCCTCCTGGCTGAGCATCACCAGCTGACTGACAGCCAGCCTCCTGCCATTCGCATGGCGGACAACGGGCTTCTGAACGCCTGCCTCATGCCTGCAGCCGCACTTGCATTCCTGTCTTGTTCAGCTGATCCCAGCGCCGTTTCTCAGAAGCATGTATCTCCTCTACTTGCAGAGGGGCTTGGGGTTCCCTGGATCACCCTGACAGGGAGCTGCTCCGTCCCTCTCTTTCCCTGCTCCCTAAGACATCCCTTCTCATTCCTCAGGGTGAGTTGAGAGAGGAAAACCTTTACTCGCTCTGAACTGACTTCATAATGGAAGCGGAGGGAAGGGCACATCCCCAGGCAATTCAGGAAGAGAAGGGAGGCGGGGAAGCCACGGGCCTTCGCTGTTAAGGACCAGCCTCAGGGGGGCCGGGAAGTCCTGCAGTGGTGCCGGCCTGCTTCCACGGAGGGATGTTTCCCGCTCCAGATGGAAGGACGTGAAAGACTGAAAAAGATGCTGGAATATTACCGGTCAAGGACAAGAGAATACCAGTAACCACGTCTAAGGAGCTCTCAAGATGTATCTATCCACTGGAGTGTTTTCTCCAACTCAATATGGTCCACTTAGAAGGGGGAGCATACTTTGCAGAGCCTGGGTTCCCTCTGCAAAGACTCGGATAAGCGTAAAAACCCGACCAATCCACCTGGCCCAACAGTCACGCTCACTGTGATGGGAGGTTCTGAGACCTTAATCTACAGCCTTATGGATTATCTGAGGTCACTGTGATGGGAGGTTCTGAGACCTTAATCTACAGCCTTATGGATTATCTGAGGTCACTGTGATGGGAGGTTCTGAGACCTTAATCTACAGCCTTATGGATTATCTGAGGTCACTGTGATGGGAGGTTCTGAGACCTTAAT
>PVHT021183707.1:1469954-1498847 GCA_004024745.2 Catagonus wagneri
GAGACCTTAATCTACAGCCTTATGGATTATCTGAGGTCACTGTGATGGGAGGTTCTGAGACCTAAATCTACAGCCTTATGGATTATCTGAGGTCACTGTGATGGGAGGTTCTGAGACCTTAATCTACAGCCTTATGGATTATCTGAGGTCACTGTGATGGGAGGTTCTGAGACCTTAATCTACAGCCTTATGGATTATCTGAGGTCACTGTGATGGGAGGTTCTGAGACCTTAATCTACAGCCTTATGGATTATCTGAGGTTGCAAAACACACACTTTCTTTTTAAGTCTGAAGATTCATCAGCCACACAGTGGAAACTGAGAACTGCTCCTTCTCTGCTGTGCCTGGAGGTGGTGCGTGGTTGTCTGTGCCAGCCTCCTTCCGCGTGTGTGTTGCACACACCTGCACAAGCCCACCACTGTTTCTGATCCTCTAGATCAGCTCCCTCCTGTTCATCGTTTATGCTTCATTCAGAACGTCACCTAATTGGAAATTCAAAAGCTAGAGGAAAGAGTTAAGTCTTTCCTTTACAATACAATATCAACATTTTTTTTTTCTTTTTGGTCTTTTCAGGGTGGCACCTGTTGCACATGGAAGTTCTCAGGCTAGGGGTCGAATCAGAGCTACAGCAGCCGGCCTACATCACAGCCACAGCAACGCCAGATCCAAGCCACATCTGTGACCTACACCACAGCTCAGAGCAACACCGGATCCTTAACCACTAGGCGAGGCCAGGGATCAAATCCGCGTCCTCATGGATACTAGTTGGGTTAGTTACTGCTGAACCACAAAGAGAACTCCATACAATACTAACAATTTTGACTAATGTATCAGAGTAGGACTCCAATCACATAATCTACTGGAAATCAATTCAAGTGACTTGGGCAGTGTGTTCGTCCCTAACCTGTGAGCTTACCCAGGGCGGGCCTGTGTTTCCTTCTTTCTTGCGTCCCCTTCCCTATCATCAACCCTGCTCAGTGTTCCACACATTTAGCGAGTGAGACTGCTCACAGGAGGAGTAATGAAAACCCACAAATCACCCAGACATGTGGATTAACCTTCAACTTTTTTACCCAATTATATTTGCATTATATAAGGCAAAACAAAGAATCACAAATACAGGAAAACAATGTCCTATGTTTGCACTCACCTTTAGGAAAAGCAAGCTCTCTCTCGGTAATAACCTCTACTTCTCACTAAAGTAGAGGAGAACTCCTGAAATGATAATGGCCTGACCAAAACAACTACAAAAAGTATTGTTCCTAAGTTATTGTGCTTGGACCCTAACCCCCACAGGAGCCTGTGGCAGGAACCTTACTTGTTTGAGGTCTGGGAGCGCTGAGACTCAGCATGCAGGAGACTTGGACCTAAGAGAGTTTCTTCAGGTCACTGAGCGTCCTGATAGAGACGGCCAAGCTGCGATGGGACACGCGGCAAGACGCGGAGGAAAAGCAGTCCGGCCATTCCCTCCTAGTCCAAGGATCCTTCTGATCCAAGGACAGGATGCAGTGACAGCCAAACAAGCAAGCTCTCCCCTGGAAGGGCCTCGGCCCCGCGGCTCCCGGCTGATGCGGCTGCTGCCTGGGGCGCACACTCTCAGTCCGCTTTTCTCAAGTCAACGAGAAAAACCGCGCCAGCGCATTCGAGCTCCCGGCTCGCTGGAAGCTCATCAACGCACGGTGCCGCCTCGGTGGTTCGAGTTATCATGGGCAAAGCAGACGGTGGCGCCTGCTGGGGTGCATTTCTCCACTATAAGAGGTGTGTGTGGCGGGGAGGAAACCACTAAGCAGTCGGTCTACACGGAATCAGCTTTTCTCTTTCACATCAGCGAGGGCCCAGAAATGGGAAAGTTGGAGGGAAAGTCATGAATTCTCCACCCTAGGTGCTCTGGACAGAGTTTGCACGTATCTTTTTATATTTACAAGTGAATTTTGGTTTTGATCTATTTATTTTTAATTTATTTGTCCGTTCTTTCAAAATTGGTCTATGGAGATTGTCACAATGCTTAAAATGAAACATCACAGGATAAATTAAGAGAGGGCAGAGATGATCAGAACTCTGTTTGTGGGTCCATACGGCCAGGAGAGCTGGCCTTGCTGAGCCAGTCTCAGGCGCGAGCCGTGCTGGGACCTGCACACTGAGCCTGTGGCTGGGCGGCAGGGCCCAGACGCCCCGCAGGCTATTTAACTGTGGCCATTTCCTCCGTCTGCTTCGAGGTGAGAAATACTGGAAAGCTCTTGTTTAGAGCAGGGCACTGATGCGACCTAGATCCTGAAAGCTTGACCCGCCGACAAACCATGAAACAGCCAGAGGGGCTGCTCTAAAGCGGGCTGTTGTTCCAAGTAGGGGCGCCCAGAGAGCGCAAAGAACTGGGGGTGGCAGCCGGTCACCTTCGGCTCTTCTCGGCCCCCGGAGCAGCCCTGCACTCCTCAGAGGCAGGCGCGGGCCCCCCCAGGCCCAGGGCACAGGCTCCGTTTGCGGAAGCCCCGGGCTCTCTTGCTGGCTTCACGCACTTTTCTCACCTCTGTGTGGGCCCAGCTTGTGAGAACAGCATCGCCCCGCAGCTCACCTTGACCTGGGAGGTCAGACCACGGTAACAGCAGGGCTCCACTCTAATCAAAACCGGTTTGCTAAGAACATTCTTAACTGAAGGAGGTGAGCCGCGGGTCTGTAGGAACCAGAATGTCAGGGCTTGGTGGACCTTCACCCCTTCACGCGCGGCTTGTGCCACATTCACGCAGGCCTCACACACACCTGCCCATGCCTCAGAAGCTTCACCTAATTGTGAACAGACTCCAAGACAACCAGGCCATCTTCACCACCCAGCGGACAGTCAGAATCCAGTCCCAGGTGTGTCTGTGTCTTATTTCTGCTTCGGGAGCACACAATAGCCCACCTTGACTCTTACTTAGTACTTGTCTGCTATAGACTGAATGTTCATGCCCCCGAAATGCAAATGTTGAAGTCTAAACCTCAAGGCGATGGTGTCAGGAGGTGGGGCCTTTGGGAGGTGGTGAGGTCATGATGGCCGAGCCCCCAGCATGGGACCGTATCCTTATAAAAGAGACCCAGACAGCCCCTCACCCCTTCCTCCAGGTGAGGACACAGCCAGAAGATGCCGTCTGTGATCCGGGAAGCAGACTCTCACCAGACACCAAATTGACATGTACCTTACTGGCACAAGACAGAAATATAGATCAGTGGAACAGGATAGAAGGCCCAGAATTAAACCCACACACCTACAGTCAACAAATCTATGACAGAGGAGGCAAGAATATACAATGGAGAAAAGACAGCCCCTTAAATAAGTGGTGCTGGGAAAAGTGGACAGTCACATGTAAAAGAATGAAATTAAGAACACTTCCTAACACCATACACAAAAATAAACTCAAAATGGATTAAAGACCTAGATATAAGACCAGATACTATAAAACTCTTAGAGGAAAACATAGGCCAAACGCTCTCCGACATAAATGACAGCAACATCTTCTCAGATCCACCTCTTAATGACAATAAAAACAAAAATAAACAAATGGAACTTAATGAAACTTAAAAGTTTCTGCACAGCAAAGGAAACCCTAAACAAAACGAAAAGACAATCCACAGAATGGGAGAAAATATTTGCGAATGAATTGACTGACAAGGGATTAATCTCCAAAATTTATAAACACCTCCTAGAGCTCAATACCGAAAAAACAAACGACCCCACCAAAAATGGGCAGAAGAACCAAACAGACATACAGATGGCCAAAAAACACATTAAAAGATGTCCAGCATCACTAATTATTAGAGAAATGCAAATCAAAACCACTATGAGGTACCACCTTACGTTGGTCAGAATGGCCATCATCAAAAAGTCTACAAACAACAAGTGCTGGAGAGGGTGTGGAGAATAAAGGATCCCTATTACACTGCTGGTGGGAATGCAAATTGGTGCAACCACTGTGGAAAACAGTATGACGATTCCTCAGAAAACTAAAAATAGAATTACCATTTGATCCAGCAATCCCATTCCTGGGCATCTATCCAGAGAAAACCATGACTCGAAAAGACACGTGTACTCCAGTGTTCATTGCAGCGCTCTAGACAACAGCTAAGACAATGGAAACAACCTAAATGCCCATCGACAGAGGAGTGGATAAAGATGTGGTACATATACACAGTGTAAAATTACTCAGCCATTAAAAGGAAAGAAATAACGGCATTTGCAGCAACATGGATGGACCTAGAAATTATCATGCTAAGTGAAGTCAGTCAGACAAAATGAGACACCAACATCAAATGCTATCACTTACACGTGGAATCTAAAAAAGGACACAACGAACTTCTTGGCAGAACAGATACTGACTCACAGACTTTGAAAAACTTATGGTTTCCAAAGGAGACAGGTTGAGGGTTGGGGGGATGCACTGAGGGTTTGGGATGGAAATGCTATAAAATTTGGTTGTGATGATTTTTGTACAGCTATAAATGTAATAAAGCTCATTAAGTAATTAAAAAACAAAAAGTAAAGTTAAAAAAAAAATGCACCTTGACCTTGGACTTCCAGTATCTGGAACTGTGAAGTAATCCTGGCTGTTTCTAAGCCATTCCCTCTGTGATATCATTTTGCAGTGTTCTGCAGCAGCCCAAAAGGACCAAGGCAATTTCCATCTGGATGTTTTCAATGTGGAACATGACTAAATAGTCACTCCTCTGCAAGGACACAAATTTACTCTCATGTGACCTAAGAATAGATTCTTTCTGGAGTTCCCATAGTGGCTCAGCAGAAACGAATCTGACTAGGAACCATGAGGTTGTGGGTTCGATCCCTGGCCTCGCTCAGTGGGCTGGGGATCTGGCATTGCTGTGAGCTGTGGTGTAGGTTGCAGATGCGGCTCGGATCTGGCATTGCTGTGGCTGTGGCCAGCAGCTGAAGCTCCAATTCAACCCCTAGCCTGGGAATGTCCATGTGCTACGAGTGTGACCCTAAGAAGACAAAAAGAAGAAGAGAGTCTTTCTCTTTACGTCTGCAGCACTTTGAAGGTACCTTGTTATTACCTGCACCTAACCTTGTAATGAAACTTTTAAATGCCGTTTTACCACAATCAACTGTGAAGTTCTTAGGCATTCATCTATTTTTTTAAATTCCAGGCCTTTAATATGGCTCCCACTATATAATCGCTCATGAATTTTTTGTCAAATGAAAACATCTATCAGTAAATGTTGTTCTGTTCTCTTAACTCCCCTTTGGCATTTGCAGCCTTCTGACCACCTGCAGGGCCTAGTGCCAGACTTCCTTCGTATGCTGGCATTTAATCCTCATTGTCGTTGTGGGAGTAAGATGCTATTATTCTCCCATTTTACAGATAAGAAAGTGGACTCAGTTGAATCACCAAGTTTGTTATGTACAACTCACATGTGTCACCACAACCGCCTTATGCTTCTCTGTACATTCCCGCCCTCTCTACAACCGAGGTTCCCAGAGACAATGGGTGCCATACAGGGAAGGTGACCCGATTCAGACGAGAAATACATAAGGCTGAAAAGAGATCCTTATGTGCTCTGTGGGACACTGCAACGCTGGATACCTGTCATTACGCATTTGTCCAAACCCAGAGAATGAAAACACCAAGAACGAGCCCTGCGGTAAACCATGGGCTCTGGCCGTGGGTGCAGGCTCATGAGTGGGTGGCGGACATTGATAGTGGGGAGACTGTGCCAGCAGGGACATGGGTGGGCTCCATGGGAAACCCCTGGACCTTCCTCTCAATGTTGCTGTGAACCTTACACTGCGCTAAAACTAAAATCTATTAAAAAATAAAACTTTATAACCACCACTTTGGATAATGCGGATTTCTTGCTCTTTCAAGACCCTCCAGAGACAGATGTGAGAAAATGAATTGACTTTTGCTGAAAACACAGAAATCCTCAGAACTAAAAATAATCCCAGAAAGGAAATAAAATACAAGACACGTATAATTCCACAACAATGGAGTAATAACAATAAAAACAATAACAATATTTAGAGCCTGGGATGCCTAACCTTAATCTGGGTATAATTCCATCTGCACAACTTAATATACTCTTCAAGCTACTACGGAGGTCATTTCAAACAGGCAATCTGAAACATCAAGACTGAATTCTCTTGGTTAAAAATATTCCACTTTTCTTAGTCAAAAAGAGAAGCATCAAATTCATGTCAGGAATATTGTGGCTGGGCCAAAACATTAAAAGTCCTTTAAAATATTATGCTTCCATGTCAATTCAGTACAATATCTTGAACTCTGTATTTCCAATACTGGATTATCTAACTTGGCCTTCGATTTTGGTATTGCCACTACTTAGGTATTTCTATAATTTAATTCCAGTATTAGTAGATCCAGTATTCTAACTTCTGATCTTATACCTTTTGAAATTACTTTCTCTCACAATCTTTCACCTATATTTCAAGACCTCATTAAAATTTTACTTCTCAGACTTTCCCAACTACCACCGTTTCCGTCATTTCTACCGCATTCGTCAGGCGCAGGAACAGGCGTATTCCAGTAGGTACATTAGATGTAAGATGTATCTGGTGCTCCCCCACTGGAGAGGTGGGCAGCCCTAGGTAAGGCTGTCCTCCTGCAGAACAGCCCTCTTTCCTGGGGCTGATCTACGGCTGAAGGATAACCATCTGGTATTCTCAGAATGCCTAGCCCTTCGCTAGACATGCAACTCGCTGGACAACTCTTTGGTTTCCAGAAACACACCCTATAAATGCAATTCTAGCGCAGTTTCCTCAGTCTCCTTGCGCTCTATATACCCCCAAGTGGCTTCCTCCACTGAAATCCCCTGTCCCTGTTTGCAGCTGTAGCAAATGCTATTTCTGCGTATTCCCTGCAGGCTTGTTAGGTTCCAGGTACAACACAGCCCTTCACGTATACTGACTCATAAAGGCCTTTCAGCGGCCTTGATATGTGTCATTTGCCCTGTTAGAGGTGAAGAAACGGAGGCACGAGGAGGACAGCCGGCTTCTGAAGACTCTCAGCTGGCGAGGGGCAGAGGTGGGCAGTCCCCAGAGAGCAGCCGCGCCAGCAGCTCCCCACGGGCGGCTTTCGTTTGGACGTGTGCGTGCCCCGCCAGCTGTGAGACGGCACACACTCACTGGACGGGCGTCTGGCCCCGGGTCGGAGCCTGTGGCCTGTGTGGGCCTCGGGCCTCGGGCTGTTCTGGAGCTTGGGGCGGATTTGTGAGCCGGCAGCCTTGTTATCACACTGCAGTAGCAAGTGAAATGAGGTCACAAATACAGTTCTGTGGTTATGACGACTATTACACAGCAACCAAAACAAGGGCACCTCTTTTCACACTTTGTTTTACATCAAAGGTGTGGTGTTTTGCGTGTGCTCACCCAGTTGTTCAATAAACGTCTGTGGGTCAGACCGCTGGCTCTCCATGGAAGTGGCTCTAATTAAACAACATGTTATAAGAGAAATTGTATCACTTTTGAGCATTATTTTCTCTTCAGAAAAAAAGAAACACACTTGGATTTGGACAGCTAACGTAAAAAATGGGATGTTTCCTCTTAGCAACCCAGCTGTACCTGAACTGCACGCCCTGAGGATGGCCGGTTAACGCCAGGCCCGCGAGCAAGAGCCTGGCGTCCCGGGAGCCCAGTGCATCGCCCTGCAGGTCTGACAGCGCCTGGATTCCCGCGCCGCAATTCCCGACCTCCTCAGTCAGTGAGCACGTCACGCCGGGGCCCTGTTTCCACCAAAGGCCGCCTGAGTTCTTAGGGAGACGCTGCAGAGACGTACAGCCGCGCGGGGCACACTGGCGCCAGGGACGTGAAACCCGGCCGCCGTGCCTTTCTCGTTTGCCCGTTCTCTGCCTCGGTCAGATCTGTCTTCTACTGCTATGACCCAACGGCACTGCAATTCCTCCAAACTGACCAGCACTTTCCGAAATACACTTAAAACAAACGGTCACCCTGCTTCTGCCAGAGAGGCATTCATTTGTGTTGGAACTGGAATCAGGACTCACACTTGATCAAAGCGGGTATTTCAGCCCAGGAGAAGCCGTGCTCCCCGCACTCCCTCCCTAGAAAAGCTTTAAGCCAAACGGAGGTGGGGGTGTCGGGGACCAGAGGCGTGACCCGCACTGGCCACTTACGTTTACTTACACACCTACATTTACTTAGAAATCCCAACTCAGGCGCACATTCGATGCCATCCGTTTCTTCCCGCTTCCAAGGCCCCAGGAGGGGGTCCAAACAGCACAGCAGATTGTGGGGCTGCAATATTCCTCACTCCGGGGGGATGCACAGAGCTCCCCGGTAGCTCCCGAGTGTTTGGGGCCACAGGTTCCTTAAGGATCTGAGGGAAGCTGCTCTGCACTGTCCCCTGACGCCACATGCACACACGCGTCCTCGGACACCTGGCAGTCCCTTCCCAGCCAGCGGCCAGACTTACGGGGAGAGCTGGCCAGGGGCTCGCGACCAGGCCCCAGCCAGGGAGACCACAGAGCCCACACTGCTCTGACCCGGGCTCTGCCTCTCAAGCTCCCCGGTGTCGAACCTGAAATGGGCCGTGGAGAGAGACGAGCAATCAAACTGCTGTGCCCCGGGTCCTTCTGCTTTTGACACAAAAACTAGATGCTAAGCCTTATAATCAACAAGGAAACCCGTCACCATAAACAAGTTAAACGGGAAAACCACACACTTCCTGGTCAAGAGTTAAATCAGATATCAGAGACGTCTTGCTGCAACGACAGCCCAGAAGGAAGGAGAATGGCTTTGCGCAGTCAGAGTGCTGCTTCCATCTTAAGAGCAGTGAGAAGTGACAAGCTGACTCCTGGGGTGGCCTTAATAAGGTGTCCCAGACTGGGCAGTTGGACACTAGACCCCCTGTCTCCTCCCAGGCCTGGAGGCTGGGGGCTGAGGTCACAGCGTCGGGCTGGCTGCTTTCTCCTGTGGCCTCTCTCCTGGGTGGCAGGACCGCGCTCTCCGTGTCCTCACGTGGCCCTCTCTGTGCCTGCCTGTGTCCTCAGCCCCTCTGAAGGACATCTGATAGGGCCCACCCCGATGACCTTACTCACCTCTTTAAAGACCCCATCCCCAAATACAGTCACACTCTGAGCTCCTGGGGCTCAGGTCTTCAACACATGGACTTGGGGGAGACGCCACTCGGCCCAGAACGGTGTGCATGCCTGTGGCTGGAAAGACTGACTTTCCAAAGCTGCAGGAAGGACTACTCGGTTGAGTCTGGGCTTGGCCCTTCTACGTGACTCACAATCTTGTCCCGACACTTAAACTTTCTGTGTTGTGTTCACATAGGATCTACTGGAGGATGAGCAGTTTGGGGGCTGGTTTTACTGCGCCTCTCACAGTTTGCAGCATAGGGCTGGGCACCTGCCAGCTTCTCACCTGGGATTCCGCCTCCAGTCATTCTCATTTGTCACCATGTCGCTGTTCTCTTCCTGACCGTGCAGGGCTGAGTGTGCGGCACGCTCCTGGGGCCTGAGCTAATCCTCGGGCTGAGCCAGCCAGCTTTTCCAAAGCCTCCATCTGCGCCCTGGCTTCCCTCGAGCTAAGTGTGCGTGGCTGAATGGACCTGACATCTGACACAACACTTAAAATACAGACGGGGCGATGCTGGACGGAGGTCTGCTGCGTGAGCTAGCGTGCTGACTCAGCTACCCTTGGCTGTCTCTCTGTAACTGACCTCTGCCTCTGCATCAGGGTCTCCACAGACCCCCGCACCCCAGCCCAGGAGATCCCTCCTCTCTGAGGGCCCCCTCTCCTGCTAAAGGGCAGGATTTGTGGTTGGGCTCCCACTCAGCAGTGGCTGTACCACTCCAGGCCACTCTGTCCCTCTCACACTCTTAACGAAGGACAGATGAGACTGAGAGGCCTGCCCGAGGGCCGAGCCACTTCATCACTGAAGCCGCTTTTTAAAAACCTCTGTATTGACATTTTTAGTGGAAATGATTAACAGTCCTTTGAAAAAAGCTGGGAAATATGGACAAAATATTTGGAGGAAATACAGCTCAGCAGTGTCGGCCAGACTTAGCAGCGGCACTGACACTGTTATCTTGGGATCTTGGGGGGGACGGGGCGGGCGGGCCGCTCTTCGCTGCTATGGCAACGTGAGCAAACAGTGCCTTTGTAAAATCAAATGAGCGTGTGCACACGTATCAAGGTGAGCAGGCTGCCTAGGTCCTGCTTTTGTTCACTCAGCATTTCCAAGGAATTTAAAATTCTTTAAAATTATTATTTTTAGTGACTTCTTAATACTTTATTTTAGTAATGCACCTAAACTATTCGGTCGTGCTCTGAGCCTTGACCATTTCTGGTATTAAGAGTTCGGCATAACTAGCGAGGGCCTCACCACACACAGGTCTTTAAAAATAAGTCATGTTCTGTGTACAGACACATTCCTAGGAACGGAGTTACCAGTTCAAGGGGTACAGGTAACGTTAAGTTCTGTTGCTATAAATTGAGAAATTCTTTCTTGAAATTCTGTACCACTACAGGCTCTGACGGCGAGCGAGTGGGCTGTCTACCAGACATTCTAGCAGAAATTCTTTCTTTAATTAAGGAAAGGAAAAATGGTTATAACTCTGTCAGGCAAAAAGTGACAGCTCAATGTTTTAAGAACTCAAATTTCTCTTTACCAGAGAGGTTGAGGGATTTTCCCTCTGTTTTTCATTCTCTCCTTTTCTTGTTCTGTGAGTAAACTTTCGGCCATTTTCCTGTTGGAAACAATTTGCCTGCAACCCACGTGGCACAGAGTTCCCGAGTTTCTTATCTGCCTTTAGTTATTTCACAGCGAGTGTTGTTTGGTTCCCTGAAGCTTGTCCTTTATCCACGTGAACGGGGGCCCAGGACGGCATCTGCACTCTGTCTGGACACGACCACGGTCAGCGGGGCTGCGGGGCTGGGCCGGGGCGCTGCAGGACGAGCCAGGACGAGCACTCAAGAAAACAGGGGCAGAAGAGAAGGCCAGTGGTTCTCTGACGTTGCTGATCCCGAATAGTCATCAGATCGGTTTACATCCTGCTTATAACTTCTTCCACTGACTGTCTTCTTGGAAAGTCCTTTTTAATTGATATAAATGTTCCTCTGTTTTCAAATTTTTAATTTTTTAAAAATTGTTATGTGTAGTGTTTTAGCTTTCTGCATATTCCATTGACTTCTTCAATTTATTTTTATATATGGTATGAATTAAGAATCTTCATTGATTTTCCTCCAAGTCTATACATTTTTCAACATCATTTATTAAATTAATTACTTTTCTTTGCTACCACAACGTTTTTCTCTATTAGCATGTGCTTCTGGGAAAGCTAATCCTTTCCAATGACTAAAACGTCACTCTTCCGCCAGTATTGCAGGATCCTTCCTGCAGCTCTAGCAGGACTGGCTTTCCTCCATTACTCACTCGTATTTTTCTTTTTTTTAATTTTTCTTTAATCTCCCTTGGGAACGTCTACTTCCCTGTGGGTCATTCAATCGTTTATCAGACCATGACTCTGCTGTCCGAAATAACTGAGGAGAACTCAGCCGAGCACCCGGAGGGCCCACGGAAAAACCCGAGTGGAAATCCAGGAGGCCTCCGGGTGAGGGGCGGCCCTCGTGGGCTCTGAGGGACGCCTGCGCCGAAGCCACAGGGAGAGAGGGCCGTCAGAAACGCTGCTCGGGGCCCTCCTGTCCTTTGGAATTCCAACTCTGAACACCCATGGAATGCCACCTTGATGCTTCATTTTTCCTGCACATTTCCTGGATGCTCCGTTATGTCCTGCCAATTTCCGTGAACTCTAATTTCTGTTCGGTTGCCTGCCTCACATGCCAGTCAAGCACAGAAGCCACTGGCCACCTGCAGCCACGCAGCACCAATGCCTCATATTTTTTTCTCACACTCCTTCTTGGGGTGCAGGCATGGGGGCTTTAGTCAGTGAAACCATGACATTTAAGAATTGTAGCATCAACACTTACGCATTGTAAACTTCATTTAGAATCTCTAACTAGAACAAAATTATTAAGTTAGTGGCCTTCTGCAAATACCATGGTGTACATAAAAGAAAGGAAGATCTCAAAGCCAAAAAATCAGCCAACTTTTCACCTAATTTTTTAATGTAGCCGAACAAACAAACAAGCCCTCTGCCTTATGTCTCCATAGTTAGTTGCAGGAACTATACTTCTTTGATTTCTTACAGAAGTCCCAGTTGTAATTATTTGGCATTGTAGCCATGAACCCAATGCTTCTGTGGCTTATGTTTCTTTGGGAAATGCAGTTATTATCATTTCATTTATTTTTAAGTTTTATTGAAACATCGCTGATTTTCAGGGTTGTGACGACTTCTGCTGTCAGCGGAGGGACCCGGTCACACGTACACGCACATCCGTTCTCTCTCAGTCTCTTCTCACATAGAGCATCACAGAATACCGGGCAGAGTTCTCTGTGCTATCATTTTAATCCCAATTCTGTTACTAGCTTCATTTGACCTCGTGTAAATAATTTAAATTCCAAGTTTATTACAGTAAACAGAATTGGATTTACAATTTCAAAAAATAAAGTTAACGGCTTTCTAATCTAACCTGTGTGACTGCATGAGATGTTGATCTATTTTGATTTCTTTTATATAAACCTAAGTCACTGCAATAATTTTTCCATTCAGTCACCTGACAAACTAATCAAAATGGGGTTTAAACATTTTATTGTGCATATTCCTTTTACTGGGATTTTGATCTTTAAAAAGAAAACAAATGTCGTGCTTGCTGCTTTCTATACTTTTGGGATAATGGAAGTAAGAATGCTGTATGGCTTTATTTTTCCCAACTAGAAACAATAACCAGAATTCTAACCCAGTAAAAGTAGCTAGTTCACAGTGAGCTGCAATCAGCTTCACAGATTAAAGGTATTATAGCCTGGACTATGTTTCATGAATCAAAACAGAATTTCAAGTACTAATGCAGTTAACGTGGAATACCACTAATGGAAGAGAGCAACTGAATTTCACCTACTCTGATTTTCATTTTTTTTTTTTTTAGTCTAAATGTAAACAGCTGTGTGTGACCGTTGGACACCATATGAGAAGGTGATGGCTATCCCGGCCACACTGTCTTGTCCTTATAAAGAAGGGTCCATAAAAAACTCAAGAAACGTGTTTTTTTGTCTCCACCCGCTCCAAAAGAGCAGCTGCATCGCGGTCAGGGAGGATTACAGCAGCTCTGCCCTGGAGCCGGGACAGCCCCAGGCTCACTTCCTAGAGCATAACGAATTTCGGGCACACACAGGACACCCGCAGAAGGGGGCAGGGCAAGAAGACGCCGCGTGTGACCAGACTGACACCACGCCTCCGGGAACACAGAGCAGGGGACCTGCGAGAAGCAGCCTGGGAAGTCGCAGCCGCAGCACCTGGTGAAGGAGCCCAGAGAGCTCTTGTGACTAGTTCACATTCAAACCCAAGGGACCCAGGGGCAGCATGGCCGAGCCCGCCCTCTGTGCAGTCAGTCAGCTTGTCGAGCCCCCCGCAGGGCCGATGGGTCCTACTGTGGGCGTGTTGCTTTCTCCTGGCCTTGCCTCCCTGTGCCTGCCGCTTAGACACTTCCAAGCTGCCAGACCTCTGCACAGAGCACTCTCATTTATCATGCAATGAAATCAGTTTGGGGCTAAACATATTTTAAAATGTCAGCCTACTTATTTGGTCCATGGGATGAGAAATACAAGATTCTTAGAAAATGCCATGTTTGGCTTGGACTTTGTCCTGGAATGTGGAATGGAACAAATGCTAAATCCTCCTAGAGTGATACAGGATTAAAAGAGAAAGTTCGAGCAAAAGCAGTTGGTAACCTCTGATAGGCTGTATTTCACCAAGTTTCATTACTGTTATTTGTCATCACTGCCATGATTCGAGCAATCAGACTGCACTGTAACAGGCGTGCGAAACAGAGGGTGTGGAGTCAGCAAAACGACCTTTCCCAGGATGTCCAAACTAACGAGGCCGCACAGATAATTCCTACCAAAAAACTGTATTGTCTTAAAGAAAGAAAATAAAAATAAATGAGCGAGCCCCTCTTCAATGCTGATGAACCACTTGGAAGATAAAAACTTACGAAGAAAGAAGCTGAGGCTGTGATGCTGGCTGTGGCTGGCTGGCCAGAGATCTCAGTTCAGGGTTCTCGATCCACCTGGTTGGGGACCTTCCATGGAGAAACCCTCACCTGTGTGCTCAGCTCCTGCCTTCAGCACCTGCCACCTCGGGGAGGACGACATGCGAACCAGTAAGTGCTGATGCCTGGCCGGACCCTTCCGGGGCAGGCCGACGCCTGTGATGCACCTGTTTCCTCCAGCTGCTCTGCCCGCCTGGCCACCGGCGGTGAGCTGGGCACCTGCCGGGTCTCAGAGCCTGGCCGCTCCATGAAAGCACTGCGCCAGAAGCCTCAGCTCCACCCTGGAGCTGGGAGAATCAGAGCCTCAGGCCAGCGTGTGGCCACGACCTGACGCGAGTTGTGAGCTCCTGAACAGGTGACAAGCGAGACTCTCACCGTCTCTTTCTACTCTTCACCCGCACTCCGCCACTACCCTCAGGAAACGAGCACCTCCAGCCAAGGCACTGAGAGCCTTCTCGGGATTCATGGGAATGACAGGTGGCGCCCCCGGGGTCCCTGTGGCCCTGCTAGGGCACCCGGGGGTGACTTCCACTCCTGGTACCTACTTCCTGGCTCCCTTCTGTGCAGTGCACAGACCCGCCTGCCTCCTCGCAACTCTGTGCCCACCTCCCCCTGGCACCTGGGCCGCCACCCACGTATGTCAGCTCAGTAACTGTTCAGTACACAACTCTACTGATGAGATGACCTTCCAAGTGGAGATTCTCCTATTGATTGATTTGTTTTGTTTGTAGGTTCGCAGAACACTGAGTCATGGTGCCAGACACTGGATTGCTGGGACTGGAGAGAGAGGGCTCCGCTGTCTTGCAAGTGGCCCCGTTTTTTGTTTGTTTTTTTGTTCTGTTTTGTTTTTCTGACTTTTGTCTTTTTAGGGCCCCACTTGCGGCACACGGAGGTTCCCAGGCAGCTAGGGCTCAAACTGGAGCTACAGCTGCTGGCCTACACCAGGGCCACAGCGACCTCTACCACAGCTCATGGCAAGGCTGGATCCCTGACGCACTGAGCAAGGCCAGGGATTAAACCCATATCCTCATGGATATTAGTCGGGCTTGTTTCCACCGAGCCATAACAGGAGCTCCCAGGCAGCCCCCTTGAGAGAAGGAGCTGGTCTCGCACAAATACTGTAAAAGCTAATGGAAACCAGAGAAAGGGGCAGTGTTATATAATTTCCCTGCATTTTAGCTATTCCAGATAAACATAATTAAAATTTTCTCTCACCGAGGGACCTTTTCCATTATAAGGGAGAAGCTACAACCGCACGTGTTAGCTCTGCCCGCAGATGCCACGTGAATCGCTGTCTGTGCCGTCTGATGTTAGGGTTAGGGGGCAAGAGGCTCTTTCGTTGGCCAGTGTTTCTGGATTAAGGTGCTCGCCAAACTTCCAGACCGTCACGCCGCCCATGCCGAGAACGAAGCTGCATCCTCTGCCTGCCCGTCCACAGTTCTCTTGTTCTGCTCCTTCTCTGCCCCTCATGTTTCTCTGCTACATAAACAGCTTCATTGGGAAACTGACTGCCTAGGAGAAACTCACTTTATATTTCCCCTCTTTTATAGTCTTTGTATGTGCAACTCATCATAACAGCGTCAAAGATTTGGAAGTTAATTCCGCCACAGAATTTCAGAAGTAACTAAAATGGACAAGAAAGCACACCGATGACAGTAAATTTATAACACTGCTCTTTCTTTAAGACCATTAGTAACCATATGCACACTCTGTGTTTTCTGCTTAGTTCCCCTTGAAACATTTTAAAATAAATAAGAGAAAAAAAATTCTCGCATAAGCATGGACTTTAGCCCAAAGCAGGTTTGTTTATGGGATCGTACTGATTTAAGACCTAAGCCTCTTAAACTTGACAGAAAACCAAGTAAGTACCACTTCCCACTTGTTAACACAGGATTTCCCCACCCGGCTGTGGCGGAGTCCCCTCCACGCGCGTGGCTGTGCGCCGACTGCACCGAAATCCATCCGCGCCTGACCCGAGGGCGAGTTGACGGTCTGCCGGCCTGCAGGTGAGCTGTCACGCGATCGAGGCGGATGCCACCACGCAGGCTGGGGCAGAGTCAGAACACTCACGGCTAGAACGCGGGGGGTTGTGAGAACCTGGTGGAATTTGGTGGGATGCTGAGCCAAAACGCACAGGAGTGAGACAAAGTACAGTGACGCGGCCCCCTCACCGGCAAGAAGGCACGCGCGCAGAGGAGCGTCAGCGCCAGGAGCGGCGGCCACCAGCCCACCGCCAAGGACCACAGACGGGCCTCCCCGCACGCACGCGGCTCAAGCACCGACTCCCACCCACCTTCCACTCAAGCAGCCTAGTGTTGAGTCAGCCTAGTGTTGGAACGCCACGTGGACCTGGATCTGAAAATGCTGATTTCAGGTTCTGCTCCAGGTTCCTGAAGCAGGAAAGCCCGACAGCTGCGTCAGTGATGCCCTCACTTCTCAGACTCGCGGCGTCCCTGTGCACACTCTGGAGTGGTAGCAAACGTGCTCTTCCCTCACGGAGTTTGAGGAGGATCAGACAGAATTACGAGTGGGAGAGTGTCCGCGGGTCTCTGTGAGCCCCTCCACTGCTAACGGCCGTGAACAAGCGAGGGGCGGGCGGGGGGCGGCAGCGTGGTCCTAGCAGCAGTCCGGGCCTCTGCCCACTGCCCTGGGGCTTGAGCGGCCAGCCGTCGCACAGAAAGCTGTGTAACCGCGGGAAGGCCGCGCCATCCAGAAGGAGCCCGTGCGGGAACACCGGCTGTCGCTGACGTTTATGAGCAATTTCCAAACTCACTGCTTTGGGACCTTGACCCCACGTGGCTGCGCTGCTTTGCATTCAGTGGATGAAGGTAGGATCCAGCTCTTATCTCTCAGTTATTGTAATTATACCAGGGAACTGGGCTGTCAGGGTGCCAAGGGCATCCTAAAACTGTTCTCATTGTTCCCAAATACACAACCTTGAAAGGATGGCAATTCTAGGAAGAAGTTATGCAAAAAGTATTCATAGCGCCTCCAAACTTATTCCCACTTGGACTAACTTCCTAACTCCGGAAACAGCGGCAATATGTGTGACATGAGTGAGAGGCCCTGCCTTTGAAGTGTGACACCAAGCAGAACCCCGCTGCGGCCAGGAGGGCGCGGAGAGTAACGTGAACGCAGTTTCACCCGCCACCCTCAGCACCACCCCAGGACCCCGTTGGAGATGTCCTTCTCCAGGGTCCCCCGGGTGCCCTGTGTGAGGGGAACTCAGCTCCTGTCCTCTGTAAAGTAATATTGCTGTTTAAGACTGCAGTGTGGGGGCTTCTCCTTCTTCTGTTTACAGACGGGGAAGCATACACGACACACAGTGTGGCCAACGTCTGCCAAGCTTGCTGAGGGAGCCCAAAGGAGGTAGGTCCCTAAGGGCCCGCAGTAAACAGAGGGTCCCTGGCATGGTACCTAAACGGGCTGATCACTGTCCTCTGAGTAAGAATTACTTCTTTATATCTCACACCTCAACAGCAGACCCTTTCCACCTCTTCAGAGCACTGAGCATTGAAAATCCGTTTTTTTCATGTGAGTGATGTACACTTGGTACCAGAAATCATGACACAGGGCTGGACACCATGTCATCCATTCTCACTGGAAAGGATCCCAGATTCTGAACAAATTACGCAAACTTGGGGCATTAGAGGAAGACGTGACAGATTTTTAGAGGAAAATGTGATGAAGTCGGTTTGTGGGTGCCATGACGCCTGGTAGCTGCAGAGGCTGCCGAGATGTTGCAAAGAGAAAGTGCCGTCCACTGTCCAGGTCCCAGCTGTTCTGCTCACTTTGCACCACAGAAAGTCACGGGTCGGGCCTGACGCCTGCTTGGGTGGCACGCCAGGGCAGACCCTGTGTGCTGCGACTAGGAGAAACCCAACTCAGACTGGACTAAACGCCGACAGGCGCGCACCGGCTCCCGTGAGGGAGCAGGGCCAGGTGCGCTGCAGGAGCCGGTGCCGCAGGTGTCTGCTCTCCAGCCTGGGACCGTTCCTCGCCCGATTTACCCCTTCCACACTCTCAACCCCCTGACCCCATGGCCTTGTTTGGACAGAGTCCCCACCACAGGGCCAGGGTGATCGGAAGGGGGGGGATACAGAGGGCCCACTCTGGCTTCAGTCCAAGCTGTGCTCATTCTCCAGCAGCCCGCCCAGCTACAGAACGCCACAGGCAGGAAAGGAGACCGTGCTGTAAACACAAACTCCTCTGCCAGGCTTCTGTGCACTGTTAGCCACAGGGCCCGCTTAAAGGAAGGTGTGCACCGCATCTGAAACAGTACACCTGGGGGGCCTTTCGAGAGACTCCTCTGCTCTCGCGTCTCTCCCTCAGTGACCTGCTATAAGGTCTAAACTACCCACCAGTGGGATAACACAGTACTATTAATGAGAGACTTATGAATAAATACAGAAGCCTATTGCCAACATTTGGTACTGAACTAGCCCCACAGATTAGCTCTTGCAAAGACTCAGAACGAGTCTTGAGGGGGCGTGCGACAAAGCATCAGCAGAGGCGGGTGGATATCTGCGGGGCTAACACACTGCTTTGGAACTTGGCTGCATTTGCTCAGAGAGCCAACTGCGGGACGTGACCCCAGAGTTCCGGGGATGAAGGGCCTGCTGCTTTACATGAGTGGTGGGGCCGTAGCACAGGGATTCGCTGCCCTTTCAACTTCACCGCCTTCCAGAGAGCACTAGCTGGAAGGGGAATTTCAGGATGCAAAAACTGACATTAAGAAAAGCAAATAGGAGTTCCCTTCGTGGCTCAGTGGTTAACAAATCCAACTAGGAACCACGAGGTTGCGGGTTCAATCCCTGGCCTCGCTCGATGGGTTAAGGATCTGGCATTGCTGTGAGCTCTGGTGTAGGTTGCAGACATGGCTCGGATCCTGCGTTGCTGTGGCTGTGGTGTAGGCTGGCGGCTACAGCTCCGATTGGACCGCTAGCCTGGGAACCTCCATATGCCGCGGGTGCGGCCCTAGAAAAGGCAAAAGGACAAAAAAAAAGAAAGAAAAGCAAATAATCTTCAAAATATACAAACATCTCTTGAAGCTTTATCTCAAAAAAAGTCAAAAAACCCAGTTGAAAAATGGACAGAAGATCTAAACAAACAAGACAAACAGATGGTGAAAAAAAAAAACACATGAAAAGATGCTCAACATCACTAAATATTAGAGAAATGCAAGTCAAAACTATAATGAGGAATCACCTACACCAGCCAGAATGGCCATCATCAAAAGTCCACAAACAGTAAATGCTGGAGAGTGTGGAGAAAGGGGGACCCTCCTACACTGTTGGTGGGAATGTAAACTGGTGCAAACACTATAGAAAACAGTATACAGGGGTTCCCGTCATGGCGCAGCTGAAACGAATCCATGAGGTTGCAGGTTTGATCCCTGGCCACGCTGTGGGTTAAGAATCCAGTGTTGCGGTGAGCTGTGGTGTAGGCTGTAGACGTGGCTTGGATCCCATGTTGCTGTGGCTGTGGTATAGGCCGGCAGCTGCAGCTCTGATTCAACGCTTAGCCTGGGAACCTCCATATGCTGCAAGTGTGGCCCCCAAAAGCAAAGAAAAGCAGAGCAAACAGTTTGGAGTTTCTCTAAAAAACTAAATATAAAACTATCATAAGATCCAGCAATCCTACTCCTGGGCATATATTCAGAGAAAATTCTAACTCGAAAAACACACGTACCTCAACTGCAGCAATATTTATAATAGCCAAGGCAAGGAAACAACCTAAATGTCCATCAGCAGAGGACTGGATAAAGAAGATGTGGTCTATACGCACAGTGGAATATTATGTAGTCATAAAAAGAAATGAAATAATGGCATTTGCAGCAACATGGATGGACCTAGAGATTATCATATAAATGAAGACAGTCAGAGAAAGATAAATTGCATATGATGTCACCTTGTATATGGAATTAATAAAAATGATACAAAAGAACTTATTTATAAAACACAAACTCAGATTTCAAAACCAATCCTATGGTTACCACAGGCAAAACCACGGGGGCGGGGGAAGAACTGGGGGGGTGGGAATAATACATACACACCACTGCATAAAACAGATGACTAGCAAGGACCCACAGTACAGCACAGGAAAATCTACCCAGTATTGGTAATAACCTACATGAGAAAAAAGAACGGATATATTTACATGTATGACTGTTTCACTTTGCTATACCCCTGAAACTATATAAACATTGTAAGCCAACTATACTCCAATAAAATTAAATTTAAATAAAAAGAAATGCAAATACACAGGCTTCCCAAGCCAGGCCCCCTTCCCCATCCACCTCATCCAGCAGCAGATCCACACCTAACAGGAAAGAAGGCATGCAGGCCTCTTACAGGTTTATCTATGAACAGATACCTGCATTTATATAATGACTTTTTCTAGACTGAAATTTCTACCCTTGTGAGGTTCTGGGGACTACTCACAGTTCTGTAAGAAATATGCCCTGATATCCAACTCTGGCAACAAATAAAGTCAAATTATGAATATGTGTTTGTTGAAAAAATCTATTGCGCTCAGTAGAAAAGGTACATCTTTTTGTTCTAATCAACGTCAGCTGCCGACCCATAAAGTAACAATATATAAAAAGTGTCACAGAATTGGCTCCAGCAACTTAATTAATTGAGTCCATTTGGGAGTAGATGACAAGGCCTTTTTTCTTCATAAACCTTCATTGATCCCCTTAAAATAATGCTGACTCAAGTGGAAGTAACTCAAATTGATGGCAGGTAAAGTCCTATATGAGGTCAAGATTTCTGTACCGACGCAGGCCATGATCAGCATGAATCTGCTCGGATTTAATGATCCCCATACACAGTAACAGTAAACAAACCCAGGTGTGGCCTTTTACTGGGAGATTAAAGTAAGAAGTGGAAACTTTTCAAACCATTTTTCTTAGCCCATCCTCAGGACTTCTGGGCTCCCCTTGGCAAAGGGCACACACAGGCCAGAGTCCGAGAAAGGCAGGTCGGATTTTCAGGAAACAAAACCAAACCAGAAAACAGAGCCCTGAGCCTTGACTCCGGCTGACACCACGCACCCGATCTGCATGTAGTTATGTGGAGTCTGAGCGGTTCGGGCGTGTTCACGGGAGGGCACCCGCCCTAGCCTTGCTGGGGGAGGACGGTGCCTCCTGCAGAGGCCTGCCCTGATCACACGCCTGCCTGCGCCCCATCCCGGCATCTTGTCTGGAATATTTCAAGCCAAATCCAAGACTTCGTAGGATTTCAGGTTCATTGTAGATAATCTTTTCTAAGGTCGTCACACACCATTATTCTATTGACTAAACTGTCAGCATCCTTACTATTATCTGATGCGCTGTCAATTTTACATGAGACCCCCCACGTCCCCATCTCCTAGATTCAATAACTATGAACAAACGACCGACATGTTTCACCAAAAATCCCACTCAATCTTTTTTTTTTCTCCACAGGATTATTTTGAAGGAAATCTCAGACTTTCCACCATTTCATTTGTAAATACTCAGTCTGCTTCTCTGCCAAAAAGGCTCTCTCTTTTAAAATACAACCACAATACCATGATCAATAATAATAATGAGCAATAATTCAATTCTATTAAATACATATTACATATAAACATACGATTCAAATTACCTGATTTTAAGTGCACACGGGCACGCGTGTGAGAGAGATAAAGGTATATGTATCAAGTTGGCTGGCTTGTTTAAATCAGGATCCAAACCCATTCTAAACACTGTGTTTAGCTGAAAAGTCTCTGAAATCTCCTTAATCTGACATTCTCTCACCTTCTGTTTTTGTAACTTGCAATTAGCCAGATCCCTGACCCTGCAGGGCTCCCCCGTCTGGACTTCGGTGACTGCACACCTGTGCGGTCCTTCCTCTGTCTCCTTCTCCATCCTCATCCTTTCTGTGTCCCAGGAACCCAGGACAAAGATCCACATCTGTGCTGCCCAGTGAGGTGCCACTGGCTCACGTGGCAACTGAGCATTTCAAATATGGCTCCTGTGACTAAGAAAGATGAAACTATAATTAATTAAACTAACGTAAATTTAAAAACTGATGCTATATTGTTGCTGTGAAACTTTCAAATATGATTGGAACAGCTTTGGTATGTGAATCTACTTTCTTAATTCTAAGTTTTGTAAAATCTTTATACAAAGTTTTTCCAATTAAAATTTAGCAACAAAAGTAAGACATCCTTTTAAGTGTAAAATATACACAGAATTTCAAAGACAGAGCATGAAAAAGTTTTTAACTCTCATCAATATTTTTACATTGATGATATTTTGGAATTACGACATTTTGGATACACTGAATAAAATAATATATACTGCTAAAATTAATTCTCACCTACTTCTTATCTTTTTATGCATTTACTAGAACATTCAAAATTCCCACCTGGCTCTTGCTATATTTCTAGTGAAAGCAATGATGCAGAGGCCGGCTGGGGAGGTAGGCTGCCTGTGGGCAGTGGGCAATGATGCAGAGGCCGGCTGGGGAGGCAGGCTGCCTGTGGGCAGCGGGCAATGATGCAGAGGCCGGCTGGGGAGGCAGGCTGCCTGTGGGCAGCAGGCAATGATGCAGAGGCCGGCTGGGGAGGTAGGCTGCCTGTGGGCAGCGGGCATCACACCTGATGCCCAGGATTCCAGCTGTTTCCCTTTGGTGTTGTGATGGCCCAGCCCTCTGCACACACTGATCAAGTTCTCTAACTGCTCCTCACCCCGTGGTTTCGGCAGCACTGATGACTATCACCTTGACTTCTGTGTCATTAGAGACTGCAAAATCATAATCCTTTGTTGCCAAAAGTCTTCTATAAAGACCTTTCTTGAACAGTGATTTTTTTTAACCAAGAAACACAATTCATATAGGTAAAGTGGGAGAGATGCCTGTTTTGTATCCTATATTTCCTAGTTTTCAGAAAAATCATTTAGTCTAAAAAAGTGTTGAATGCACTTTTCATTTTTGGTTTCTGTTTCGTTTTGGTGTATTATCACCATTATATGATGGATTCTGGCAACATGTCATGTTGCAATAAGCTGCAGTTATTACTTGTTTGATGCTCTATTGTCTCTGTGTGGCTTATAGCTAGCTTCTGATACATTTTGGATTAAGAAGCCGGTCATCAGGACCATTTCTATATTTCCACATCTGGACTTAGCATTTTCTACAAGGGGCACTGACTCTTTTTAATAGGAAATGATTTAGTGATCACAGGGTACCAACAGCACTGTCTATTTCTAGGGAATATCTTACTTATAGGCTTATTTAGTGACAACAGCTAAGAAATGCCTAAAAAAAGAGAGAAAATACATTATAAGTATGTAACAGTAGGTTAACCATAATGATATAAAACTAGATATCAATTATAGAAAGAAAAAAGTTGGAAAAACACAAAAACATGGAGACTAAACAACGCGCTACTAAAAATCCAATGGATCAATGAAGAAATCAAAGAGGAAATCAAAAAATACCTTGTGACAAATGAAAATGGAGACACAACTTTCCAGAATCTATGGGTGAAGCAAAAGCAGTTCTAAGGGATAAATTTACAGAGATACAGGCCTTCTTAAAGAAATAAGAAAAATTCAAATAAACAACCTAACCTACCACCTAAAGGAATAAAGAAAAAAAAAAACTAGAACAGCAGAAAGAAGGAAATAATAAAGATCAGAGAAGAAACAGAGACCAAATCAAAAAAATAGAAAAGATTAATGAAAACAAGAAGTGGTTTTCTGAAAAGATAAACAACCTATAGCAAAGCTCACCAAGAAGAAAAGAGAGGGGACCCAAATAAAATAAAACATGAAACAGCAACAACCACTGATGACAGAAAAATGCAAACAATCATAAGAGTATTCCACAAACAGCTATATGACAACAAATTGGACAATCTAGAAGAATGGACAAATTTCTAGATATATATAATCAGCCAAGACTGAATCAATAAGAAACAGATAATTTGATCAGACCAATCACTACTAGTGAAATTGAATTTGTCATAAAAAAACCTCCCAGAAAACAAAAGTCAGGATAGCTTCACAGGGAAATCCTACTGACATATAAAGAAGAGCTAATACGTATCCTCTTCACACTATTCAGAAAAACTGAAGAGGATGGAGCACTCCCAAATTCATTCTACGAGGCCACCACTACCCTGACACCAAAACCAAAGACACTACAAAAAGGAAAATTATAGGCCAATATGAATATAGATGCAAAAATCCTCAACAAAATATTAGTATACTGAATCCACCAACATATAAAAAGGAGCATATATTATGATCAAATGGGATTTATTCCAAGGATGCAAGTACACTTCAATACTCACAAGTCAATCAATGTGATATACCACACTAACAACAACAACCAAAACAAAATGGAAGGATAAAAATCACATGATCATCTCAACAGACACAGAAAGAGTATGACAAAATTTATCATCCATTCATAAAAACTGTCATCAAAGTTGGTATAGAGGGAACCTATCTCAACATAGTAATAAAGGCCATTTATGACAAACCCACAACTAAAACCATACTCAATGGTGAAAAGCTGAAAGCCTTTCCTCTAAATTCAGGAACAAGGTAAAGATGCCCACTCTCACCACTTCTGTTTAACACAGTATTGGAAGTCCTAGCCACAGCAATCAGGAAAGAAAAATAAATAAATAAAAGGCATCCAAATTGGAAGGGAAGAAGTAAAGCCATCATTATTTGTAGACAACACAATACTATATATAGAAAACCCTACCAAAAAACTATTACACTGGTAAATGAATAGAAAAACACTACCAAAAAACTATTACAACTAATAAGTGAATTCAGCAAAGTTGCAGGATACAAGATTAATATACAGAAATCTGTTGCTCATCTATACACTAATAATGAACTATCAGAAAGAGACAGAAAAAAAAAATCCCATTTAAAGTCACATCAAAAAGAATAAAGTACCTAGGAATAAACTTAATAAGGAACTGAAAAACATACTATAATAAGAAATAAAACACTGACAATGAAAGAAACTAAAGATGATACCAAAAAAAGAGAAAGATATCCATGCTTTTGGATTGGAGGAATTAATACTGTTCAAACAGCCATATTACCCAAAGCAATTTATAGATTTAATGCAATTCCTATCAAAATACCCATGACATTTTTCACAGAACTAAAAAAAATGATTCTAAAACTACAAAAGACCCCAAATTGCCAAAGCAATCTTGAGAAAAAAAGAACAAAGCTGGAAGTATCACTCTCTCTGACTTCAAATTATGCTACAAAGCTACAAGAATCAAAACAGCATGATAATGGAATAGAGAACCCAGAAATAAATCCATGCACCTATGGTCTATACATGACAAGGAGGCAAAATATACAAAGAGGAAAAGAGAGTCTCTTCAATAAGTAGTGCTGCGGAAAATGGACAGCTACGTGTAAAAGAATGAGATTAGGACATTTCCTCACACCGCATATGAAAATAAACTCAAAACAGATTAAAGACCTAAATGTAAAACTGGAAACCATAAAATTCCCAGAAGAGAAAAGAGACAGAATATTTTTGACATAAATTATAGCCATATATTTTTTGATTTGTCTCCTAAGGCAAAAGAAATAAAAGCAAAAATAATCAAATGGGACCTAATTAAACTTGAAAGCTAGTAAAGGAAATCACTGACAAAATAAAAGGACAACTTACTGAATGGGAGAAAATATTTGCAAACAATAAAGCTGACAAGTGGTTAATATCCAAAATATATAAATAGCTCATACAACTCAATTTCAAAAAATAAAACTAAACAAAAATGAGCAGAAGATCTGAATAGACCTTTTTCCAGTGAAGACACACAGATGGCCAACAGGCTCGTGAAAAGATGCTCAGCATCACTAGTTATCAGAGAAACGAAAATCAAAACAACAGTGATATATCTCCTCACACCTGTCAGAACAGCGCTCATTAAAAAGTCCACAACTGACAAATTTTGGCAAGGCTGTGGAGAAAAGGGAACCCTTGTACCTTGCTGACAGAAATGTAAGCTGGTGCAGCCACTACGGAAAACAGTATGGAGGTTGTTCATGGCAGTATTATTTAGAAACAAGCAAGGCGGAAACAGACTCTTCAGACATACACACACATATTGGTTGAAAGGTAACTGTTTAGTGGGTGAACACAGTGGGTAGCATGTTCCCAGTACAACAAGCACAGGCAAAATATGAAGAGAACATCTAATGATGTAGGCACGCAGAAAATACAAATAAAATCAATAATTAATCTCCATTCTCCCCACCCTAAACACCACAGAGAGACACAAAGCTGTTTGCATCCTTGAGAAACAATATTTCAGAATGTTAAAAGACTAAACTGAAATACAAGATGCTAAAATTAGATTTAAATAATAACTGCTCAATTGAAAGGGACTTTTTAAATTACTAATAAATATGTAAATATGAAGATGGTTCTAGATGTCACTGTCATCGGATCAAGTCAAGACTTGAAGTTGCTGAAGAATGTCAGTTGTCTGGATTCCAGTGAACTGGAACCAATGAATCCATTTGCATATCTATGCAGTCCCGAATTATGAGGAGTGTTTACAACAGGCTGGAAACTGCAGTCATAGCCAGCAACCCCGATACAGGACACCCACTCACCCACTCAGGGGAAGGCGATGCAGTCATTGTCCTCAGTGGAACATGGCCTGGAGGACAAGAATATTTAATATACTCTAACACTAGGGATTTTAATATACTGTCCCTAAAAAGAGGCAGTCTCGAGACGGAGAGACTGAGTTTATCAGCAGTGAAAAGCTTCTGTTATTTTCTCCAGTTGGAGGTTAAGCCATCTTCAGCATATGAAGGCACACAGACTCCCTGTAGAAAGTTTAATTCTGTGCTTAACTGGGCTTTCTCACACTTTCAGATCATGGACTCTTGTCATTACAACTTTAAATACGGTTTTTAACACCTTCACCTTTAGGAAAGGTAGCTCTGACGTGGAGTGTGATGTCTTGAGAGAAGGCCCGTAAAACTCTCCGGGAAACATTTCAACACGGAAACGCTTGCTTGGCATCAGTAACTTGCTGAGTTCACTTCTCTTTGTTGGAGTATATCAGCCATATAATATGCATTAACACATTTTTATAGTAACTGGAAAGTGATCTCACCACAGGAAACAATAATTTTCTTAAATTAGTTTGCTCTTCATATTTCACATTTCAGTGTTAACACACACATACACACATATATATAATGATGTATTCTGATGTCTATTAATGCATATGCAATACTATGAGACACAATTAGAATCTCCCCAAAGATTTAAAATACAATTATTCACATCATAACAGTTATACTTCTCTTTGAAAATATTATTTATTGTTTTAAGGGAAACCACACGTTACGTATATAAAATCACAAAAAGCACAAGATTCCACTATTCCAACAAGGAATTTCTAGAGGAGATTTACTGCTTCTTGTGAAAGCATTTCACTGGAATAACTGAAAATATCCAGTATTTGTTGAGTGTGGAGCGATCAGAACTTGCATACACTGCTGGTAGGATTTCTCTTTTTGCAAGAGAAATTTGGGAAATATCAAATTTTGAAAAGCATACAAACCTTTGGCCCAGATACTCCATTTCTAGGCCTCAGCCCTGTGAATAAACCTGCACGAGGGACAAATGTAAGACACATTTGCTTTCCCTTCTGCTCTGGCCCTTGGCCTCTGAACGCCTCACTGTCTGAGGCGTGCTCACAGTCCAGGTCGTGGCGGGCAGAGCCCACGGTCGCTCCGGGGCTGACGGTGCCGGCGTCCCCTTTCCAAGAGCCCCTTCTCCCCGCCCGGCCTGAAGCCTCTCCTCCCGGCGATGAGGACAGTGCGGCAGGAGGACAGCCGCTTTCCCGCTGCGTCCTGCCCCATCCGCTCTCCTTCACAGGCCAGCAGTGGATCTGAGTTCCCAGACTCCCCTGCGGGAGGCCTCCGTGCCCCGGGAGGAGGTGCCGAGTCTTCGGTGGCAGGTGAGTGCACAGTCTGTGTCCAGCGGATCAAGGCACCCAGAGGCCTCACAAGCCCCTCCCAGCTGCCGATGGCAAACGAGGGGCTCCATTCACTTGTTTTCGGTTAAACGGGGCCTGGGGGCCCGTTTCCTTCACCCGCCTAAGGCCGGCCCACCCGCTGGGGGTGAGGTGCCGCAGACACAGCGGGCATACGGGGCCCGCGGTCTACAAACCACAGCCGGGGGCCAGTGCCACCTCCCTCCTGCTTCAGTTCTCGCGGAACACAATTTACGCCCTGCCCAGGGCTGCTTCTGTGCGATAACCAGAGCTGAATACCCGTAACAGAGACACCCCAGCTGACAAAGCCAAAACCCAGTACAAGCCGGGGTTCTGCTGACAAGTCGCTGGCTCCCGCTGTGGGGCGTGCAAAGCAGATCCCGGAATGCTGGGTAAACGCTCAGGGGCGGGGCCAGTCTCGAGTCCCCTTCTGCCCGTGTTGGGTGGGCCAGCGCCCAGGCGGGTGCTGACCGCAAGCTCGCGCTCAGTCTCTGCCGTCTTCCACCGCATACGTAACCACTTGACTTAACACGTGCTCCCCCCAACCAGAGGCCAGGTAAAAGAAGCGGTCACCTGGAATGGAGACTGTGTTGGCAATGGCTTGATACAAGGTTTCAAAAGTTTTTAAAGGAACACCTTTAAAGAAAATTTACCAAGTGCTACAACTTCCAGAAGAGTGAGCTTCCTGGTACCAGAGGCGGGAGATATGACACTAATTTTAGCGA
>PVHT021183707.1:1499847-1516773 GCA_004024745.2 Catagonus wagneri
TGAGGGCTTTTCCTCCGATTATCATGTACTTCCTTAAACACACAGACACGCGCGCGAGGACGCTCAAATGCATGTACACACACCAAACACTCGTCTTCAAATTGTACGTGGAGGACAAAGTGGGCCCCTATAATCATGGAAAGGAATTCTGAGAATTCAGCGGTGAGCATCAGAGCTGGCAGCAAGTCGCTAAAGGGCACTGCCAGCTACAGAACGCGTGCGAGCCGGGGCAGCATGGGAGGGTGGGGCCCCGTGTAAAGAAACCATGAAGGGGTCAAGCTGGTGACAGCAGAACACTGAGTCGAGTTCGCGTCACAAACCATGAAGTGCCGGGTGTCCGCTCCCGCCTCCGCCCCCGGCGAGCACAGAGTGGAGCCCAGCCGCGGGCCAGCTCCGAGGAAGAGCTGTGCGAGGCTCTGGAGGCCGGGCCGCACCGAGCCGCGGACTACGCGGCCGGCGAGGAAGTGGCTGCAGACCCTCTCCTCCCCTTTGGCAAAACCACTTCTCTTTTGTGTTCTGCCAGGACCCTTAGCTGAAACCGTCTTTGAGTTGCACCAGTAACCCGCACGCTCCCGTCTGCTTCATTGCTTCTGCCTCCTCCGGCTGAAGAGCCGCTGAAAAGGACTGTTTGTCACTGGTATGAACAGGAGCTCAGGCAAGTAAGTGTCACCTCCCAGACAGACCCCCTTAGGAACAGAGTCCGAAGAACACGGCAGCCTCGGGCAGCTGCTGGCATTTATTTTATCAGCGGGCCGCAGGTCGTCCTGTGAGTGGCCTCCTGGTGACACCTCTGCAGGGACTGGAACAAACTGAAGACTGCTGGGGGCAGGAGAAACTGCAGCAAAGAACAAAGGCAGGGGCCTCAAACGCTTTGTTTTCCTTTGAGAAAAGCTCTTCTAGCTCGAGAGGAAAATGGCACCACTGTTCTGCTCCTGATGACAGGGCCGTCACTGCGGCTGCCTGAACGGTGATATCACGGCGGGGTCACAGTCCCCAATTCAGCACCGGCAGAGGCAGGACGAGGAGACAGAGGAGAGGCCCCGCCGGACAGGAAATCATCGTTCCACATAAAATACCTCTTCACAGTGCATGCAAAGTGCCTCATGTCACCGGACTCGGACGTCTCAGCTGGAAAGTATGCGGGCATTGTTCATTCACCCCCACGCCCCCAGCCCACCAAAGCCATCGAGTCCTGTCCATCAGGCCAGGGCCAGGCTAAGGTCACCGGGAGGAAAAGTGTAAAGTCCTTTCCCTGCACTGACTGGGAACCCCCCTCCCCCCCCACACCCAGGAAGCTCTTTCCCCACGGCAGTGACGCTGAGGCCACCACCGGGTTCTCAGAGGGACGGGGGTGGTGGCGTCACCACCACTGGAGGGGGTTTGGAGCCTCAAATCTGAGGCGGAGGGCCCTCTGACCCACTGTGCTAGGCCAGAGATCAAACCTGGACTCCCACTGCAACCCAAGAAGCTGCACTCAGATGCTTAACCCACTGCACCACAGCGGGAACTCCCCCTGAGCGTCACTCTCTTCATTTGTAAAAATGGGATCAATGCCTTTTTCTCCAGGACCAGCTACATAACCTGCAGGTCCAGGGACAAATGAAAATGTGGGGACCCACGCCCAAAGTGGTTAAGGATGTCGAGTGGGAGTTCGAACAACCTGGCATGGAGCCCTTCCGCACTGGGGGCCCTGCGACTGCCCGGTGGCCTGGGCAGCAAGTCCACCCAGAACCTTCCCAGGCCAGACGCACGTGAGAGCAGAGCTGCCCCAGCTCTGGGCGGAACCCCCAAGACACTCCTCCAGTTCAGACAGACGGCAAGGAAGAAGGAAAGGTGTTTCTGCAGAAATCGTCTAAACCAGGAGGCAAAGTCCCTGTGCAGAAAGAAGCGCTGTCCCCGAGTCCTCATTCCCACGCGCTGGACTCCTCACAGAGTGGAGCGGGATGCGAGCCGTGTGCCGCTCCCTCCGTGGGGCGAGAACGTAGCGGAACAGGAGTCTGTCGGCCCCTCACCCTTAGGAGGAGGAGGTTCGATCATGTCCATGCCCAAGGGGTTACAGCTGAAGTCAGAAGACGTCTCTTGTGAAAACAGAAACCCTGCTGGCCCCAGGCGACAGCACTGGTCGCTTCTGGAAGGGGTAGGTTTGGAAGCCACAGTCTAACGGTTCTGACTGAGGGCATGTCAGTCTTTTCACACTCACTCTGCACATGAAAAGTCATTAATGACTATGAACCTCTTAAAATACGTAAAGTTTCCTCCATATATCTTAGGTTTAGCAGGTGAAACCAAGAGAGTGTCATAAAACCCACGGCTACCTTCTACGGCCTTAGGTAGTTTTGATGTTCCCCGAGCTTCCCTGAATTAAACCTTATCTGGAGCTATTACTCCCCCGGGAAATGTTTACATAGTATTTTCAGCCTGTCACTTCATACAACTTCCATAAATTTTCTTCTCTCTGTATTAAAGCATTTCCTTTCATCTATCCTGAAACCACCCTGCTGAAACTTAAAAGACTACCTCTGAGTTCAGATGTTCTGGAACTGGGTTCACAGGTCCCTGATAACGTCAGCAACCGCTCTCATGAAATTTATGAACTCTGATCATATCTTCATCTCAGCCTTCATCTTCTTTCACACAAAAGAGCCCAAATTTTTAGTCAGTTCTTAAACTGAAGACATTCCATCCACTTTATCCTGACAGCCGCTCCCCAGCCTTCAATACTGTAATAAGCTGCTGCCCATCTACCTACTTATTTGTGTAATCAAGCGTAGAAATCACCCCCACACATACATATATATTGAGTGCACAGACTCAGCATGTGGTTTTGCAGGGTGAGGAACTACGTTTATATTTTTAAACACCAGATTTCATCATTCTAAGAACTGCGGCCCTTTTCTCCTGAAGCAGTAGCACATTAGATCAATTTCCTGATAGTGTGCAGTGCAAGCAAATGACTCATGGCTCCAAGACCACAATTTGGATTACTTTTTCCAAGAAACTTCCCTCCACCTGACCACACCAAAGGGATGGGCCATTTTTTTCTACTCATTCTTGTAAGAGAAACTAGCTCTTGATAGCTCGTGACAGCTCGTGACAGCTTTCTTTCTCAGAGTAAACATATAAACACATTTACAAGCACAGAGTTCAACAGGCTTTAATTTTAAAGCTACCGATCATCCGCCACGTGTGAAGAACGTGGCTCTGGGCCCTGACAGTCAGTGGGAGGCGGACAGGCAGGAACACAAAGCGTGTGCGCCCGGCCCCGGCCCCCGGAGCAGGCGTGGACCGGCCTGACATCCGGCCCCGGCCCCCGGAGCAGGCGTGGGCCGGCCGGACAAAGCCCCAGCTCCGCAGGCTCCTACTCCTGCTAACGCGCTGGATTTCAGCGCCCCTTTTCCGTGAGCCTCAAAGGATACCCCACCTAGGAGCACAAAGGTATCTTCCCCCTTTAGCTGGTGCTAAACAGCAAGACCCGGCAAAGCCAAGTTGCATGTTGTCTGCGGATCCAACAGTGGGACAAAGGCTTTCTCTTCCGTGTTGCCGCCATTTTGAAGAGTTCCAAATCCAAGTTACGGGGCCCCTTAGTTTTGTTTCAAAAACTCACTCTTCAAGTTTATAAAAGCCTATGCTTTTCATAAAATTCATGTAATAAGTCCTCGGAGTTATCACCACAGCCTCCATGAACAAGGAAAGGACAGCTGGTCAATAACATGTTAGAGAAACGGTGGGATTCGAGCTTCCACCGGACAGATGTCAGAGCTGCACTTAAATCCTGGGTCATCATAGGAATGAGGGTAGGATCACCGGAGAGCCTGCCAATTCTGATTTTATAAATGAGGACGTTAGGGCCTAGGTGGATTAAACTTCTTCCCTGAGTCTACACAGACTGCTGATGACAGAATCGGAACTAGAAAAACATTGTATCAGATAATTTATAAAATATACTTAATATATTGGTGCACCAATGATATCCCAGGAAATTCTTCTCTTCATATTCCATCCAGTAGGGAGTCCCATTTTTCTGTATCTCCAGCTGTTGCTTCTGCACAAATTGGTGCACTTGGCCCTGTCTATAGCAAACATCCCCTCTAACCTGTAACAAATCATTTTAAAATATGAGCTTTAACATTAAAACTTTAGGGGTTCCCACTGTGGCACAGTGGGTTAAGGATCCAGTATTGCCACAGCTGCGGCACAGGTCACAGCCGAGGCTCAGATTTGAGCCCTGGCCCCAGAACTTCCGTAAGCCCCAGGTGCAGCCAAAATAATAATAATAACAAAATAAAATATTTACTAAGCACCTACTACAAAGTAAGATATATATGGTATAGAGAATATGAAGGTAAGAGATTCTATTTGAAGATCAAAGCAAATTACATACAGATAGATGGAAATTACATCCTTTCTTTCGACTGTACACTTGTGTATGCTCCCCTCAATTCTGATGTTTTCAAGATATTTCATTATAGAAACAATTTTGCCTTTTACCCTGACAGGGTCTGTATCATCCTCAGTAAGCCTAAGTCTTATGTTAGTTTTTATCAGTTTCACACGGAAGGAACTGAGATTCATCAACTTGAAGTTGTAAGTCTTTTTTAAGGAATGTGATCACATGAGCAACCCGTTATTCCTCTGGGTACCACGTATTTAGGCTCCTGGGGTACACAATTTGAGCGGCGATTGAGCTTCATCTTTAGTTCTTCCTGAGGCTCCTCCATGGGCCCGTGTGCAGCCGGCGGTGTTGACGTCGGCCTGTCGGTGCCACACACCGTCTGGCATCCTGAGCCAACATCGCCAACGCCTCTGCTAGAGAAAAGGGTCATCTCTACTTCATCAGTCATTCTCCAGGCCGAGGAAAGAAGCCACGGCAAAACGTTCAGACTCTGACTAAATTCTCATCACCTGGTCCACTGGCCTTTGTCTCTTCAAACACTGATCACCTAGTGCCTGCAGGCACAGTTACTCTCCAGAGAAAGCATCTGAGCCTCACGTTCAGGAGAACTGGGTCGATTCTGATCAACTTTCTAGCACTTATTTAATATCTCTCAACATCTCTTTTTGCAAAAGGGGGCACTAATTCCAGGCTTTCCTGCCGCATCACCAAGTTTTTGAGAAAACAAGATGACATAATAAATTTGCAAGTACTGTGAAACTTAAAATTACTCAATTTAAAATCTAAGTGATCGGTTTAAATAACTGTTCACAAAAGATACACGTTGATATGAATCGAAGACTTAAAGGAGAAAAAGCTCTCAGAGTAGCCCCTCACATATTTCTGGCAGAGCTGACCATTCTCCACAGGTGGAGGAGCCAACACAAAACATGAGCTACCAAGCTGCTCATACGTAGGTCAAGAGTGTGTGCAGACAGGTGTACAAACCTGCCAGTCCTTCTAAACCCATGGCAGAGCTTGCTGGCTGATCTATTTGCTTTCTCCAGTGATGTTTTCACTTAACCCTGAAATCCAAATAAGAATCAAATTTCAAATAATCAGCCACATTGTAACCATTTCTATCTTATACTATCATGTTCACTAAAAGCTTAGCTTTTTTTTTAATGCCACACCAGGGCATATGGAAATTCCCGGGCCGAAGACTGAACCCATGTCTCTTCTACAGAGACCCAAGCTGCTATAGTCAAATTCTTAACCCACTGCTCCATGGCAGGAACTCCAAAAGCTTAGCTTTTAATTTTTTTTTAAGCGGTTAAGTGAAATAAAGAGTGTGCAATGGGACTCAAAGTGAAAGAGAATTTAAAAAGGAATTGATGATAAGGCACATTAGACGCATAATGGCAATTTTCCACGAAGTTTAGATCTCCTAGGCTGTTTAGTAAGAAAAATAACTAGGGGTAAGATCTACGCACTTTGCTCGACCATCAAATATTTGCTAACATCACTGAATGACAGAAAGAAAGAACGAAATGATGAAAAATAAACAGAAGGTTTAATATTATTAAACACAGTGACCATTATTTCCTGGGTGGTACATAAAGATTATACAGTAAAATTATTAATGAGTATTGTGACATGTTCGTCCAACTCACACAAATTCAAATTTGAAAGAGAGACAGAACAATTTATTAATTTATACGTTTACTCAATTACAGTTTAGTCAATCTGCCCAATTCTCTCTTCATTCTATTCAGTGAGTTTCTGTCCTCATTAAATATAAACAGGACACATTTTGGTACATATCCGCTATTTTAGCCACTTCCATTCTCTACGCCTCTCATGACGAGAGAATTTCACTGTAATTATTGTGTCTTTGGCGAACAAAGATTTTGGTTTGTTTTTTTACCTAGCAGTACCCTCGAAAGGCCACCCAGTTGCTTCATCGGGTCCTCAGTCAGTGAAGGACACGCAGCCAGTCCAAAAGTTGAGAGGAAAGTGACTGTGTCAGAGTCACAAGGAGACCAGCTGGGAATGGGTTCAGCTATGGTTCCCCCCCTGAGGATGAGGGCACACGAGCCTTCCTCATGCGCTGGCCTTAGATGATAAGCTTCTATAAAAGTGGGAAGGCGAAGTCCGTCCTGAACCAACTCCGACCATACTGAAAGGGGCTTTCATTTCAGTGAATCTGTTTCACAGACAACAGGAACCTCATTTATGTACCATTTTTAAAGTTTCAGAACTGATGACATCTGCCAAATTCTTCAGTTGGTTTGGCTCATCCATAGCACACGCTGGCTTAAAAATAATGACAGGCTTTGAATCTTTCCTGCTGCACTCTTGACAAACTTTCCAAAATAATTATATTTATAAATCTCTTTGTTCTCACTTTTTGTGAGAATCTACTTCAAACAAAACCTGTTTCCTAAGTTATCTTTAAAAGAGTGTGTTAGTTGTTAGCTGTCCTTCTGAAGCTGCAGGGGCCAGAGACCACCTCCACCTGTAACTACCGCTAATAAAAATATGCCTTTACTGGAAAAGGCACTGTGTGTCTCACAGGGTCCGAACAAACCTGACAAACTCCACCCAGCTGAGGCCGAGGCAAGTCTCAGGAACAGGCCGACCTGAGATCTGAAGGACGTCTGGGCTCCCTTCCACTCTCATCAGTTTTCACCTCCCCACTCCCACCCCACCTCCAGTGTGTCACACTCATTCCTTCTCCACAAAGGTGCCTTTGCACGGCTGCTGACAAATCCCGCGGGCTGCGACACCGCCCTCGTGTCACTGCACGACCACTGCTATCACTGTCCTTGTGTCACTATTCTCGTCTCACGACTACTGCTGTCCTCGTTTTCTATTAATATTGATGTCCTTGTGCTCCTAGTCTAGTGTCACTGTCTTTATCACAGTGCTTGCGTTACAATTCTAAGTGCTACTATTACTACGCCATTCTGTTACTATTATTATTACTTGCACGTTACTATTATAAATTCAGCCCTTAGTGAGACTCTGACCTGAGTTCCAAATCCAAAACCTTGTTGGGAAAAGACTCACTGGCCCACAGGGAGTCAAGTGGTCAACGCTGAGCACCAGGTACGTGAAGACGATGGAGGCTGCCCAAGAAACAGAGCAGTGGAGGGGCAGAAGTACCAGAAAATTGTGGGTGGGTGCATCGAGACAGGTGGTAGATGACAGACAGAATCTCTGCCACAAACAGGAGTGGAACAACAGAGTCAGATTAAACAAAGACCTCGGGAAATTTCTGTGGGAAAGTGAGCCTAAAAATAAGACACAGCCAAGAGTGAGTTTGACAGAAAACAGCTACATTCACGTCCTTTGTATTCACCAGCAGAAGGGGGGTAAGAATCTGGCCCTCAGCTTTCCGGCGGCCCTTGTAGATCAAGCAGGAGACGAGGTGATTCAGGGCCTGTGAGCTGCCACGGAGAAGCCCAGCTGTCGAGGACCGAGGCAGAGGAAGGTCCCTCCCGGGCTCCAGAGGGAGAAAAGTCGCCAGCACGAGTGAGCGTGATAATCCAGTCTGATGGTTCAGAAGTGAAAAGCAATTCCAGGAACCAAAGGCTGGGCCGGTGTTCTGCTCCCTGCTGGCCTGGCTTTTACACAGGCCTCCGTTTTGAAACCGCAGCGTGGAAATGCCCTCAGAAGCAGGCAGTCATCACAAACTCCGGGCGGTGCTGGGCACAGGTGATGGGACACGGTGCGTGCAGGGTACAAGCTTTGCCTACAGATGCTCAGTTCATTGCTACGTTTGGAGTTTTGTTTAAAATGCTGGGCTGAAAAATTCCTCTACTTCTTTTTTATTTTTTAATGTGCCTACTAGAAAATGTAAAATTTCACATGTGGCTCACATTATATTCTCTAAAAATTTTAATTCAAGTATAGATGATTTCCAGTGCGTGTCTCACATTATATTCTTACTGGACACGGCCGGACCACGTGGTAGAAGATGGATTTGGTGGCTGGAGGAGTCCTGATCCTCTCTCCAACCGTGCACAGTAAATCATTCCTCTGAGATAAAATCTCAGAGTCCACTTGTTCCCTCTCTTTTTTCTCTTCCAGGTATCCGAGCCCCACCTCGTCTTTGGAAACGCTCCCCTCTGAGTCTATTCTTACAGCCTCCTCAGTGCATGTCTGGTCTATTCATCAGTCTCATAAATCTGCTTTCTCTCTCCTCACTCATCTTTTCTTCCCATATAGGACTACATCAGTTTCTTTCTTAAATATTTTTCTTAAAATGTTTCTCCAGATTACAAATTTCTGAGAAGGAGTAAATGGCAGTGAGGCTGACCCCAAAAAATAATAATAAGGAAATAGAAAGTAGTCCCCCTAAAATTTTGGAGAATGATTTCTTAGTGCTTTCCACTGCTGATGGAAAAATTCCAAATTCCTCGGGTTAGTCATCAAAGCCCTTTATAATTGGGTCTCTGTCAAGGCATCCTTATTTCCAGCTAACGCCAGGGAGCCTCTGGCCTTGCTCACTCATCCTGAGCTACTCAGCCTGCTTTTCTTGTCTTCCTCCCCCTCGATTTACCCAAATCCAAATCCAGAGTGATCCCCAGCAGGCAGCCACATCCAGTCTCTCTTCCTCCATCGGGCGTCCACCACAGCTCTGGCCGGGACCCCACCGGAGGTCTCTTCTCCTCTACTGTGCCCATAGCACTCTTCATCAGCCCAATTATTAATGACTGCATGGATGTCATATTCTTTCCAATTAGCTCAAAAGGCACTGATATCCCAAATCTCCATCTCCGTTTCCTTCCCACCTCCACTGCCATCAGGACAGTGCTGGGCTCACTGTGGGTCCCAGCATCCCCTTCAGTCACCTGTGCTTCCACAGTGCAGAGATGTGACACTAAATCTGCGCGTTCCTCCCACTCCAGGAGGAGCAGGCGTGACTTCTGTGGGAAGGCTCCACTTGCAAGCAGCCATTCAGCTTCTCCCCACGAGAGAGCACAACATTCTGGTGCAGGCATCTGAGGGCAGAGCGCCCCAGCGAGGATAAAGTCCCCTGTTTAACCCATACCCATCAAAGATTCTCTAAATCTAAAAGGCTCTCCCGATGCAGAGGTCTGCACCCACCGTGAAGGCTGGGCAATTCCCAGTGGCGCCTCAGGTGAGTTGATCTGCCCTTTGGTTATCAGTCTCAGTCTGAATCTGATTGATGCACCAATGAATGATTCTGTGCAAGTTCAACAAATATTTTTCCTAAAGTAGAAAAAAACTTCCCCTCTCTAGAAGAAAAATGCTGCATTATCAGATTTAAAAGACATTTCGAAGGGAGATGATGGAGGAAATATTTTTGTCTAAAGCATCACTATATATCTCCTTCCTAATTTTGACATTTAACTCTCTGTTTCTCTCTCCCTCAGTCCTCTCTTCCTTTCTTTTCTTCTACACAATAAATTATTCTTTCAACTTACAAAGATTTATATGTGTGGATTGATATCATTTGCTTCAAAATCCACTCGGAAGGTTATAAACTTATCCTTAAGACCACCACCAGCACAAAATAATCTTGGAGTGTCCCTTTCTAAATTGCCTTCACTTTGATGATATGATCTTAAGTTCTTCAATAATGAAAAAACTTTCTCAGTTAAAAGTGAGCTTCATAAAGAAAATACAGAAATTGAGTCTACACAAAATACTCAGAATACGGAAGACAATGATAGACAGAGACGACTGATGACCCTTCAAGGGACCCTTTAGAACACAATTGCCACCTAATGTCTATCAAGCTGTATTTATTCACGTTATCTTTCATATGAGATCTTCTGTTTCTTAAGGACAGAGTCTGGTGTTTAAAATGTTTTTGCATACTTTCTAGTTGTAGTGAAGGCTTTTATTTATACCCAGCATTCAATTATCATTTGAAGAAAGAAAACAAAAATTGGAATGAGGTACCGAGACTGTAGTTGATCCTCTCCCGTAAGAAGTTCTATTCAGAATGAGAATGGAAAGTGTAGGAGGGGAAAGTACCTAAAATTCCCCAGAAAAAAAACAGCCTCTCCAGAAGGAACTTCAAGATAAGCTCATCAGGTTGGGCCGAATCACAGGAAACCCCATGACACAGAACAACCACGGAGGAGAACGGACACCTTATGGGGAAGCCAGAGGCGAGCACAAACACGAGGAGCACAGACGAGGCAAGGTCAAGTACACGGACTTCAGAGTCTCTCTGCCACATGCAGGCAGGGCGACGGCCTGTCCAGCTCTGCAAAGCGGAGCCTTCTGGCCGGTACAGCAAGCCTGTGGGCACGGGCTGGACAGCCCAGCTTTCCCGGTCCGGCGTATGGGCCTCGCCGGGCCTCCTTATGCTACGGAATTCCCTCAGCACTTCAGCGACGGCCTTTAAACTCTTTACCTGAACGCCGAGACACTCCGAAGACGTAGCACAAAACGGGGGCACACATTCACAACGGGGGCAGCAGAGATGTCTTCCGTGGAGGCCTCCCGGGCCCCTGGCAGCACCAGGTTCTCATTCTGCTCAGAGATCTGCCCACATCTGCTCTGTGGTTTCTGTTAGTACCTCCACCGTGTCAGACGTGGACACTGCTAAAGGGATGGAGTCAGTAACTCCATCGTGTCAGACCAGTGTCCACGCGCACGTGGACACTGCTAAAGGGGTTCTGGCGCTACCCTGGAGCACATCACGTGTCTGGGGCCAAAGGTCCTCATTCCCCACCCCGAATCCTTTCCTGCCTCCTGCCTCAGCCTGCTCCATCGGGGTCTCATTTCTGTCCCCTCACTCCTCTGCAGCCAGTGCACAGCTGTCAGCCTCTTCTCTCCTCTGCCATGTTTCTGACACGGGCACATTTCCTTCCTCCAGTTAAACTGTAAGCTTGATGGAGTTCAGCCTTCTCTTCTGTTTCCATGCGTTCACAGCATCTAGTAGGGTGTCCCACTCCCCCAAACCTGAGGAACAGAGTAGGAACCCAAGAATGCTGAAGTTGCAAAGCAAAGCAGCCGCCATTTAAAGCCGCCCTTGTCATTTTGCCGTAAGAGAATTCAGACGTGGGGTTCCGCGACTCACCCAGGGTCGTTCAGAAAGTTAGCAGCAAGGAGGTGAGGCTACAGCCTGACTTTCCTGACCCCAGAAGAGCGGCTGTCTTTACTTCGTACAGTCCATTTATTAGTGCACACACTCTTTTGAAAACATGAATACTCACAGCCACTCACTACATTTGTCTTCCCAATTCCTTCCAACAAAAGAGGATGAAGGCACATGATTAATATGAAGGGAGATATTCGTCTTCCAGGAGGGAAGAATGCAATAATAAATGTTGCTCTCCTTCCAACACATGTTGATGGATCTTCCTCTCCTTTGAGGCTCTCTGAGCTAAAGATCAGTCACTTGACCTTGCGAACTGTCTCTGAGGCGGCGTGAGGCAGAGAGCCGCTGCGGCAGGAGCTGGGGCGGCCCCTGGGCGTGGAGCGCTGCCCGCAGTGCTGGCCCGGCAGCAGCAGGACAGGCATGACCGTGCCCGGTGCACCTGCTGCCCTGCGGGACAGTGAGAAGCAGGTCTGCAGCCAGAGCTTGAGGGGCCTGCGCACCTGCCCTTGACCTGGCTTCCCAGCTTGGTCTGAGGCTGGGGTCACGGTGGGAGCACCTCCCCTCCCCCAGCCCCGAGGCCCGGGCCAGCAGGTGAGACGAACGCGTTGCGCGCCTGGAGGGGCATGCTAGCAGCAAAGGCCAGCTTGCCGGAATTAATATTACTGAGAACACGCTTTAAAGAACTGAGCCCTTCAGCCTTCCCAACCACGGCAAATATCTATGCTCTGGCTGACCGCCCGCCAACTGGGACATTAGGAAGGGAGAAGGAGCATGTGACTTCCAGAGACAACCACAACGCCGACATCCTCTCATTCTGACTCTGAACAAGACTCACTGCAGCTCCTTCAAAAAAATAAAGTCCGTATTACATTCTAGACCACAAAATGCCTTCTGCAGAGTCCTAGACAGGCTCACCATTTATCACTACAAATGATGATCTAACAAAGCTCCAATGCCAAAAAAATTACAGATATGAAAACAGTGACTCAAATGCCTCTAGACAACTCACTTTACATTCTCTGTTCAAGTCATTTTTGTAAGTAATGTTGAAATTCTTTCTCATTGCCTCTGAATTCATTTGTGCACTGTATGCCAAACCCAGCTAAGCAATATTTTAATTTTGATATCTGAAAATCTACACGATTGATTTGTGACATGTACTATTTTTTTTTCCTTAGAGAAAAAGAAAATAATCAAAGAAAAAGTAATGACAAAAGCAACTGCCATTGACTTAAAATCAAGTCATGGCATACCTTAATTGGGACCCTTGCAGTTACAGTATCTGGCACATTATGTTTCTGAGCTTATGACAAGTGTAAAAACCATTTACAGCATAAAATCAACTTCTGAGTTGTCTTAGGTAAACCTGACAGATGGGAAGTCTCCTTTGGAAAACAGCAATAAGAGCTTTTAAAAGACGACTAATTGAAATATTTTATTCGTGTCTTGTAGGCAACCCAAGCTTCCAGGCATAATCACAATTCATCACATGCTTAGAGGCACTAATATTATGATTTAGTAATTTGTGACATTTCTAAGCTTATTATTTTATTTCTTTTCCCCTCAGCAAGAAGCTGTCATTGAGAAGTACTGAAGCCTGTTGCTTTACAGCAAGAAAGGTGCTCCTTTCCGGCTCACCTACCCATGCAATTCACAAATTCCTGCCACAAATCCACACACTTGTGTCAGTGTGATGTAAATCAAGATCATGACACTGAAATCCTACATGTTTAGATTAAGGAAAGCATCGCTTTAAAAAAAAATTCTCTGGAAATAAAAGATCAAATTCTCCTGTCTTTGTCAAGTCTTGGGAAAAATATGCTTATTTTCCTCTGATGAACAAGATTCAAAAGAAGGAAGGCATAATATGATTATTTTGGAGTTACTTTTATTTCTGATGCAGATGCAGGCCACTGCCTGTTTTGGAAGAATAGGTTTAACTTCCGGTGTAATTTTTTTGTTGAAAGGCCTCGCAGAGGCCAGAAGAAAGGGAATGTGGAGGGAAGGGAGGGCTGCTGGCTGATGAAACAAAACTCAGAGTCAGACTACGTTAGCACAGTTTGTGACCTCCCATTCTAAATGTGTAGGCTGTGTGCTTTCATGCATATACATCGTGCCTGATAATAACACGCTCTCTGTATCATAATTACAGTGACCACCATGAATCCGGGGTGGGATTCAGTCAATGCTTTATCACCAACTCACAGCCAAGTCTCCAGAATTTTTTCCATCCTCTCCTGGCTCAGGGCTCTCCAGGTACAAACGGGCAAAGGCAGCTCAACTCTGGAAGTGCCAGAAGCATCACAGACTAACATCACTGGTCGGTGCCTTTTCTGCAAAGACTTGCATTGCCTTTCCTCTGACTGCCCTGGCTCCATAAATCCTGTAATAAACCACAGGGGCACTGCACGGTGTGCAAGGCATCTGAGGAGGCCAGCAGGAGCCGTGATTGTCCCACAGGTCACAGGGACACTTCTCCATGGAGCCCAGGTCCCATCGTCTGGCCCATGGCTCTCCTGTCTGCTCTTCCCTGCGAGAGCTCGGGGCAGATTCGCAGGTGCGATGTGATGGTCCCTTCAGGCCCTGCTCGTGGGGATCCAGGCTTTTTTGGAGGTTTGTCATCTTTGACATCTTACTCTCTTTCTGAGGACTCACCATTCCCCAGCATCTATTCTGAACAATTATGTACTCCTTTGGGGTTTTGTACATAACATACCCTATGTACACACAACGCCTTCCTTGTCTCTTTCTGTGCCACCCTACGGACATGAGGTTTAATGAGTGTACAAAACACAAGATGAGAAATATTGCATCTACCAAGGATATAGAATGGCCTTTTCCTACACTTCAAATAGCATCCATTGCCATAGAAACTGAACTCTGGAGCTAAAACACACAGAGAGACAGTTAGTCAACCATACATGGGAGAAGGTACACCAAAAAAGGCATGTGAGCCAGAGGGGGCTCAGAGCTGGTTCTGAGACGGCCATTAGGACCAGCCCCAGACTCACGGTGAAAGAAATCAAATGAGTCTCCACCCTGTACCTCCCTGCTCACCTCTGAGCACTGCCCACCCCCTGTCGCCAGTCTTCCCACCCTTCTCGCAGGTAATTTGGCCTCTGGCTGCTTTATCTCTGGCCAATGCTACCAAACAATGAAAGTGTTGCTGAAAGAAGAAGGCACAGTCTGCATTGTCAAAAGCATGTAAAGAATAACTTTCATTACTGTTTTTTCTCATAACAAAAGTGTCATAAGTTCACTGTGGAAATCTTTTAAAATTCAGAGAAACTAGAATAAGAAAATAAAGCAAACATATGTCCCCGCCCCCAGAATGAATCTCCTCTCACAGAGAAGACCGGTGCCCGCCCGCCCTCCGCACACGCGTGCGTGGCAGGAGACAGCGCCGTCGCGGGGAGAAGACGCTGCCACTTTCTTACCACGTCCCTGAGCAGCTGCCTCAATCCCGCACCTCCACTTTCTCATTTCTAAAATGGGGATGATATTACTATATAATCCATGTGCTCATCTAGAGAGCTAATTCATGTGAAGAGCTTCAGAGGATGACTCAACATGGTAACTGCTTAACAAATGCGACCTTTTCTTGTTATTATTATAATTTATTGCTTTTACTTTTTTGGTTTTCACTTAGTATTCATTTAATATATCTTAACATCTTTTCATATGTTTTTCTAATTATAGAATACATGCAGTATGTGTGGAGAATATACACATAACAATGACACGGGTGCGCGCTTAAACAAGAGGACTGTTTCTGTGGACAGACATGCTGCGTGGCTCATGCCGCATATAAACTGGACCCACACTTGAGCATTCCAACTAGGGTTTTAATTCCTTTAGAGAATGCCCAGGTCTGGCGAGGAGCTGGAATTAAACTTCTGGAGGATAGCTGTTGGTTGAGACCTTAATCCCTGCCCGTGACAGAAGCTGAAATATCTCTGCCCAGCATCTGAGACTGTGGCCAAAATCATGCGCCTCTGGAGGAAGGAGGCAGAGGCGCTTCGCAAGGATCTGGGATTTGGAACGCTGCATCTGTGCAGGCTGAAAGCCCCGAGCTGCTAGCAAGACTGCCCCAGGGCCACATTCCCAGTGGGGTGAGAAAACATCATGCCTGCCTGGGAAGGAGGCCCACTAGTGTGGGAGGATATATTCACACAGAATGGTACTCAACCAAGATGGCAAAGCAGATGAAGAATTTCACAGCCACGGTCAGGAACCAGCAGATTAATAGAAACATGAAAAATGAAGAGAAAGGGAGTTCCCTTCATAGCTCAGAGGTTAACGAACCCAACTAGGATCCATGAGGATGCGGGTTTGATCCCTGGCCTCACACAGTGGGTTAAGGATCTGTCATTGCTGTGAACTGTGGTGTAGGTGGCAGACGTCAGATCCCACATTGCTGTAGCTATGATGTAGGCCTGTGGCTATAGGTCTGATTTGACCCCTAGCCTGGGAACCTCCATATGCCACAGGTGTGGCCCTAAAAAGCAAAAAAAAAAAAGGCAAAGAAAGAAAAATGTCAACTGAGAAATCTGGAAAGGGTACTCCAACAAGTATGCACAAAATATTCAGGTGATAATGGATATTCAACATACAACAGCAAGGAGTGATAACAATGGGAAAAAAATCAAGTGCAAATTCTGGAAATTAATGATATAATGATTTTTTTAATAATTCAACAGATGTGAAGAATAGCCAGCTGGACACAACTGAAGATATAACACAGAACACAAGTTAGAAAGATGAATAGATGGAAAATACACAGAATTGTCAAAGGATTTTAAAGATCGACTGAGAAACTTTTTTTTTTTTTTTTGCTTTTTAAGGCTGTACCCACTGCATATGGAAGTTCCAGGCTAGGGGTCAAATCAGAGATGCAGCTGCCTGCCATAGCCATAGCTGCAGCAACACAGGATCCGAGCCTCGTCTGCAACCTACACCGCAGCTCACGGCAACGCCGGACCCCCGACCCACTGACTGAGTCCAGGGGTGGAACCTGCATCCTCATGGATACTAGGTTAGATGCATTTCCGCTGGCCACAATGGGAACTCTGAAAACTGAGCAAATATACGAGAGGGAAACACTTAAACCGAAAAGTCAAAAAATTTCAGGATTGGAGAAACTCATGGACATTCTAGCAGAAATATCATATCATGTGCTCAGCACTTACAAAAGCTTAAAATCCACACCTGCACCCATCATTGTGAACCTACAATGAACAAAGGATGGAGAGATTATATTTTAGAATGTATTATGGGGAAAAGAAAGATTATCTACCAAAATAAATACATAAAAGCACTGCAGTATGTGACACTTGGTTTCTCATCAGTAGTGAAGGGTGCAGAAGCCAAAGGGGAAGCAGATATCTTCAAGTGCTAAGGGAAGATAACTGCAAATGAGGAATTCTTTAGCGGAATAAAAAGTATTTTCACATATTCAAGGGTGAGA
>PVHT021183707.1:1527333-1542727 GCA_004024745.2 Catagonus wagneri
CGCCCTCCACCTCCTCCCTCCCCCAGCATCGACCAGGGAGGCGGGTGTGGAGGCAGAGGCCTCGAGGAGCAGCTGGAATGGCGTTTCCAGGCCCACACCTGGACAGTCACCCACAGCTGGAGTGCAGGCCCTCTGAGCAAGAAACGGAGCCACTGGATCTCAGAACCGACCTGCCGTTCTGCATTAGCGAGTCCATCCCAAAATACACACCGCAGAAAGGAGACCTCATTACGGTGTCTCCAGATCAGGCCTGGCCCCTGTGCTTAGAGACACCTATAGGAACACCTAAAGGAAGAAGGCGAGGAGCACACACAAAGAGTGTTTCTGGAGAGAAAATAGAAAGAGAAAAATCCAAAATATTCAGCCCCAGTAATAGTAAGGGCCCTTCCAGCCCTGAACTGCACTCTGTGTCCAGTAACCTGAGGTGTACGAACCTGTAAACCTGCCCGGGCCCTCCACCCAGAGCCATGCCCGCAGGCTGGCTGAACTCTCTCCAGGAGGAGGAGGAGAAGCTCCTGTGCTTTATCACGGAACTACAAATCACTGGAATTAACTGGGAAATTTAAACTAGGGAGAAGCAGAGGAGTGGAATGAAATCACACGTAGTGCTGCACAGCACTTGCTGCTGGGAGGTCTGTGGTCCCACTTCGTGGCCTTGGCCGAGAAGACCTCAGCGGGGCAGAGGGCCACCTGGGGAGCAGGGAAGGGCCAAACCCAGGGCTGGTCGCCTCCTGGATGAGAGAAGGGGAGTCAGTGTGTGCTATTTGTCTTCTTACAACATCGCTGTTGAATCAACCTGATATTCTCCTGTGAGATCCATCTGGAACGTGTACAAAGGAAACACGCTCTTGACTGAGTTATTAATGAAAAGACAGATTGACACCATTACAGTAATAGGATTTATTTCCAAGTGCGGTCATGTTTTTTTCCACAGAGTTTTGGCTGTCTGAAGGCTAAATATTCACAGGCATGTCTGCTGATAATATTAAAACAGCCTCTGATTCTGTCCTATTAGGGGATTTAAGCATTCTACTCTTATGAGCCAGCATTTAAGGAAACCTAAAGTGTGGTGCCTATCAACTTTAATCAGCCATCAGAGCTTGTCCTGATAAAAACTGGCTTCTAGGGTGCATAATTAAATGGGCATATACGGAAGCCAAAAATGCTTATGTTTTTCCTTGAAAATAATATTGTAGTGATAGAAATGCAATATCCTTAATTCCACAGCTCACAGACACTTAGAACAGCAGTGCACATGCCCTTTGAATAAATGGGAGGAGAGTTACTGTTTTAATATCTTCAAAATTTTTGCACGTCTGACAAATTCAAAATGAATTCAAACCTTTCCTAGAAAGAAAAATCTGAAAGGTTATTTTTCATCAATAGGAGCAGACATACTATTTTTGCACTCCAGACTAGAATAGTATAGAAATGAACAGCAGAAATCTGTAATGACTAAAAATGTAACCAGAATAAAAACACATTGCATTTCTTTACCTCTCGTGGGGTCGAATTTGGTAAGAGAGGAGGAGAGACCGAGACTACCAGGTAAGGATACGCTCTGCTTCTCACTCACAGACACAGGCAGGGCATGAAACGGGGCAGGCAGGGAGCCCCACGCTGTGCCGGGGGACACGTGACGGTGCAGCACAGGAGTAACTCCCGCCGGGAGGAGGACATCCGCGGGCGCCCTCAGCCTGAGTTGTGCTCCCTTTCTGCCCAAAGCTAAGACGGGCTACACACACTTTCCTGCCTCAGAAAACCTGGAACCATGCTCAGCTAACGATGCCAAGAGAAGCAGCATTTTGTGGCACACAGAACAGAGGCGGTGACCCTACGTTCAAGCACTGTCCAGACAAGTAGGAACAGCTCGTCGTTCACCGCCAGCTCCATGTGGGTAAACACGACTGAGCGACGGCGTGGCAGCGCTGGAGCAGAACACCTCCCAGGGGCTGGAATTCGCCAGCTCAAGTGCCAAGCAGGGTCAGGAGGAAAAGGAACAATAGAATCCCAGCTGGTGGCCTCCGAGAGAAGACGGGGACAAGCCTGGGACCCCGGCTGACCAGAAGAGGAGCACGGCTGTCCAGCACCTGCTGGTTACTGCTCTGGGGCAGGAAACACTGCCTGAGGTCACCCGGTGTTTCACAAGAAACAGGAAATTTTCATCTTAGGTGAAATACTCTCATTAACTGTTAACAAACAGTTCACATTTAAAAAATATTACGTGGGACCCAAAATATATACGTGTTCAGGCCCCCACCCTACCCCCTGCTTCTGATCTCTGCCTTGAAGTATGAAAAATAAAGACCCATAAAGACTCAATTATAGAAAAGTCTCTGCAGCTACGCTAAGGCCATGAAACACAGGGGGATAATTCTATGAAAATGGCACAAAACAGGGCCAGAGGAGGACACAGAAAGTGTGATGAAAGAAGAGGAGCTGTCCGGATAAGATGCGTGCATTTCCGGCAGCCTCATACGAGCCTCGTGAAAAACATATGCAGCTACCGTTAGGCACAGCATTCACTTGTTAAATATGTACACACATAACCACACACAATTTACAGTCCATCACTTACCCTGGGATTTGTAACTCCAACTAATTCTTTCTGTTGTCTACATAAAACCTTTAATTAATAATAAAATTATTTTTGCTTCATATATTTTTACAGACATGACTAATATCCAGTTAAAAATCCAACAGCAAACTGTAGCCAAGATGAGGTGTCTGGAGGGCTGGCCAGAGGAGACCTTCCTCCCTGGAAACTTGGGTGAGCAAGGCGATCCCGGACACCTCACATTCAAGAGATCCACTGCACTGGAATTTAGGAACAATGGGAAAAGACACAGGGCTTCTGACATCTGAAGTCATTTTCCCTAAATTGCTATTATGTGTTTAAGACAATCTCACAGGCTCAGAGGAACGTTAACTCTTTTTAAAAGAACATTCATATTTATCTTCATTTTAATGGAGACATGCAGTGTTTCATTTTAAACAGTGTAACGGTAGATAATGTGGGGCTCTTTAAGGGCAAGGCTGTAATATCAGAGTTTGTACAAAGTTTTCAATACCGGCTGAGAATCAGGACCCTCTGGAGAGCGCATGAATGCGGATGTCGCAGGCACACAGGTGGACTCTGCAGCCACTGGCATCACGGCCAAGAGAACCGCAGCGGGCAGCGAGAAGAGAAAGGGCCAGCTGCTCATGGGCCTGGAGACACCGGACATCGCTCAGTGCTGCCCCAGGCTGTGAGCTGGGGGGCCGGGATGAGAAAGAGGGCGTGCTCGGCGCTGAGATGGGGGGGCCAGGATGAGAAAGAGGGCGTGCTCGGCGCTGAGCTGGGGGGCCGGGATGAGAAAGAGGGCGTGCTCGGCGCTGAGCTGGGGGGGCCGGGATGAGAAAGAGGGCGTGCTCGGAGCACGGCTTTTTGGAAGACTGGTTCATGGCGTAGTTGAGGTACGCATTCCCGGGGCTTTCAGTCAAGTTCTCATGTGTTTTTCATCCGTGGCCTCGGGGATCCCCCAGTCTGACTGTCCCCAGTGATCTACGGTCACACCCTGAAAAGCCCTCCACGGAGGCTCCGGAGGCCCAGTCAGGCCGTTCCCCAGAAGGAGCAGAGTGGGCACAGCCTGGTGCGCAGAGCGTCTGGGCAGGGTTAGGAGTGCTGGACGAGGCCCGGACCACCTCCCAGCTCCGACGTGCGGGCTCGGTGCAGCCGGGAAGGGCCTCCTGGCAGCGCCTCCACTCAGCCCCAGGCGCCAGCAACGCGTTCTCTTCCTCAAGTCCTATGAGCCAATACAAGGGAGGTCTTTTTTTTTTTCTTTTTAATTAAAGCGGTAATACAGGTTTTAAAATAGAGCTGGCTTTGAAGTGTCAGTCATACCCCACCTGTATCACCCTGAACGTGTCAGCCGCCCTCTAGGCCGGCATCCTTCTGTGCACAGGACACTTCTCTAAGCAGACCACAGATAAGAGCCGTTCCCTCTTCCTAAGAGCTCTACTATCCAGTGGGAAATCGGTCAATTTGTTTGGAGAAACATGCTTTTAAAATTTTAAACATATAGTGATATTAAAGAAATAAGATTCTATCTCACCAGGAACACACCTCAAAAATACAAGGGATTCATGGGTTAACTTAAAAGAATCAAACATATCTTCAACAGGGCATAAATTCGAAGTGCAGACCCTTCCCCCACCCTGTACCAAAATCTGTCCCCAAAGTGAAAGCCTGCTCTGCCCACGGGGAGGGGTGATGGATAAAGGTGCACATGCCCCCACTCATACGCCCTTTCTTTAAACCACAACAGTTATCCATCTTAAATAAGAATGTATTTATTTGAAGAACAGATTTGAAAGACTCAGACCACCCAATGTCAAGACTTAACGAAGCGACCACAATCAACACAGTGTGGTACTAGCCTAAGGATGAAAAGTAGACGACAGAAACCTGACAGAGATTCTAGAAACAGACCTTACAAGGGTGCCTGGATGCTGCAATGCGGAAGGCAAAGTCTTCAACCAGCAGTGCTGAAGAACTTGACCAACGTGACCTCAAATGCTGCCTCGCACCACAGAGGAAACACATGAGCTGAAATCATAAAACTTCTGTAGGGAAACCTACGGATGTCCTCTTATCCTGAGGTAGGCAAAGATTTCATACACAGGACACAAAAAAGTACCAGCTGAAAGGGGGAAAAAAGAATAAAATGAACTTCATCAAAATTAAGTCTTAGGAGTTCCTGTTGTGGCTCAGTAGTAATGAACCCAACTACCATGAGGACTCAGGTTCAATCCCTGGCCTCGCTCAGTGGGTTAAAGAGTTTTTCGCATTGCCATGAGCTGTGGTGTAGGTCACAGATGAGGCTTGGATCCCACGTTGCTCTGGCTGTGGTGTAGGCCGGCAGCTGCAGCTCTGATTTGACCCCTGGCCTGGGAACATCCACAGGCCATCGGTGAGGCCCTAAAAAGACACACACACACACAAATAATAAGTCTCCTTTGCATCAAAAGTTAAGAAAGTGAAAAAGTAAGCCAAAGACTGGGAGACTATGCCATGATACATATATCTGCAAAAAGACTTCAATCCACTAACAATAAAAATACCGTACACAGAGAGAGAGAGAGAGAGAGAGGGATGGAGGCAGGGAGGGAAAGAGAGAAAGTGCAAAAGGCCTGAAAATTGAGATAAATATCCAATAAACACACTAAAAGGGGTTCCACATCATTAGCCATCAGAGAGATGCAAGAATGTGAGCGTGTAAAATGGTACAACCACTCTGGAAGCAGTTTCTTACACAGTCAAGCACACTCCTACTCTGTGATCCTGAAAGTTCATTTACAGGTATTTGCCCAAAAGAAATGAAAACAAGTGTCCACAAGACACTTGTACAAGACTGTTTAGGACAGTCTTTATTCGTAAGAGCTCCAAAGTGAGAACAATCCACATTTTCATCAGCAGGAGGACGGAAGAACTGTTTGTGATCATACCACGGATCACTGATCAGCAATAAAAAGAAGGAACGGCTGATACATGCAACAAACACAGAGGAACCACAAAAATATGTTGATTACCAAGGTGGACAAAAGTGGAAATGTTCCATATGATCTCATTTATAGGAACGTCAAGAACAGACAAAATGAATTTTGATGATATAAATCAAAATAGTTGTTGCCAACAGAGGCTGGAAATTTACTGGAAGGGAACAGAGAATGAGGTTCTGAGGTGATGGAAATGTCCTGTATCTTGAGTAGGTTCCTGGTCATGGGCGTAAATATTCACCAGAATACATGGATTTTACATTTAAGATCCGTGCATGTCATTGTACATAAATATTAACCTCAACTCAAAAAAATATTTCAGGTAAACCCTTCCATATCAAGGCAAACAAATCAACTCTGTTGGTTAAAGCACTTTAAAAACACCTTCTAATAATAATCAGGAGTTGGTTTAGAACCAAGGATGATCGAATCCTCTCCAAATCTGATTCTATGAATTTCTACACTTCACTCCATTTGATTCCTTCAGAGCATGTGATGTTTTCAGATTTCTGTGACTATGGGGTAATGTCTTGTAAAAATTTACCTCATTCTTAAACTGGTTGTCACCTTAGATTCAGGCAAATACACGCTAGGGAAATACGTAAATTCATTTCAATTACACCTCCTCCACCTCCTCTGATATATCTGTCTTGGCCGCAGGATGGAACTAGAAAATTAGTTCGACTGCGCCTGCGTGTTACATTTAGAGAGATGTAGTGGGACTGAGGGGAAGGGACCGATGCAGCACCACAAGGTAAGTCAGGAACCCAGCTCAACGCTGCTGAGGGAGCGTGGCTTCTGGCATGCTTCTTAAGCTATATTTTAAGCATAGAGACTTGTTTAATTTCAGGTGGGTGAGGTGAGGAAACGCATGGGAGGCCAAAAGAAGATTAATAAAAGTGAGAACAAAATAGAAACTGCCAAGTCAGGGCAGCTGTGTGCCAGTATGAATGGAATTACAGTAATCATTTGGATGAGTTGGAGGCCAAAGATAAAAGCACAGTAAATTTCCAGAAAACTAGAGTAGAAAGAGAACCGTTCTAAATTAAAAAGCTACAGAAATCACAAATTTGGAATAAAGGCTACTTATTTTCTATTAAGCACATATATATATGTATATATGTATACCCACACACATATCTATATCTATATATATAGATATCTTTTTTTTTTGTCTTTTGTCGTTTTTAGGGCCGCACCCTCAAGATGTGGAGGTTCCCAGGCTAGGGGTCTAATCAGAGCTACAGCTGCCGGCCTACACCACAGCCACAGCAACGTGGGATCTGAGCCACATCTGCAACCTACACCACAGCTCACAGCAACGGAGGCCGGGGATTGAACCCACAACCTCATGGTTCCTAGTTGGATTCGTTTCCGCTGAGCCACAACGGGAACTCCTAAGTGTATATATTTAACACTCATTTAACCTAAGGCTCTCATTATTTTTGTTTTACATATAAAACCATTTTATACACTTGCATATAATTCATAATTATATATTGTACTATATGTAATTATATATATACAACATATAAAGTTTTTTTTAATAACAATGAATTTTATTTCAATTATAGGTGTACAAAAAATCATCACAAGTCAATTTGATAGATTTTGTGTCCCAAACCCACAGTGCATCCCCCCAACCCCCAGATTGTCTTATTTGAAAAACCAAGGTTTTCCAAAGTCTGTGAGTCATTGTCTGTTCTGCAAAGAAGATCATTGTTCTTTTTTAGTTTCCACATGTAAGCAGTAGCATTGGGTGTTGCTGTCTAATTGTCTGACTGGTTTCACTTCGCATGATAATTTCTAGGTCCATCCACGTTGCTATAAATGTTGGTATTTCATTCCTTTTAATGGCTGAGTAATATTCCATTGTGTGTATGTACCATATCTTCCCTATCTACTCCTCTATGTAACTTTCTTGTTTTATATGTTTTTTTACATTCTTATTGATATTATATATACATAAGTCACCCTAAAGTTATACTCAGCCTTTGATTTTTCCAAGTGCTTTTTTCTCCCACAGTGAGCTTAGTGTTTTTGTAACCATGATAACATGCCTTATAATACCTTTTTTTTTTTTTTGACATTCTGTACTAAGGGTTGGCTGAGAAGATATAGTAAAAACCATCTTCCATTTGATTATGTAGATCCATCTTCTTTCAGATCTAAGGGATTTTTAAAAACCCATCCGGGATTATCTGTATTGCAAAGACCTTGCAGGGATATGATAGTTTTCTGGATGTAGGAGTTTCACTCTGAAACAGTTTCTGAGGGAATGGATGACAAGACATTACCTGCTAGAGTTTAAAAGGACATGCTGTAACTGTCTCCTTCATGTCAGAATTGTACCAGAAGAGAAGGAACACTTTCTGCTCAATGGAGCCAGCAGATCAGCATTTGGTACAAGTTTAGAACATTTCTGAAAAATTCTATTATACATGTGGACGACAAAGACACCAGTTGAATAAAATGAGAAAATGATAATACTCTCTTATCTTGATATCTTCCCTCTGAATCTAAAATATAATTCAATAGAGGAGAGGTGAAAACACGTTATGAGGCAGGAGATGGCTCTTTGCCAGTTCATCCTGAAAACAAGCATTCTCTGCCCAATGCTGTCATTTTTCATAAGCAGTGATAATGAGTCAGAGGCTTCGTCTGGATCTCCTGAATAACTGACCAGTGATTATAAATCAAGATGGCTAAACTTGAGCTGTTTTGTTTAATTTTTTAGTAAAGAAACCTTTGGAAAACAGTAAATTAAACAATAAGATATATGAAGACTGCAACAAACAACATCACCATGAAATCCCCAGGAGCAATGCAAACATCCTTTATTTTATTGCATTTTATTTTTGCTTTTTAGGGCTGTACCTACAGCATATAGAAGTTCGCAGGCTAGGAGTCAGATGGTAGCTACGCCACAGCCACAGCAACACAGGATCCGAGCTGCGTCTGCAACCTACATACACCACAGCTCATGGCAACGCTAGATCCTTAACCCACCGAGCAAGGCCTCATGGATACTAGTCAGATTCGTTAACCGCTGAGCCACGAAGGCAACTCCCCAAACATCTTTTAATCTGGACTTTGCCATGCTGTGTATTGTGAGGATCATACAGAATATGCTGAGAAACTGGAAAAATTCCAAGTTACCTTTAGTAAACGGCACTGTTAGGGCATTCACAATAACTGCATTCTACTTAAACACTTTCCAAACTTGAAAATGTGGTTTGTTTTATTATAAAAAAGAACATATCACAGTTTATAACACATCTCTTTTCCTAAAATTCTGTTCCATGTTAATGAATCAAAATATACTCCAAAATCTGTTTTGAAATGTAAAGTGCCAAGTTGCTGTGTAATATTCCCAAGTCACAGAGATGGAAAAACATGAGTAAACACTAAACTCTAGTTAACAAACAGAACTTGTTTTTAACTTATCACCATAGTTGAATAAACCAGATCTGATGGACAACGCACCTTACTACATTAAAATATTTTCTTAGTTTCATACATTAGCTTTCAGTAAGAAATGAAACCATTAAATTTCAACGGTAATAGAAAAAAGAACAAAGTAGAGCCAGATTTAGGCCCATCATGAGTGTGGTGTTCCAGAAACCCAAGCACCTCCCGTTGTCGCCTGCCTCTGTCTGAACACAGGAAACAAGAAAGGCCACCTTTGTGGGGGAAGGCGGCGCAGCCCCAGCAGCAGTGCCTGGGAGGGGAGAGCCGAAAAGGAGAAGGCAGGGCCTCCACGGACACCAGGACCGGCACTGCCTCTGGGTGACACGTAAGAGGCAGGCGTCCCGTCCCTCCCTAGTGTGAATTCTGGCTACGTCCACCAGCATACAGTGATGCTCTTAAAACCCGGCCAGACACTTCGGGCGCCCTCCAGATATTCCCGTCCCATTCCTTCTAATCCAAAGCACTTCAGCAAGCACTTAGCTCGAAGGAAAGTGATTCTTAACCAGGCTTTAAGGAGACAGACTACATCCATTATAAATGTGCCTAAACCACGGCACATGCCAATAGATCTTTGCGATCCAAGAGCTCTGAAGGATTCACTCCTTAGTCAGACTTTTCCAAGTACGAATTTTCAAACACAAACATGTGATACTCAATTTAATTCCTTTTGTTGAGCCTCATTTCCAATAAATGAAAGAAACCTAATCTCAGCCAGTTCTGGATGATCTCAGCCAGTTTTAGCTGGGACTCCGTCCACATTTCAGGGACACATGGAACAGCCAAGTGGGGAGTGGGGAGGAGGGACCTGGGCTTCTCACAGCGTCGCTGCCCATGCCGGTACCGGGCGGGGCCCCCGTTCTGCCGTATCTCCAGCCACGGGGTCACACAGACCGCTGTCCTCAGCGTGGCAAATGCAGCCCTCCCTCCTGAACCACCAGGGAACTCCGACTGCTTGTACAACAAGGGCGATCTCTCTTTGCCGACCCCCTGCCCAGACGCAGCCCCGGATGGGGTGTCAGGGCGGCAGGGTGAAGGCCTCCCCCAGAACACACACTGACATCTAATCTAATCCTTCTCCCCCTCCCTCCTTCTCCTCTGTCTTTTTCTTGGGGGCAAGGAGTTTTCAGCTTCTCTGCTGAGGGGAAACGAGTTCTTAATAACCAGATGCCTATCTCTGATTTAAACGCCACGGGTCCTGACTGTCTAAACACCCTCCAAGGAGCAGACACATAGACGAGTAGGTACAGTGAAGACCTCTGCTTTAACAAGGGGACAGGAAGCCTAGGACCCTGCAGGGACCAGCTTCAGGGACGCACCTTTACCTTCCCTCTGGGACCCCAGGCGGTGACCACCAAGGCAGCAAGTTCACAGTGACCCCTCGTAGGGAGACACCAGCAGGGAGACGCTGTGCCCAAAGCTGCACACGCATCTCCAAGGTTCGCTCCAGCCCTCTGCGCCCTCCTGCGGCCCCTTCCGGAGAGTTTCTAACAGTGCCCCACCCCGTTTTCGCCCCCAGGCTATAATCCAGAAGGTCGGCCCTGCTACGGCCATGTTCACGACCATGTCCACACCCGACCGCAATCTGACCTCTCAGAACTGAGCTTGGCTGTTTAGAGTCAGAAGCCAAGATCTTGCTTTCTGAGTAGGTGACCACTGAACGTCCAGCACACCCGTCCAGAGTCGTACTTCTTCCCCACAAATCTTCGTGTCCCCGAGTCTGTGTCTCACTCCAAGCCCCACACTCGAGGAGGGGGGAGGTGTCCTGCAGAGGGCTCTCTGAGAGGGCGACACGACACAGGGGAGGCACGAGGCTCCGTCAGGAGCCGCAGGCCTCGGGAGGGAACCCAGACGCTCGAGCTCCCCCTCTGGCCTGGGCTCACTATCCTTCTCCCCGGGACAGCGCTCCACTCCCCTCCCCGCGCCCCCAGCCGCACGTGCTCTTCCATGCGCCAGTTCCTCTGTGCTTCCAAGGCAGGTGCTGGGTTACAACACGGATTCTAACCCCGCAAGGCATCCTCACTGTGGTGCTGATTCCTGCACTTCTAGGCCTCAACTGGGTGGTCCGAGCAAAGAGGGGCTCTCAGCTGAGCCCAAATCTTTGGGCATCAGAGGGTCTCTCTCCAGCTGTGGACCCCTCCCAAGGCCTCTTACCAGGTACGAGGTGTCTCTGTGGTCACTTTCCCCTGGAAAAGCCCACGCTCTCTCTGTGCAGCACAAAGAGAAGGGCCCCTGGGCCCACGGTCCAGGTCACCCCTTCCAGGCTGGCCAGGCCGGCGTCCCCTCTGAAGCCCAGGCTCCAGCGGGCCCCCAGCCTCCCCTTCCCGACCCTCCAGGTTAGGACTCTGCGCAGCCCGACAGCTGACGGCAGACCCCCGCCGCGGAGTTTCAGGAGCTGCGCTGCTCTCCAGAAGGACCCCGGGCGACCGAAGCTCAGGGGCGCAGGTTAAACTCCTGTGAAGACCCCAAGCGGGGCCGTGCCTTCTTTCTGTTCTGTGGGACACACTTCAAATCTTCTAGAAGTGTAAAGCATTCAGCAGTATTTTTTTTGAGCTACAGTTGATATACAATATTATATTGATTTTAAGTGTACAATACAATGATTCAAAAATTTTATAGATTAGACTCCATTTACAGTTATTATAAAACAGTGCATTCCCTCTGCTGCACACTACTTCCTACAGCTTATTTATTTCCTGTAGAGTAGCTGGTGCCTCTTAATCCCATTCAGCAGTATTTTTAGATGCAGCTCACAGCAGTCTCATCCTTTTTCTTCCATGTCCCAACTCTGCCGTGCGGTCGTGGACGTTGCCTGAACACCAGCCCTCATTCTAGTCTAGGGCTTTCGTCAGCTCAGGAGAGGCGTGCAGCCCACAAAGAATCTGACAGATCCCAGGTCTGTCAGGCACGAGTATCAGGCCATAAAATCCAGGGGCAGGAGAACTATCTTTTAATTTCTCCGTAATTACTTTGAATTTCTATTTAGAGGCTCCATTCTCCCAGTGGTAGAACCACCTCTAGCCCCAAATCATGGCATTCCTAGTCTCCTGGAGCTCAAACACAGCATGAGGAACAGAATTTGGCTCCAGCTTCCACTACCAGTACATAAAAATAGATAAAACCCTACAAAGAAGAATGTTAGAAAAAAAAATCTCTTTTCCGTCTATTGGCATGTAGTGAGCTACATGAGATATTTAAAAAACAGAAGGGGACTGGGGACCAAGAGGGTTCAAGTAAACGCGAGCTAACTTCCATACACAGCAAACAACCTGAAAGTGGTGTTAGAGGAAAACACAGGATATATTAGACATGTAAGATACGTGCAACATTTTCCTCCTGAGTGAGTTGGTTATTAATAGGAAAGTAGCAAATCATGACCAAAATAATTAGAATAGATTGCTGCCTCAACCTGGATCATTACCACACCGACAGACCGCTAATACAGGTCAAGTCAGAGCAGAAGGACAGCCACTGCGAGTGAGAGAACAAAGGTTACCACGTGAGGTTCTCGCCCATCCTGCTACGAGACGACGTCCTACTAGCACGGTGTCACAGACATCTCAACGTGTGCCTGCTGGAGGGACTGGGCCCAGGGGCCCTGGGTGAGGGGAGCCGGGCACGGCCAGCGCCCGCGGGGATCTGTCATCCAGGCCCAAGAGGAGGAGGAGGGGGCGATGACGGACAGGGTGCAAGGCGACCTGGCCTCAGGTGGCCACGGGCTGAGAGGCTGAACTGGGACTGGCTCTCCCCGCTTTCCCTCGACGGCTCCACATGCTTCTCCCCAAGGTCCTTCCCGTGGAACACAAGTCCCTTGAGATCCTCCCTGAAAAGCAGCGAGGCAGTCAAACCCACCTAGTACTCTCTTTGGCAACAAGGACCTGGGAGAACTGGGTGGAGTGGCCGTGGCAGGAAAACCCCTGCATCACTTTCTTTTTCTTTTCCAGCCCAGTGTTGTTTGCCTGGTTCCTTTTATTAGCATCCTGAAGAACTGACACCCTGAGCACCAACACTGTAAATGCTGGTTAAATCAACTTCTCAAGACATAGAGGCAAATCTTTCTCTTTTTTTCAGTAAGTAAAGAGACTGGATCTCTCATCTTCGTCCAGTTTTACTTATAAAATTGTGAGCAGAGTGAGGCCCAGTGGCTGTTATTATGAAGGTCACCACCTTAGTTGCTTCCGGTTTTGGAAACTAGGGGTAAAGCTTCTCTAAACCACCACATGCTGATTTCCGCGGGACCTAAGTTTTCAGGAGAGCGACTGCCGGGTTCACGCGGTAAGACTCTATTTTCAGTCTTGTAAGAAACCGCCAAACTGTCTTTCAAAGCAGCTGCAGCACTGTGCGTTCCCAGCAGTGAATGAGGGTTCTGGGGGCCCCACAGCCCCCCCGGGACGTGGTGATGTCGGAGCACTGGATTCTGGCCCTTCTGCCGGGGGTGTAAGAGAAGAACCTGTGCAGTGATGATATCCAGCACGCGAGCAGGGCTTAGAAGGAGAGCCTTCTCCTACTTGGCTGGGGAAAGCGTAAACCGGCACAGCCTTTGCATACGGAATGTGGCCACGTGTATCAAAGGCCACATACTCACGTGCGCTGACTCGGGAATTCTGTCCCCGGGAAGCTAGCTATAAGAACAGTGTGTGGGCATCGATATCTTTTACGGAATCATCTATAAGAGCAAAAAAGATGGATATAACCTAAATGTTTCAAGAGATTGATGAAAATATTTATTATACAATAATGATAAAACCTGGACCGCCATTATAAGACATATTGTGGAAGAATATTTAACTGTTAAGTTAAAAAGATAGGTTATATTTCAGAATGACCCATAATACATTATAGAATGCGATTATTTTGATATGATGAGATTATGTAAGATTTGAGGATTTTTATGTTTTTTTTCCCCTCTATCTTCCAAATTTTCAACAAATAACTATGTCTTAAGAAATTTAAAAAGCACATCAGACTCGGGCACAAAAGAGGATTTAGACAGACCACTATCATTGACCGCTATTGCCACTGTGATAGCTTTCACAAAAAAACAAGCCTCTTTTGATATTCTGGTCATATTTAAAGAGCTATTTTTGATTCCTTGTTTGAGGATTGGGTTATAAAATCCTTAAAGAAAAGTGAAGTTTGTGTGGCCCAACACAAGACTGACTCAAACTCGGGTGTTTAGCTGATCTATGACATTTTAGGGCAGTTTAGAAATTTCAAAAAAAAAAAGCAATACAAGACTAATGCAAGTGAAATTCACCTTGGATGTTTTCTATTTCAAATATGACATATTTTTGCCACACTAGCAGGCTGCTTGGAAAGAAGATGAAACATTTTAAAATAAAGAAATCTTTATTTTTTTTTAATCAAAATAATCTCTTTCATTTCAGCCTGTTGGAACCCACAGTTAAACCATATAGCTGCCTAAGGAAATCCCAGAAAAAGGAGAGAAGAAACAGCAGCTGACTTAGGATTAAAGAGTAAAGAAATGAAGGCAGAAATAAAGGTGCATGCCTCTTCCTACTCAGCAAGCACCTCTTCCTTCAGCTACCAACTCATACCCACACACAGCACTTACAGGCAGTTGATCTCCAGTTATCCTGCCTTCTGTCTAAAATGGTTTTTCTTCTAGAATCCCAGTAAGTCACATGAACAGCTGCACCAAGTTGTTATGGCAACAGGAATTTTTTTAAGTAAATTAATTTCCCTACAAGGTGTTTTTTTTTTTTTTTTTTTTTTTTGCTTTCTAGGGTTGCACCCGCGGCACATGGAGGCTCCCAGGGTAGGGGTCTAATTGGAGCTACAGCTGCCAGCCTATGCCACAGCCACAGCAATGCCAGACCCAAGCTGCACCTGCGACCTACACCACAGCTCACAACAATGCCGGATCCTTAACCCACTAAGTGAGGCCAGGGATCAAACCTGCAACCTCATGGTTCCTAGTTGGATTCGTTTCTGCTGCACCAGGATGGGAACTTCTAGAAGGTGTTATTAAGACGAGGTGAGGGGGCCTTCTTGTCGGCCTTTCTGTCGGCAAGAGCACAAAGTACCCCCGCCCGCGCCCCCAAACTGCCAAGAGCAGCACCTGAAAGGAAATCTCTTGATTTGATGACTCTGATCGTCTTTTCACAGTGCTTACAGGAAAATTACCATAAATTGTGTTGGTTTCATTGCAAGTTTGCATACTCCATCTTAATCCTCCACAAAATGATGAATGAAAGTTATGTGTCATTGGCCCACTGGTCTCTGAACAACAAAAGGAATTTGGAATTCAGTTTCCTGTGTGGGCTGACAATACCTTCCTAAAGAGTTTACATTACATGAAGTTCTGACTTCTGATTTCAGAAAAAGGGGCTAGAAAAAGTCTGTGACATAAAATAACACTGGAACC
>PVHT021183707.1:1543727-1556735 GCA_004024745.2 Catagonus wagneri
TCCCCTCTCTCTCTGTCAGGAAAGACAGGGAAATTTTAAAGCCTCGCAAGCTGCCATAGAGGCACCAGCAGCAGGAAACTAGCCAAGAAAAAAAGGGTCGTTGTGCCATTTTACTTCTCTAATGAGCATGCAGCCTCCAGATCTCTAATCTTTTTTCTTAGAATCGACCCTGGTCATCTGTCCTTATTAAAATATGTACTCAGCAGTTCCCTGTGGTGCAGTGGGTTAAGGCCTGGTGCTGTCACTGCAGCAGCTCAGGTCTCTGCTGTGCCATGGGCTTGATCCTTGGCCTAGGAACTTCCACCAAAAAAAAAAAAAAAAGAAATCGTACTCACCATATTGTAAATCTAAAAAAAAAGCTAATGTGAAATGACCTGAAAAAGAACCAAATCAGTAGGAAAAAGGGTTATTTCCTATCAGTATCTGCACACATTTAAAATAAATAAAATTATGTTAATATTCCTCACACCCACATCTTTTGTCTCTGTAGTGTATACAGAAGTCAAGTTGAAATACTGTGTTTGCACATGAACCGTCAAATGTTATAAACCAACGTTATTCAAACAAATAACTCCCCAAACAAGTGGTCTAAGGACCTGGAGAGAAAGCGGTTTTCCGAGCCATGTCTCTGAAGCAGGGTGCAGTCACATCCCCCAGCCCCAAGAAACAGTCCCTCTCTCCACCAGAACCGCCCAGGCACCAAGGCCACGCCGCCTAGGGCCGCCGCGAGCAGGGCTTGGCGGTCGGGACGCAGGAGCTGGCGGGCAGGAGCTGGCGGGCAGCAGGAGCGAGCGTCGGCCCCACAGGGTCAGCCTGCTGTGACCCGGCGCAGGAGCAAACTGGGGCAGACGCCCGCCAAGGCGCCGTGGCAGCCCGAAGGACACGTGGAGGCTGGGAAGGGCGAATCTACCGGGAGGAGGACAGCTGACAGTGTGAGGACGGGCCCCACCCAGACGGAGCCTTTGAGGGGGTGTCGGGGGGGAGGCGAGGAGGCTGGAGCACGCGCAGCCAGAGGCCGGGCAGGCGAGGCCGGGCAGGGCAGCGCGCTCCGCGCACAGCGGGAGGGAAGGTCCACGGGGAAGCAGGCCGGGAGGAGCTCCAGGCCAGGCAGGAGCAAGCTGCCTCTCCGAAGGCAAAACGGACTGATGAGAATGCTATGTGCTATAAAACTGGTTAGTTTCGCCTGAACCGAAAGCCTGGTTTAGTCCAAGGCCCCTGGATGGATCACAAGGCTGGCCCGGCTCAGAGGGGCTGGCCCAACATGGCGCCTGTGTGAGGGACTCTTTCATTCTGTTTATTTTACTCGTAAAAGAAACTTATTGCTATAATCATTTCCTACACTCTAATTTTTCTTTTAAATGTCTACTTGGGTTAGACATTACATGGCTTGTAATGAGAACGGCAAAATGCCTTGTTCTTATTATGGTAATTTGAATAACAAATATAGAATGAAACAACAAAACAGCCTAGACAATAAAAATAATTGTTAACCCATTTTACTAGCTCTGCGGCCAAAATATATTTTTACACATTACAGTGCTGACGGAGGTAACTGTGCTCACAGGTTCCGTGCTAACAAGGCCATCAGTTTAATCTGAATATTCCCCGCAGCTGTTGCCCTCACACCTAAAGAGGGAAGCGGCTCCAGCTATGTAGGGCAAGCGGCAGGGAATGCTAATGAGTGGAACAGGCCGGTTCAAAATAGAAGCAAAAACCTTCAGTTCAAGAGGACATGACAGTTACGAAACCGAAGCGGAGGAGAAATAATCTGTGTTCAGGAATTCAACTCTGCAACATGGCTTGAATTTTTGACATAGTTCTCGACCCGGGCCTGGCAGTTTGTGCGCACTGTAAATAGAAGGACGGGGCAAAGGTTACAAGAGACTGCGCAACTCCATGACCGCGAATTTTGCTTTTAGAAGAATCAACAAAGACTACATTGAACATGTGCTTCATTTCCTTTTTTAATAAATTTAGAGAACCTATCACGAGCAATGTCATGTACCACAGGACAAAGCTGGAATTCAGAACTCACAGTGATACAAGTGGCATTAAGTAACAGTGCACTGAAATTTTAATTTGAGCGTAAGAATCAGTCATTGTTTACTCTTCTTTTTTTAAACAGAGATGAGCTAAACTCTAGTAACACTAGTAAATAATAAATCGTCATTTTTTTTAGGCTTGTTCTCATTCCTGTGCCTTGAGCTAGATGCTAGTTACAGGAATTCGCTGTATGCAACCCTTGGGCCCAGAGGCCGGGAGCGGGCTATCAGCACGCACAGGAAAACGGTCTGCGCAAGGACGACGTCCAGGTGGAGGCCCTAGGGTGGCAGGAAAGGTCAGGGGCTTCAAAAGACTCGCTACAGCCTGATGAAAATGTCACCGGCCCTCCGCACGCGCTGCCTGAACGTGCACCTCGCACCGCGTGAGGCCCGGAGCAGAGGGCAGCGGCTCGCGGGAGCCGGAGGGTTCCATCAAAGCCTGACCTCTCGGGAGATGCCATCCAGACGCGGATTCTCAAGTCAGTCCCCTAGCATTCGGGGGTGTGTGGAGGGGAGTTTAAAAATCAGCGAAGTAAAAAGCAATGCTTTTCAATACTCCAGGTGACGGGCTGGAGGTGTCAACGTCCAACCTGATCCTCTGGCGGGCTGTGCTCGCACTTGGCTCATCTGTGAGGGCCCGAGTTCCCTGGAAGACCTCGAGCACCTGGCGGCCCGTAGGTCCCTCGGAGCCCGGAGGCTTGTGCAAGGGACAAGTGGAGATTATCAGTTAGGGGCAAAGGGCCCTGAAATACCAATGATGATCTGTCTCATTAGTCTTTGATAGCTTGAAATGTGTCCTAAAGAAAAAGGTAATGTGGCAGTCTGGACTCATTTGAGCTTAAGAAAAAGTAGATTAATGAACCATAGAGACAAAAAGAGCAACCAACTGAGTCACAGAATTCCCTCTGAGTAATTTTACTTGGTGCTTCAGGACCTACAAAAAGTTTCTCATAGCTACAATTTATTTTATTTCTAAGAAAACCTACCCTGAGTTTTGCCCCAGGCTAAATGTTTTACTTATGGAGAATTTTTTTCTTTCTTTTTCTTCTTCTTTTTTTTTGGTATTACAGAGCTCTTTGTTTCCAGATACGGTGATGAGGGTGGGGGACAGAAGGAAGTAGGAAGTTAAACGAACACGGGGAAACTCTCTAACAATTTGTTTCGATTTACATTCAACAAGGGAGAGATTTTTCTCTGCAGATTTTAAGAGATTTAAATAGGGCCGCTTATGTTCAGCTCAATTAAGCTACTGATAATTCCATTATATCAGCAGTAAAGTGTCCTCAGGACAACAAAACACCCTGGGCCGTCCAGGCCTTTGTTGAACGCCTTGCTCAGTGCACACACAATGATTAACATCTGCCCACACTTCTCCCTCCACTGGGAAATGGTAAAAACCACGGGCTTGATGGTCTAGACTTGCTCCTTGAAGGAGCAAAAAGAGAAAGCTAGGTATCTAGTTCACAATGAAAAACACAGGAAATCTATTTTTTTTTAATTTCAAGAACTCAACAATTATAAGTCTTGAGATATTAGAAAAACAAAACAAAAAGCAAACACACATACATCCTGCTGCAAAGCATCCCAGGAGAAGAGAATGCTTCTATTGAATTTAAGACGGTAACCAATGCTCTCCCCAATCAGGATTAGCCCTGTCATAACTGAGATAAGAACGTGGGTAGACGGCAATGTTAGACGGCTGTGTACTTTAGTGTAAAGTGGACTGTTTAATTCATCTCTGTATGAGCAGTTTATTCTGGGTTCTGAGTATGTCAGGCACGAAGGGAACAAGGGTGAGAAAAGGCCTGTCCAACCCTCCAGAGACTCTCAGGACAGTTAAAACTTCTGTCCAAAATGGGGAGAGCTCTCTTTCTAGCAATGCCCAACTAGCTGGTTGCTGACTCACCTGCCAACTCAGAATGATGGGACACATTACATATCAGCCATTACAAGAAACATGCACATTAAACGAGCATCTGTTTGAAGACACTGCTGATCTACCTGGGAAGGACCTCATTTCACTAATGAAAATACGGGACACATCCAGTTAACTACCAGCTCTCCTTTGGTTAAAGCGCAGGAATAAGGACGGTTCTGAGCTGAATTTCATCCCCAAAATATGGAAGTTTAATCCCCAGTGCCTGTGGACGTGACTTATTCGGAATAGGGTCTTTGCAGATGACCAAATTAGGATGAGGCTGTTCGGGTGGCCCAATCCACTAGGACTGCCTCTTTGTCACGGGGGAATCTGGACAGAGAGAGACACACAGGGAGAACACCAAGTGAAAATGAAGGCAGGCAGTCCAAGAAATGCCAGGTTGCCAAGAACCACAGGAGCAAGGAAGAGGCCCAGAGCAAGTGCTCCCTCAGAGCCTCTAGAGGGAACCGAGCTGCCAGCACCGTGATCTCAGACCTGCTGCCACTAGAACCGCGCTCCAATAAGTTTCTGTTGTTCAGAGCCATCCATTTTGCGGTGCTTTTTTATGGCAGTTCTAGCAAACTAACACAAGTATCAGGGAGAGAGACACCTGTGCCTGGGGGCTGAAGCCAGCCTGGGAACAGCACTGCCAACTGTCTCCAGCTGTTCTCCGTCTGCCAGTGCACCTAGATGCCAGCCTGTCAGAACTAAGAACGAACCATCCCAGGAGGAAGATGATAACACTCAAGAGCCTCAAGACACATCCACATATGCCATGTTCAGCACCACTCAGGAACAACCAGGCTCAGAATAAAACAAGATGGGAACAACAAGAAAACAATTTTTTAAAAGGAAGTTATAAAAATGGCTAACAAACATATTTTAATGTACTCAGAGTAATTAGTCAGCATTGAAATGCACTTTGCAATTGCATTATTATACACCTACAGTTTTATCAGAATGCCTTCAGTTAAAGATACTGACAAGAACAGGTGTTGGCCAGGGTGCAAAGCAGCTGCAACACTGCGGTTCAGAAAACTGGTACGAGTACTGTGGACAACTTGTTGGCACTCTCTACAAAGATCTACCACGTTCGGCAATGCTGCACCTGGGTACATACCCACTAGAAATGTGCACACATGTGCACCAGAGACAGGTGCAAGAATATCCACAGCGATGTTTCTCAGAGTAGCCCTGGAATGGAAATACTTCACTGTCCACCCAGAGCAGAGAGAACTACACAGCAATGCAATGAACACATAACTTACAAGCATGATATTAAGTGTAAGAAGAGGAAGGGCTATGTACCATGTGGTTCTGTCTGTACAAAGTTCCAGATGACAACATCGGATCAGGGTGTTAAAAATCTGGAAGACAGGTCACCTTCTGGGAGCAAAGTGGGCCAAATGACAAGAAGCAGGCACTTTTCTAGTGAGCTTATATCTTCTGTCTCGGTCGGGAAGATAGTTATACCCACACTGTGATAATTCATCAAGCTACACACTTATGATTTAGGCATTTTTTTTCTGCATGTTTCTCAATATTTTAATTGAGGTATAGTTTCTGTGAATATTATATAAGTTACAAGTATATGAGACAGTGATTTACAATTTTTAAAGGTTATATTCCATTTATAGTTATTGTAAAATACTGGCTATTGTTCTTGCACTGTACAATCCATCCTTGTAGAATATTTTATATCTTACTCCCCTGGCCCCTGAGAATGCCCCTCCCCCCTGCACTGGTGAAGTACTGAACAGGTACTTTATTCTCTGTATCTGTGAGTCTGCTTTTTTTTGCTTATTCTCTAATTTGCTGTATTTTTTTGAACTCCATATGTGAGATCATTCAGTACTTGTCTTTGTCTGTCTGACTTTTTCACTGAGCATAATAATGCCCTCCAAGTCCATACACATTGCTGCAAATGGCAAAATTTCATTCTTGATATGGTTGAGTAGGTAGTCCAATATGTGTGTGTATACACATATAACATACTCTATATGTTTTGGTGTTACCACTTTAAGGAGCATTTTTAAAATGCTTTTAAAAATGAGCTTTATTTATCTAAAAAATTCCATTTATCAGAGATGCAGGAATGATGAGGAGTTACAACTGTATTTGCCAATGTTCTCTAAAGAAACAGAACCAACAACCAATAGGATCAATAGAATATATACATATACGATGACTTGTATAAGGAACTGTTCCTGGAATTATGGGGGCTAACAAGTCTAAATCTGTAGTGTGGGCCAGCAGGTGGAGACTCAGGAGAGTCAATGATGCAGTGGAAATCTGAAGACTGAAAGGCTATCTTCTGGAGAATTTCCCCCGCTTGAGAAGGCCAGTCTTTTAATGCTAGTCATGCCTTCCACTGCTTGGGTTAGGCCCACCCACACCAGAGAGAGCAATCTGCTTTTACTCTGAGTACCTTGATTTAAACATAAATCTCACCTGTTGATACCTCCAAGTTGACACAAAAAAATTAACCATCACGACAGCACACAATTAATACAGAAAGAGAACAAGCCATTTGATGGTATGGTGGGCAATGGAAGCATTGATGCCTATGGGCTTTCAGATGAACTTTAGCAATAAAACTTCTAATCAAGTCATTTGTAGAGATGCACAGGTTTTATGCAGCATTTCACAAGTTGGATGTGTTACTAAGACTAAGGTAGCTGTTAGCCCTCATTTATCAATACACAGTCTAGAAATAATAAACTTTCATGTATTTTTTAAAGTATATATGCAATATTGCATCCCCACCAGTACCCTGTAATCCTGCCTGTTCTGGTTTTCTGGGCATCAGCCCATTTCACACACTGCAATCAGAGCAGTATTTTCAAATCCCAGACCACATGTGTTCACATCAGCACTAAGCTAAAAGCCCCCCTCCTCAGTTCTCCAATGACTACACATGAAAAAACCCAGACTCCACAGAAGAACCTTCCAGTCCGTCCTTGTCCTTCTCACCACCCATCCCAGACACCTGCCGTCGCTGCATTCTGGGCTCACTTCTCTTCCTATTTTCATCTCATTTACACATTAAGCTACCTCCTTCTTCCACCCACTGGGTCCCTGGACATGCTCTATATTTTCTGATCTCCATGTTTGCTGTCGTGCCTTTTGGCTAATTTCCTAATGCTGGGATTAGCCATTCCTACTCTGCCCACCTCTCTGCCTGGAGCCTGAAGTGGAGAAGAGCCCTGGACTGAGCGCAGGGGCCATCTTGAACCTCCCTACTGACCCAGAGCAAACCACATGGCCTCCCAAACTCCTACTATCACTCTCAGGGCTCAAAACCCATCAATGGACCAAAGATATTGCTGCAGGTCAAACACTCTCTGCTCACTCTTTGATTCATAAGGCCTTTCCATCTTATTAACAACATGAAAGTATAAAAGGATACACAGTACAAACTCCCTTCCTTCATCCCGTTCTCCTCTCTAGAGGCAAACCATGCCATCACATTCTTGTTTAATGTTTCTGAACTATGTTCTCCATGTACCAAAAGATTATTTTCTTCTCTCTTGCACAACTGGTGACATGCTGTGTTTGCTATTTTGCATACTGCTTTCTTCCACAGTATAAAATAAGAGATGGTTCCATGTATCTACAAAAAGAGTCTAACCAGTCTTCCTAGCTGCATAGTATTCCAGTAAATGGACTTTCATAATTTATTTATCTACTGCCTAGTGATGGCCATTTAGATTTATTCCCAGTCTTTGTTATGACGGTGTTGCTGCAATAGGTAACCAGTAGAGAAATCTATTTCATAGATGTGTGGATTACATCTATTGAGTAAATTTTTAAAGTGGAACTGCCAGGAAAAATGGCATACACATTTGTAACTTTTAAGCTAAAGTGAAATCGCCTCTGAAAGAGGTGCACCCGTTCACACTCTATCAGTGATACAGGAGGGCTTCCACTTCCTCCTCGTGTCACACTCTCCAAGGGTACGAAGGGTCTGGTAGAAAACATCACTGTGAGGTTCTGCTTCTACAGTTCTGAGTTTGAGCGTGTTTTTACTCATTCAAGATCTTTGTATTTTCTACCTTTAAACTATTTGATCATAAAATATGCCCTTTTATCTGTTGAGCTGCCTGCCCTTTCTTACTGATTTTAGGAGCCCTTTAATATACTGGTGAAAACAGTCCTTTGTAATACGCATCACAAATGATTCTTCATTTGTTTTGACTGTGTGGTAGTTTTTAACATGTAGATTGTTTTTTGTAACACAATTCAAAGCCTTTTTTTCATAGCTTTTTGGTTTTATGCCATATTAAAAAGTTTTCATCATTCAGATTATCTTTAAAACATCTTCCTGTGGTTTCTTCTTATAAGTTTATTTGTATTTTGCATTTATGTCTTGGATTCATCCGAAACTTATTCTGCTCTAAGGCATGAGGTATGCATTAAAATTTATCTATAGAAGGCATTCAAAAATCTCATGAACCAACTCATGACAGCAGTTACACTTTTTGGCAAATATTTAATGCAAATAATTAGGTAACTGCAACACAGTGCAAGTAATTAAACAGCTATACCACAGTGTGGTCACTATAACACAGTGTAAACCCCCTGCCCATTCCGTACAGCCAAAAGGAACCCGCACGCTGGTGACCACTCTCACAGCCTCTTCTGTGCTGAAGTGTGCATGATTCTACATCTCCTCCTTCCCCTGCCATTATCCTATCATCTTTGAACATGATTTATGGTGATATAAAAGGCAACCCTCCTTGTTATTTTATCTTGCATTTGGAATGAGAAAGGGAAAAGGTATTTCAAAGCCAGATTATTAAAGAAAAGACTTGACCCCGTGGCATCATCAAATGTCTAGGAAGAAACTTGATTATATCCCATTAAAAAGCTCAATGCTGTCTCATGACTTGAGCAAATTAATGCAATTCAAGGTTCAGTTCAAGATTCTTTCCCTTATGCAAAACTCACCTCTGAAAATCTCAATGGAGATCACGGCTAGGTTTCTTCACTTGGAATGCCCAACTGGCATAAGCAACCAATTCTGTTATTTTTAGGAGTGGGCTACCACTGAACATTTTGTTTGTTTGTTTTTGTCTTTTTAGGGCCACACCTGCGGCATATGGAGGTTCCCAGGCTAGGGGTCCAATCTGAGCTGCAGCCGCCAGCCTATGCCAGAGGCACAGGATTGCGGGATCTGACCTGCATCTGCGACCTACACCACAGCTCATGGCAACGCCGGATCCTTAACCCACTGAGCGAGGCCAGGGATCAAACCTGGGTCCTCATGGATGCTAGCCGGGTTCATTAACCACTGAGCCACGACGGGAACTCCTACTGGACATTTTTTCACTCTCCTAATCTGCTACAAATTGTCAGCATTATAACTTTTCTATTTCAGGCACCATGTATATAATGGTTTTGTGAGTTTTCATTTAATTCCACTTTAGTTTGGCACAACTTTTTGCTCAGAATTTCTAATACTTTTATCATATATAGTCTTATTTCTCCCCTTAAAATATGTATGAAAGCAGATGTGACACATGTTGAAAGAAGATGTGAAATTAAGAAGGACACTTTGGTTTTCATCACAGAAAATGAAAACAGAGAAGACTGTGGGAGTGATCTGCAGGAGGGGAGACCCAGAGCTCCGTCACGGAGAACCGTTTATGAGCCGCTTATTATTCATGTAGAAGGAGGTGTCGAGAGAAAGTTGGGGGTATCTGGCTGGAGAAAGAGATTTGGAGCATTCGGTACAGACAGAATAGGATGAAATTATCTTAAAAAATGTAAAGTTAGGAAAGAGAGGAGGGCCCAGGTTGGTAGAGGAGAAAGATTCTGGGAAAGAGTGAGAACTGAGCAGAGGAGACGGAAGAACAAGGTTCAGGGGCGCCAACAGGAGGTGCTGGGAGAGGGGCCACCACGCTGACCGCCGCAGAGAGACGACAGTGAGAGAAGGGCTCACAGGCGTGGGGAGGAGTTCTCAGCGATAACGGGGACGCAGAGCAGACGGCCCTGGAAAGGGATCTGCAGGTGGACACAAGGAACTGAAGGCAGGAGTTTCCGCTGTGGCACAGTGGGTTAAGAATCCAACTGCAGCAGATCGAGTGGCTGTGGAAGTGAGGGTTTGATCCCTGGCCCAGCGCAGTGGGTTAAAGGATCCAGTGTTGCCCCAGTTGCAGCTCAGATTCCCTGGCCTGGGCACTTCCATATGCTGCAGCTGTGATCACAAAAAAAATTTTAAAAAGAAAATGGAGAGAGCAAGATTGGACAACTCATAACTGAGTGATGAAGTGAGGAGAGGGCATGGGCTGGAGGGGAAAGCCAACCAAGGAAGGGTTGTGGTGGCTGTAAGATCTTACAGACGATGAAGACAAACAGCAGGAACGCAAACCAGGACTGCTGGGTGGTGGCAAGTGCCCGCCTGACATCTGTGGCTATAAATTTACAAGGAAGCCTTGGGTTACTTTGGCAGCTGAGGAGAAGGTCGGTGGCTGAGCTGAACTAGCAACGGGGCCTTCCATGTGAAGAGCCCATCTTCAGCGAAAGAGGGATGCTAGGAAGCAGGAGAGATAGTTATGGAAGCTCAAAGAAGCAGCGGGCTTTGGGGGAGAAAGGAAGAGAAAGGGGTTAAGACACCACGTGCCTTCCTCTTGCTTGTAAACAGAAACACATCTGAGCCGGTCTATGGTTGGAGAACAGAAGGCCGTGTCCACACAGCACAGGGGCTTACTAAGCGTCTCCTGAGGGTCCCGGCTCCACCACACTCACGCCTGCTGTCCTGACAGTCTCTCAATGTGAGGAACATCAAGGGAGATTTATGTTATGACTAGAGGAAGATGAAATGGAAAATTCTGTAACCTCGCTGACAGTAAAAACTCCCATCCTGAGTTTTCTGGACAGTATTCTAAGTAAATTCAAATTTGGGAAATGGAACACAATTAATCACCTTACATAAATTTCCCATTCACCCAGTGTAACATTTTCAAGTTCGAACTGTGATATACTATCAATTAGGTCAGGCGTGGGGTGGGCGTGCTGGGAGTACCTTCTCAGATTTTGATATGCGAAGTAACTCATTTCCCTGGTACCCTGCACATTCTGTAAATGAGCAGTTGAACTCTGCCAAATTTCCTTCCTAAATCAGGAGCCAGTGATGTGCCTGTGCATTTATAAGAGTGGTGATGCACGGGGGCTAAGAGCCCCTCAATGGAGTGCACATTAGAATGCAGCAGGTGCACAGAAAAGGAAAGGCAAGGCTGTCAGAGATACTGGGAAGCAGTGAAGCTAGAGGCAGCACTCGGAACACGCCTGCTGTAAAGAAAACCTTTCATGGTAACAGAAAATAAAATGCACCTAGTAACAGTCCTTCTAAATCACACCTTACTGATTCAAGTGCCCTTTTCTTCACTTTTGCCAAAGAGTCTTGCCTCCTGAATTCTGACCCCACCCCTCCAAACCCTGAGCAGGTCATTCGTGAAAGTTTTGGCCAATGTTCCCCAAATCCCAGTCCAAAGAATAAGGGGTTGGCTGCCTCAAAGTCTCCTGGAAGGTTTGTTAAGGCACTCCCCAGAAACCCTCACTCAGGAGGTCTTAGGTGGGCCCTGGGACTCTGTAATTAAAAACGGATTGGCCCACTGTCCAGAGAAAACCATGACTTGAAAAGACACGTGTACTCCAATGTTCACTGCAGCACTCTATACAATAGCCGAGACATGGAAACAACCTAAATGTCCATCGATAGAGGAGTGGATAAGGAAGATGTGGTACATAAGACAATGCAATATTACTCAGCCATTAAAAGGAAAGAAATAACGGCATTTGCAGCAACATGGATGGACCTAGAAATTATCATGCTGAGTGAAGTCAGTCAGACAGTGAGACACCAACATCAAATGCTGTCACTCACATGTGGAATCTAAAAAAGGACACAATGAACTTCTTTGCAGAACAGATACTGACTCACAGACTTTGAAAAACTTATGGTTTCCAAAGGAGACAGGTTGAGGGTTGGGGGGATGCACTGAGGGTTTGGGATGGAAAGGCTAAAAAATTTGGTCGTGATGATTGTCGTACAGCTACAAATGCAATAAAATTCATTCAGTGATTAAAATAAACAGACTGGTCCCAGTGATTACAATACCCAGGTACCCAGGCAGAAGAGAGAGTCACTGCTCTAGACTATCTAATGTACAGTGTCCATAAACAGCTTTAAATGATTTTATAATAAATCACGTAAAATTAGAAATTTTATCTTCTAAATGCTGATGCTCCCCTGGGCTCTAACACCTCAAAGATGATTCCATCAAGAGCAAAGTGCTGGGAGTTCCCATCCCGGTGCAGCAGAAAAGAATGTGACTGATCTCCATGAGGATGCAGGTTCGATCCCTGGCCTCGCTCAGTGGGTTAAGGATCTGCTGTTGCTGTGAGCTGTGGTGTCGTTCGCAGATGCAGCTTGGATCTGGTGTTGCTGTGGCTCTGGCGTAGACTGGCAGCTACAGCTCTGATTCAACCCCTGGACCCCTGGCCTGGGATGCTCCATAGGCTGCAGGTGCGGCCCTAAAAGGGTACACACACACACACACACACACACACACACACACACACACACAGCAACCGCTACAAGGAGCCCTGCTGAGATTCTGATACCACCATGAAAGGCAGATGCCGCATATGCACCCTGCTCAGTGTGCCGCTCTCTGCACAGTGTGACCACACAGACTGCAGCACCTGTTTTTTCAGACTGATGACAGTACATGACTACTCAAACCAACTGATTTCTCATCTCCAGTGACTCTGATTCACTTAGCAAGACCAAGAATTCATGTGTCAATTTATCATCTGAACCACACAGAACCTAAACAGATAGAATCACCATGATGATTATGGTGATGATTCAAATAATAACTGAAAAGAGTAACTCCACTGATAATCCAAAGGTTACTTCTTAGGTGCTGCTAGGAGCTCTAGCTCAAGAGACACAGAGGTCAATACACTTGTGGGCAGTTGTGTTAGTGACTGTTCTGTAAACTAGAGGAAACAATAGTTCTTTTTTTTTTTTTTTTTGCC
>PVHT021183707.1:1556835-1587899 GCA_004024745.2 Catagonus wagneri
AGGGGTCTAATCGGAGCTGTGGCCACTGGCCTACACCACAGCCACAGCAACGCAGGATCCGAGCCGCGTCTGCAACCTACACCACAGCTCACGGCAACGCCAGATCGTTAACCCACTGAGCAAGGGCAGGGATCGAACCCGCAACCTCATGGTTCCTAGTCGGATTCGTTAACCACTGCGCCACGACGGGAACTCCGAAACAATAGTTCTAAGTTGCCTTTTATAATAAGTGATTTCAAATAGGGATTAGCAACCAGAGTCCTTAATCAAGCCTTCAGTAATGCCTCGGTGCATCATCTACAGCCCTAAAGGTTCTATTTTTCATCTCTCACAGGGAGAACGAACAGTCACTCCACACTGGGCCTCCGCACTCAGTGAATAACCACGTGCCAAAACCTAAGTTAACAGGCATCCAGACCCAGCAGACTGGGGGAAGTTACGGGGCCCTGCTGAAGATGCAGTGAGCAGCTCCTCACTATTTGTACTCCTCTTTTTAGTAATAGAGCTCTATTTTCAAGTAGCTCCACAGCCACGCAGAACAAAGAGCACAGTCACCAGCCTCCTTCCAGACTGGGGAGATGTAGCCATGTGACGAAGCTCCATCCCACCGGGTGAGTGGGAGCTAGAGCCAACTTCTTGACCAAGTAGAAGCCACTGCCACTTGTTATGTGTAGTAGCTCTAAAAGGGGGGTCACAGAGGCCTCATGTCAATCCTGGAACGACTACATCAACCTCGTCTCTCTAAGACAGAAATAAACTCGACTTACTAAAGTCGCTGTTACTTGGGTTTTCATTATTCACTACCAAACCTCATCTTAAGGGATTTGGTTCTCTTATCAGCTGACCCTCCAGGCAGTCAGTACTTAATCTGGTGCCCTTCATATTTTAGTCCCTTAACTTTAGCCAAATCAAAAAAGCAAAAGTATGGAAGTTCCCGTTACAGCTTGGCGGGTTACAAGCCCAACTAGCATACAGGAGGATGCGGGTCTGATCCCTGGCCTCGGTCAGCGGGTTAAGGATCCAGCTTTGCCATGAGCTGTGGTGCAGGTCATAGATGAGGCTTGGATATGGCATTGCTGAGACTGTGGTGTAGGCCATCAGCTACAACTCCGATTTAACCCCTAGCCTGGGAGCCTCCATATGCTGCAGGTGTGGCCCTAAAAAGAAGAAAGGAGGGAGGAAGGGAGGGAGCAAGGAAGGAAGGAAAAGCAGACCCTCAGGCCAGCCTGACACTGGGCTAGTAACTGTCCCCCCGCCATCTCTACCCAAAGCCAGGAAGACAACAACGGGGAAAGCCAGGTGTCGGGCCGGCGGGATGGCAGGGAGGGTCCTCGGATGCTGGGTCTGGATGCTGCTTTCAGTAAGGTCAGGGATGAGTACTTCCACGTGAGTACCATCTCCTGAAGAGCAAGGAGGAGTGTGGAAACCTCCACGCGCCCGATGAAAGGCACTCCACGGATGAAAACTACTCTGTATGTAACTTATGGAAATGGTTTGTGGCAAAGGCAGATTCTTAGAGCAACTGGCTACGGAGTCGCTTGTTTTTAATAACATACGTGCCAGCCAAACAGACATATGCCTTAACAGCTTTTAATTATTTCTGCTGTATGCTTACTTCTTTGCATTAAATATAACTTCAGTCATTTTCATCTGAAATCTCCACTTCTTTATCCCCAGTAATCACTTATTTAATAATCGTTGCCAGGTCTGCGGAGGTTTTAGTGAAAACAATCAGCATTTCTTTAAGCTGCAACCATTCCATTTACCTTGAAGTTTTGCTTTGTTTTTTTCCTATTCATAGTTTCTGCTGCTCTTTCCTGGCAGGAGGGAAGTTTCGACTGCTCCTGTACAGACTTGTTTTCTTACCTGCGGTTCAAGCATCACCCTGCCTGACAGCCGCCCCTGGCTGCCAGCCGTCTCTGGGAGAGGAAGGCACCCCTGGGTCTTGAGCACTAACTTCGTTAATGTCATAGGAGATTTTTGAGAAGGGCGAGCAGCATTTCATTGTGACTGTTTGGACTAAATGGACACGTGTCACCAGGGAAGAGAGGTTTTGTATGGTTTCCCACCAGGTTTCATCAGTGTCACCCAAAAGCCAGCCTGCACTGTCTGTACCCTCAACCCTGTGCTTCCCGGGAATAAGCACGGACTTGAGCAGCAAAGGAAACATGGCCTTGCTATCATCTGTGAGACACCAACACGCGACCTACAGCACTCCCCATAAATAATCCAGACGAGGGATGCACAGGTGGGAAATCTATCGCATAAACCTGATAAGATGGGCCCCGGCGGGAAAGGAAACAGATGACAGAAGAGGCAGCTCCTCTCAGAGCTCGGTTTTTTGGGACACTGGAGAGAACCTCAGGTGGGCTGCCAACTGGATGGGGAATCAGCAAGCAGTCGCATGTTCTTCAGAGTACGCTCAGTGCTCCTCCCACCCAGGCACGTCCCTTCCCAGCCGGCGGGAATCTGTGGGTTTACGGGACGGCTCCCGCAGCCTCGCGTGGCGTGCTCAGCGCCGTGGCTCTCCTCCGCACGTGCGCGCCCGGGCCTCCCTCTCCCACCCGAGGGCTCCTGCTGCCCGGACTCATCACTGCCTCCTTCTCCAGACCAGCAGGACCAAGTGGAAAGAAACCTGCACCCCGAGACAAGATTTCACCCAAATTAGAGCTGTCTGATAACAACAGATGCTGCCCACTTAAAGCTGAATTTCAGACGGATGACAGGGTTTTTTGTATGTTATGTCTCAAATATTATTTCTTATTTGAAGTTTAACTTTAACTGGGCACCTTGTATGGACGGATGGATGGATCGATAGACAGACAGCTAAGTCTGGCAACCTTAGTCCAAATTTAATTTCTGCCACTAACTCAAACGTGTCACTTAACATCAGAATTTCTCAGTTTCTTCATGGCTGAAAGGAAGGGGTGGGTCGCTGGGAGAAAGGAAGGAAGACGGGTGCCAGTACTTATCTCCCAATATCTGGCTCTATGTTAATCCATTCAATGTCCTTTATTAATCTGACAGATTATTACTGAAAAATGTCTTGTGTGCCAAGTGACAACTTCCATACAAGTCATCAAAGATGTATTAGACGTGGGCTTAGGAACTAATAGCAGTGGTTCATTTATGATGACGTTACGATGAGACGGTTATTCCTATTTTGAAACATGGAGGATCTGTCACAGAATCAGTCATAACGGAGTCACAGACTGATGTGATCCCAAACCTGAATATATTCCTTCCAAAAGCTCTCAAATGACAAGGCAGGGTGGAGTCTGAGCACCAAAAGCACTCTAACTCTGACTGCTGGCCGTCCCTGTTTATTCTCTTACCCACGTGCATGATTTAAGGCTTCCAGGTACCCCAGAACTGACAACGACATGTTCGAGGCCAGGTCTGGTAAGGCAGTCAGCTCAACAGCTGTATCCAGTGGGGTCATTTCAGTGATGCTCATGATGGCGGGTGCGAATGCTCATCACCAAAGACAACGGAGGACGTGTTACCAACGAGACAACGGGATTCTTTTTTCTCTTGCTGACTTTCTCCCTGCAACTGTCCTTGGATGGGATTTGGGGAGTTTCAGGAAAAGCTAAGGCCCTGGGGAGATGGAAGGATGTCTGCTGAGTACATTACTTGGAATAAAAATAGCTGAAAGCTTAGTGGTACCGTTTTAGGTCATGGCAAAATGTCCCTGGGGTCAGACAGAGTTTGCATGCAAATGTCGCCCTCACGCAGCTGAAGAGATGACAGGTTTATTCCTAATCGTTTATGTACCACCTTCTGAAGAGAGGCCGTTCCCTTCTGGAGGCTCTGACCAGGGCTGCAAAGAGGAGAGAGCTCCCTGTGCGTGCCGTGACTGCAGCTCACAGAAGAGGCTTCTGTGATCCCATGTTACCTGAACAGTTGTCCACACAATGCAAATGTGTCGTTGGTTTGTTGGGGTTTATTTACATATAAAAATACCTGCTCACGGCTCAAAAGATATAAAGATGTCTATAAAGCTTAGGCAAAGAACAGTCCCCCACAGCCTCCCTTATTTCTCACAGCAACCAATTTCAAATTTTTTGGCTAGTTCTTTTGTGTATTTTTTTTCTAAGAAAATGGTTATGATGCTACTTTTTGACTTCTCAGATATAGGCAAAACCTATGGACTAGACAGCCGGGAAAGTGGAGATTCACTCTCTCTTAGCCCAGTATTCACACAGCTACATGCACCCTAACTGTCCTCCTTCTTCCTAGTTGAGGGACTGTGGTTATGCCAATATTCTCTGTTTCTGCTGTTATGATTATGCAGGCACTATCCACAGGGGAGGTAAGCAGCACAATATGATGATTTTCTCATTTCCTGTATATTTTATTACACCTGTTTTAAAAATGTATGTCCCTTTGACTGTCTAGCTATCTATACTTGCCATAAATTTAACCCTAAACACTCTGCTCATTATCTAAATCTCCTCTCCATCATTTCAGCTGTATCAGATAGCTTGTCAGTTCTGTCTTTTTGAATAATGCCTCTGAGGTTCCAGGCTGCCCCAATACACATTAGCCATCCTGTGCCCGGTCGCTAGCATCCCATGAGCTGGACCTTCTGATGCACTGCAGTCCCTGCTTTGATCCATTATCCTTCCTTTTAGAAGAAGTGTATTGTTCAGTACTTCCTGTGAAAGGATTCTTGAGAACTAAATACGGAGAACTTCTAAGTCTAAACGTATGTTTATTCTAATAATTAACAGTTGGGCTGGGTATAGAATTCCAAGTTTAAGGTCACTCTACCCCAGGATTTTAAGGGTATTTTTCTATTGTCTTCCAGCTTCCCCTGTTTTCTTAAGAATTCTGAACATTTCCACCTTTGCTGCTGCTATATGTTGCTCTGTTTGCTCTCTGGAAGCCAGTAGGACTTTCCCTTTGCTCCCAATGTAATGTCCACTTAATGCTACACACACATTTAAGACTAACTTGCCAGTAAACATGCAGTTTTTATATCCTGGGCACTGCTCTAGATCCTGGGGATTCTCAAAAAACAGAACAGACTCCAGACAGCACTCAGACTTCAAAGAGGTGCAGTCTAGGGAGAATCAGAGATGCTGCTTTCTAACACAGACATTTGCTGTGGATTTAGACACATGCTCCAGAGGATGAACTAGGAATCAGCAGAGATCTTTGGCTCCGATAGCTGCATACTTTGCATCTGCAAAGACCATTTCCTGTTCAACAGATACGCTTGCATGAAAGCCAATACCAATACCAAAGTCTGAAAAAGGAAACTATACATCCATTATCCAGCCATGAAGCAAGCTTTGGCAAGCAAATTACAACAAGAGAGTTTCCTTATATCAAGAAAGGAAATGATACCAAAAAACCTTTGTTGTCATAAACCTTATTTTATGAAAACAAACTAAGACAAAATTTGATAGAAATGAGAAAAAATGGTAGGGTCCAAGTCTGGAAGGTTTCTCCTCTTTATCAATCATTCACTGATACTTTCTTGCAGAGTTAAATACAATTCTTAAAAATAACCAGGAAGGCTTCTTCTTCATTACTTCATTATTAGAATAAGCATCTGCTGACGCCAACAGGAAGCAAAGTTGTAAATACTTAGTCACATAGAACAGAACTCTGTAGTCATCTCTGTCTCCACTGCCAAAGCTTCCAGACATATTAATAAACCCAGTAGGTGAGCAAGGTCAGAGCATTTAGCCCACCTGTGACTCATCAGTGTGTCCACCAGGAGTAATTTTTTCCACGATAAAAATATGAGATGAGGTTGGGGAAATATAAAATTTAGAATTAAAATAATAGGGGAAGAAAATGATGGAAATAAAAGTATTTTAGAAAGAAAAAAGTCTGGAAAAACATTTCATCGTGTCTTGGGGCAAGGGGGAAGCAAAGTGCAGCATCAACAGAGGACCAAGATTTCAGACGTTCACTGTGGCCCTGGGTTTTGGAGGATAATCAGAGGGTCACACACATCAGAGTCCTCCAAAGAGATTGCTTAGGATGACAAATGCCTAGGTCCTATCCCAGACATACTCCATTAGAGATCTACGTTTCGAATAAGCTTCCAGATGGTACAGGGGCTACAAAAGTTTGGGAACCACTGCTGACCTTGACGTGAGATGGAGTAGTGACTGGAATATACCACTGCTTGGAGGGAACAGCAGAGGGAGGGGGTTTCCATATTGGATTTGTGGCTCAGATTCAAAACAAGATAGGTAACCAGATCTAGTCTTTTCCTCTGTGTCTCTTATCTCTCCCCATTCACAAGTATACTTCAGAACACCATGCTATTATTCTTTCCAAATTTAAGACTGCTTATATGTATTTGTGCATCTGTGCGTGCACGCCTATATGCGTGTGTACGTTTGATGAGGTAAGACAGTAGCTGGGAGAAAGCCCTCTTAGTCTTTGGTGAACAAGAAAAGGACTTTTAATTAAAGACAGGACATGAATTACAACTTTCTATTATTCATTTTTGTATGTAATTAGAAAACTTGAAAATTTTGAGCTGGGGTCGGGGGCAGGACAAGCATTTAACAAGTTGAGAGGCACTCTCTCGGACTATCAGTCTTCTACATCACATGGGAAGGAAACCACTGCCCTCCTTCCCCAAAGCCTAGAGGACTGGAGGTTCAGGGGTCACCACAGCCCCCCAGATATGCCGAGTGTCCAGGTGAGGTGGGCCCTGAAACTGAATCCAGAGGGACAAATTCCACAACGACAAGAGCTCTGACTTGTACTTCCTCATCTCACCATACAGCTGAGCCTAAGGACAGAGGAAACTTGGAGGTTTGCATTCCAGCTCTGCCTACACAGTCAGGCTGGTGGACTGGTTGCAAGGGACAGAAATCTAACCCAAGCTAGTTTAACTGAAAAGGGGATTGATCCCTACATAACTGGAAAGCTAGGGATGAAGCTGGCCTGACCATTTGGGGAAACGAGTATTCTGGGTCTCCTCCTCCCTCTTCTTTTCTCCATGTGGCTGCATCCTCTTGAAGCAGAAGTAGACGGTATTGCACAGGCATTGGCGGTGGGATGGCAGCTGCAGCAGATGCAGACTGACTTCACTCAGCCCAACAATTCCACAAGAAAGAGAGAACACACACTGTTCTTGGTGGCCGTTTATAAAACCCCAAGAAGAATTCTCATTGGCTAGACTGGGGTCACTTGCTCATCGTAGGACCGACCATTATGGCCAGAAGGAAAACAGAACTGGCCAGTCCTTGAGGATGTGGCTGGGGCAGTGGTGGGATGACAGCATCAATCAGAAATCTCACTGGAAAGTTCTCTTGTGGCAGCAGGTTAATGACCTGGCATTGTCACTGCAGTGGCTCTGGCCGCTGCTGTGGTGTGGGTTTGATCCCTGGCCCAGGAACTCCCACGTGCCTCAGGTACAGCCAAAAAAGAAATAAAGAAATCCCACTGGGTAGGGAGAGGCAGTTCCCCAAATTAAGAGGTGACATCAGCAGAGAAAGAGACAAAGAAACACTGAGTGGATACAAACATCCATATTGTCACCTGTCAGCTTTGCGACTTCAGCAAACTAATTCCTCAATGCCCCATGGGGTTGTTACGAACATTAAATAAGATCAATTACACCAAGCCTTAGCACGGAGCGCTCATCAGTACAGTTACTGTTGCTGTCAACCAGTTTCCTTCTCCAGAATTTATAAACCCTGTGAGTATATGAACATAATTACACCCAATTTTATTTATATGATCGAAAAGCCCTAGGAATTCTAGTTTAGGCATTGATGAGAGGGTGTAGACAGAAGACTAGCACCCACCTTGCCAGCTAAATTGCAAATAAATCAATGAATTGGCCTACTGTCCAGGAGAATTGTTAAGTATCACGGGCACAACGGAGACTTAAGAAATGAAACGCGGAGAAAGCTCCTCGCACTAATGAGTCTAACAGTCCCTGGTCACAGATAGGGCCCCGGCTTCGTCAGAGGCACGCGAATCAAGCCCCAGAATGAGGACGGCCCTCGGGCAGGACTGCCGGCTCCCAGCTGCCCCCTTCAGCCTTCTGAGCAGCCCGGCCAGGACAGGAGCGCACACAGGAAGCTCAGGGAAGTCCCTCAGGTCTTTTCACAGGTGAGTGAGGAACACACCTTCGGCTCCATGGACCTGCAGCTGTTGGCCTCACTCAGCCGACCGCACAGGGAGATGCCCTGCGTGGCTCCCCTCCCTACCGTGTGCCCCCTGCAGGCTCCTCTCCGTGGGCTTCACCTTGGCCACCACACTTGCTCTTGGCTCCCTCAGCCCTGAAAGGAGGCAGACATGCTGTCTGCTGCTCTGCTGCCAGCCCCTCCTGCCCACCTGCCTGTCCCTCTCTAAGGGCTTGTCAACTTCAACCCCATTCCCTAAACTGACTAGCCTCATTTCACTCCGACTAACCTTTTCTTCCCAAGGAGCAGAACCCCATCTGCATTCCTTCTTGGATCAACTCAGTGCACCCAAGAAAAATATTTATTGCAAGGATGCTGTGCAGCCAAGGACACAGACAAAGTAGGCTGACCTGGGTTAAGTGGGGCTACAAGTCTGCTACAGGTGCACGGCCCTCCCCGGAAAGAACACACTTCTATAGCTACTGCGTGCCTCCGGTGATACGGCTGCTCTGCTGCAGTTCCGGTCTGACCACCTGGGGGTCACCTGAACACCCCCAGTGCCAGGTGGGAGCAATTCTCCCAGATGCTCAAGGGTTTGCTGCCCCTCTTTCTCAATCGGGCAGCATAACAGCCTGACAATGAAGAAAAGACTAACAATGAAAAGGAGGTGAGACAGACCTGAGCTCCCTGGCATCCCAAGGACCACCCACAGGCACTCTGCTGATGTCACAGCCAATTAGACGAGACGCGTGTCAGAGGACAGCAGTAATTACTTTCACGGATTTTAGATAAGAACTACCTGGGTTTGAATCCTGGTTCTGGAACTCACATAACTTGGGGAAATTAAGTATTCCCAACCTCCCAATTCTCAATATCAAGTTTTATAATACGGGTAATAATGTGTCTCAGGACATTATTTCATAGGATTAAATGAGATAACCGAGTACAAATGCGTAGCATATAGGAAGTGCCTAGAACATGTGGTAGCTGGTACCTCTGCTCCGTGAGAGGACATGCGAGATGCCGTGTATGGGACACATCAGAGGGCCACACACGTGGCCCAGGGCAGTGCTGCATCGGGGGGGGGGGTCATTAGGACTTAACATGGAGCTGCTTCCTACAAGGTGCAGGAAGAGATTTCCAAGCAGAGGCACAAAGTATTCGAAATTCATTTATAACTGACACAATACATATTTTAAAATAGTAAATACACAAAAAATAAAATAAAGACAAAGTCCAGACACCTCAGGAGGGCTGTAGGGAGGGACTGTATATGAGGCTGACCAGACAGGTTCAGCCACTCTGAGCGGCCCTTCTACACCACGGTGGCAACTCAGACAACGTCGCAGGTGACTCCTGGTCAAAACTGATGCGCTTGGTGGTCCTGAATGATGCTTGGGACTCTGGGATTGCCTGTCTAGGTCTGCATACAAGCCACAGAAGGTCCTTTGAAATAAAGTCTTTTCCATCTTAATGGTTACCTTGAGTATGTCTGACTTTTTTAAGTCCTCTTGTCAAGATAACCATGGTGACGTGGTTGCCCTTTTCCCTCGGGGGAATCTGGGAATCTGGGGCGGGGGGAGGATTTGCTCTGCCCGGGGGAAGAACAGTCAGGAGCGGGAGGGGCAGAGCCACTGTGAGGTCACGCGCATCTCCCCAGGTGCGGATGAGTGACACACGGTCTTTAAAAATCTCCTGTTGGTTGGTAACTTTGGATGCAGTTACGTTTGGCTTTGAATCCCTTTACTGTCACTGCAATGCTGTGTGACCATGGATAGGTCATTTAACGACTCTAAGCCTAAGTTTAGGAAAATTGTCATAATAATGTCAATGATATAGCACTGCTGTTAAATTAACTGAAGTTATTAAACTTTACACATTCTAAGTATATAATCAGAGCTTGAGAAAGGGTGCTTATTATAAAAAGACCTTACATTTTTATTAGAGATACAATCCTTTGGGCATTTTGTTTGTGATGGGCCTCCTGGTATAAAGCAAACAGCACACAGAGACAGTTTCTATCATTAAAAACCTTAATAACTGGATAGCTGCTACTTGTAACCCAGGGAGACTGGTTTTCAGAGAACGGAATTCCGGGTGTGGGGGTGTCAGTGTAGAAGGCGGAGGACATCAGGCCCTAGAGGAAGAAGGCAGCGAGAGGAAGTTCCAAGGAGCCGAGGCAGCAGAGGAAGGGGAGACGGGCTGTGGTGGTGGCGAGGGTTCGCGAGAGGAAAAGCCCCGTCGCAGCTGTCTGAAGCTCCCGCGAGGCCCAGGGGCACAGCCCACTCGTGGGACGGTCAGATAAGCGCCTGAAAAAGGACAGAAATGAACAACTGCCCACACCACTTCATTCACCCTGCTGCCAGCCGCCCTCCCGACTACCTCTGCGCTCTTCAGACTGTCGAACTCTTACTAAAGCCGGCAAGCACAAGGCTGACACACTTATAATACCGATGCGGAGACAGTATATATGAGAGCTGAGTGATGCAATAATACTTACCTCTCTGAGGATGGAAGGGGCCAAGCTATGACATTATAAAATGAGGGTCGAATTATTCGCTATTCTTCAGAAAAGAAGGCAAGACGTCATAAAATAATTTGCTATGTAAAAGAAATTGTATTTTCTAGAATGAATAGTGTTTTGAGACTCTCCAAAAGGTTAACGACAAGGCTGGGGATGGAAAGAATCCACAATAGACTGGTTTGTAGATATGTGGACTTTTTTATAAGTTACACTGTATGTCCATAAAAAGTTTATGTAAAAATTACACAGATGTCACGTTACCCTGGTACTAGCTCCTTCTTGTTAACAGACAAGGAAATTCTCGCTGAGGCATAAGCAGCTCACTATTTTAGGGAAACCCCTAATTCAGACATGAAGCTGAGGCAGAGATAAAAATAGCTTCAGCAAATATGGTTTATTAAATGGTTTCTGTGCTCGAAGATTTAGCTGTTCCTTAAGTTGCCTGTCCACATGAAGGCATCTAAGCAAGCCCTCGGTTGCTGTAAAATAGCACACCCTGCCAGAAGCGATCTCCTGGAGCTGTGGGAGAGCCCTCGCCCAGCACGGAGCCTGTAGCCTATTTAATCACGCTGCTTCAGATGTGATTAAAAAGAAATCCATGCTTAGCCAAGAGAAAAGGCTCAAGAAAGTGCCAAGGTCTTCTTAAAAACACACTGATGCAATCCTCTGCCTGCATACGCAAAGCCAGGTGGTGCCAGTTTCGACTAATTCTGAGAAGTCAGTCTTTGAGATTAAAGCCCGCCTGTGGAACTAGCCTCAGCCTGCACACACACACAGGCATGCATGCCACACACAAAAGCGCACACACACAGAGGCATCAAGAGTCTATTAAGGATGTTGCACAATGCCAGGTCTGGAAAGAAAACTGCCACTCATTGCCAACATCGGAATTGTGATCCTCAGGACATATGAGTCCAGGTGAAACTAGGTCAGCTGGTTCTTACGGGATTAACTCTGGATCTTCACAAAAAATGTCTCCAGAATGAAACCGACAAGATATTATAGCCATTCAAGCTTCTGTCCCTTCTCTGGTTATTTTACTTGCTGCAACTTACTACTTTATATGAATAATTTGTGTATTTCTACATATAACTATTTTTTATTTTATGTAAGGCAAATTTTATTATACATCATTGTGTAACTATTATAGGACCCAAAAATCAATGGATTTAAACCCCAGGTTGTAGTTCAAATAAAAGAGGAGTTTGTCAAAGAAATATGACCCTTTTCAGACTCTCTGCTAACTTATTTTCTCCCTAAATTGTGCAAGCCAGCCCTTCTTCATTTTCTGTTTTATTCAAATCTATCTTACCCCTAAAACATGCCCCTACACACACACGCACACATGCACGCACGCACTTTCCTAAATGAATGACTGTGCTAAATATCTATTTGGTTCTCAGCACACAGCTCCTAAAACCTGGTCCTCTCTGCTGTGATAAGAGGGTCTTCTGTATGCTAACTAGACAAGTGGTGTCTGGGGCCCTGAGAGAGATTCAGGATGGGGGCTGGTGGCCAGAAAAACCAAGGCATAATTTTTTTTCTTTTTTCGGCTGCACCAGCCGCATATGGAATTTCAGGGATCGAATCTGAGCTGCAGCTGCAACATACACCTTAACTCACTGTGTCAGAGCAGGGATCAAACCCACGCCACCGCAGAGACAACATCAGATTCTTAACCCACTGCGCCACAGCAGGAACTCCAAGACACAGGTGTAATTAAAGGGTTGGAACTTTTAGCCCCACTTCCATCCCAACCCCACTGGGATGGGGCTGAGAGAGCTCCCGAGTCGGTGGACACATGGAGGTGCTGGAGAGGGAGCACCCAGAGAGGGCACGGAGCCTCCGAGTACCTCCCCCTGCCCCCTCCCCGCCTCCCTGGGGCTGCTCCTGACTCGCATCCTCTGTAATAAACTGATCACAGCAAGTGGACCGCTGTTCTGAGGGCTGCGTGCCGTTCTACCATGTGACCAAAACTGAGAGGTGGGGGTGGGAGGGACCCCAGACTTTGTAGCCCACGTTGGACAGAAGAGGGGGCTGTGGGCAGTGCCTGCAACGCGTACCTGAGGAGGTGCTGAACCCCTAACCCATGGGATGTGGGTTCAAGCCGGGAAGTTTGAGAACTGAGCTGGAGGACGGGCCGCCCAGCCGCCGGAGAGCCGGAGAACTGGCTGCGGGCGTGGCTGACCGCAAGCGCACCGCGGGGCCAGACCGCTGTGCGTGAAGACAGGACCGTGACTTTTTCAACCCCTTCTTCTCATCATGGGGCCCTCACCCCAAAACAGTCAGCCCCAGCTCCTTAGTATAGTAGTCTTTTCTCAGGTGTTCTCCCTTTTATACAGCCTCATGTTTCTCTTACTGTTGATCTCATTAATAACAATAATAGAAAATGAAAAAGACAAAACTAATAAAAACTGAAATAGGAATTTGACCTACTACATACCACAGACTATGGCACATGGTTTATAAGAACTCTCTTTAGTTAGGCTTCACAAAAGTCCTTCAAGGTGGGTTTACCCCGCACACCTGCCCTCCTTGCTCACCTTCCAGTCAGCCCCGAGCTCCCCGCTCACCTCCTCTCACCTCATCTCCCTCCACAATCTCTTTTCCTGTTTTGAACTGTGAACCCTTATTGAGCCCTCGACTCTCCACTTTCTCTTGGTTTCCCCCTTGCTTCTTTGATCTTTCCCCAACTCCTAAATTGTCTTCTGTCTGCTCCTTAATGGTATCTATTTCCTAAGGCTCTTGCTTTTTCTCCTCTTTTTCAATCTTCCAAGGCTCTGAGGATCTCTGCTGCCAGCCCTAATGGCTCTCCTGAAATCCAGAACACACTTCCATTTGCCTGCAAGATACGGGCACATGGGTATTTTGTGGGCATATCAGATCCCACATGTGCCAGCCTTCCCTCCAGCCTGTTTTAATAACGCATTTCTGACACGATTAATAACAACATCACCACCTACCCAGCTGCCAAGGTAGACGTGTCCACGTAATCATTCGCTTCCTCCTTTTGCCAGATATCCTCATTACAGCACACCACCAAGCCTGCAGACTGTCCACTTCACTCGGCCATGCCTTTTCCTGTTACCCTCATTCTAATTCGAGCCTCCAAAACCTCCTGTGAAAATAACTGCATGGATGACCCCAAACTTCTGATCTCCCATCTCAGTTAACCTTTACATCACCACCGTCAAAGATCTGTTCATGTCATGGTTCTTATTTTAAGACCTCCTGTATATCACCCTTCCTTACAGACGAAAACTGAAGTATTCTGATATGACCTTCAAGGTTCTGCGCATTTAGCTCAAAGTCCAGATTTTTACCAATATTTCTGACTCCTGCCCTATTTACCCTACTGTGTAACTAAAACAGATTTATTTATTTATTTATTTATTTATTTATTTATTTATTTATTGTCTTTTTGCCTTATCTAGGGCTGCACCTGCGGCATATGGAGGTTCCCAGGCTAGGGGTCTAACAGGAGCTGTAGCTGCCGGCCTTCGCCACAGCCACAGCAACGTGGGATCCGAGCCACATCTGCAACCTACACCACAGCTCACGGCAACGCCAGATCCTTAACCCACTGAGCAAGGCCAGGGGTCGAACCTGCAACCTCATGGTTCCTAGTCGGATTCGTTAACCACTGAGCCACAATGGGAACTCCCTAAAATAGATTTAGATGCTGGGTCATCTCTATTAGATTTTCTTGCCAAGAATTCATTCAATTGACTATAGATAAGGTTCTGAGATAAGACTCCCTCAAAATCATAATTTAAATGACTTGTGACTATCAGCATTAATTTATTTCTTACTGCAGCCCAGAGGAAACTAAAAGGAACAGTCTTTTTAGAAGTCTTTTAAAACATACAGGTAGTTTCTAATCCTACAATCCACCTATACTTATTATCACTATTGTTTTCATTTGGATAAAAGCACGTACCTTAAGAGGACGGCCTCTGCTGTACATCAGATAACTGATCTGACAGGTGCTGCCTCTGCTTCTAGGGGACACGAGGTCGGCTGGTTCTTGGAAGTCTTCCCCCAGGTGGTGACTGGAGGCACCAGAACAGGCTCATGAGGATGGACTGCATCTTTTGACCCTAACAATGCCTTTGTGCAGACCTTAAAACTGCAGCAGGGGAAAGCACTTGATGCCACGGACACCACTTGGTTAGAAAGGCATGCTCCCCTCCGAAGCACCAAGTCTCCATGTGAGAAAACAGAGATAAAAATGGAGTGTGAGCGTCAGTCAGGGATCTCCAGAGAAAGAGAACCAGCAGGAAATGCTGATTTGGAGATTTCCATAAAACTTTGCTCAGGTGATTATGGAGGCCAGCAAGGCTTCCTCTGCAAGCTGGAGACCCAGAAAGCCGGACGGCTAAGTCGGTCTGAGTCTGGCAGCCTGAGGGCCAGGAGCTCCGGTGTCTGAGGGCAGGAGGTCGGCGTCTCAGCTCAGCTCAAGCAAAAAGCAAGTCTACCCTTTTCTGCCCTTTTGTTCCACTGGGCCCTCAGCAGATGAGATGATGCTCAGCCATAGCGGTAAGGGTGATCTTCACTCAGTGTACTCACTCTAATGCTAGCAGCTTCCAGAACTTTCCTCACAGGCACACCTAGAAAGAATGTTTTACCAGCTATCTGGATACCCCCTGCCCAGTCAAGGGGATACATATAATTAACTACCACAGGGAATAACAGAGTACCCGTTTCCAAAAAATAAGAACTTGTAAAACTTACTAAAAACACAACAGAACAAATAAACTTTAAATGACTTAATGAATTTTTCCCTTCACCTAGAAAATTTACCAGTAGTCCTTCTTTCATGTTACTAATAAAATAAAACCATAAAATTGTTTTGGCTGAAGGGCATGATTAGGTGATTCTTTGAAGAGATAAATTTCCATACATTAGGGAGGAGAGACTGCTTTTCAGTTTTTCACCATCAGTAACTCCTTCAATTTCTTAGTATGTGAAAGGGGGGCTCGGCCCTCACACGGGCACATTGGGCATCTGTGGGCTGGGCTGTGAGCCTTATTAGCAGGGGGCAGAGGGGCAGAAAATACAAAATTCTTCCAGTGTAACATTTTAATTTATGCCACCTGTTTACAGCAGATATGTGAAAATTACCAAAGCCAACACCAAACAACATTTAGGAGGAGCTCTCTGAAGGCTGGTTCCTACCAAACTCCTTCTAGCCCTCCACGTGGGCAGCAGATGGCATCACATGTAAATCGGGCAAAGCAAACGACCAGACCAAGAGCCAGTGGGCACAGTACTGAGCTGGTAAGGGCAGCCCAAGACCTCAAGTCCAAGTGGAGGCCATTCAGCAAACAAGCATTCTATTCGGGAAAAGGACTGCTCCCTGGCTGCGGCTGCAGTGGGGTGCCAGCGAATCAGCTGTCAGGGTTCGAGGCAGAATACAAGGCAGAGCCCGATCGCTTGCGTCCTTGGAACAGAGTCAAAATGGGCACAGCACAGGGGGATCATACACACCGCTGACCCAGATGTTTTCCTTGCAGTTCCCTCCGGCAGGTGTGCCCTGGGGCCACCCTGGGAAAGATGAGGGCAGGACGACAGGCAGGGAGTTGCAACACTGTCATTCTTAACCGAGGCTTCCTTTTGCCTGGTGCTTTCTAGCTCACACTTTCCCCAAACTAGGGAATATAATTAAGGGCTTTGGTTTAAAGTTTCTTTCCTTTTACATATGTGAGCCTGAGAGCTATAAATGAATAAACCTAAATGGTAACAATGTCCACACAAAAATAAATTCACTAAAAACAGAGCAGAAAACATCAACAAGAAGGTAAGAAATAAGTTCTGCCACCATAAACTGCTCTCCAGACACTGTTTGGAGCTATTACGCGACACCATTCCCAGACACCTTCTAGGCCGTGCTCTGAGGGATAGCTGCAGAATGAGCTCTGTTTGCCTCTGAAATATGACTTCACTACAACAATGGTGTTTGCAGGGAAGACCTGCAAAGAGATCTCTATCTTTTGTTTTCCAACTAGAATTTATTGCCAATTCCAACTTCAAAGTTTCCACGTAAAGCGTTGTTAAGAATAGTATTTTGCCATAAAGAAAAACTCCTGAATTACAAGGGAAATTTAAGGAAGTGGAATACAATTTTCCTTCCACCTATTATGAATTTTTGCTTATTCATCTGGTACTTCTCTCTGCAACGGAAGAAGTGACCTTTCCAGTGTGGCACAAGGAGCCCACTGTGGAGTCTGGATTCTAATTCGGGTAGTTTTTTAAGTGACTATGGGTCATTATGTTTCCATTTTTCCTGCCAACTTTATCATGGTGAAATACTCCACTCTAGAATTCTCTCCCCCATATCTTTGTAATTTGTATTATGTTTGGATTATTTCCCTTTGCTACAATGTTGCCAGATTCTCAGAGATCGTCTACATGTTTTGGCAATGTGAGAAGAGGCTGAAACTGCCATTGTTTTTGCCTAACTGGCCTGAGTCAGCCGACGGGAATTCTGATTATATGCTCTTAGGCCAAGATGTGAAGCTGGTTTGGAAAACTTTTGGAAATACCAATCCAAGAACATTTCTTTCCGACTTATGTGTATCAGTCATTTTATTTCCTACTGAGAATTATTTATATCAGAGTTTCCACGTACAGAAAAACATGACTTTGAAATCCATGGTTTCTGGAAATCTTTCAGAATGGAAAAGGAGATGAAATGAACCACTAATGACAGACAAATTTCATTCTTTGCCATTTGAAAAGCATTTTGTTTTACAACCTTACAATCTTTTCTTCTCCCTCTACTGATATTTCATACAGTATGATTCTTCTCTTTTAAGTTTCCATATAGTCAGGACACTGGTTGAAAGACTATGGTCTTAATATACTATGTACTGAATACAGCAAGGAAAGTTATAAAAATTACACCACACACACATATCTATGTGAGTCTGTGTTTACGTGAAGAAAGAGAAGGAATGGGGGGGATGAAAATACGGCTGAGTTAGGGATTGACTGTCCCTCAGACAAAAGCAAAAATTAGTGGAGATTACCCTTCTCCCTTACGTTTGTCCAACTCTGGATTCCACTTAAACTGGAGACATCGTCATCAACGCATCCACTCATTCTCTGCACAAGACCAGGTCTCCTCCGGACTCCAGGGCTGCGTAATGACAGCGGTCTAGCTCGGGGAGCTTCCATTAGAGGGGAGAAAGACGGACAACAAACAAACGAGAACTTTACTGTCAGAAGGAGAGAGGTGGCGTGATTAAAACAGAGCGACGTGATGATGAAGATTCAGGAGGCTACTTCAGACTGCATAGTCTGGAAGGGCCTCTCTGAGAAGTGACATATAACTGAGACCTGAATGACAAGGTTTGTGTGAATATACATAATAAAATCACTTAAGGAAGAGAAGATAACTCTTCTCTTAAAAGCCCTAAATCGGGAGTTCCCTTCGTGGCTCAGTGGTTAAAGAATCCGACTAGGAACCATGAGGTTGCGGGTTCGATCCTTGGCCTTGCTGAGTGGGGTAAGGATCCGGCGTTGCCGTGAGCTGGTGGTGTAGGTTGCAGAGGCGGCTCAGATCCCGCGTTGCTGTGGCTGTGGCGAAGGCCGGCGGCTACAGCTCCTGTTAGACCCCTAGCCTGGGAAACTCCATATGCCACGGGTGCGGCTCTACATAAAAGGCAAAAAGACAAAAAAAAAAAAGGCCTAAATCAAGAACAGCTTGAGATGTTTCAGAAACATCAAAAAGTCCACGATGAATGGGGTAGGAGTGGATACCAAGACAGTGATGGACGGGGGTGGGGGCTGGAGAAGAAACACAGGTGTGGGACAGTGGCACCCCTTAGGTCAGGGTAAGCAGAAGCCACTTGGCAGGCTATGAGAAGACAGTGATTCATCTGATTGTAATTCTTCATAGCTCACCCTTGTTGTTGTGCAGAGAAGAATATAGGTAAGAAAGGAGAAGGAAGACCACATAGGAAGGAAGCCTAATGTGATGGTTCAGACAAAGGCGATGGTGTGACAGCAGGAAAGATGGAAGGAAGTAGCGTTTAAATGAGTTCTGGAAGCATGTTGCTTCCAACTTTTTAACTTCAGCAACTGCAGTAATTGGTGTGTTTTCTGAGATGCCGACTACTGAGAGGGAAGACAATATTCTGTTAAGTTTAAAATGCTGACAGACAAAATTTTAGGTAATTGGATAAAAGTGGAGAGATGTTAGGACTAGAGTCAAAATTTGAGAGTCACAGATTAGCAGACATTGGGTCCTGCCTAAGGTGTCTATTGAGACATCTGGCTCATGCCAAAAGATCCTTGAAATTTGGTCGTCTCAAAATGCCAGTGAGCATATTTGGTCCATGACAAATGGGCCTGTCAAAAACAGCCACGCTTGGATCAAACAGCTCATAACCTCATGTGTACTTTCAGTTTATAGGATTAATACATAAAAATACTGTCATTTTTTTGGTCCAATAATTTCATTGTAGCTATACTGCCAATAATAACCTTGCCTGCCCCAGTAGCGTACCTGGTAACGGCACACAGGGTTAGGTAGATGGGTTGAGGCTCTTCCAGAATCTTCCAGAAGAGTGGGATTTATAACAATTATGTGCACTGAGGAGAGTCCTACAGTTAGAGAAATGCATAGAGAGAATAACAAGTTGAGAATATGACCTCTCAACTCAAGGTGCATTAATATGCCCCTGGGCATCTGGCTGGATGTGGCTGGGTGGTCCCAAAAGGGCAGAGTCTGAAAGGAGGGGTTTGATCCAGCTGCCACGGAATTCAGGCAGCTAACTGGTTGACATAAACACCAAGTGTCTTATAGGGCTGAGAACTGACCGCTGTGGTTCACCTAGCACACTATAGTCATGTGTGACGGTGGCCACGAGGGGGACACCAGGCAACTAATTAACTCCCTAAAACTTTGCCATTGCCCAGGGTTAATAGGCAATGTTTCCTCTGAATCAAAGTCCTATAGAGGTGGATGGCAAGAAGTATCTGCCACTGTTCGGAGAGGTTTTAGTGTGTGTGACTCCCAGGCTTACTGGCTAATCAGCGAGGATCACCATGTCCTTGGCTGGTGCCTACTTACTGGCTGATCTAGGAGACATTTATGAGGTTTCCCCTAGCCATAAACCAGGAACCACTGGTCAGATGACTACAAAATAAAATGAAACAAAACAGTCTTTCTTCTGTTGCTTGGCATATGACATCCTCATTTGAAAATTCTGAGCCAATATGGCAGAAATAGTGTACTTACAAAAAAGGAAAGCCAATGCTACGTTATAATGGTTTTTGTTATCATTTCCACTCCTTTAACACAGATAGGAGTAAAAGGTACTGGCACTATGAAGACAGAGAATCTGCACACCCAGTGTACAACCGGTCAGATATCAAATAACATTACAGTCACTCAAGACGGGACAGGAAATCATCAACACAACACTGGTGTAGAAGAAAAAGTAAGGAAAACCCTGAATAAGTTAGAAAACAGCACACAGAAGAACCCAGTGGAACACCATCACAGGTACTTCAAAGAACTCTCGTGTAACTCATAATGAAGAGGTCCTGTTACTGCTAAACTCACTAAAGAGGCAAATAAATAGAACTCAAAACAAACACCAGCCTCTAAATCCAACTTCAACGCATGGATTAGAATTCCAGAGGATATAAATTGACTAGATGTGAAGAACCAGTCCTTACGCTTGATCCCAACGCTCAAAATGACCAAAGAATTTTTATTTACACAACTTATGAAATATTGGCTATCACAGCACCAATACCACATCAATCAGTGATGGCACCTTCAAGACCAACACAGTTCACTCAATCATTACCGTGCCCGGTGAACTACTAGGTTACGCCATGCCACTGACTTATGCACTAACCATGAGAAGGCAAAAAGAGACTTACAGACACATATGTGAGAGAATACTCGAATTTGCCCAGGAAAGAAATCTCGACATTACCCTTTCATTGTGCATGGTGGACTTCAAGACTGAAATACAAATGTGATTCAACTACTCTTACTAAATTCTCAAGTGAAAGGATGCTTGTTCCACTTCTGACAATCACTGTCTAAAAATATTCTCTTTGTGTCTAACACTCCAGTACACGACAATGGAAAATAACACTCCTAAATGTGCATCCGTGTTGTTGGGACTTCCACTGAGAAGATGTAAATGAAAATTTGAGTACGTTGTGGAGAAAACAGAACAAAATTTAGATGACTTATTGGATTATTTTGAGAGCTTGTATATCTGTGAAGACATGGCAGAGGCAGAAGAAGACCAGCAACTCCGAGAGTTCCACCAGAAATGGGGACTGTTCATCCATCAGGACGGGACAGGTATCATGGAATGAACAATGCAGTGGAAGGCTGGCACTGCAGATCCCAAAGCAGATGGCAGTGCACCGTCACCCTTCAATCTACAGATCTACTGATGTGTTAATAAATGAAAGCAACATACCGAAAAAACTGTCTCACCAAGGTTTTTGTTTGTTTGTTTTTGCTTTTGTTTTTTGCCACACCTGTAGCATGTGGAAGTTCCCAGGCCAGGGACTGAACCCATGCCACGTCAGCAACTTAGGCTGCCGCAGTGACAACGCCAGATACTTAGCCCACTGTGCCATGAGGAAACTCCTCATCCCAGTTCTTGTCACCCACTCAAATACGACCACCAATTTCACAATACCGACAAAATCAAATCTGTATACCTGAAATTAACAGATATAACCAATATAAAGCCAATAATCAGGTCAATACTCATGGGTGAGCACCTGCTTATCCACTTACGTGTAATTTTGCCAAACTTCACTACTAGAAAGAACAAGAATAAATATCAAATCCAAAGTTCATCATGAAGTACAATAAAAATAACGTAAATAAAATGTTAATGAAGTTAAATGTGTGCATCGTTTAACGAACTATGGACCAAATGTCTCAACAGACATTTGGGACAGGACCAAATGTCCTGCAAGAGAGTCACAAATGTTTGGTGTTTTTAAAGCTATAGAATTAGATGAAATTATAAATGGTAAATGGATAGAAACAGATTCCAGATCCAAGGTCTGAGATGTTCCCCTTTAATAGTGGGGGCGGAAGGAAACGGTGAAACAGAGACAAAGCTGAGATCTGAGAGGTGGGAGGAAAAGGAATATGCTGTGAATATTTCATGTTGAATGTTCCAGAGATTAAGAAAAGCAGAGCTGGAGAAGTGACTGCTGCCTATAAACCAGTGATGTTGAACCTGCCACAGAAGGCAGCAGACTTGAGGAGCAGGGACGCAAACGGGAGAAAAGGGAGAGGAACTCGGGCAAGGTTTTCAGAAACCTCACAGGAAGATGGCACAGGTGGGGATGGGCTGCAGACCTTCTGGGATCCCAGAGGCTTGGTTTGTTTTGTTTTGTGAGCCGTGTGATATTAAGGTATGTTTATTTACATGCCTCACCAGTCAGCTTTTTCCATCCCGTGTCTGAGTCTCTTTTTGCAAATCCTAATAGCCTAAACTGGTGATAAACACGGTGTTTTACTGTGTATTCCACACAAAAAGCAGAGACAGCAGAGGCCAATCAACAGGGGGAGAGCAGGCACCAAACACACTAACACGTTTTTCTCTAATCTCTTCAGAAGGGATTGAGATTAATAAACTGACTCTTTCGGGGGAGTCAGGCTGAGTGGAAATGATGTTTTGTCTGCTTTATTTCTCGGTTAGGTACTGCAGGCAGAAAATTTTACCTAATTAAAGTAAAGGCATTATATGTTTACAAAGTATTGGTGGATTGTCTTTATCCCCCTTACAGTGAACCAACACTTTTTCTCATATTTAAGTCTAAAATGCCTTGCTAGGAATGCAACCACTGTAAATCCTGCAACCAGGGGCTGAGGGAGGGGACAGTGGGGAAGAGGCCTGAGGGGGTAACAAATGAGCTGGTCACACTCAAAACCCCATGGTGAGCTCTGGACAAGGAGATGTTTAATTCATCGCACCTTTATTTCTTTTTTTGGTTTGCTTGTTTTGTTTTGTTCTGTTTGCCTGCACCCAAGGCAGGCAGAAGTCCCTGGGCCAGGGGTGGAACCCACACCACAGCAGTGACAAGGCCGGATCTTCAATCTGCTCAGCCACCAGGACTCCCATCCCTCCCTCATTTCCTATTTAAAATCCTGACAACACATGAGAAATACAGTGGAAGTTTAAAGGAAGGACAGCAAAAAACTGTGATTTTTTTTTTCATAGTAGTCAGTGGGAATATGTCTCCTTTTCTAAGAAAGAAATCAGCCTCGGGCCAAAGAGGTGGGATTTAAACAGAATCACAAACTACACAGGTGGGTGATTCTGGAGAGCGTCACCTATTGATTTAATTGCAGGATGATGATTTGGTTAACAAAATATATGAAAAATCACTTCTTGGCAGACTTGGCTTCATGCCTGTTTTAGTCCAAAAGATCATGCTGGTTGAGCTTTGGGAAGACGCTCAGACACAAAATCTCGAGGCCTGGCTCCCGTGCCAATCTGTGGTTACACGTTTAGGGCATCCTTTGAAAGCAACGTGTTTCCCTCTTAGACTGAAATCATCTGATGCCTGAAGTTCTCGTGGAGAATGTCAAGTCTTCAGAGCCGACTTGCAAACTGCAGAGATGTCCTGCCTTCTCAGCAGCAATACCTGACAACCTAATCAAGTGGACGCGTAATAATCCAGGGCAATTTCAAACCGCTTCAGTCTTCCTGTGAGTGATCTTCTTCTTCAATAATGTGCCCGTGTGACTGACGCCGTACATCGGCTCCCCGGACTTGCTCGGGTAAGTACTGAGTGAACGTGCCTGTGCGGGTGGGGCTGGGTCGTGACCGGGGCGGGGGGGCAGTGTTAACCAGCTCCGGTCGGGCACAGAGGCTCTGATTTATAGTGTCTGCCGATTTCGCAATGTGAAACTCCCCCCGAGGCCAATTTCAGGTCCTGATTTCACACTACCTGATGAAGGCAGACTTGATCATAAATGTCCACAGTCAGCCCTGCAAAGGCCATGGGGGCCAGTGCAGGGGGACAGGGCAGAGGACAGGCAGACGGGAGTGACTGCCATAGAAATACCGTCATGGCCTCTGGTGCCTGGCAAGCTGCGACAGTGTACTGAGCAAGATCTAAAGATGCCCTGATTCTTTTCAAAGCAGGGTTTTCGTAACCACTAGTGCACACACAAAAGTCCATCAAAAGAATGGAGAGAAAGTATGAGCCCACGCCGGAAAGCATTTTCAGATGTGAAAGAAAGCCTAATCTGGATTCTTTTTTAAAAAGCAAATTTAGCACAAATGCAATTAATAGTCCCTAAAGTCTGTCTTTTCAGGCGTTCCTTTTAGAGATGGGCCCTGCCGTACCCCTTCCCTGCTGATGGGTAATTACAGTACAACCCCACCTTCCTCTCCTCAGAAAGTGACTGCAACGAAATTGTAAACCTGGAGCATCTTGGTCTGCATGTGGTCCTTGAGAGATTTTCCATAACCTGTGCTCCCAGGACACAAAAGTCTATGAGGCCAGACAAATGAAAATAGAATTGATTTGCAAAGACTTGCAAAGGTCCTGATCAGCCGCTCTGTGCAGGTCTGAATGTGACTCCACATTCGCAGACAGGAAATCCTTTCCTATATCTGACCTCTGTGTCTCATTTTTCACATTTAATTAATTCCATTTGTATTGCCCTAAATGAGGGAATTTTCCTGCCACCTTTACATATAATTAAAGATACTGAAAAACCTTATGACTTCAGGCTCCACTAATTGCCAAACTGTGATCATTCCAATAAGGTCTGCATGGCAAAAATAATTAGATAACCAAATGAATAGAATAAACAGGATTATAGGTATATCACTTAACCTGCTCAGGAAAATTAGTTGTTTCTAAGTACTTTAGAAGCTTTCGTTAAAACCTGTCTGCAGTGAAGGACTTTCTACAAAGCAAACCCATGGTACACACTGGATAAGAGTGTCTACATGGGGCTCAGGCCCTTAAATCAGAGAGGGAGGCTTTTTAAGAGCTCTGGAGAAGGTTTCTCAGGAAATGTGAGGAGGTGGCTAGAAGGCTGGGGGCGAGGGGGCACTAAAGGCAATCAGAGTGCACTTGCTGAAGCATGTTTTATATATACATCAGGGCTTTCGTGACTACGCAGTGACTTCTCCTTACTCTTACTTTCATCTGTATTTTGACAGCTTCCTTCATTCTCTTACAATTACTCACTGCCCAGTCCGGAAGAGGCTCCCACAACAGGGTACGCAACAACTGATGCAGAGCGGTTTGCATTTAATTTTTAAACAATTATTCACATCCACCACTTGCAGGCCCTGTTCTAAGCACATTACAAATAGTGACTCATTTAATTTACATTCCTCAGTGGACTCACAGTACAGTTGAGGAGACAGTTCATAATAAAGGAAATTCATGGCAACATCTATGAGGGGAGCTTAACACAGCCTGGAGAGTCTGAGGCCACACTTGAATGCATCCTAGTAGATAAGCAGGAGTTTTTCAAGGGAATCACTGGGGACACTCGCAAAGCCAAGGATGGGGATTAGTGAAGCCAGAGACTCAGAGGAGGCAGCGCAGCACATCCTGGCAGTTGGCAAGGCTGTACTTTTTCTCTCGCTCATACGAACCCATGGAAATGGCAAGAAACACAAAGCAGGGAAAGGGGACAGGGTGTGTCAGGTGGGTACTGACATCTGAAATAGGTCACTCGAGAAACACCCTCCAAGAAGGAAGCCTCAGAGCAAGGAGCAGAAGGAGGCAGGAGGCTCTGGACAGAAGGAAGCAGAGCTACAAGCCCTGAGGGCACACTCAGGAGACAGGGAGAAGGATGGAGACGGGACAGAAACAGAGAAGCAGGAGCTGGGTGGGGATGGGGGCCATGTGAACTTCTGTAAAGATCCTAACATGAATGGAAGTCACTGGAGGATTTGGACAAGAAGTGGCTTAATCTCCTGGTTTGCATTTTACACATTTTGTCTGCCTGCTATTCTGGTTTCCCGAGGGCAAGACAGAAGGAAGGAATGGTGGTCAGGAGGCCATCCCCCTGTAGCCATCCAGGTGGGAGATGGCGAGCTCTGACCAGAGCAGGACTAGAGGGCGTAAGTGGGGGACGGTCATGTTCTGGGCACCATCCCAAAGTGGCATCAGCCGAATCTGCTGGCAGACTGGATGTGAGATATAAGTAAGGGGAAAGGCCAGAATTTCGACTCGAACAACTGGAAGGGTCAGGCTTCCCTCAGCCGCAGTGGAAAACTGTGGGAGGAACATATTTTTCAGCTGTGACAGCTGACTCTTGGATAGCTCCATGACTGCCACCTCCAGTGTTCACAGCCTGTGTATTCTCCCCTTCCAGTGTAGCGGACACCTGTAAGTTGCTTCTAATCAATGCAATACAGCAAAGGTGGCCTGATATGGGCAGTCGTGTGCATGAGATTAAGCTACATACAATTATAACTGGACCTGTTAGAAGACTCCCTCATCTTGGCCTTGAAGAAGCAAGTTTCCAGGCTGTGACCTGCCATAAGGCAAGAACCTGAGGGTGGCCACTAGCTGCCACCAGCAAGAAGAAAAGGCCCTCAGTCCAGAATTCTGGAAAGAACTGAACACCGCCAACATGAGGTGAGAAGATAAGCAGACACGTCCCTAGTTGAGCTTCAGGTGAGACCACAGTCCTGTCCAACACCTGGATTAGAATCCAGCTAATCTGTGCCCAGAGTCCTGACCCACAGACACACTGAGATAACAAATGTGTGTTGTTTTAGCCATTAAGTCGGTGGTAATATAATGAGAAATATATCAGAAGAAAGACTGATTTTGTCTTGAACATTCTAGTCTGAGACATAGGAGATTCAAGTGGAACTGTGAGTAGGCAAGTTGATACAAGACTCTGGATTCAGACGAGAGACCTGGACCTCAGCTACGAAGGGTCCTGAAAGCCCACCTTCTCCCTGTGTCCTCCACACGCTGTGCGTCCACGTCCTAGTCTCCTCTCCCACACACACCAGCCCCACTGGACGGGCCACCCACACAACCTCGTTCTAACTTCATCTCCTCTGTACAGACGGCCTCCAAAGAAGGTCACGGCCTGAGGTCCGGAGGCTTAGGATTTCAATACATGAAATTAGGGTTGAGACAAACCAGCCTGGAACAATCCAGGGCCTGGCTGAGGTCCCAGCTGCCAGCCAGCATCAGCTGCGGCCTGTGAGAGAGGAGTGAGGGTGCCTCCCGACAGCTCAGCCCTGGAGCTGGACCACCGGCCCCAGACTCACACAGTGAGGACACTCTGGCCTTGTCACCTCAAACTCGCAGAATCCATCGGCACCAGACTGAGCTCTGGGGTCCTGAAGGCTTGTTCCTCAGGAGGCGTGACTAAAATACACCGGGGAGAGGTGGGGACATACGTCTCCATCTTACCTCTACCAGGCGCACTGCTACGGTGGGGAACGGTCCCAGCTCTGAGAGGTAAGGCGTGACCTGAGCCCGTGCAGCGGGCTCCCGAGCGGGGTCTGGCTTGACCACAGAAACGCGGCTGAGCGCCGGCGACCACGGCCATCTGCTCGGGCCAGTCCCGGTCTCCGCTGGATCTGCTTGTCTGAGCGTCCCTGTTACACACCCAGCTCAGAGGACACCCCGTGTGCGCGGCACATGCGCCGGCAGCAGGCCCGGTCCCCAGAGCAGCCTCGCTTCGGCCCTGCAAGGCGTCCGCACAGGTCCAGAACTGCACACACTTGTTTGTGGCGGGAGCCGGGGGCCGAGAGGGAGCCTTGAGCGCAGATGGCGAGGACGTGCTCAGGGGCCAGGGCGCCCACTCTGCACGACCCTCACAGAGTCCTGTGCTGCCCCCCGACCTGGTTCTCTGACCACAAGGCTACGTGTCAAAGGGGGCAGAGGCCACTCCTCAGGCTCTCCGTTCCAAGGGCTGGTTTCTACTGACACGAGTGGCCAGCAAGACGCTAGGGGAAATCCAGCGGAGGTTTACTTTTAACCGCACTAGCCTGTCGGCCTTTTTTAAAGGAGAAATGGATCGAGCATTCTTCCCCTTTCCGCTCTCCTCTCAAAAGCATCTGGAGGATACACTGCCTCAATTCCGGTGCTTGCTCCTGGGCGAAAAGTCGTAAATTGTACCTATTACAATGCAACACGGAGCCGGACCCACAGTCCTCTGCCTCTCGGACTGGTGCCTTCCCCCAACAGGAACAGCGGCCACGGCAGTGGCTGCCAATTTTAAGTGCCCCTTCCACTGAGGCGGTGGCACCGCTGCTCTGGCAGCCGCGGGGGTGGCGTCCGTTAAGCGGGGGCCGCGTCACCCTGGCTCCTCGGCGGCCTCCCCTGGGCCCGCAGGAGAAACCGCCTCCGCCCTGCGATCACAGCCTCCATCCTGCTGGGCCCGGGGCGCCCAGTCCAGTCTGACCTACAGTGCAGACGGAGGCAGCCACCAGGTCACACGGGACCGAGACAAATTGATTTTTCTGGCTTTGTTGATGTCAAGGGAGATATATCGCAATGATTAATAATTTATCTCCTAGATAAAAGCTTTTGTTGTCATCTTTGTTCCACGGGAGAGTCCAAGATTTTATCATCCCAGGTGCAAGCACTAACTGGGGAGGCGTTCGCTGAGAACTTGGACAAAAACCACAGTCAAAGATTTATGGTTGTCCTTCTGCCTCTGTGTCCCTAAAAAGGAGCAGTGGAGGCAGCGGCTGAAGCCACAGGGAACCCCATTAGAGGGAACTGGGTCTCTGTCCTCAGATTCCCTCTGCTCTACCCGCACTCGGGGTGGCTCTGGCTTGGGAATGCCTGCTTGGTTTCATTACACTGAGAGAATGTTTGTAACTATTTTTCTCCTTTTCCTTTTCTGATCTATTTCTCCCAATGCTTCACTTCCGCTACCTCCCTTTATGCCAGTCTCCACTGAATGATTAGGCAGATTAGCACTGGAGCCGTTTTTCTGGAGTGTGGGGAACGGGAGAGTCAGCCAACGGGAGGCACACAGCTCTCGTCAGCAGCTTCTGGATCAGAGGGCTGGAATACCGCTGGGAGGCTGCACAAGCCTGTTCCCTGTTCTTGAGCAGGCTTTGGTCCGGGAATACAATTAAGGCTGAATTAGACAGACTTACCCATGCATTCACTGTCGGAGAAACTCTGGAACAGATTAAGAAAAGAAAGAGAAAGGATATTCTCACACCATAAATTTGATGTTTGTTCTCTGAGGCTTGTTGAATGGTTCCTCGTAAGTTGCACAATACTGCAGAAATACACCGTTCAGCACTTAGATACCATGGAATAGGGGCCTGTGTGCTCTGCAGACCTGCATCTCTGTGTGTGTTTTGCATTTTGGGAAGGTAGTGCCAGAGCACCTTCTGAGACTGAGAATACAGCGTGTGAGGACCTGAAGGCTCTACGTGGCTGTATGCAGCATGCTTAGCCAGCAGGAAGCCTGGATTGATTTTAAGTAATCTGACTTTCAGGTCACAGGTCCTTGTCAAACTACAGCCTAGAAAAATAGTATATTGATTTTTCTGAGTCAAAAAAAGTTACTTCGATGTAGAATTCGATAGTCACATACTTGCAACATCTTCAAAGATGGAAAGAAGACATACTTTGATACAAGCACATCAGCTGTACCTGTGGTCTCTTCATCACCTGCTCCTTCCACTCTTACCCATCAGAGAAACACATCTGGTATCGTTCATTTATAGCTTGAGAAGCCAACATGTTATGTAAACAACACATTCTGTATCAACACGTTTTGCCAAACCCTAGAGTCTCTGTGCCTTTATTAGCTGTTCACACTACCTTACAAGACACAGTTCAAGTCCTGGCTTGATCTTGTCCTACTTATGAGACCTCACGCACGATGTTGCATCTCTGTGCTCCAGTGTCTTCATCTCTAAATCAGCAAATAGTATGATGTGTCTCAAAAAAAAAAAAACCAGTAAGGAAAAACTAAATACAGAACTATCATAGGATCCAGCAATCCTACTCCTGGGCATATATCCAGAGAAATTCACAATTCAAAAAGATACATGTACCTCAATGTTCACTGCAGCACTATGTACAATACCCAAGACGTGGAAACAGCCTAAATGTCCATCGACAGATGAATGGATTAAGAAGTGGTGCATACACACGATGGAATACTACTGAGCCATCAAAAAGAATGAAATAATGCCATTTGCAGCCACATGAATGTGACTAGAGATTATCATACTAAGTGAAGTAAGTCAGAAAGAGAAGAACAAGTACCACATGATACTGTTTATATGTGGAGTCTAAAATATGAAGGGATGGGTTGGGGGTTTGAGATGGAAATGTTCTAAAATTAGGTTGTGATGATGGCTATACAACTACAAATACAATAATATTCACTGAATCAAAAATAAAAATAAAGTATGGGCACAAATGAACCTATCTACAAAGCAGAAACAGATCCACAGACATAGAGAACACAGTTGTGGTTACCAAGGGTGTGGGGACGGAGTGGGATCGATGGGGAGCTGGGGGTTAGTAGATGCAAACTATTGCATTTAGAACAGATAAGCAGTGAGGGCCCACTGTATAGCATAGGAAACTATATCCAATCTCTTGGGACTGAACACGATGGAAGACAATACAGGAAAAGGTAAGTATATACATGTATGACGATCACTTTGCTGTACAGTAGAAACTGGTACAACATTATGAATGAATTATACTTTAATAACAATTTTTTTCAAAGAAAATGGAATGAAATATTGCCATCTGCAGCAGCATGGATGGACCTAGAGATTATCATACTGAGTGAAGTAAGTCAGACAGAGAAAGACAAATATCCTATCACTTATGTGTGGAATCGAATTTTAAAAAGGATACAGAAGAACTGAAACAAACTCACAGATTTGAAAGCCAGTCCTATGGTTACCACAGGCGAAACCACCCGGGGGAGGGAAGAACTGGGGGGCTGGGAATAATACACGCACACCACTGCGTAGAACAGATGATTAGCAAGGACCCACAGTACAGCACAGGAAAATCTACCCAGTAGTCTGTAATAACCTATGTGGAAAAAAGAATGGATATGTTTAGATGTATGACCGATCACTCTGCTATACACCGAAAACTACATACAACATTGTAAGTTAATTATACTCCAATAAACTGAATTTAAAACATTAAAAATTATTAAATCAGTGAGGCCTAAATCATGTAACATATGTGTAGTGCTAAGACCCATACTTGGCACCTAGGTAGCACACAGGTAAAGACAGTGAGAGTCACTCAACTCCATTTCTTCTTCCGTTTTTTCAGTGGCTGCACCCACGGAATACGGAAGTTCTTGGGCCAGGGATTGAAACCAAGCCACAGCTGAGATCTACACCACTGGGTTAAGGATCCAGTGTTGCTGCAGCTGTAGCACAGGTCGAAGCTTCAGCTCGGATTCCAGCCCT
>PVHT021183707.1:1588899-1617363 GCA_004024745.2 Catagonus wagneri
AGCACACAGGTAAAGACAGTGAGAGTCACTCAACTCCATTTCTTCTTCCGTTTTTTCAGTGGCTGCACCCACGGAATACGGAAGTTCTTGGGCCAGGGATTGAAACCAAGCCACAGCTGAGATCTACACCACTGGGTTAAGGATCCAGTGTTGCTGCAGCTGTAGCACAGGTCGAAGCTTCAGCTCGGATTCCAGCCCTGGCCTGAGAACGTCCATACACCACAGGTGCAGCTGAAAAAGGAAAAAATGAAAAAGAAAAAGAGTAAGTGATGTTTCTCAGGGACACAGAGGGACACAGAGGCCCTGGGGAAATGGAAACCTATTAGGATCCCCAAGGCCGTTCTCTACAGCTGTTTCCCCCTCTCCCTGCTCCCCCTCTCCCTGCTAGCCTTTCAACCAGGTCAATCCATTTAAAAATAAAATGTCCACTGCACAGCTCCAATTTGACACAGCGACACCTAGACACACCATATCGCAATGGAATGATTAACTCTATCTTAACTCTGAATTTCCAGGTCAGAACATCTGATTGGCTCACGCTGGGTCTGGAACAACAGAGCAGAGGCCATCTCAGAGGATTTACCTGGGGGGAAGTGGGGGGACTTAAGGGCTGGGCAGGCTCCCCAAACCGTGCACATCGGAGGGCCTGGAGAGGAATATCCCGAACACCACTAGCCACCATGAGCAAACTGATGGCCTTTTAGGATGGAAAGTAGATGGCCTCCTGTGCGGCGGGGGGCCGGCTCGCAATGACGTCAGTACTGCAGTGCTGCCAGAGCAGTCGGCCCCACACTGCAGCAATGTCAAAAGGGGACTAGACGTTATTCGCTTTACTTAATAAGATTCTGGGCTTGAAAGGAGAAAAGAAAGGAGTGGTCTGGTAGATTAGAGGCTCCGAGGTGTGCCATTTACTGAGCAATGGGCAATATTTATAACCCAGGACCTTCAGGGCAGAGATAATTAGCACAAAGATTGCGCGAGGCACCATATGAAGAGAACCTAGACCAATTATGTAATTTATTTCCCATTAATGAAACCCCCACACGTCAGACAAGCTCTGTGAGCAGAGAACTCTGGGAACGCAAAGTGCAGCAGAAGGTAGACCTAGCTGAAGAGGAGGCAGAGCGATCATGCGAGGATTCACTCCAACCCAGTCAAACACACTGACGGCCTCGCTGCGAAGACCGCTGCTGCATAAAGGGGAGCCGCATGGCCCCTGGGTTCGCAGTCCGGTTCTGCCACTTCCCCCTGAACTTTGGCCAATGACCTGCACCCCTCTGCCCCACAGCCCCCTTGCCTGTAAAAAAAGAGAGCCGTGGTGAGGGTTAATATAGAATAACTAGGAAAGCCTCCAATTTATAGTAGGTGTTATATCATTATTAGCTATGGCTATCATTGTTACAATCACTGAGAAGTCTCTGAAAAACGGTGAAATCAAGCCCTTGAAGGGACATTTCCTTTTTGCCATTTCTATTAATACAATAATTTGTTCAACTCTTTAAATGACATGGTTGTTGTTATTTATTACTTATATTACTTATTTACTTCCATTAAAGTGAGCACATAAACTCTCAAAATGAAGACATGCACTTGTGTTCCACCATAGTCACCTCATCTACCATGTTCATGTGAATGTGGACCAAATGACTGCCATCCCTGAGGCATAATCAGGCCTTCAGAGGTCCTCAGTGATCGCTGAATTTATTTCTGATGCTTTGGCCTGAAATTCGCAGCTTTCCATGTCTGATTCAGATCTACCTTTTCAGTATTACCTCCCATTAATCCTGTACCAAATTCCTATAATTCAGTCAAACTGAGAAAGAGGCCATCTACCTATCTTTGGTGTCTTATTACGCTGTTCCCTTCCCCCAACTTTATCACAAAAATTCTTAGAAATTGAATTCAGTTTATTTCACTGATTTATATAAACATTTTCAGAAATGAAAAAATTCTAATTGACTTTTAATTGTTAATTTCCTTTGAGTCTGAATCTAGAAGTATACCCACCCTTTCCCCTTGACAAGAAGTTAGCGATCTGCAGCAAATTACAATATAATGATTTAAATATACTGAGTACAAAGAAATACTGTGAAAACTTTATACCCATACATTCAACAATTAGGTGAAATTCCTTGAAAAACCACAAGTTATTTAACAAAATGACTCAAGAAAAAACAGAAAATATGACTAGCTCTATATCCATTAAGGAGACCGGATTTGTAATTAAAAACTGTCTACAAAGAATATTCCAAGCTCAGATGATTTAACAGTGAGTGCCATGAAAACTGAGAAGAAATAATATCAATTCTATGCAAACTCTTTAAAAATTCTTTTCTAAAGCGGATTATATCCTAATCCATTTTATGAATCCAGTATTATCAACACAAAACCAGATAATGCTGAGAAAACCACAGGTCAATAGTCATCATGAACACACCTGCAAATATCTTCATAAAATATCTGCAAATTAAATCCGTCGATATGTAAATAGGACAATACATCATGACCAACTGGGATTAATCCCAAGGATGCAAGGTTGGTTTATCAGTCAAAAATCAACCAGTGTAATCCACCATACTGACAGAATAAAAGATAACTATCATATGATAAGCTCAACAGATGCAGAAAAAGCACGGGATAAAATTTAACACCCATCTATAATAAATACAATCAAGAAACTAGGAGCAGAATGGAACTTCTCAATATGACCAAGGACATCTAAGGAAAATCTACAGCTAACATATATACTGTCAGAATGGAATTATTTCCCCACATGATCAGGACAAGCCAAGGAAAGCTGCTCTTGGCCCTTCTACCCAACATTTCATTGGAGGTTTTAGCCTGTGCAAAGTGAAAATAAAGGAAATAAAAGTTAAGAAGCACAAAGCTATTTAATCACAGATAACATAACCATTTACAAAGATGATTCTAAGAATTCCTTTAAAAACATTCTCAAACTAGTAGATAATTTTACGAGGTCACAGAATAGAAGGTTAACATTCAAAAAATTACTTGTAATTCTCCATGCTAGCATAAACAATTGGAATAAATTCCTTTTAATGCCATTCACAGTAACATCCCAAAAGTGAAATAAAGGATACATTTAACAAAAATGTGTAAGAATCACACACCAAAAACTATAAAACATGGCTTATAAAAATTAAAGGTGACAAATAAAGAGCTATATGCAGTTTCATAGATTGAAAGGCTCAGTATTTCACAGACTTGCATTCTCCTCCAAACTGATCTATAATTCAATGCCATTCCAAGCAAATTTCCACCAGGATTTTTTGTAGAAATGGGTAAGATTAACCTAAAATTTACATGAAAACAAAAAGATCATGGAATAGCCAAAGCAATTTTGAAAAAGAAAAACAAAGTTGGAGGACTCTGATTGATTTCAAGACCTTCCATAAAGCTGTAATAACCAGGGCAGTGTGACGATAACATGAAGATAGAACTCTGGGTAATGAGACAACAGAGAGACTAACACAGACCCACACATACATGGCCAGTGGTTTCTGACAAAAGTCCTGAATTAATTCAATAGGGAAGATGGTATTTTCAACAAGTTGCGCTGGAATAGCTACATAATCAAATGAGGGGAGAAAAAATACTCAATTCTTACTTCACATTATTCCCAAATAAACCACAGGACTACATGTAAAATCTAAAATCATTAAACTTCAAAAATCAAACATAGGAGGAGAAAATCTTTGTTCTGACTCAATGAGCCTTAACAGCAGGCAAAGATATCATGGGTAGAATACAAGACAATAAACCGTAAAATCTTCACGTTGATAAGAGGACTTCATAAAATTTAAAACCTCTCTGTATTACTAAGACAACGGAATCAACAAGCACAGATTGGGAGAGAATGTTTACAATATGGCTATCTGATTTACAGAAGAGGCAAGAGATCTGACCAGACACTTCCACCCAAGAAGACACAGAACGACGAGAAGCATGTGAAGATGCCCCACACGGTCAGTCACTAGACAAAGGCAAATTAAAAATCGCAGTGAGGTACCATTCTCCCATGAGAGCAGAGCATCCATCAAATGAACAAACAGGTAAAATCCTGAGGATACAAGTGCAGTGGGGATGTGGAGCACTGGGAAGTGTCCCACAGTTGGAATGCAAACAGTGCACCTACTTTGGAAAACAGTTTGGAATTTTCTTAGAAAACTAAGCATATGCTTATATTAAGTTAAACATATACTTATTCAAATATAATAGGGCCCAATGGAAACCACCCAAATTTCATCTATTTGTGAACAAATTGATATGTATCTATATAATAGTGAATACAAATCACTAACTGAAACAAACAACAAACTACAGATAACATGCAACAGCATGGACAGACTCTGACACATTTAAGTAAATGAAAGAAGCCAGACACAAAAGATCATATCCAACGTATGACCTATTTACATGAAATTCCAAACTCATTTAAAATGACAGACAGCAGCTGGGTGGTCCCAGGAGCTAGGAGGTACAGAGGAGGACGAACTACAAAGGAGCAAAGGGTACCCTGAGGTACAATGGAAATATTCTAGATCTTGATAGGATGGGAAACCTAAAATTTATTGTACATGAAATACACCCCCAATAAATCAGACTTGAAAATTTCAAGGGAAGGTCTGAGAGCTTTTAGAAGCAGAGAATTCTCTTTCCTGGGGCAGGCCCTCCCTGGTTGTTTTACGTATGTTGAAGCACCACTGATCAGAGCAAGACAAACCAGTGGTATTGCTATTTCATACCATGGAGAAGCAAAACTGAGGCACAGCGAGTAGACGCTCAGATGGGAAGTCACCTGAGCATCAGACGTCACCCCCAGATTTCTATAAGAACATTAATGTGTGTGTATGTATATACGCTTATATGCATACATCAGAGAAATACATACGCTATTATTTCATTGAGTCAGCACATCCATATTTAAGCCAGGCAAATAATTTTGTGAAGCAAATCAGCATCTCCAACCACTTGATCTCCTAGGTAGACTTTCTGGATCTCCTGAATTGAAGGTATGCCTCTAGCTGCATAGCCAGTACTGGCTGGTTTAGCAGGACAAACAGTTCTTACCATAGATACAGAATCCTAGAACTTATATACACCTTAGGGAACAGTATAAACCTGTCACTTGCATTTTTGAAAGCATGTCTCCCTTACAAAAACTGCCTTCCACAGTCATCCAGGAAGTTCATCTCAGCCATTCTGACTATAAACAATCGTCAGTGTGAGGAATCCAGCAGTAAGCTCAATGCTTCTCCCAAAACTGCTGATAAAACACATGATCTAGAAGACTGATAAGTAGTTTTTGTTAAGGTTTGTTTTCTAAATTTGTAATGAAAATTTTCAAAAATATGCTAAAGTTGGAGTTCCCATTGTGGTGCAGCAGAAACAAATCCAACTAATATCCATGGGGATACAGGTTCCATCCCTGGCCCTGCTCAGTGGGTTAAGGATCTGACATTGCTGTGAGCTGTGGTGTAGATCACAGAAGTGGCTGGGATCCTGTGCTGCTGTGGCTGTGGTGTGGGCCAGCTGTAGCTCCGATTTGACCCCCAGCCTGGGAACTTCCATACACTGTGGGTACCATCCCAAAAAGCAAATACATTATATACCAAAGCTGAACACACAGTATAATGAACTTGTAAAGGCCTCTTTCCCTGATTTATTACTTCTCAAAAAGTGGCCATATTTATTTAATCTACCCCATTTTTTTCTTTTTCAATGCATTTCAAAGCAAATCAAGAGACATCATCATTTAACTCCTACATACCTTTTTAGTATGAGTCTCTTAAAAAGAGGACTGTTTGACATAAACACAATACTATTTTTATACCTTACCAAATTAACAGTAATTCCTTGGTAAGATCTAATATAGAATCTACATTCCCATTTCAAGGACGGTTTCAAGGAGTTCCCTTGTGGTGCAGTGGGTTAAGGATCCGGCCTTGTCACTGCAGCGGCTCAGGCTGTAAGCTAGGCTATAAACTGTGTCCTGCCAGCCCTCAGCAGGGCTGCCAGTGTTGAGAAAGGAGAATTCCCCACCATCCAGCAAGACAAGGCCCTGTCCTTGACCAAAGATGCCTGTGCTTTACATGCTGCCTTTCATGCTTCTTACACGGAGCTATGCACCCAAGAGGGCCTCCGCTTACCCTAATGAGCAGGGGAGAAGATGAGCTGGATAATAATCTTTTCTAATTGGATACAGATCCAACAGACTGATTCATTATTTCCACCTATGGCTGTCAGTGCTCTGCACGGCACCCCATTAAACTAATACCCTAAATGTCTGTACTGCTGTAGCTGTCAGATTAACTTAGTCCCAAGTGGGCAGCCTCAGCCTCCTCCCCAGGAAACCAGCTGGAGGGTCTGTAAGTGAACGTGCAGACAATCCTGCCCAACCTCTCCTCCTCCTGAGAACCCGTCGCCGCAGCCGCCTCCTCCCCACTCCCTGAGTCAGCTTCAGTGGAAGTGCCTGTCTCTCTGATCCCTGTCAAGGCTGTGCTCCTAGGACAGCCTCATCCACGCCATCGGGCAGAAGACAGTACTCTGCCACAGTCACACTGACTAAAGCGTTAGGGGCTGACTGTGCTGTTTCCTTAACAGGGACACGGAGAAGGCACAAATGAATGACACTGAGCAGCCAATATTCAGTCGTCTGTAGGAAACACATTGCTGGAGGTGGGCCTGGTGGCAGGACTGCCTGTCACTCACCCAATGGCCAGCTTTCCTCCTCCTTTAATCATAAAGCAAGTGGTTTATCCGGGGCAGCAAAGTGCTCATCTACATTCCCCACCTTCCTAAGGGTGCTGTTAGTCACAGTTTCTGATTTGCCTGCATTAGTATCTTTTTCAGCCTGATGAGCTGTCACAGCTATCAGTAATATTTTACACGGCTCCTTCAAACATAACGTTAGTTTAGACAATTAAAGTGTATGGTCACCCTAGGTAGCAGCGACCCAAGAAATATAAGTGGAAATCATATGGGGAGCAGATGACCTCAACTGGGATGTGCACCTTTGTGCATACCGCACCCCCTTCCTCCTACATACTGTGGGAACAGAGAAATGAGGGTTGGTGCTCCAGCAGCCTTTTCAGACCATGGGGTGGCCTTGAGAATTATTAACTCCACATACTAAGTAGGGTAGAGCAGAAAGCTTGGGTCCAGGTCCTGATGAACCTACTGCTACCATCCAGTTATAAGATAGCTATTCCTGAACTGCTGTCAGTTTTCCTTATCTGCTGCTAACTCGTGCTCCCCTTCCACTTTAACAAGTACACCAAGGTCCACTCTGGTGGCTTTCAATGCGTGCAGCCACAGCTACACTCCTCTGACTTCCCTTCCCTATCTGTTACTGGTGAGGGTGGGCCACCAGGGAAATTCCTGTGTGGGATCCAGGGAAGGGGGCAGAGCGCGGCAGCCGGTAGCTCCCAATGTTGCCACCGATCTGCAGGCTCCTCTTGACGGTGAGGGGCAGTGCCAGGCTAGCGGGCATGCTGTTTGTTGCCGAGCCCTAACTCGCAGGAGTCTGCCTGCATTAAAGAGAGGAGTGTGGAACCAGCTTTCAAGCTACACACCAGTATCACCAGTTCTGTGAATGGGTTGCAGCACAAGCTTTGTGAGCCTCTATATTCTCACATGTAAAATGAGAATAATCATGTCCACCCTACTGTTCGGAGGATTTAATGAGGTAACATATTTTTAAAAACAAAATGCAGCTCTTAGCAAAAAGTATATCAACTAACTAAAGCCTTTCTTTCTACCTCCTGGTTCTACTTTTTCCTTTCCATCACGCTTTTCAAGATTTCTATTTTTCTCTGCTTTTTATACTGCAATTCTCAAATCTACAGAACAAGGGAAGAATAATGTAGTGAAAGCCCACTGACTGGATGCACCAATAGCTTTCTCTATAGAACGTACTCTCTCCTGCAGAGATGCTTCAGCATGCCAGCTCTAAATGCAACAGGGCTCTCCTACCCCACACAGCACTCCCACCCCACGCCTTTAACGCTGACCGGAACTGTTGCCAGCACAGGGTCTGTACTCCAGGCCCCCCAGGACCCTAGGCCTGGCCGGCAGAGCTGCGCTCCCTCCACCCAGCCTCCGTCAAGGATCACACACTCCCTCTGTCTGACATGTCCCTTTATCAGTCCCCGACTTTCTTTCCTTCTTTTTGTCTTTCATGACATTTTTTTCAGAGTTCAAGCCAGTTGTTCGGTAGCTGTCTTATGGTATGAATGTTTCTGACTATTTTTTCATGATTAGATTAAGTCTAAACATTTTGGGGGAGGAATATTCCATTGTTTTCTTTGAACTCATCACACTCAAGGGCACAGGCCAGTTTGTTGTACTCTTGGTAACTTAGGGGACGATAGATAGATGGTCTCGTGGCAGCTGTCCCTTCCTGTGTCCTAAAGGACCTCTGCACCATTATTAGCAAGGAAGGAGGGTGGGGACAGTTGGAAACCATGTACATATTTGGTTTCACAACATCCCTTTTGCCCAGCTCTTAGCATCTATGATGGTCCCTGCCTGGTCAATACACCAGTGGCTGCAAAATGCTTCCCGAGGTTCTTAATTCTGCTTTAACTCAAACATCAAACATCATCTCGCACTTGCCTCCTTGCCTCTTTCTCTGACACCCTCAGTCTCTTGAGTTCTTCTGACAGGTTCATTTCTAGTTGCCTTTAACTCCCCGTGTCCACTTCCATCCACAGCCAGCGCCCTGACAGCTTACGCTGCCGCCCTTCTTTCCTTTCAGCACCTCCTCTCTCAGAGGACAGTAGGTCCCAGTGAGCTGCACCCCCCGCCCCCGACCCGCAGGCTCTCATCCTTCTCCTGCGGCCTGCTGGCTGCACCCTCCACACTGGCAAAGCCCCCTGAGCTTCCGGAGTACAGGAGAGCTCCCTCATCCTGAATTTTTCTTTCTACTCATTGTCAAACGATTCTATCAACAGGGCTCCTTCAACCAGCACCACGGCTTCCCTTTGGTTGGCTGTTCAGATTCATTCACGTCTGCAGAGTTTACATCTGTCCCTGCCGTCCTGAACCTGCGGGCTTTGCAGATCTGAGATGCCCACCTGGCCTCGTGGACTGGGTGGGGCCAAGCAGTAGCCAGGCAACAGCACAGCCAACAGGAGAAGTGCTTTGCCAAAAACATATAGAGAGACCTAACTGGCTGATGAGGAAGGCCTCCTGAGGAAGCGATGGGTGGCTGAGTACGGAGGTGTGAAGAGCAGTTACCGAGGTGCCCTCTCGGGCATGAGCAGTGGTACGTCCACACTGGGACGGAGGGGAAATGAACAGGTCAGTGGGCAGGAGCTGGGGGCGTGAGGAGGGCAGGGGCAGAGAGCAGAGGGGGCCTGTGGTGGCTTTACTGTGGGAGGGGGCGGGTTATGGTTCTACCGCCAGACAGTGTGGAGGTCATTTAGGTAGTGGTGGAGGATGGCTGCAGGGAGGGAGAGCCTGCAGGCAGAGAGACCACTTCTTCTCCACTAGACTAACCCAGGCAGAAAGGGCGAGGCTTTGAACCAGACCACAGCACTGGGCATGGAGAGGTCATGGTGGTTCTACGATGCGCAGTTAATTATTTGGTGGGCTCATCCTCTCTCTGAACGTCACATCTGCAGATGTGTCTCAGGTCTGTTCAATGACCTTGGCCTCTCTTGCGAGTCAGGCGTAAATTTCCAGAAGCATCCCAAACACAATCTACCTGAAAGTAAACAATCAGAGCTCTGCCGGACTGCAGACCACCGCGCGGCACCCCGATTTGTGCTGGTGCAGCCAATATGCTCCGTGACCAGGCTACGGCAGGCTCAGCCGCACAGGAACAACCCAGAGGGTTCTGCCAGAACCAGGACAGTTTTCCTGGCTGAGGGCAGTTAGCTATAGGCAGCTAGAGGGGTCACGACTTCGTCAAAGTGACTGAGTTCGACGCCACCCTCTGCCCGAGTCCAGTGAGGGACTGGGTCATACAAACGCTTCCTTCTTCCACGATGTCGTCCCTTCCAGCCTCACCACCCCTCCTGGATGGGGTGACGAGCTCACTCTCAGCCACCCCGATTACCTCCCAACAAGCGTTCCTCCTCACCTCTGCACTCACAGCACAGCTTGTGGACCTACTGTGTGCCCGGCCTCTAGTCTGAACTGGCCCCTCTGAGTCTGGAGGCCACTGGGACGTTAACTTGAATTATTCTGGTGATGAACCCGAAGGGATTCAGGACTCTCACAGATGAAGGACTAAGACCTCAGAATCACCAAGGGGCACGCCCGGCCACACGGAGAACCAGTCCTCCTTCGGCTAAATCCTTTCTCCTCCAAGAGCACCCACTCCCTGGTCTCTCTTCCTCCCCAGAGCAAATTCTCTCCCAGCGGCTGGACTTTCCCCAAGCTCCCTCTGACCCCTGCCTGTCTGGTCCTATTTAGTGTAGTGGACACACAGGCGCATCCCCAGATGCCCATCCAGGAACAAGTGGGTCACTGAGGAGCCAGTGCGGGCTTCCAGAGAAGCCAGCTTGGGATGGCCGTGAACACTCAAGTGTGACCCTGGGCAGGCACGGCAGGCTCAAATAGCTCCTAACACGCAGCACATTCCCACATGCGCTCAAAACTACGTCTGAATGATGAATGAGACCCAGGACAGACCTGCCCTCTACTAAATCCTATTCTTTTTTTTTTCGCTTTTTAGGGCTGCATCCACAACATATGGAGACTCCCAGGCTAGCGTCTGAATCAGAGCTGCAGCTGCCAGCCTACACCACAGCCACAACAATGCGGATTCCGAGCCGCATCTGTGACCTACACTATAGCTCTTGGCAACGCTGGTCCTTAACCCACTGAGCAAGGCCAGGGATCGAACCCGCAACTTCATGGTTCCTAGTTGGATTCGTTCTGCTGCGCCGCTCTGGGAACTCCCTAAATCCTGCTCTTTAGTGAATATATGAGTACCATGGACTGAGTGCTTGTATCCCTCACTTCAAAATCCACGTGTTGAATCCCACCCTCAACGTGCGGGTGATAGGAGGTGGGCCTTTGGGGGTGATGAGGTCATGAGGGTGGAGCCCTCCCTAGAGGATCAGGGTCCTCATAAAAGAGGCCCCGGGAAGCCCCCCTTCCTCCAGGTGAGGACACAGCAAGAAGACACCATCTATGAACCCGGAAGCAGGTCCTCAACGGACATCGAATCTGCCTGTGTCCTAATCTTGGACTTCAGGCCTCCAGAACTGTGAGAAATGAATTTCTGTTGTTTATAAGTCACCACATGCAAGTACCTTGTTATGGCTGCCCCAAAGGACCAGGGCGATAAGCAAACATGAATAACAATTTGTGATTAGCTATTTACAGTGCCCCACCTTACAGATTCAACTCTATGGGAACGGTGTACAAACACAAAAACGTCATAAAATATCTTCAACTATCAACCATACATGCATGTGTGTTATAAATTAAATAATATTGAGTGCCCTCTTTCTCCCACCCAAAATAAAATGCAAACTTTGTGACCAAGCACACCCACCTCTTCAGAATTGTCGTTAACTGGAACTGTCGGCACTCTAAGGACTGAACTAGGGGAGCCAGTGGAGACACGTCCACGGGCAGAGTTTAGGGGAGCCAGTGGAGACACGTCCACCGGCAGAGTTTAGAGGCCACTGGAGAGTTTCCGTGTGTGTGCAACAGCTCCCAGGCTACACACACACTCTTAATTTGTTTGTCAAGAATTCTGAGTTAGTTCAGAAGGCTGCATCAATGTCACTATCAGTACAACTTTGCTGTAGCCTGATCCAGCCCATGATAACATTTTAAAGCCATGAGAATGCTAAGTACTCAGCTGTCTGGTAACCTGGCTGCCTTCTGACACAACATCCGAACCAGAATTCTAATATGTCTGAACACACCTCTCTCCTAATGTCCCCGGAGCCTGTGCTCTGAAAGCAGCAGCTCGCTCCTTCTGACTGGCCCTGCCCCACGCCATCAGAGGCACGTCAAGATCACATTGGGGGCAGAAAAAGAATGACCTCAAATGCCACATTTATATGCCCCGCCTTTATTCAAAAAAAACTAATATAATGCCATCTTCATACTTTTCTACAATAAAATAATGGATTTCAGCAGGTTTCAGCACAAGCAGGCTGACGCTGCTTGTGCCTGAGCCGTGACTCCCCAAGGAAACCACTGCTCAGATGAGAGTGGAGGAGAGACTGGCCACGGCAGGCCTCCAGTGACTGCTGCCCTCCTGATTTTATTTCTCTGAACTTGAAATCAGGAGGATAACTCACAAGGGAGAAATCACAAGGCAGTTTCCATATGTAACTTTTACATAAGAAGTTTCTTAATGGGTGAGAAATGTTAGGAAAACTGCAAGCAAAGAGGCAGAACCTCGAGAAGAGGCAGATGTCAAGCACACGGGCACTGCGGGGAGGCTGGTTTTGCCTCTGAGAGGCTTGCTGTGTCACGGAGAGAAGGGGGCCAGCTGAGACCCGCACTCTGCGAGCTTGCGTCCCTGCTGCCACCACCCCAAGGCCATGCTGCCGGGTCTAAGCCAAGGGAAGGGGTGTGTCACAACAGGAGAAGGAAGAGGGACAGAATAAGAAGAAAAGGACCCGGATAAACACGGCCTTCCCACCCACTTCCCAGAGTCTTGCTTTTCTTCCCCTTCTCCGTGGCTCCAAGCTGTAATGCGGGACGCAGCCCCACACTTCCACGGCCATGTCAACAGTCAGCAGCTGAGCCACAGCGGCCCGGGCAGCTGTGCTCTGGATTCTGCCTGCACTGGCCATTCCTTGGGGAGCAGACTCAAGGAAGGAGGCATTTTGATCTTTCCACTGTTTTCACTTGCAAGAGAGGCAGGGAAACGAAAAGGAAAAGCAAAGTGTACCCGGAGCACCAGGCACTGTTACCAGGAACAGGGAGCTAAGAAGCCCTCTGGTCACAAGGCGGTGGGACGGGGGCTGCAGATTTCCTCTGGGGTGTGCAGGGCCGACACGCACAAAGACATATCGATCCTCAGTGGCCTGTCTCACTGCACAGCGGTAACGGTCTGCATATTAACACACAGCCCCAGACACTGGCCGACAGAATGGACAGCAGCGTTTGGGTCCAAGAACCCTGAGAGCAAATGTTAATTTCCAGTTTAGATGAAGAAAACTACACGGAATGCAAAACGGTACAGCCACTTCGGAAGGTAGTTTGGTGATTTCACACTAAATATGCTCACTATATGATCCAGCAATTGCACTCCTTGGTATAAACTGAAAACTGATGTGCGCGTGGAAATCCGCACGAGGATGTTTACAAGAACTTTATTCATAATCGCCTGAACTTGGAGGCAGCCAAGATGTCCTTCTATAGGTGAACAGATAAACACTGGTACTGCCAGACAACGGAATATTCTTTACTAAAAAGAAATGAGCTATGGAGCCATGAAAAGATACAAAGATATGGAGGAACTTTAAATGCATGTTACTGGAGTTCCCGTCGTGGCGCAGTGGTTAACGAATCCGACTAGGAACCATGAGGTTGCGGGTTCGATCCCTGCCCTTGCTCAGTGGGTTAATGATCCAGCGTTGCCGTGAGCTGTGGTGTAGGTTGCAGACGTGGCTCGGATCCTGCGTTGCTGTGGCTGTGGTGTAGGCCAGTGGCTACAGCTCCGATTAGACCCCTAGCCTAGGAACCTCCACATGCCGCAAGTGCGGCCCTAAAATGACAAAAAGGCAAAAAAAATAAAAAAATAAAAAAAAATAAATGCATGTTACTAAGTGAAAGAAGCCTATCTCAAAAGGATACCTACTGTATGATTCCAACTCTATGATAGTCTAAAAAAAGAAAAACTATGAAGATAATAAAAAGATCAGTGCCTGGAGGGCAGGAAGGAATGAACTGGTGGAGCAGAGGATTTTTAGGGCAGTGAAACTTCTCTGGAGAACGTGAAATGACAGGTACACGTCATTACACATTTGTCCAAACCCATGTTGAATTTAGATGGCAGAAGTGAACCCTGATTAAACTGTGGGCTCTGGGTGATGACGATGTGTGAGCGTGGGTGCATCCAGTGGGGACACTGACAGTGAGGGGACCGCAGGAGGGCGAGGGACCACGGGAAGGTCTGTACCTTCCCCTCTATCTGGCTGTGAGCCTAAAACTGCTCTTAAGACAGTCATAAGAAAAAGACTTTGGACCCAACGTACCAAGCAAAGATTACAGGGCTGACACCTAATTCCACCTATTTCCAAGACTAAAGCACATTCCATTAGAAATCAAAGTCTGCAACTAGACTGGTTTTCACTGGTTAACAAGAATGTCCCGAGGTACTGGGAAAATTAAACTTATTTTGCCTTTCTTTTTTGACAAAAACACACTGCTATATTAAAATCACATCTTGATGTCACCATACTATATTTTAAATTATAATATATTATAATGATGATACTTTATATTTAAAAGAAAAAAAACTTAAGTGATTTCTTCTAATTTACAAAGATATTCACCCATAGCTCATAGAGTATGTCCTCCTGGAAAACAGGATTTGTATGTGACATTTCTAGCTTTATATGTAACTGCCAGTGTTGGTACCATGACTATGTTTCTGCAGAACTTCAACGACTCAAAATAATTCACTAGGCACATAACTAAGTGTTTAGCTTATAGACCCAAATCGCTCCCCCACCGACATTCACCGGTATTCTAATTAATTCTGTGTGGTGAAGCTAAATATATATTTGGGAACAATGACTCTCCCTGCAGAAACCTGAAATATCCTTAGCATGGAATGATCTGACAACAGCAAGCTGGCATGATTTAACCAGTTTTTCTTTGGACAGCTGTTGGACTGGCATTTCATATGTGTAACAACTGAAAATAACAGAAAATGCCTTTGGGCAAGTTCGTGTAAATTCAATCTAATCTGCTAGTTTAGGGGGAAAAAAACGCTATACCATTCTCTAGTAATTGGCGATTAGGGGTGACATCTTAAGCAGTGTCAGGGTGGTGACATGGAACACTTTTATTTACTGGATTTTTCACTTACACACAGTTTGCAGTGTTCAATCGCAGACTATGCTGGACTGCCACTTAGCAGTAGTGTCGTACTGTGTGTGTGTCTGTGAGTATTTGGATGGGTCCATCCCGAGAAGGACGTGAAGGGAAAGGCTTTGTTCACAAGACATTTCCCGACCTCACCGTGCAGCTTCACTCCAAACCTCCCAACTCCAGGAAGTCTTTTACAAATTGTTTTCCAAGGCTCTAAGGCCTCCCAAGGTGTGGCCTCTGGATTATCTGGGATTTGCAGGGAGGAGGAGCAGGGCACCAGGTTTTAATCGTCATTAACTTCCCTCCTGTATGATCTCTATATTATACTTTGAAAAACATTTAAACTACTCTGAAGATCACTTTATCTCACACGTTGTCACCATTTATCAATTGGGACAGGATGGGTTCCTTTGCAGGTTACTTTAGGGGAAACTTTAATAATCTGATAAATTTTATTCTGCCTCTTCCGTTAAATTGATCATAAAATTGATCATAAATACGGAATAAGGCCAGCCTGAATTTATTAAATGAGACTCCTGTTTTCATACGTGCACAATGTACCTGGTCTAAGCAAGGGAAGTAATATTTTAAAGACCTCACCCCGAAAGTCACAGACCCACAGGAGAGAAATTAACAAAGACACAAATGCACACATTTTTTCTTAACTAGACTTAAATATTAAACTAAATTATAAAATTTAATCCGGTAACGTAAAATGTATTCAATATGTATAATAGATAATATATTTAATTCTGTTCCACATTTTTTTTGCTTAAAAGCCATTTAGGAGGAAGTGGTAGAAAAAAAACAAATTGAGCACAGAAATAGAGGCAAGGAGGGGAAAAGGCATAAAAAGAGAAGTGAAGGAAAATCTAGGCTGCAGAAGTTTGGAGATGAATGTTATTTCAATATTCTGCTGTTTCCTTGGGCACCAGCCTCCAAGCAGCTCATTGCCTGTTACCCTGGACCTTTAACCAGACCCGCTCATCACCGTCCAGGGAGGCTCCCGGCTTCGCGTATCAGCTCCGGGAGTTTCTGCTCTGAATGGTGTGCCTGGAATAGGCCATCCACAGGAAAATTATTTTCTCAGAAGCTGCTTAGGCGAAGAATTCTGTTACCCCATACACTGGGTAAGAATGAGCTGAGGCTGAATTCTGACACCTCAGGACAAAGAGATTCTTATTCATGTTTTATGAAAAGACAGAGCTTACTTCTTCGTGGCCTTTCAATTATGTCTAGGGGGGTCATCTTCAGCACTATATTGCTAGAAAACATTGTTCTCTAAACAGTTGAAATATTTTACTGTAAGGTTTTGATTTTTTTAAACGTACTTAGCAGGTGCTAAGTTAACTCAATTTAGCCTCAATCTGTTACTGCAAATTCTGAATTAATGTCCTGAGAATCTCAGCTCTTACATGGGTTAGGCGGCCCACCACGGCTCACGGGCCGCCTGCAGTCTCAGTGTGCACAGAGCTCACTGTCTCCCCTGTGCTTTCCTCCTGGTCAGCAGAGGCTGCTGTTTGGGCACATTTCACTTTCCTTTTTGTGTTCATGGCTACGCTACCCAGCAATAAAATCAAGAATGATACTGATAAACCAAAAATTAACTCTTCCGTAATACCTTGCATGGATAAGACCGTTAGAAATAACTGTATCTTCCAATGTAATGGGGAAAAAAGGCTTGAAGAATACTAATAGGTCTCAAGAAAGAAAGGAAATATTAAAAAATAAACAGGTAGATAAAAACATGATTAAATATGATTTAATCGATTTTGGTTAAACCTGGAAGGTGGAGTCAGGGATGCGATTTCAAGAATCTAAAATGTTTTAATGATAGGAGGTTAAAAATAGGAAGAGACTGCCAGGAACAACAGAATAGGTGATACAACTCATCCTTTCAAAGCCATTCAAATTAGGATTAAAATATCAGACAGGGACCAGGAGGACAGCAGCGTCCTCGTGTCCCTCCCATATTGCTATTTTTCTTGTTCATCAATTGTGCACAACTCTTTCCGAGGAGATAACAGAATTTAGTTGCCAAGAGAGGGTTTGACGACTACAAGGTAGTTACTTTCTACAATTACATTGCAGTTTGATGACCACAGGGATTACTGAAATTCAAATTCTGAAAGAGTTGCGTGAGCCTGAATGTCATTAACGCTTCTGCATGACATACTTGTTTGGGTGGCTACTGAGGCAGGAGTTAGACTTGCAAAGCTGTGTTTTGTATTTGATGGGCATTTCTTGCTTCTGTCTCTTTAGCTTTCACCCTCCCTTTTCTGGCAATCAGAACTGCTCCTTCTTAATGTTCACGTGCTTTGGATGGAATGCATTCCTTTTCATTCCCAAGAGTAGGCATTCGACCCAGGCCTCATTTTTTTGGCAAACAACTCAATCCATTCCAAGTCGACTCAATTCCAGGCCCTTTGCTGGAACTCTTACGGGCCAGGCCCCCCTCCCAGGGCAGCCTCCTACAGCCACCTCTTCACTACACCGGGATAGCCCACTGGGCGCTACTCCACACTGAAGAAATACAAAGACTGATCAATTCCTGACAGCGCCACTTGAGCACCTGGCTGAACTGTTCCACTCCTGGACTGCAGCTTCATGAATCAATGCATTTTTGTTTGGCCTTCATTCACTTTTGTCAATTCTGAACTGTATTCCATCCTTTACAACTGATATTCCTAATTAACAGACTACATTTAATAGCAATATTAGTAAATTTAAAAGAATACGTTAAAAAACACTAGATGGCTAAAGGGATCTATAAATCAAGTCACTAGACAAATAGTTGAAGAAATTGGGAACCCTTAGTTTGGGGAACAGTCAGATACACTGTCCTCGATATTTTGAGGGATGTCACTCAGCTGAGGGAGTGGATGCTGTGTGTGACCTCCTGAGGCACGCAATGTCATCACCAGAGTTATTCAGGTGGGGCTGGGCGACAGCAGTACTGCGGCTAAAGAGATTCTTCCCCAGGACAGCACTGATGTCTGGCTGGCTGGAAGGTATTTTGAACAATGAGTCTATGACTCATCATTTGAAATGGGGATTGCTTTCTTACTTTACAATTCACACTACAATCAACTCAAACTCACCCTGCAGAAGCCCAGGCATGGGAGGGGAGAGAGGGGCCAATGAGAACAGACCGTGTCTTGAACAGTTTTCTGGAATGCCACCAGAGAGCCCCAAGACATAGCTGGGAGTCACTTACACCCAATCCAACCTCTCCTTGGCTTAAAATCTTTCAAGCAGCTCCACATACCTGTAGCACGCAGTTTTGTGCTAAGGTCCTAGAGGGCGCTTGTTGAGAATTCCACTGAAGCACCAGCAGCTATGTAAAACCATGGCAACAGCACTAATAGTCTGATCGTGCTCTTTGCAGAGTTTCCGCTTTTTTTTTTTTTTTTCTGGCTATGCCCATGGCACGTGGAAATTCCTGGGCCAGGCATCAAACCTGAGCCACAGCAGTGACAATGCCAAATCCTTAACCTCTAGGCCACCAGGGAACCCTGAGAGTTTACTTTTTAGAAAGGCAAAATTGTGGATAACAGACTTTTACCTGGATTAGATAAAAGTCCCAAGAATCAGTTGCAGTCACTGGCTATCAGTTCACAGCAGGTGCTAAAAAATGTTGGCTAAGAGATTGACCAGTTGTGTCTGTAAAAATCTCAAAATATTTTTAGTTATAAAGCTATGATGGATTTTACTATTTAAGTGGGTGTTAAGACATCTGGAATTATTTTCATAAAAAGTCAAGATTACACAGCATAACATTTATTTAATTTTTTGGCTTCTGCAGTTTACTATTTAATTGGCTAGTGGCTAAGATTTGCAACATGTATGACAAACACTAATTATATTTTTTTAAAAAACTGAAGATTTAATATGTGAGTTTTGTAAACAGAAAACAGACATGACAGAATCTGATATTAGAAGTGAGTTTAGGAGTTCCCATCATGGTTTGGCGGAAACTAATTTGACTAGGAACCATGAAGTTGCGTGTTCGATCCCTGGCCTTACTCAGTTGTTAAGGATCCGGTGTTGCCATGAGCTGTGGTGTAGGTTACAGACGCGGCTCGGATCTGGCGTTGCTGTGGTTATGGCGTAGGCCAGCAGCTGTAGCTCTGATTAGACCCCTAGTCTGGGAACCTCCATATGCCTGGGGTGAGGCCCTAAAAAGACAAAAGACAAAAAAATAGAAAAAATTCTACATTAGTCTGCTCAGGCTACTGTAACAAAAATATCACAGGCTGGGTGCTGTAAACAACAAAATTCATTTTTTTCACAGATCTGGGTGCTGGAAGATCAAAGTCCTGCCAGGCTTGGTTTCTGGTGCGAGCCCTCTTCCTGGTTCGCATCTCACTGCAGTTCACTTGGACTTTTGTCTGTGCATGTGTGGAAAAAGCAAGCTCTGGGGTCTCTCCCTCCTTTTATAAGGACACCAGTCCTATCGGATTAGGGCCTCACTCTTGTGGTCTCATTGAACTGCTCTGACCTCTTTTCAGGCCCCAACTCCAGATACACTGGGGATTAGGGCCTCAACATAGGAATTTGGGAGTCCCTAACAAGCATTTGTGTGTTCTAGCCACTGCTCTTGGTGTTTTTAATTTACTTATTTATACACTATTTAGTTAATTTATGTATTTACTAATTGGGTTATCACAGTATGTATTAGCTTCATATTAAAGGTGGGGAGACTGAGGCACAACACACTTGAATAGCATGTCTGCGGTCACTTGGAGTAACCGAGCCGGGTGCTGAGCGGCGGCAGTCTGACTCCTGAGTCCACGTGTGTTCATCCTTCCACCACAGAGCCTCCTCGCCCCTCTTTTATAACGTGGGCTACAAAACCAGATCCATTTGTCTACTGCAGTTTATGGGCAGACGCCAATGGGAGTTAGTTTCCTAAAACAGATCTCATTGGGTTGAAATCCATCCTTCGACGGCCCCACATCCCCTACACTGTGGGACCTACGGTAGGACAAAGTTCCCGCTCCCCCACACTGCACTGAATGCGTCTTCCTCGATCCTGTCCCCAGTTCCCTCGGCAGCCACACATCCCACCAGGTGCCCTGAACTTGAATCATTCTTTGAAAGTGCCCCACGCTGTTCCTCTCAGTCCTCAGTGGCCTCCCCCCCTTCCTTCCTCCCAGGTAAGGCCCCACACCTGCACACTCACGAGCACGGACGACACTGTCCCTCCTGTCCTCACGCTCGCCCTCTGTTCCTGATGGCCGTGTCTGCTGCACGTGCTACTCTTATCTGTCTACATGCTAGTCACCAACTCTCTCCAGTAGGCAGCCTTTCTGGAAGGCAAAGGCTACATGTGTGTTGTTTCTGAATGCTTGGTACCCAAATTCAATCTGAAACATACCTGACAGCCAATATTTGTTGAATGAATACCCTCTGAGCATTATGGTCTGTGTCAAATGCTTTTTTGTAGCTGACCTGAGGAAAGCCCACTGGAATTCAATTTTGTTGACATCATCCTATCATCCCTTCCTAGGAGTGGGAATAGATGCCATCTACACTGAGGATCCTGAGTGGAATGCAAATCAGTCCTTCTTGGCGTGTCATTAACACATCACCAGACAGACCTGAAAAGAACTCTTGTGAAGAATTTGCACATTTTAAAAAATGAGACAAGTTGTTCAGTTGTTCTAAAAATATTGTCTCCTTTATTAATTCTGCCTTTGGAATATATTTGTTCTGTTAATTATCTCATAATTAATTCAATTTCTAGAATAAATTTATTATAGGCTTATAACGTAAATAGTAATATTAAATTGTAGGGTCTCATTAAGGTTTAGAAAACTGAAATCTGTACCTATAGCATGCAAATGATGAATCTCCCCTGTGGAGTGTATCTTATTTGCCTATGATATTAACGTATAGCTAGACAGTTCTTCAGAGTTTTCAAAACATTCACATATATTTTTTATTTGATTATCCCAGAAATTATATGAGATATTTGAGCAGAGGGGTAATTTTTCTTCCATTTTACCTCTAGAGAAGCTAGGATTTAAAGGATTTTGTAGGTGATAGAGCTAAAGCTAAAATCCAATCTTCCAGCCCCAATGCATGTTAATTTCCTCTATCTAATGCTGCCCTTAATCGTGGATGAGAATTGTAAAGCAAATGATAAAACTGTCCTTGCTTTAGAAATATGTTACTCTCTTAAAGATGAAATTCATATATAGAAAATGTGTATGTTTAGGATGATAAAATAAATGTGTACATAGTTTAAAATGTAAATCCAAGTAACTTCCTCGTTCAGAAAACAAACACCTGAAAATAAGTTTTAAATAAAGTCATGGACAGTATGGTACTGGCACCAAAACAGACATACAGACCAATGGAACAGAACAGAGAACCCAGCAATAAACCCAGACACCTACGATCTTTGATTAATCTTTGACAAAGGAGGCAAGAATATAAAATGGGAAAAAGACTGTCTTTTCAACAAGTGGTTCTGGGAAAACTGGACAACCGCATGTAAATCAATGAAACTGAAACATACCCTCACACCATGCACAAAAAATAAACTCAAAATGGTTTAAAGATTTAACAGTAAGACAAGACACCATCAAACTCCTAGAAGAGAACATAGGCAAAACATTCTCTGACGTCAACTGAACAAACGTTTTCTTAGGTCAGACTCCCAAGGCAACAGAATTAAAAGCAAAAATAAACCAACGGGACCTAATCAAACTTACAAGCTTTTGCACAGCAAAGGAAACCATTAAAAAAAAAAAAAAGACAACCTACAGAATGGGAGAAAATAGTTTCAAACGATGCAACAGACAAGGCCTTAATCTCTAAAGTATACAAACAACTTATACAACTCAACAGCAAAAAAACCAACAACCCAATTGGTAAATGGGCAAAAGACCTGAATAGACATTTCTCCAAAGAAGATATACAGATGGCCAACAGGCACATGAAAAAATGTTCAACATCACTAATGACTAGAGAAATGCAAATCAAAACTACTATGAGGTACCACCTCACACCTGTCAGAATGGCCATCATTAACAAGTCAACAAATAACATATGCTGGAGAGGATGTGGAGAAAATTCCCACTCTGTTGGTGGGAAGGTAAGTTGGTACAACTACCATGGAGAACAGTACGGAGGTACCTCAGAAATCTAAATACAGAACTACCGTGTGACCCAGCAGTCCCACTCTTGGGCATACATCCGGACAAAACTTTCATTGAAAAAGATACATGCACCTGTATGTTCACTGCAGCACTATGCACAGTAGCCAACAAGGTTAAGAAGTCGTACAGACTCCTGAGAAGAGAACGTTTGCTTTAAGAAAACTGAAACACACGGTAAGTTAGGAAGTGTTCAATTATACCAATGCTTTAAAAGAGAGAAAACCTGATTCAGACAGTAGTACCGCCTGATAACTGAACCATTCATTATATAAATCTTAAAGTCCCTGATGCTGTTACTGAGCTAGGTGACAATCCAACTCTTAAGTACCGGAAACCTAGAGAAATGAGCTAGGAATTACTTAATATTCTTCCCCCCACCCTTATCCTAGAGAGGATGGAATATGTATGTTACCTTTTTTTGGTTTGTTTAAAAGAGTTTCCGTTCTTGACTTTGCCTTTCCTTACTGTCCATCTGGATCCTCTGTTCCCAAATATATTTTTGAGGCTATGCCTTTCTGACTCACTACTTCATCTCTTTTGGTCCACCTGTAGACTCATCTGAAAAAACGTTGTGGTTCAGTCATTGAATTGATGTAGATAAGAGGAATCTGAGGTACTATCGCCTGTTATAAAGGTATGTTAGAGCAGGCGAAGCCATCACACTTATGCTCTCAGACACTGTGGAGACTGTTCTCAACATCAGTGACAGAATGAAGGCACCACGTTATAGCTGATCAGTTCTACGTGATTCATGTAAGTGGTCAGTAGATCAAAAGGAGAGATTGTAAGTGATGCCCTTTCTGTAAGGTATAGTGTTGCACAAAGAAAAACATTGCTTAAAACACTTCCAGAAATCATAAACATGTGCTTTCTTGGAAAAATTTGCCAAGCAATTGAACATAAAATTTTTGTATTTTTCATATAAAGTCAAAGTTTTAAATTAATTAGCACAATAGCCAAGACATGGAAACAATCTAAATGTCCATCAAAAGAGGTATGGATTAAGAAGATGTGGTATATACACACAATAGAATACTACTCAGCCATAAAAAAGAACAAAATAATGCCATTTGCAGCAACACGGATGGAACCAGAGACTCTCATCTAAGTGAAGTAAGTCAGAAAGAGAAAAACAAATACCATATGATATCACTTGTATCTGGAATCTAATGCATAAATGAACCTTTCCACAGAAAAGGAAGTCATGACTTGGAGAACAGACTTTTGGTTGCCAAGGGGGAGGGGGAGTCAAAGGGAGTGGGATGGACTGGGAGTCTGGGGTTAACAGATGCAAACCATGCCATTTGGAGTGGATAAGCAATGAGATCCTACTGCATAGCACAGGAAACTATATCTAGTCTCTTATGATGGAACATCATGGAGGATAATGTGAGAAAAGGAATGTGTATATATGTGTGTGACTTTGCTGTACAGCAGAAATTGACAGAATACTGTAAGCCAACCATAATGGAAAAAATAAAAATCATTTTAAAATTAAAAGAAGACACACAAAATAAAGTCATTGATGGAAATGAGAATTCTGAGCAGTTATACCTTAGTTTAAAGAACTAAAATGTTGGTCAACAATGCTTTTCATTCATTCATTCATTCATTCATCCATCCATCAAACTTTGGCGTACAGTGAACCATACACTTCACAGTGGCAGATGCTCCTGGTTCAAATATTTTAATATCTGCCTATATACCAAAGCACAACAATACGAAGTGAAGAATCTGTGAGGCAAAACAAAGACGAATGGACCACGTAACCTGCAAACAAGGTCAGTCTTGGTTCATAAGCCTGATTTAAATAATTGTAAGAAAAGAAAATACCTCTTAGACAGAAGACAAAGCAGGATGTGTAATCAGGTGAAGCTGGGCAAAACTCCCTTCTCTGCCTATTTGTACCATCCTTTGCCTAAATATTTCACCCACTACTGGACCAGGAACTTTTGGAACACAGCAAACACAGTAGCCCCAGCAAACCACACAGCACCTGCACACATGAAGGCAGAGGAGCAAACGTGTGAGCTAAATCATGTCTTATAATTGAAATGGACAGTGACACAGAAATCCGCCGCTCACATATGGTTCACCAAAAGGAGAAAATAACCTCTATGGAGTTAACTGCACATCGAGAGCCACCAAAGCCTCTTTAAAGTGCTGCTCATTTCATTTCTGAACAACTCCATGAGGACAGGATGAGCGGCGAGGTGTGGGGCCTGCTTCATTTTATCCTTCCAAGGACACTGTGTAAGAGCAGATTGTCGCAGTGATTCCAGCATCTTGCTGCTTCCCTGCAGGTCTCAGTGCTGGTGACACAAAAGCAGGTGCTCACGCTTACGGAAGAAAGGAGTGGGCTGCGACACTGCTCCTGCAGACAGGGGCTCACAGGCTATACGATGTTTTACCAAAGGAGAAAGAAGCGGTGGCAAAACCCTGGGGTCAACTTGCTATTTTACCAACTGGTCGCCAGAGAAAAATGTAGTAACGTTCAGGGTTTATCAGCAATATTTAACTTTTCCTCCAAATTCAAGTATTTTAAAAATACAGTTAGGTAATTTTCCAAGACGGCTGTCTAAACAATCAGAACAGCAGCCCAAGAGCTCTTCCTCCCTCAGCCCCTAGTTCTCACAGAAACACCTTCCCATTTCACTGTCCTGAGTAGACCCAGACGGACGGACACAGACGCTGGCTAGCTCTGGCTAACGTGCCCACCCCCTTTTTCTCAAAGTCAAATTTCTGGTCCAAGCAGACTGTGTATTTAGATGGGGGGGGGGGGGCTACATAACTAATAAAGCTTATTCTCAGCTGAGAAGACAGCAAATACATGAGGAGCCGGACATGAAAGGCAGCCAGTTCTCAGTCACGCGGCTCTCAGCAGCTGCAAGGTTAAAGCCTGCTTTGGAAGGCTTGCTGAGGTCAGAGCATTCAGCGCAGAGGTTTCAACATTTTCTTAAAACTGCAGATAAATATTCACAAGGGGCAAGGGTGATAAGAAACGTCACAGAACCTTGTCTTCAAGAGAGTTGCAAAACAAGCCAGAGACCCATAATTCTCTCAAATGATGAATAAAAAGACTTTGTCTCACTTAAAAATCAGCTTCCTGAACAACTAAAATTTTAGCTCCAAGAGCTCCTCACAGATCCAAATATTTCCGGTTTCTTTGCAAGCGACGGAAGTTCAGCTGGAATTGAGACAGACGTCGGCAGATAAACCTCTCTCGAGGTCATTATTACCTCAACTCACTGACGTTACTTTTTGCAATTTTCATTCTTCAAATACGTGAGTGAAGGCCACTTATCCATTACCAAGGCAAATCTGAGTGACAAGAATCTGAAGACTGACGTGACATAGCAAGTATTTAAGAAATTTATTGCAGGAGTTCACGTCATGGCGTGGCAGAAACGAATCCGACTAGAAACCACGAGGTTGAGGGTTCAATCCCTGGCCTCGCTCAGTGGGTTAAGTATCTGGCGTGGCCATGAGCTGTGGTCTAGATCACAGACATGGCTTGGATCCAGCATTGCTGTGGCTGTGGTGTAGGCTGGCGGCTGTAGCTCAGATTCGACCCCTAGCCTGGGAACCTCCATATGCCGTGGGTGCAGCCCTACAAAGACAAAAGACAAAAAAAGGAAAAGAAATTTATTGCATTTCTCAGGTACTTTTGTATTAGTAAAGTCGTAATATCTAAATAAATATTTCTTTGATTTTAGTAAGATGAATCAGGAGTCAAATCCTTCCCTTTAACAATATGTTACAAAGTAAAAGGCTTACTGAAATACGAGATAGATCAAAGATGAAACATGGGGCTTTATGTAGTCTCTCACTTAATCACATCCCATTGGTAACATTCCAAGCGTGTCCCTTACACAGCTTAAACGATGCTGACAATTTCCAATTGACAGGGACTCACAGAGACAAACAAATCCAGAGTCCTAGAATTCCAACAATCTGTGGTTTATAAGGTTTATCTTTGCTCACTGGGGAGTCACACCTGCACTCTAGGAAGCACCCTGCCTCCCTGCTGCACAGCAGGTGACTGCACACTCTTCGTGTTTGCGGGTGAGTTGCCAGAGCCTGATGGTAGCTCCTCGTTCACAGGTACCGTTCGGTACTCTGTCTTGCTGTTGGGCCTGCCTCATCCATCCTGCCTGACCAGGGCAGTCCCTCAGAGAGGACAGCTGAGAATGGCTGCTCTTTCTCCTCCCCACTGATGCAGTGATCCTGGAGTGCTCCCTGGCAAACAGACTACATTCCACAAAATAAGCACCCTCCACTGAGATGCAGAATGGCACTGGCAGATCCATTTCTGAGGGTGGAGACACCTGCTTCGGTTTAGATATCATCACCCAGAACTCAATATTTTGCCCAGTGATTACCAAAGCTTATACATCAGAAAACTCAAACAGGAAACATCAGTTCGACAGGTCTCTTAGTGCAAAGACACACATTCCGGTCTACATACAGAGCACAGAATATAAGGAAGAGGCAACTTCTAGGATAACAGCCCAACTTGGACCATCTGTTTTGTTGAAACTGCCTTTAAACAAGAAAGATTGAGTATTATAGCCTTTTGAAGTCATTCTTAATTTACTCTTCCTTCTCTTTTATCTTCATTTTCATAAACAGATAGAGGGAAAAGACTGGCCTTGTTTCTTAGAAGTATTTTAGAAACTGGAAATAACTTGAAGTACTACAGCCAGCCCCAGGCCCTCCAAACAGCTTCCAGGACTTACCAGTAAGATTGTTTAAAATTTCCTGCAGGCAAAGAAATAAAAGGTACCCAAACTGGAAGGGAAGAGGTAAAACTGTCATTACATGCAGATGACATGATACTATATGTAGAAAACCCTAAAGACTCCACACTAGAACTGATAAACAAATTCGGCAAAGTAGCAGGATACAAGATGAACATACAGGAATTGATTGCATTTCTTTACACTGACAACGCCATGTCAGAAAGGGAACCTGAAAAAACAATCCCTTTTAAAAATCACATCAAATACAAAAAAAAAAAAAACCTTAGGAATAAATCTGACCAAGGAGGTGAAAGACTTAAATGCTGAGAATTACAAAACATTAATAAAAGAAACTGAAGGTGATTCAAAGAAATGGAAAAATATCCCATGCTTTTGTACTGGAACAATTAATATTGTTAAAATTGCCATACTACCCAAATCAATCTACAGATTCAATGCAATCCCTATCAAATTACCCATGACATTTTTCACAGAACTGGAGCAAACAATCCAAAAATTTATATGGAACTACAAAAGACCCAGAATTGCCAAAGCAATCCTGAGGAACAAAAACCAAGCAGGAGGCATAACTCTCCCAGACTTCAGGCAATATTACAGGGCCACAGTAATCAAGACAGCATGGTACTAGTACCAAAACAGACATACGGACCAATGGAACAGAATAGAGACCCCAGAAATAAACTCAGACACCTACGCCCAATTGATCTTTGACAAAGATGGCAAGAACTTCAAATGGGAAAAAGAAAGTCTTTTCAGTAAGCTTTGCTGGGAAACTTGGACAGCTGCATGTAAATCAATGAAACTGGAGCACACTCTCACACCATGCACAAAAATAAACTCTAAATGGTTTAAAGACTTAAATATAAGACAAGACACTATTAAACTCCTGGAAGGAAACATTGGCAAGACACTCTCGGATATCAACCTTACTAATGTTTTCTCAGGTCAGTCTCCCAAAGCAACAGAAATCAGAGCAAAGATCAACCAATGGGACCTAATCAAGCTGACAAGCTTTTGCACAGCAAAGGAAACGAAAAAGAAAACTAAAAGACAACTTACAGAATGGGAGAAAATTGTTTCAAATGACACAACTGACAAGGCCTTAATCTCTAAAATATATAAACAACTGATACAGCTCAACTGCAGAAAAACCAACAACCCCATTGAAAAATGGGCAATGGACCTGAATAGACATTTCTCCAAAGAAGATAAACAGATGGCCAACAAGCACATGAAAAAATGCTCAACATCTCTGATAATTAGAGAAATGCAAATCAAAACTACCATGAGGTACCACCTCACACCAGTCAGAATGGCCATCGTTAACAAGTCCACAAACAACAAATGCTGGAGGGGGTGTGGAGAAAAGGGAACCCTCCTGCACTGTTGGTGGGAATGTAAGCTGGTGCAGCCACTATGGAAGACAGTGTGGAGGTACCTTAGAAAACTCTACATAGAATTACCATATGACCCAGCAATCCCACTCTTGG
>PVHT021183707.1:1618363-1668796 GCA_004024745.2 Catagonus wagneri
ACGGATGGAATTAGAAACCCTCATACTGAGTGAAGCAAGTCAGAAGGAGAAAGACAGACAGACGTCATATGAAATCTCTTATAACTGGAGTCTAAAACACTGCACAAATAAACATCTCAACAGAAAAGAAAATCACGAACTTGGGGAACAGACTTGTGGTTGCCAAGGGGGCGGGGGAGGGGTGGGGGAGGGGTGGGAGGGAATGGGGATAACTAGTGCTTTAATGATGGAATAGCAAGGAGCTCCAACTGTAATGCACGGGGAACTATATCTAATTACATGTGACAAATCCATATATGTACATGTAATCGGGTCACCACATGGTGCAGTTGGAAAATCTGACAGAAATCTGTAAACCAGCTCTAATGCAAAAATAAAAAAAAAGAAAAATAAAAAAATAAAAAAAATAAAAATCACATCAAATACAAACAAACAAACAAACAAACAAAAAACCAAAAAAAAACCCTTAGGAATAAATCTGACCAAGGAGGTGAAAGACTTAAATGCTGAGAATTACAAAACATTAATAAAAGAAACTGAAGGTGATTCAAAGAAATGGAAAAATATCCCATGCTTTTGTACTGGAACAATTAATATTGTTAAAATTGCCATACTACCCAAAGCAATCTACAGATTTAATGCAATCCCTATCAAATTGCCTATGACATTTTTTTACAGAACTAGAACAAATAATCCTAAATTTTATATGAAAACATAACAACAGACCCAGAATTGCCAAAGCAATCCTAAAGAAAAAGAACAAAGCTAGAGGTATAACTCTCCTAGATTTCAGACAATATTACAGAGCTACAATAATCAAAACAGTGTGGTATTAGCACCATAAAAAAGACCTATGATCAATGGAACAGAATAGAGAGCTTAGAAAGAAGTCCAGAAAGAAATGACAAAGGCAAGAATATACAATGGAGAAAAGAAAGTCTTCTTGGCAAGTGTGCTGGGAAAGCTGGACAGCCACATGTAAATCAATGAAGTTAGAACATACTCTCATACCCTACACAAAAATAAACTCAATGGCTTAAAGACTTAAATACTAGACATAACATCATAAAACTCCTAGAAGAGAACAGAAGCTAACATTCCCTGACATAAATTTTTCCAGTGTTTTCTTAGGTCAGTCTCCCAAGGCAATAGAAATAAAAGCAAAAATAAACAAATGGGACCTAATCAAACTTACAAGCTTTGTAAAGCAAAGGAAACCATAAACAAAATTAGAAACAAAGAACCTACAAACTTAGAAAAAACTACTTGCAAATGATGTGACAAAGGCTTAATTTCCAAAATATACAAACAGCTCATACAACTCAATTAAAAAAAAAAAATTGCAACTGAAAAATGGTCAGAATACCTACTAGACATTTCTCCAAAGAAGACACACAGAGGGCCAAAAGGAATGTGAAAAGATGCTCAAATCACTAACTATCCGAGAAGGGCAAATCGTAACTAAGGAAAGGTCACAACGGCCATCACTATAAAGTCACAGAAGTGCCCTTTGTGGCTCAGTGGGTTAAGAACCCGACATAACGTTCATGAGGATGTGAGTTAGAGCCCTGACCCTATTCAGTGGGTTAGAATCCAGCCAAAACCTGCAGCATAGGTCACAGAAAAAGCCGGGATCCAGTGTTGCTGTGGTTGTGGCATAGGCCTGCAGCTGTAACTCTGATTTGACCCCTAGCCAGGGAACTTTCATGTGCCGAAGGTATGGCAGTAAAAAGAAAAAAAAAGAGGTCTGCAAACAAATGCTGGAGAGGGTGTGGAGAAAAGGGAAACTTACCACACTATTGGTGGGAATGTAAACTGGTGCAGCCACTATGGAAGAGTACGGACTTTCCTCAACAAACTAAAAACAGAGGTGCCATATAATTCAGCAATCCTATCCTTAGGCATATATTTGGACAAAACTTTAATTTGAAAAGATATATGCACCCAAATTCATAGCAGTACTACTGACAACTGCCAAGACTGGAAACAATCTATGTGTCTATCAATAGATAAATGGATAAAAAAGATAAGGTACATATACAATGGAATACTACTCAGGCATTAAAAAAGACCGAGGTAATGCCATTTGCAGCCATATGGATGGACCTAGAAATTATTATACTAAGTGGAGTAGGTCAGAGAAAGACAAATATCATATGGTATCATTGATCATATATCATAAGGAACTCCTAATCTATATTTTTAAAGAGTTCCACAGGAACTGTAATTATAATAAAATCTGGCATCATTGGTCCAAATTTCAAAAGAACTACTCTAGGAGTTCCCTGGTGGCTCAGTGGGTTAAGGATCCAACATTTTCACAGCTGTGGCTCGGGTCACTGCTATGGTATGGGTTTCATCTCTGGCCCAGGAACTTCTGCAAATGCCATGGGAGAAGCCGAAAAAAAAAAAAAAAACATAGATAGATAAAGATTAGTGAGTGTCACAACCAGGCACCCCAACCCCATAAAGCATCTGTTTATTGCTGCTCAGAGAGGGATCTATTGCTGCAAGAATGTTCACCAGCAAGTCCCTCCCACAAAGACAGTAATTTGCTTCATTTGAGGAAAACATCTTCCTTCCCTTTTCTCTATTTTTTTCTTTTTAAATATATAATATGAAGAATACAGAGAACTAGTTATAGGGGGATGTATGGGGAAACCTACATTTTCTCATACATCCACCCAATAATCTTTGAAATAAGCAAGATAAAGATGAAAGCAAGAAGGTAAGGAAAAAGAGGCTCAGAGGAGTTCAGTAACCTCCACCTTCACACAGCCAACAACTTGTGAAGCAGAGATTCAAGTGTAGGCCTGTGTGGTTTCCAAACCCTCGTCTTACTGTTCCATTAAGTTGCTTCATAGATACAGAAATTGTGAAATATTTTTTGTTTAGAAAGGCAAATGGCTATTAGTATTCTTGTTCTATTTTTTTCTTTCTAACATTTCTTCTATGTGTGACCTTTGTCTAGTAAGTATACAATTTTATAACCTGTTCCACTTAACAACGTGTCTTCCAACAGATTTCGTGTTATTATATAGCCACTAGAACCTCCTCTCTGTTGTATAAACAGTCTGTGACTACTACACACACATTAACAGGTTAGATACTCCTCAGCTGTTAGAAGTCAGTATATCTGATGGGCTTATTCACAATAAGCTGGGCCTGCCGGGCTGTAGGTAGTTCCAGAACTGCTCCCTGAGTCCATCTCCTTCTGTAGCAAACCAGGGCTGGTTCTTCTCATTGGACAGTAGAAATCCAAGTGGCCGATAAGATCACATTTAGCTCCTCGTCAAGTGTGAATCTAAAGCTTCCCACTGGCCAAGCAAAGCCAGTGAGATGGTGTACTCTGCACGTCCTGCTGAGCGAAAGCACGACCCCACCGCTGGAGAGGAGTGCTACTGTGGGACGCCGGTCGCTGACCACACGTGCGCAGAGTGGGCGGGGCCAGCCACAGTGCTCAGAGAGGAGTTGATGCTACTGTTGGATTAGGGTGTAGGCTACTAACAGCGGTGCTGTGGACTGAATGTTTGTGTCCCCAAAACACCTATGTTGAAGCCTAGTCCCCAGAGCGATGGTGTCTGGAGGCGGGACCTTTGGGAGACACTTAGTTTAGATGAGGCCATGAGACTGGGCTCCTGTGATGTGAACAGTTCCCTTATAACCAGAGCACTCCCTCTCTCTGCCACGGCACAGTGAAAAGGCGGCCATCTGCAACCCAGGAAGGGAGCTCGTACCAGGAACTGAACCTTTAGCACTTTGACCTCGAATTTCCAGCCTTGAGAACGATAAGAAATAAATGTCTGTTGTTTAAGCCACCCAGTCAATGGAGTTTTATTAGAACAGCCCAAACTCACTGTACCAGTAGAGACTAGGAAATTAAACAGGCTTAAGAGCTATTTGTCTAGTGCATTAGTCAGTGTCCTGGCAGGAAAAAGATGGTACAAATGGTACATAAACAAGGATTAATTGACAAGGTTAATAAAAGGAATATTTACAACAGTATAAGAAGTGTTAAGGAAACCAACAGCAAAGTAGTGAAAACCGGCAACAGTAGTTATGATCCCTTGACCTGAAGCAGGTTTGGCCAGAACCATGGACGGCCACATCCATGGAGGAAGGTCTGCTTTAGAGAGCTTGGCACAAAGTCCACAGACAGCTAAAGCCATGGCCCAGCAGAGAGGGAGCTGGGGAGTTAAACACCCTACTCTTCTACGCCTCCTCCGGCTACACTCATCGAGGAGGCCAAGAAGACCAGACAATACCATCCGCGGAGGTGAGTGTCTCAGAGCACAGACGGGGCAGAAAGTGGCAGGAAATGGATCTGGAGGGACATGAGGGCAGTCACTAGCATTATCTGTCCTTTTCACCAGTTAGCATACAAGTTCTCCTTCTTTTAGAGAGAAAGATATGCATATGTGTTTGCTTACAGCACAAGGAAACTCATTTTCCATAAACCACTGTGTTCTTATGGAATTTAATCATACTTCCACCAAGAACCGAACTGATAATACTATTCACATCCAGAGCCCTTCACGCAGAGTAGCAGGAAGAGAAGACACAGGGAGGAAAAAAGGATAAACACACAATGCGGATGCTACAGACCTGCCTTTAAAAGACCTCAATTCACCTTTCTAGATTCCTTCTTTCACTGAACATGCGTGTTCCCCTTCCTTTCAGCTGGCATGTTGGCTTACAAAACTGTTTGCTTGCTTATCTGTTTGTTTCTGCCTAAATCTTACCAATAAAGGATGCAAATACTTAGTGGTCCTGCACTTAGTGAGTTCCTATTGTTTCCTATCAATCATTATAACGGGACACAGGAACAGTAGGCAGCAACTCAGTGACTCCCCGGATTTCAGAGACCATCTCCTACCCCAGCCGTGTGAAATCAGTCCTAGAGACGGCGGTTCGTCCTTTCGAGTCGTACAGTGACCTCCTTCTATGCCATCAGTTCAGGGAGGTAAGGAGTCCAAAACGGCGAGGGGCAGCCTTCCCTTCTAACACAGCAAAACCGTGGCCGTGTTCCCAGGAGCATCCCTCCCTTGGACAGCAAGGCTCCAGGTCCAGCAAGTGCAAGATTGCAGAGATGTGAAGCAAATTTCTGAAAGTGAAACGATATGCTGATAGTGAAACAGCATTTCTGCATCTCCTCCTTGGCTCCTGGACCCATAGATTGGCTGTTGGGGAAAAGACTGATCACTGGTTTAAGGCCTGTACTAAAACTGTGGGAGGGTTTTGTTTCCTAAGGAGTTATGGAAGGTAGCATTGGTGCCATAATTTAGCCTTTATCATATTTATCACAGTTTCATCCCAGCTGCTTCCAAGTGATAAAAAGACCAGTAAACTCACTGCCAAAGTTCTCTGCCCTCCCCCCCAAAAAAATTAGTTCCTGGAGTTCCCACTGTGGCACAGTGGATTAAGGATCTGACTGCAATGGCATGGGTCTCTGGAGAGGAATGGCTTCATTCCCTGGCCTGGCGCAGTGGGTTAAGGATCTGCTGTTGTTGTAGCTATGACATAGGTTGCAGCTGCAGCTTGGATTCAATCCTTGGCCAGGGAACTTCCGTATGCCATGGATACAGACAAAAAAAAAAAGAAAGAAAAAGAAAAAATGAGTTCCTCAGTCTGAGGCAATGGTTTCTGTGATAATGTGTTAATGAGTAAGGCCTTCTGTGTGTTCACAAAGGAGGAGGATGGCACAAGTTTTATGGGTAGGTTGTTAGGTAAGTACCTGCCATGTCTATGAAGACAAGTCACTGCCCTCCATGATGAAACAGCTCTTAGGTAATCAATATCCAGTATGTGGACATATGTTCCCCTCTGGGAACTGGCGCCCTACCAAGGGTTCAGCACTGGACTTTTGTGCTGGCAGGCTGGGTGCTCGGAAGTGGATCAAGTCAGATCCGCCTTGGTGCAAAGGCAGCTCATCTTGCCGGTCTCCCACGTGACCCCCACCGCCTGGCCAGGGCCACCTGTACAAATCTCTCTGCCACGTGTGTAGTAGCTGCAGGGAAAAGCCCATTACCTGCTACACAAGAGGCCCTCTGTCCACTGACTGTTGGGGGCCCTTCTGAAAGGAATGCCCTCTGGCTGGCACTGAGGTGAAACCTGGCACAGTGATCACTCTCCATCCATCCCCACAGCTCCTGCCCCAGGCCTCCTCACCACCAGCCTTCCCCAGGCCTCCTCACCGCCAGCCTTCCCCAGGCCTCCTCACCGCCAGCCTTCCCCAGGCCTCCTCACCGCCAGCCTTCCCCAGAGGCCTCCGTCCAAGAATCAGCACATGTCACGCCACCTCTCCTTCACCAGCTAGACAAGCAGAAAAGCTTCTGGAGGTCTGTCCACTAACTTCCTCAACCACTCCTGAATGGGGCTAGGGTACAGGAGCCTCACCTCCTGCTGGTGCAGACACTCAGTGACCACCTACCTATAAACCATGCCCACACTTCGTCCTCCTCTGCCAACTCACGCTAAGGAGCCCCCAGGAGGCCTCTGACTGTGTGCTGAGAGAGAGGTGGCCAGGCCGGCGGAGTCTGTCCAGGACAATGCACTCGTACCTGATGCACCTGCTTAGGCCCAGTCTTGTGTAGACAATTTCCATGTTATAATGGAATGCTACAGAGCATATTCAAAGTCAAATTTTATAATCTAAGCTTCATACAAAGCCCAGTTTCAACAGGTTGTATCTCTTAATTGCTGATATGCTATGGTCAGATGGTCAGTCTCTACCAGGGTCTAGAAGCAAACCAGGGGCAGCTTGTCCAATGTAAACCACCATCGTCAGGAGTCGGTGTGGTCTTACCCAAAACCCTCAGGCCTGTGTGTGACTCTACTCTTAAAGCTTTCTGGGGGAGTTCCCATCGTGGCTAAGTGGTTAATGAATCCAACTAGGAACCATGAGGTTGCGGGTTTGATCCCTGGCCTTGCTCAGTGGGTTAACGATCCGGCATTGCCGTGAGCTGTGGTGTAGGTCGCAGACGCGGCTAGGATCCTGCATTGCTATGGCTGTGGCGTCAGTCATTGGCTACAGCTCCAATTAGACCCCTAGCCTGGGAACCTCCATATGCCGTGGGAGCGGCCCTGAAAAGACAAAAAAAAAAAGCTTTCTGGAGCCTCCACAGGTATCTCCCTCTGCCACCCATGCTTCTAGGTCTGCTGAGTCTACTGGGGAAGAAGGTCTGAGGGCAAGACAGTTTCCACCAGACCTCAGGTCTTTTCAAAGCCGGGGGCTGAGGCAGCCAACATGATATATGTCACCCCAAAATTCAGAGAGAACCACGGAGGCCTATGCCCCTACACCTGGCCTCTTACTCTGGAGGACACATCGCCACATGCGAGACAAGTGAACCCCAGGGAGCACCCCGCCCCCAAGGCCAGGCAGGCCTCTGGGCGCCTGCAGTGATCATCCCTCAGGCTGGCGATCCAGCTGCCTGTAAACACGGCTTCTCAGGTCTGCCGAGCAGGAGGGACCGGTGTAGCGGTCAGTGTGATTCTCTGCTGGACCGTCAGGGCACTTCAGAACTAGTGTCAAGAAGCAGCGGGCTGGGTGGGCACAGCCCCGTGGTAAGGGAATAAAGGTTTACGGCTTCCCTGGCAGATGCAGGTAAACGCTGCCTGATTATCTTTATTGATGGGCACTGCAAAGAAAGCATTCACTCAGCCAACGGGTGCATGGTGCATATCAGTGGCCACAGGCTATGTTGATTTATTCCAAGGAAGGCACCACATCTGGCAGAGCAGCTGTGATTGTTATCACTGCTGATTAAGTTCGTGATAATCTGAATCACTCTGGAAGATCCATCTGGCTTTTCCATCAGCCGAATGCACGAGTCAGAGGCAAGCGGGACAGAAATCCCCCCTTTGCATCTCGACATCTCCACGAAGGCACAAGACTCTGCTTCTCTCCCCAGTAATTCACGTTACTGGTTTGAGGACGAGGGCGTTCCCATTTGGGAACTTCCCACCACAGGAGTCTTTACTTCAATGGTAAGAAAACCTATGTGGGATTCTGACAGTTATTAAATATATGAATAGCTTCCAGGGCCTTGGAAACAGGCGCAAGATAAGCCCACAGCCTAACTGGGCCCTCTGTGAAACAGATTCATGCTGTGAATTTAGCATCTTTAACCCTTTCTGATCAAAAACCATGGTGATAATTTGTGTCTTTAGGGATTAATGTTCTATCAGAGATATTACCTATTAGTCCCTAGAAAATGTGGATATTTCCCTTTACCCAGCATGATGTTGTTCTGTTAATAGGTCACAGATCTTTCTGGGGGAGGCTTGGAACAGCCACGGTCTGCCTTATGAATGAGTGGCAAGGTTTTCCCCACATCTGGAGGAGACAGATCTACGGGACTTTAAAGGGGGCTGAGAGCGGGCACAGTGAGTGGATGCAGGAGACAGAGGACAAGAGAAATCCAGAGTCCCACTGTGATGTGTTGAAATTACGACCCTCTGAAACATCCAGGTGGCAATGTCTAATAAACACCGAGATACAGGAGTCTGAGTCAGAAATTTCAAAGGAAGTATTAGCAATTAGCTAGCAACTGAAGCTATCAACTTGGAGATGAACTTGGTGGAAAGGCAGCATTTAAGGTTTATGCAGAAGAGACTCAGCAAAGAGGTCTGAGGAAGGTCGACAGGAGTGATCAAGAAAAACCACAAGGAGGGGATACTGCAAGGGAGAAAGTAGTCCATTGCATCAAATCCTGCTGGAATTTCCAAAAAGGAGGAAGAAAAAAAGCCTCTTTGGTTTGGTGACATGAAGATAACCAGTGACCTTTGCAAGAGCTGTTTCTTTGGAGCTTGGAGGGCAGGAGCCTGACAGGGTATTCACCCAGTGCAACAAAACCCTGCATATATCGAATAATTCTGTCCTTCAGAAACCACATGCCTTAACATTTTTAGCTTCTTTTATGTGTTGGACTTTGGTTCCTCTGTCACCACATTTTTATGACCCATGTTCCAGTGATGATTACCTGCTGACAAAAATCTGGCTCAAGCCTCATTCACATACTGGTGAGGCCTGTCCTAAAGGGTTAAGCTTCCTGCGTTGTTTATTTGCCTTGTGTGTTTTTTCCAAGATGGAATAGAAGTAGTGGGAGACAATGGTGAGGTTCTTAGCATGTGAAAAAGGGAGCTCTGTCATTAACATAGCATTATCTAACACAAAGAAAAACCAGCCGGGGAATTCTTCACACCAAACATCACAGCCTTAAATTCCTCTCTAGAACTACAGCCAGAAACTCAAAAATTGCATGTTTTGTTATGTTTAGGTTTCCTGGGCGCTTCTTTTGCTTCTGGAATATTCACCCACGCAAAGCACTTCTCCCTTCCCTTCTATGAGTCCCTGCAGTCTTGGATCGCCACATCCGGTGGCCCTTCACACTGTGATTCACAGCTGAATTACATCTGGGCATGAAATCAAGGTACTGGTTTCCTTTGGGGGTTTAATTATTCCAGAATGATAGACAAGTCAGAGTGAATCTGGGGTTGAGCCACACAAGCGTCACGGAGTGGAGAGGACCACGGCACTCGCCTGTGAGGACAGAGTCTGGGGCGGTGAGCGCTAAAGAGGGTTTTACTGCCCACCGGTCCGTCATCAAGGTGAGCCTGAAACAGCACCCAGAAAGCTAGGCACCAAGAGTCTATTAAAATCGTTTCTATATAATGACTCTGAGGAAACTTAATAAAGAGATTCATTCCTATGGCTTTAGTCATTTGTTTGGATATAAATGGCATTCTTATAGTCCTCGTCTCACATTCATTACAGAAGTGGTTTGGTCTTCTGTAAGTCTAAATTGTTTCCATGTGATAAGAATTTATACACAGTATAAATTCCACATTTTGACTCCTGGAATGCAGATTAGTCAGAATCCAGGCAGACGAATCCATCAAACTGTTGACCTCTCTTCAGACACAGTCCTTCATCCCCAAATGCAAACAGAAGCACATTTCTCATACGGAAGCCAGAGGTCTGGAGGGGGCTCATCTAACAAGTTTGGAAACGGTACTGGATTATGACTGAAGGGGACGCTGTGGTTAGCTGGTGAGCAAACAGCGTGCCAACAACGACACTCCCGATGTGGGCTGCCCTTAAGAGCATAGGAGGACTCACGGACTGACGCTCTCCACCACCTGCCCAAGTCTGACCTGGTACCCTGCGAGGAGTAAGTGCAAATAAAGAGCAGCTACCGCAGCAGGAGAAAACAGTGCCATCAAAAAAGTGTCCCCTGAACTATGCTAACTGCTCTGCAGCAGGACCTCATCCGGGCCTCTCAGAAACCTAGCAGGGCCCTGTGGTGCTCCCAGGCATAAAATTCTTTGTGTCCATTACTTCTTTTTTTTTTTTTTTTGCCTTTTTTGGCTTTTGAGGGCCGCACCTGCAGATTATGGAAATTCCCAGGCTAGGGGTCAAATTGGAGCTGTGGCTGTCGGCCTATATACCACAACCACAGCAACACGGGATCCCAGCCTACGACACAGCTTGCGGCAACTCCAGATCCTTTGACCCACTGAGCAAGGCCAGGGATTGAACCCGCATCCTCATGGACACTAGCCAAGTTCACTTCTGCTGAACCACAACGGGAACTCCCCCCATTCCTTTTTTTTTAGGAAATGGGCTTCATTCAGCCTCCATGGCCTTCCCGGAGCTCCAAGGGGCAGGTTCAGACAGCGGCTGATGGGAGGGAGGGGATGCACAGACCAGGGAGGAGCCGTCAAGACACAACAGCACAGCCTTGGGGCAGGATCTTGGTTCCCCCTCAGGGGATAAGCATAATGATGTAGGCATCTTATACACCTAAGAGAAAAGTTACATTCCTTATGCTTCTTTAGGAAAGAACACTTTAAAACTGAACAGCTTGGAGACCTTCCTTGCACTTCTGCCTTATGCTGTTGGATTGCACCCTAAACATAATCACCTATAACCTAAAGATTAGGCACCCTGAGCACAATTGCCTGTGGGTTAAAGATTATAAGCACATGACGTTTTTCAGGAACTTTCCAAATTTGTTCTAATCTCTAATTGACATGCCGTTTTCGCAAGCATTGTTATTCCAGGAGAAGTTAAGGCGCCATGACCCAGAAGACCACCCCGAATCACGGAATCACGCTGAGATCTCCTGACACCAGCTTCCAGGATGACTAAGATTCCCTGAAAAAAGAATGCATGCATGCCCCAGCCCTGATTCTTATCTGAAACCCTGTTTTTCTCCTTTCGGACTATAAAATTCTCTGTAGTTCTTCCCCAAAGTGGGGCACAGTCTTTAAGGCAATAGCCTTTCAGAGCAATAAAAGCTATTTTTCCCTCCTCCACTCAAATCTCTGTCTCCATGTTTCTATCCAGCACTGGTGGACAGAGGCGGAGTTTTGGCAACATCTCTGAGAAGAGCTGGCACCTGAGCTCCAGCATTGAACTCCAGAGGCCATACTTTCATCACCCAAATCTATAACTTAACAGACTCCTGCCAGTGCCCAGCATCTCTCTGTAATGCCCAAATCCCTGACCTTCCTCCATAGCTTCTTTAATTACTGGCTGAGCATGAAGGTATGCGGAGGAACTGAAAGTGATCACTGCATTTAAAATCATCTGCATTATGACTGCAACACTGTCAAGTCACATACAACAGTGAACTAGGTCTATAAAATAAACAATTTGTACATGTAGTGGGCAGAAATCAAACACATTTTTTCTTTTTAAATACTTTTTTACATTTTCAGAATGTGTAATTATTTTTCTAAATTAAAAATTCTGCAGTTTTATATAAAAAACAAGCTAAAATGTCCCTTTTTTGAGAACTTAATTAATTTTGAAGGAGACAAACTTGAAGAGATTCAGAGAAGCAGCAGTATAACACTGACGTAGACAAGTCATGTGTGATTTTGGCCAGCTGCCTGAAATTCCTTCTCAAGGTGAGTGTGGAGGTGTCAGGCTCAGAAAACCAAAGAGACAGAACCCCGGGAGACAGCTCTTTGGGAAAAAGGAAAATGGCTCATCATAGCAAAGGAGCCATAATGAGGGAAGAGGGAAAAAAAAAAAAACTTAAAACTACAGCGCCAGGAATCTCCCCATCATTAGAAAACATGCAGACGAGGAAGGATGATGTGAGAAAGAACGGCGTGTGCAGCGTTTTTGCCCCATCTTTCACATTTCTGAAATGTGTTAGATGTACAGATTTTTAACAAGAAATATTTTAAGTCAGACATTCAATGCAATTTGTGCAGTGCTGAAATGACCGAATGGACCTCTGACTAGAAAACACCTGAGAACACGTGATCTTACTCACAGCCCTCATACCTGACTGATGGTAGTTAGTCAGCGCTCAGTAACCCCTCAGGGACCCTGCCCGGGGCCAGCCTCGCCCGCACCTTCCCACTAGTCACCAAGTGATTCTGCAAAGCGGGGGCTCCTGTTCCTGGCAGGGGTCCGTGGGCAGGCGGCTGACCATGGCCACAAGCGCACCCCAGGTCACACCCCGAGCTAGACTGCCTCCCACAAACTACCGGAAATGTTCATCTTTAATAGCTCAGTGGGAATAATCTTTAACAGTATTTTATGAAAAATGCCTTGAAAACCAAAATGTTTAAAACACAACAAAGTGGTTCTGTTTCCCTGCTCTTAGCAAATTCTGGATTAGAAGTGAAATATGAATTTCTCATTGCTGTTTTTATTTTAAGGTGTGGGAGAGATGTTTAACAATTCTGGAGGCACCGTTTTAAGGAGGAATGATGCTTAAATAGAACAAAATACCTTTTCTTTCTTTTCAGTTTGTTGCTTTGTCTTAAACTGGCCTGTTTAATACTTCAGTAATCTCTTCAACAGCCCCAATTATAATGGAGATGGTCAAAAAAACAAGCCCTCTCAAGTAGGCCATGATAAAACACAGCTACATGCTGCCTTCTTTTTTATTATGAATGGTTTTCCAAATGATTTATGTGTTTTCTTAATAGACTTAGACATAATCATTAAACAAATTAGCCACTGGCTAAAGTTCACCATTAATAGTCTGGGGTTCGTTTGGGAAGATGCTTTGTGCAAAATACAGGCAAGTAATCAGAATATATCAGGGTCTAGAGAATGATGTATTTCTTTCTTTAGGATGTGCTTTACAAGATGGGAAAAGAGTCACACGGAACAGCCGTGAAAAATTCTTGTCCTGGAGACAGCATCTGCCTCAGCCACAAGATGCTATGTGACCTGTAAGACGGCGATGTTGGTAATACGGACGCCCCTCAGAGGCTTGCTGTGAGCAGGAAAGAAGGAACCGCACTGAGGAGGCCCGTACTAAGTGCTCAGTAAATCAGCTCTGTGAGCAAGCCTTGAAGAACTCTGGAAAGGAAGAGACAGTGAGCCCTACTGCATTCCACAAGGTGCCATGATCTAAACAGTAAAATGCCATAAATATTTTAAACACATCATTGTTTGCAATATTCACTCCTGAAAAAAAAAACTACAACTATTACAATGTTCACTGAAAGAGCTATTTTATAGGATAAATATATGATTTCTGGGCAGTACTCAAAAGTGAATCATAGGATGCAGCTTCTGTGATCCCAGAGCTCACGAGTTCTTTTCACTGTCCTCCAGGTCCCGTGCAGATCTCTCCCGGCAGAGCCCAACCTTTCAAAGTAAATAACAGCACTGGGGGTGTGGTGAGGAGCACAGCTGCCTTCCAAAAGCAAATAAGACCACAAGGAAGATAAAACTGTATTTTACTCCCTGGTGACACACAACGATTAGTCACTGTCCCGTGAAGCAGCTCCTGACACTCAACTCCTCTGGTGGTATTTCCATAAGCTCAATGAGAAGCACTACTCTCCCCTCTTAACTGAAGTTGCTTGGATTTTCATCATCTTCCCCAAAGAGATTCACCCAAAGAATCCACGCAGTCACCCACACTATATGAAGCAGGACTCAAATAAGTCCTTACTTGGCTCCGGCCGGTCAGAGACCCTGGTGTGCAGAGACCCACAGGGGTCATCCAGTTTTCCTTCTGCCACAGGAAAGTCCACCTTCGCTGTCACTTAACAGATTAACGATATCATTAAAATTCTCTTCGTGGCCTTTTCTTCTCATCCTGTTTCCATTCTCCACTACTTCCATTTGGAAACTCTTCAACAGCTTAAGTAACCTGATCGGACCTCTATATTACACAAATTAACACAAACACAGCCTCTAATTACACTGTGCCGGTTGTTCACACTATCCAAACAGACTAACAGGGGAAGAGGAGTGTATAATGACAGAAGGAATCTGAGTATTTCATATCTCACTGCTTTTTTGATAACACTGAACTGTTGTAATTCTGAATATGGCCTCCCCAGTCTGTAGAACTTCTACATATTTCTCATGAGGAACTGTGAATGATATTAGCCTCACAGTAGCCTAATTCAGCATTTCCAGACTGTAATCTACAGAACTCATGCTAAGGGTATGCCTTGCCAAAATTATTCCATGGTCACTTAACGGTATAAAAAGCTGGGACAAATAAAAGTAAACAATATGCTGCTACTGAAGGAGTTCCCAGGCTCCTGAGCACATTAATATATCATGACCTTCAAGGAGTAGAGAGCGCACTATTCAAAACATCTGACTTTGTGTCAGAAAGAGAGAACGTATAGAGCTTCTGTAAAACCAGACTTTCAAGGATTACATTCCGGAAAACGCTGCTCAAAAATACGGACTTCTTTTCTAGAACAGAGCTGGATTCAGGGATAGTCCAGCGGGTGGCTCCCTGGGGGGAGAAGAGACTGGAGCAGTGAGCCAGCCCCGGAAGCATCACACTAGCTGGAGCTGCTCTGAAAGACAGAAACACTCAGGCCCTTGAAGCAGAGAGGGGACAACGCCAGAGGAGCCTGTTTAACAACAAAAGGTTTTTGAACTAGGGACACGCTGACTAATGCCCCCACAGCCCTCCTCCGGCAAACTCTTCTCCTTTGAATAGAGGCTGACCAAATGCTTAGACAAGACACCCGGTGAGCACAACCTTGATCGAATCTCTCTCAGTGCTAAGGGCTGGGTGGATTCTGTTTCTTGTTTCATAGTTTCCTCTTCCTACTTCTAGTCGTCAGTCTCTTGAGGGATATAGTCTATGTGAAACAAAGTGACAGAATTACCTTCAATTTTAATTGGATTAAATATCTCAGTGGTAACCCCACTTGTAGAAACAGATTCAAATAACATTTCTTGAAGGCTAAACTTACGAAAATTCTAACAGGTTGGTGCAGTGTATGAGGGAAATATTAACCTTCTCCCATAATGAATAACATTTCATATGTATCATGTATGTCCAACCATCTTCCACTGCAAACTTGCTTTTTTGTTAGATTTGAGATCCTTTAAATACAATATCCTTTGTCTTATTTCTACCTCTCTTTACTCGGGGCCAAGCCCAGAACATGCACCCAATGAGGATTTCATAATAATAAAGATCAAAACAATGACTTTAAATTTATAAAATCTATCTGAAATTCTAAGACATATTTCAGTTTCCCAAAATGTTTTTCACTTTAGTGATCACAGAAAACATCAATAAAATGAACATCTGTACTCAAAGAAGAATTTTTCCCCAGTTCATATTACTCGACTAACATTCACAAATGCAGTGAATCCCCTCTGCGGGTTTTATTTGTTTGTGTTACAGGCGGAAAACTATTCCTAGTTCTGATGGATTCTTCCTGAAGATGTCATGTTTGGGGTTTCATGTCTATTGGAAAACTCACTGCTTTTTTTTTTTTTCATTTGAGTGAGAATTTTGTATTCTTAGGCCATGTCTCTTATGTAAAAGTGGCTAGGTTTTGTCTTAGTTTCCATTATTTTTGTAAATAATTTGTGTGTAATTTTGTTTTCACACACATCATTTTTAACAGAAAATTATAATTCTCTATTTCCTCAACTTTAATTTGGTTGGTGATTTGCTGGTGGTAAATTTAAGACAACAATAAGTAACAAAAAAAAACAAAAAACAACAAATCTCTCTAAATGGGAACCTGAGATGTGTTATCAAGTACCTCCTAAAGAGTTAAAAAGTCTTCTAGCCATTTTTCTTTGTTTTTCCTCCTCTTTTTTTTTTTTAATTGTTCTTTTTTGGCAGTATGCAGCAGTTCTCGGGCCAGGGATCAAACCGGCCCCACAGAACTGACAATGTCAGACCCTTAACCAGCTGAGGCACAAGGGAGCTCCACTGTTCTAGTCACCGTCTGACTCATAACATGTATAAAACAGTTCATCCACCTTAAGAGCATAATGGAATTAGTAAGGCGTGGCATGTAAAGTGGACAACATAATATGCTGACTCAATATTTCAGTAAAAAGGATCTACTTTGGTTAAAGACATCAATGTATGTGACAGATCCAGGTGTGAAACCTTACTGTAGTGAAACACACAAATCTCTTTTCCCGACTTAACGTAACCACTGTAAAGCCCAGAATAACAAAACAAAAAATTCACATAAGTAAAGTTATATTTTAAGTATTTCACGATATTTTAATTCTGACAGAAGACTGACTGGATTTGAAGTATGATTCCTCGACAGACCTACACCTTTGTTATACAAGGGCGCACCTCACCACCTATTACTGGTTCTTCACAGGCACTCTGTCCATCACTGCTCACACACTTTGGCTTCATTCATCCCAGAGTCTCTGTTCTCTATATCATCATCGAAAATTGTCTAGATCTTTCTTTCCACTTCAACATTCAAATCCTGCTAAGATACTCTCTGAAGGGCCTCCTGACTCATATGCCATGAGCATCCATCACATTCGGTCTGCCCTTATATAATTTAAATCTTGGTATTTGTTAATGCCATGTTTCATCTTGTTGGGGTGTTGTCCTTTCACCATATTTTTTTTTCCTTAGAAATAGATCGTGGACCATGAAATCAGAGATGTCCCTACAGACCGCAGTACAGCGTTAAATGTGCAGGGCAGTACATAAATTAAATGTATTACGTATGGAGCGATTAACATAGTGGAGTGGTTTTAGAAGTCACCTTCAAGAAAACGGAGAACTTCCTTACTTCTTTGCGTCCTTTTGGGTTCAGACTCCTTTAGCGATGTTTCCGTCTCTCCGCAAATCACTCCAGAAAACACCTCCAGGCTGCACCATCTTTACTCCTTCTCTTTACCGTCTTCACATTAGGAAAGATCCTAACGTGACTCTGTTATTTCCAATATACCTTGACTGGATAGTTTTTTGAACATAAGATAAAATGCAACCTTTGAAAGGCTATTTATCTGTCTTCAGAAAAGGTCACAGGAAGAATGCCATAGAATTTCCAAATGGTTCATCCATCAAAAATGCAGCTCCCCACTGATTCTTCCTGAATTGTCAATTTCCAAAAAGCCTCAGGGACAAGCCTCATTCTGTGAGAAGAAATCCTTGAAAAGAAAAAGGATGAAGTAATAAATGATTTTTTCTGGTGTTTTCCTTCGGGAAAGATAGTCAACTTGCTCTTAGCTTCAGGCAATAGCATTTCATGAGCAGTCCAAGCAAAGAGTTTGTAGTGATAATGATAATGTGAATTTGGCAACAGTGTTTTTTAAAAAAAAAGTCACTCCCTAAATATGAAGCCATTATAAATGATCTGTGCTGGAGAAAGCTATCAAAGTCCAGAAAGAAACTGATTTACCTCAAAGCAGATTGTTAAATACAGTGTCCTATGTTGCCCAAATAAAATATTTTTCTAAAAGAAGTAGAAATATTACAGCAAAATAAACCACCCATCTGGGTCCTTGAGCCAATAAACTAAAATAATTCTGAGCCAATCTCCTAGATTTAATCATTTCTAGCATGAAAAATAATCATATTTCATGAGTGAAGGTGATTAAGAAATACACTAAAAGGGTTCTAAGTCCCTTGGGTTCCAGATTCCAAACTGAATTTTATCTTCATGGACAAGTTCCATGGCGACTAATGACAGCATCAGGGCTCAGTGCACAGAGAGGACACATTCCATGTAAGACCCAAGCCAGGGTCCAGCAAACAAAAAGGACCCATGGTCTGTGTGATGCACACACACGGGCCACATTAAAAATAAAGAGTGAGGAGTTCTGAGAGAGAAAGCGGAAAGTGCTGAGAGGATCAGATCCAGGTTCTAGCTATGTCATGGAAAGTGTGCAGCTCAGGTGAGCCCAAGGGGCCAGTGGGAGTTCATCAGGGGTAGAGAACACACAGACACACATGCACACACAAACACACACAAATGCACATACATGATGCGTGCATCCAACCATAAGCACGAAAAACACACAGGCACACATAACCTACTCATGCACACATGCATAATACAGGACACACATGTGACAGTGCACATGAGGTATGCATGTACACACTCAAAACATATGCACGTATGTCTACACAAAACACAACACACATGGGTGAGAGTGGAGGATGCACTTGGGAGCATTTTCCAGCCATAAAAATCTGCATAATTAGAAAGAAAGTTGAAAGAAAGCACTGCCTGAAAGAACTTGTGTTACTGATGGATTTCAAAAGAGAGAGGGAACGAGAGGACTTATTGTGCATGTTGTAATTTATCACCGTGAATTCCTAAATGCCTGCAGCGTGATGACTAGCCCTGCAGCAGTAGGTGAGGCTAGTCCACCAGGCTGAGGAACAGGGCAGCTGATGATCTGTGGGTTTGCTGCGCCTGACTATTTGAAAGGAAAAGAATTTGGTAAAAGATCAAAGGTGATGTAGGAAGGACAGAATTTTTAGAGACCAACTTGAGTCAGTTCAGCTCTTTTATCAACACTAGGATTTTAGCCCAAATGTTATAAAGATACAGATCTCCCACCTCTGCAAACTGGCTTCCAAAAGCTGAAGTTTTTCATTCTCAGACGTTTCAGCTGGATCTTTTTATATCTTCCATCTCTCTCTTCTTTATAGTCATGCTTTCTTTACATTAATTGGCATATTTTCAAGATTATTAACAGCTATTTTAAGTTTTCTCTGCTCCTTCCATCATCTCTGTCATTTCTACATTTTTATTGATTATTTTTTCTCCTATAAGTTCTTCTTCTTCCCATGCCTGGTAAGTTTCAACCAGATGCCAGGCCCTGAGAACTTTGTGTTGCCAAGTGCTGGGTTGTACTGGATTCTTTTAGAGAGCGCAGACCTTTGTTCTGGTGCACAGGCCATTTCAGTCTTTGTAAAACTGCTCTGAGGTTTGGTAAGCTGGATCAACGGCAGCCTTTCCACTAGGGTTGCCTTAGCCCCACAACTAAGCTGTGACCCTTCTGAAGAGTCTAACCAGGCCCTGCTCTTTTGCTTCGGCCTCTCCGGTGAAGCATACCTTCTTCCTAACCCTAAGTAAGGCCTGGGAATGCTGGGTCTGCTGCTTTCGGCCACTTCCAGGAGGTGGATCCCCCAAGCTCAGATGTGTAGGTCTGTCCTAGTCGGGCTGGAGGAGACACTCTGATGATCTCAGCAGCTGCCTCTGTGCAGCTCCTTCTCTACAGAACTCTGCCCCATGGATTTTAGCCCCTTAGCCTCCCAAATTCCATCCTCAGTGTCCTTGAGGCTGTGTTCCAATTTCCTCTCCGTGGACAGTGGTCTGGAAATTCCTCCAGGCAGAAATCTGAGGCAATTTGGGGCCTCCCCTTCTCTTTTCTCAGGAATCTCTCCCCTGGGCTGCCAGTTGTCCAATGTCTGAAAAATGTCCTGTATATTTTTCATATTTTTACACCACGAGAGCCCCCCTGTAGCCTAGATGCTTCATCAATTTACTGAATATGAAGTTTGGACCAAGTTCTGCCAGATAGACAGATGATAGATAGATGAATGGATATAGATATAGTTTACATATAAACACTCAGGTTTATTAGCAAGCAAACACATACAGTCACACAAAGTATTGGTAGTTGTGAAATATTCTCTCACTGACTTCAGTTCAGATGCACCAACCAGCATCGTGTACAGAAGGCTTTCTCTAAAGCAGACATCACAGGTTCTTACAACCAGTTCTGCAGGAAGCAGGACCTTTTCTTCCAAGAAATGAAGAGCAGAGATGGGACCAAAGGTCTCTTGACCTCCAGTACAGCACCCATGGCAGGCACAGTGGCCAGCTGGGTTTTACACCTTGTTTATGAAAATACTATGTGGCGACATGTCATTCTTCTCCAGCCAAATATCTACAACCCCAGAGATTCCAATACCCCAAAACTTCTGTCATCTCTTATAATAATAAAGCAACTCTAAATTGTCAATAGCAAATAGGATTACTGTGTGTATACTATATGCTGATTAGCTAACTCTACCATGTTTATGAACACAAAAATTACAGTATTTGTGAGGAAGTAAATACCCAATATATGACAAAATACAATACAATAGGAATGAGTGAAACAATCTATAGGTCTTTCTAAGACAAAGGAAAATAAATATTGGCAGGGGTAGAATAATCACTGTGCTACTTTTCCTCTAATAACACTTAGCACTAGGCATCTTTCATCTGGCTCTGAGGCAGTATCATACCACAGTAACTGGTAAATGGGTATTTTGACCTCCAACTATTCAAAGTTGAACTTGGATGGATACTGCAGCTACACACTCTGAAACTGTGGGAATTTTTTCAGGATTTCTAATTTTAGTAGAAATGGTGGTGGCTCCTTGCAAAGGGGTGAACAAAGAAGTACACACGGGCTGCTCAGAGGCTACCCAGACCCCTGGCCACTTCAGGGGCTGCTGGTCTTCACAGCTTTTCCCAGGGTAGGTATGCGTGTCTCCAGGACTGGATAAAAAGGTCAATATCTCTCTCACTTAGAGGTTCACCAAATGCAACAATCAACCACGGTAAATTTTTAAAGCACTTAAGAATTTACATGCAGAGTATAGTATCTTTTCACTCTTCTGCCCCCCACATAAATAAAAGAGCAATTCATCTAGCTTTCTAGGAGCCAGGTCAGAGAACCCTGGACCACACGCCAGGAACTCAGTGGCAGTTTTACCTTGAGTTCCTTCTCAGAAAACAAGCAACGGCTTTGGTGCTATAATAAAGCAGTTTTCAAAAATGAAAATCGGCACTGTCTAAAAAATAATCCACACAAACCCCAAGGCAAGCACATCTGAAAAAAGTTTTGTGCCACTCAAATCTGCTGCTGAGTGGAAGAAATGCAGAAAGACGGATGGAAGGAAGGAAGTCAGGCACCTTTGCTAAGGAAGCCATCTTCCCACAGGTCTGTGCCTCTGAATGACAATGCCTGGTTTGTATTTCTGGGTTTTCCCTGCAGCTACTTCCTTCAAGAAAAAGAGAAAGTCTGCGTCCTGCTTTCAGTCAAAACATACACGGAAGAGCCTCATCAGGAGATTTTCTGAGGCTTCTGAAGCAGAGCCTAGAAATACCTATTAGTGGTGGTCTGAAGTGTGTGACGAAAAAGTGCATATATACGACTTCCCTTTTAAGGAAAAGAATTTCCTGTATCACTCTTGTTTTGAATGTGCTTTTTTTTTTTTTTTACTCCACAGCTCAGAGCACACTTGGAATATACATTCACGCCTGCTGCCAGGTAAAAGGGGAGTCCGATACAAATATGATAAGCTTCCAGAGAGGGGGAGAGGTGTTAACACCAAGAGTCAGTATGTTTTAAGAACAAAGAGAATGTATTCTGTATTTAGGATCGGATCAAATGTTTCTTCTATTAAAGCACTGGTAGCTTCAGAATACATACGTTTCTTTCATCCAGACAGACTATTAATACTATCCATTGTAACTGCAACAATACTACAGTTAATAGTGTAATGAATTACATGGTATACATAGTATGATATAACAGTGGATACTAATTAATGATGTGATTGGTGGCATTACTATAATTGATAACAGTATTATTAGTTTACAGTATAATAGTATCGTATAATAGTGGATTTAATTTGGATAAAATCTCCACTGTGATTTAGTATTATCACAATCAAAAATAGTATTAATAGTTACATAGCATAAATAATGTTACACAACAGTGGGTACCGGATGAGGACATCACCGGGACTGCGGCATTGCTAGCGTTGATGACAGCATTATTAGTTCTAGTGCACAAACGGCCTTACGTCTGTGGCTGCGGTGCTGCTTCCCCTCCCCCCAGCTCCCTCTGAGGCGGAGGCAACAGAGAGATCACTGGACCAACCTGCCAGTTAACATTCAACTCTCTGAAAATGTTGGGCACTGTTGCACATACGCCAAATTCTCGATATTAATTTATAACTCTCTTTGTAGCTTCAGGAAGGAAGTTGCATCTCTTTTAGGGAAATCAAGCACTGGACCTCATGCAGATAATGAAAATAGCGGATATTAAAGCATGACTGTCCCGTGAGAAAAGGGCCCCCTGACACAAAAGAAAATGTGGTTTTTGCTTAGTTATTATTTAAAGGTGTGGAAACTCATTAAATAACACATAATCATAGGTCACTGATTTTTTTAACCTAAATTACATTTTTTCTAAATTTTCCACAGCAAGAATATATTAGCGGTTTTAACCTAATTCCTTTTTTTTTAATTTTCTACAATGAGCATATATTTATGGTTTTATATTTCTAAAAAGGGCCTCCAGCTTAGCATGGGAAAGTGGAGAAGAACACCCACATATCGCAGAATTGACATGTGGGTGGTGTTCTCCACTTTCACAAGACAAACTTCTCCACAGACAAAGAACAACCAAGGCAGAGACCACAGGCTCTCTCTAAGGACAGCTACAACCAGGCTGAGTGAAGGTCAGGAACCAAGTCAGCAGGCAAGCCAGGCTGGGCTGAGAAGCTGTGCTCTATAAAGGAAATTAGTAAATGCTCTTCTTAAAATCTGAAAATACATGTAATCTGCAAATATGCAAAAGCAAAACAACATATCTCACATAGTAACGGGAACAGAGAGAAAACATGAGCTGCACTTTCATGTTACTTGCTGTATGTGGATATCTAGGCTTACAGAGCAAACACTTCTGCTTGTTGGCTGTCGAATGTTCTTGTGTGTGCATGCGTGCATGTGTATGTGCACGTGTGTGCACAAGCAAGCCCTCACACATGCAAGCGTGCTCACACACATGCATACATGCACACTGGTGGGTCTGCATCTCCAAATTCCAGAGTCCATTAAACTTCATCATCGTCTATGAAAAATCTAGACAGTGCCACCTCCCAAACAAAAGAGAACAAACAGCTTAGAATGTTTGGACATCACCTGTCCTTAAAGCAGCGATATGGTAAAGCATGAAGTGTTAGGAGCTGCCTTTCCCTTAGGGGGCTGATTTATAACGAAAAATTATAAATCTGTTCTCAAGATGTAACCAGGATGGCTTCAAAAGACTCATGAGAAAGCTGGCTAGCAGAGATAATCTTCAAAAACTCCATCAAACTCCCAGTTTTAAGCACAATTTCTCCTAACCCTAGAAATCCCACTTTGGGTTCAAATTCACCTCAATAAAGAGGCTCAAAAACAGGAGGAAGACTAACCTCTGGGAAAGCAAAGAACTGCCTGAGCTCTCAGCCATGCTGGATCTTTATGGTGCCTGCCATAAACATGGGTTCTCAAGCTTACCCTGCAAGCAGAGGGGCTCCCCTGTGTCCACACGTGGGGGATCCCACTCCCACCCCACCCAGGGCAGGAAACTTGGGAGAGGGCAGGGGTAGTGGGCTCCCTCCCACCACCTCTAGGCAAACCTCCAGACAAAAAAGCATCAGCGTCATGTTAGAACCAGCTGCAGAAAGCAGCACATACCAAGATTGAAAACCTTAAAGATTTAAGTGGGAAGTACTTCTTATGAGGAAATATTTGTCATAAATACCTGATACTTGACAACATGAAACACACAGTTACTACTAAATATAAATTAAGGCATTTAAAGCAATATGTGGGATCCCTCCATCGCGTGAAATCCTGGTCTGCTCACCTAACTCACCATTTAATGGGTGTGTCCTCTTTTTCTCTCATTTATTCATTCATGTATTTGTCTTTCATGAACTGAATAGCAGCTGTGGGCCAGGCTCTGTCAAATCATCATCCACACACAAAATTTCAAGTGATGACCAGTGCCAGGAGTTTCCCCAGAAATCTGAAGGAAGAGCTCATTAGGTGTCACTGGGGGCGGGGGGGGATCCAGAGAGAGCAGGGAGTGTGAGGCCCCTGAAGCAGAGAGAAGGATGTGAGGATGGAACCGGGAGGTGAGAGGGAGTCTGAGCAGACAGAGCGAGGTGCCAGCGGTGTTGGCTCTGTACAGACAGAGCGTCACCGTACGGACAGAGAGTGAAGAGTGAAAAATGGAGTACAGGGCACGCCTTCACGAAGTGTGGCTGTGGACGAAGGCGGGGAGAAGCCGGCGGTGGGAGTGGGGCAATGGGGGCGAAAGTGGACGGAAGGCAGGCCCTTCAGAGAGAGCAGTCGGGAACAGGCGGGCCCTTTAGAGACAGAAGTCGGGAACAGGAAAGAGAACAGAGCACGATGTTCGCGCTCCTAGAGCAGAGATGGGAACTGGCCTGAGTCTGGGGAGGAGGGAAGGACCAGCAGGTTCAGATCCATGTCAACTTCTGGAGCTCCCTGAGTACACCCTGGAGAGCCGGTGGGCCCCTGAGCTGCAGTTTGGGTCTGCAAAGAAAGTCTGAAAATGGCACTGGCCCACAGAATGCCTACAGCCAAGGCAACCACTCCCAGTCTACAGGGCTACCTCTCCTGGGCCTCCATCCCTGTGGGGAACCTTGAGGTTTGCAGACCTGTGCTGTGTCACACCCAGGCCAGGACCAGGATGAAGAAGGTGCTGTGAGCATCTCTCCGGGAGGGCCCGGTACTCATCTGGGGGCAGCGTTGAGGCCCCGAGCCCTCTGAGGAGAAGCCCAACTCCCCAGGACAAATAAGATAGAAACACTCCTCACGTCCAGCAGGTGCCCTCCACGATAACTTTCCTTAGTTACAGTTCTTTCTAGAATATTCAAAACTCAATTGAGGAGTTCCCATCATGGCTCAGCGATAATATACCCGACTAGCAGCCATGAAGACTTGGGTCTGATCCCTGACCTCGCTCAGTGGGTTAAGGATCTGGTATTGCCGTGAGCTGTGGTGTAGGTCGCAGACACGGCTCAGATCTGGTGTTGCTATGGCTGTGGTGTAGGCCGGTGGCTACAGCTCCTGTTAGACCCCCAGCCTGGGAACTCCCATATGCCAAACGTCTGGCCCTAAAAACAAACAAAAACCAATTTGAAAGCATTTCCAGGCAGAAAAGGACATGCCTGGGGATGGAGGTGGGAAGAGACATCAAGAATTAAATGCCGCCTACATTTGGATACAAAGATTCATTTCCATTTTTAAAGAGAGGTTTACAGTAACTTTATTCATAATTGCCATAACTTGGAGGCAACCAAGATGGCCTTCATTAGGTGACGGATAAATTCGGACTGTGGATGTTTTTCGGTGGACACCTGGAGGCCTGAGGCTGTGAAGACCCATGACGCTGGAGCACACAGTGAAGGGAGGTACCACTAGGAGGCAGGAAGAAGGTGACTGACTGATGTTTGCTGACCCTGTACAACAGCAGCTCTTAGGATCTCTTAAAACCTTCACAGCAACCCAATGAAAGAGACTTTGTTGGGTCCAACTTGCAGGTGAGGGGACAGTGCCCAGGGAGAGTGAGGCCCAGATGTGGGAAGTGGGGGCTGGGGTAAGGACTCCGGACCTGGGAGTGATAAGAGCAGGAAAAGGGAACCGACCCCAGGTCAGATACCACACCGACCACACGGCAGGGCCCGGTGGAGAAGGGAGAGCGGGCTGCACAGGACGACAGGGCTCACGTGAGCGGGACGCTGTGCCAGTCCTCCTCTGCCTCTGTCCAGGGCTGTGAGTGTGAAAGGCTCACTGACTATGGGTCACGGGGCTGCTGAGAAGTGGCCCAGGCTGTTGGCCACAAAAAGACACATGCATCTCAAAGTCACCTTCCTTCTGGGCATCAGCCTTAACCAGAGGAGGAAAGAGCAGAGTGACTCCACTGTGCATTTGTTTCTTACCCGCCCCCTGCGGGTGTGATGGGGGCGGTACCGGAAACCGTTACAGCTATCCTGCTGGGATGTGGTCATTCGCAGGAAGCAGTACAGGGATGACGGGATGGAGGCCCACAGCCAGACAAGCCCATTACGGAGATGAGAGCTACTGGGGGCTTCCCAAGAAGCAATTTCAGGGAAAACATCTGAGTGCCACTTAAGAGGGAAATACGATAAAGATGAATGATTAAAAAGGACAAGATAATGAATCCCAAAAGAGGTAGGCAAAACCAAAGCCGTACAGACAGAGATGGGCCCTGATGGGTACAGGCCTACACCGGAGGGATACGTGAACAGCAGACTGCTATTTATAAACGGTACGGAAGAGACTCAGGCATTCATCTGGAATTTGGCATTCCATGCATTTATTCCATGTAAGTTTTAAGAAAAAAAAAAGTGCAATAATGATTAAATTTACTCATCCCCAAACCAATTTATTACTCTTGTCATTAAGAAAAAAAAGAAAAGAAAAAGAAGACCAGAGTATCCTGGTGCCATGTGATCAGGCCAGGATACAGCACACTTAGAAACGAGTGTCCCCTTCTTGGGATCTGCTGGTTAAAGGTTAACTTCCAGTTACAGCTAAACACGCCAAATGTCCATTCCAGTTCAACAAAGGCTTACTCTGAACTCTATGTATTTATTTCACATTAATCAGCTATGGTACTCAACATTCTTGGGGTGAGAGAAGTCGTGTACTTGATCAAGTCATGCAATATGGAGCACGGACAGACTTTATTAACACCACTTACCATCCCAAGCTCTTAGCTTGCAAAATATGTGAATCACGTTACCACGTGGTTACCAAGGCAGAGTTATGAAACGCCCCAGGGCCGATTCTGCAAATGCAAGTCACATATTCTGCAGGAGGTTCTGGAAGAGGGGCTAAATTCTATTCCAGGAAGCAGAGGAAGTGTCACAAGACAGACATGCGCCAGTTTGAACTGCCAAGTGGACATCTTCCCATTTTACATACCCAGTGGTTCCTAAATAATGCATGTGTCCCCTGCTCAGAAACTAGATGCCACTATAGGTTCTGACGGGTTGCCCCAATTCCCATCAGCATGGGTCCATGTCTCCCAGGAAATTCAAAGTAGAGACTGGGGAAGATAGCCAAGTGGTTGGGACTCAGCTGGAAAGTGGATTCTGGAACATCTAAAGTCTGAGAGACTGGGTCATGCTGACAGAACTATGGAGAGACTCTGGAGAACTGGCGGGGGAATGGTAGGCTAGGGCTCTTTCCAGTTAGAAGGCCACATTCAATCGAGCGCTCTTAGAATGGCCTTTCTGATGCAGAAGTCCAGATGCTAAGGAGAGAAGCTCTGGTCTCTCAGTAAAGAAGGAATACTCGCTCTGTGAGCCTGGAGAAATCAAAAACAAACTTAAGTTGATGATGAGATTACTTCATGAGAGCATATTCTTCAAGTCCTCCTCTTTCTCCTCAAGGCCACCATTATCAGCACAGACTGCCTTCATTTCTGTTGCTTTCATCACACATTTTTCTACCATACAGAACAGTCATTTCCTAAAATCTCCAACCTGGGTACTTTGTACCCAAGATACACTCATTCCCTCATATTTTCAATATGCCACCACAGCATGACTGGGGTGTTTTAAATTCACACCTTCCCAGCTCACACTTCCATCCCACTAATGGGTCTGGTATGCCTGCAGAGCAGTAAATTCCAGTTTTTAAAATCGTTGTTCTCTGCTGGTTGTGAGTCACGCAAAGGGCAATGGCTCGGTGGTTTTATTAAGTGTACAGGCACCATGGTTTGAAAGACGTATGGACTGAATGTCTGCGTCCCCCAGAATCCTACCCCTCGATGTGATGATACTAGGAGGGGCCTCTGTAAAATGACTAGGGTTAGTGAGGTCATGAGGGAGGGGCGCTCACAGATGGGATTAGTGCCTCTACGAGAGTCTGGGGAGAGCCTGCTTTGCCCCTCTCTGCTTTCAGCCATGTGAAGATGAAATGAGAAGCTGGCGTCTGCAACCTGAGAAGAGTTCTCCCCAGATCCCACTATGCTAGCCCCTGATCTTGACTTCCAGCCTCCACCACCATGAGAAATAAACGTATGCCTTTATGAACTACCCAACCTGCGGTACTCTTGTTGATACAGTGCAGATGCCCCAGCCGTCTGAGAGCGTCCAAGAGTGTTCCATCTCCAGATATAAAGCCTTAGGGAAAAAACATGCTAATGATTCACTGACATGGCAACAGTACGCATATAAGGTGAGCATCAGGCTCAGTCTCAGCAGAAAACACAACTATAATCTTTAAATGTGAAGTAATTCCAAAACTAGAGCTAATACAGGAGTTATATTACGGCAGGGGTAAAACAACTAGACATATAAACACCAGAAGAATTTCTCTCAATCAAGCGATGGTCTACTTGACTGAAATTACACTGCAGAACCTTCCCACTGGAGAAATGGGCAGGTGGAAAACAGAAGGAATACATTAGAAGCACAGATTTTCTGCAATCTACTTCTATCACTCTCAGTGAACTTAAAATTTGCTATTCATGGACTTGTTGGAAAGTAATCACAGTGGCACTAAATTTGGACTACTTGATTAACTAATAAAAGCGGACATTACATAAAACTTCCAATATGCTAACTGTGTAATTTGCAAACTATTCTAAAAATTCTTTAATATCTGATTAAATGCAGATTTGTTTTAAAAAATCACACATTTTTAATCAAATAGGACCAGTAACTCACTTTGATTCCTAAAGTAGGAGCATACTTATAATTTCATCAAATAAGGGGTATGTGTCAGGGTGCCTGGAGGGGACTGAGTCCATGACCTATGCTTGTGTGAGTAACTAAATATTTGCTCTGCCTCCTGATTCTCTGGTAATTTAACTTCAGACCAATTAGCAGAGAATTTGACAGTCTCAATTAACTTGATAATCAAGAATCCCCATATAGGATAGATCTCCTGAAGAATTTTCTAAATGTGGGCAGCCACTTTAACTGTCATGTTGAAAAGATGTCCAGAAATCTAAATCAATGAAATTGGTGGCATTATTTCCCTAAGAAACATGTACCGTTTTCAAATCTTCCACGTACAAAGTTTCACAATGGCTGATTATTAATGCACTGGATCAATACTGCTGTGGGCTAGAGGGACTGACTGAGCTCCTGTGTGTGTTAGGAGAGGCTCTTCTCACACGTCAGTGTCTGGTGTAATCCTCAAACTTCCTAGAGCAAGATCTTATTATCTCCTTAGCCGGCATGGAACCCGAGACCACAAGTACCCAAGTAAGTGTCCGGAGTAAGAGGTGGGTCCTGAACCCCCTCTGTAGCCTGAAACCACAGCCTGGCTCCTTCCACCAGCCTGCTCAAAAGTCCTCAGCAAAAATTCTCTGATTTACTCATCCATTTAATCTCTGTGTTGTACCCCAAAATTGCTTTAAAGTAGTGCCAAATAGCTTTAACAGAGTGAACTTCTTTATCAGTATTAATTCAAACTATATTCACAGGTGCTGAATGAACTTATGTGCCAGATTAGAATATATTGCAAGCTCTTGGTATTCTCCCAAAGCTCTTTAGATTTAAAATTAAAGAATATCAAAACAGGCTTATCTGATAACACCGGCTGTCAAGTTGTGAAATATTCTTGACACCATTTCTCAAATTACGTGCATAACAGTCCCACAGTTAAGTGTCTCTGAGGTGTGCTGTGTATACGCACCCCTGGAGGGAGGAAGCGGCAGGTGTACTCCCCCTTACGCCTCCCAGGCTTTGCCCGCACTGACCAGGATAACTGGCGGACTCAACTCATCTCAAGGAGATATCAGCCACATGAACAGAAACCGTGAACAGACAACTCACTCATTCAAAACTCTAGACCTGCGTGCTCAACATAGATCCCTGTAAGAGAATGGGGTTTGGTGAACTTCAGATTAAATTTATAAAGTAAAAAAATATATACTTTCAACTTATTAAGACTTTTTAAAATTTTTATTTAGGGCTAAAATTCCATTTTGTTACACATGACATAAGCCTTAGTTTTTGTCAAGAGCACAGTGAATTCCTCTAGGGGTACTGACTGCTTCCTGATAATATTTATGATATTTTATAATGACAATATTTTTAGCCCTTTGAATTAAAGTTTGTGTCTTTTATAGGTGTGTATCAAACAAAAATATCTCACCAGAATCCCTTTGAGGATCTCTGACAGTGTATTATTAGAGTGGGTGTCAACAACAACTTTTCACAAAGATCTCCTCATGCTTAAGTTAGGGTATTGAACATATGGTTTGTGGAAATATTTGCTGCATTAGCATAAGACATACAAGTTTTGGAAGAATGACCATTTTAATCAGGCTGACTAACTGAGATGAGAAGAGGGAGGTGTGACCATCTGTTTAACTTTGTCTTGATTTTATTTAGCACCTGGAAAAAAATTAGATTTGGGCCACTTCTGTACCAAGGAACCCTGAAGAACCCATCTAGGAACGCCTCTCAAGTCCTTCTCCGGGAAGGCAAAGGTCAAGCTCGAAACAAACCACACAGACACACACACAACCTTCTACCCTCTGAAGCCTGGAGTCTGTAGCGCCACACTTCACTTAATAACCGGGTCTCGATTTCAGGATTCTAAAATAACATTCAGCACATATGCTAGTATTTGCTGATACACATAAAGCCAAATAGGAAAAAGGTGAAGTCATTATGCATAGGAATGACAGAGACTTCTGAACTGAGAGTGGCAGCTGTACAACTGGCCAATTCAAAGCCGTTTACATAATGGTTATAAATGCGTACACTCTCTTCCCTATGAAAGAATGTCTCTACATGAATATTGACATGACATAAAAATAAAGGAATTAAATCCCAAGTTATATATCAGTGCATAAAGAATGTCTAGAACTTAGTAGGCATTCAATAAACAACTGAACAATTAAGAACATTCCACGGTTTTCTAAAGATTTTTTAAATGATAAGTAGATTTCAACTTAAATATATTTTGTCTATGGAAATTATTCTGAGGCTTTTGTCATGCAGTTCTTGCGAGTCGCACGGGAAGTCCATATCATGCAGTTCTTGACATAAATCACGTGACAGATTTTTTTATATTGAAATTTTTGAAATATTCTTGCATTCTTGACTAAATACCCTTTTGTGGCAGTAACTTCCCCTTTCTCACTCTAAATTTTGTTTGTATTTTCTCTCATATCAGTCTTTTCTTTTTTTTTTTTAGGGTCACACCCACAGCATATGGAAGTTCCCAGGCTAGGGGTCAAATCAGAGCTACCGATGCTGGCCTACAGCTAGAAGGGATCTGTGCCTCATCTGCAACCCACACCACAGCTCACGGCAACACTGGATCCTTAATCACAGAGCAAGGCCAGGGATTGAACCCACATCCTCATGGATACTAGATCAGATTCATTTCTGCTGCACCACAACAGGAACTCCCTCTCCTATCAGTTTTGTTGAAGATTTAATAATTAATCTTTCAAAGACAGCTTTCGTTGCACTTTATTTTATTAATTTGTCTTTATAAATTCTCATTTCTTCTTTAATCTTATTCTTATGGTTATCCCCCGCCCCGCACCCACTTCTGCCGGCTTTTCTAGTTGAAAGTTCAGCTTGTCTTCGGTCTTCTTTGGATTTCTAGTTAAATGTGTAACTTTCCATCTGAGTACTGCTTCAGGGCTGTCCCATACATTTTGATATGTAATGCTTATTTGTCATTCAATTTTCAGAACAGTTCTTGTGATTTCCTTTTTAATCCAAGGGTTGTTTTCATAGCGTTATTTTAGGTTTTTTGATACAAGGGATTTTTAGGGGGGTTTTTTAAGCTTAACTTGTTAATTAGGTCTCACTTAATTGTATTTTTAGTAAAAGACTGTTGAGCTATTTTTCTTTGATAAATGTATTAAGATATGCAGAGTAACCTGTTCATAATCCTTTTTTTGTAAATATTTCATGTGTTACAGAAGTGGGAATTTCTATTTTTATACATAAATTTATTTAAAAAATACACGTGTGTGTATATACACACACAAAAGTGCTGTATATGAGATTATCAATTACCTTCCTTTTTGTATATTTAAGTTGAAAATTTCCCCATGGAATTTATTTCTCTGAATAAAATCTGGTTTCCCTTTAATACTGTCAGTTGTTGCTTTCTGAATGTTTAGGCTATAGCATGCATAACTATTGCACCTTCTGATTCATTTGTCCAATATTTCCTTTGTCTCTTATTACTGTTTTGAAGTAAACTGCATTTCCCTTTAAAATTGCTTTTTGTTCATTTGCTTTATATTTGCCTGATGTATGTACATCTGTTTCCATACTGTAACTTTCAGCATTTCTAAATAATTTTATATGTCAATTACAGATCATATATTGCTGCATCTTTCTCATCAAATCTGTAATTTGAAACAAGTGTATATTATAATCATTATATTAAAATTTATCTTTATCATTTTATTCATGTTTCTTATATTCAATATTAAATTATTTTCTCATTTTCTTATGCCGCTTTAAAATTATTTCAATTATTCTGTAGTTATTAGCACTATCTCATGTCTATGTTTCTCCATAAGCTACAAGAAAAAAAATCCCTCATGACACACTTCATAGATGTATGATTAAAAAAATAATGGTGGGAGTTCCCACTGTGGCTCGGCAGTAACGAACCTGACTAGTATTCATGAGGATGTGGGTTCGATCCCTGGCCTCGCTCAGTAGGCTATGGATCCAGCATTACCGAGAACTGTGGTAAAGGTCGCAGATGCAACTCTGATCTGGCATTGCTGTGGCTGTGGCGCAGGCTGGCAGCTGTACCTCCCATTCTGCCCTTCGCCTGGGAACTTCCATACGCTGCGAGTGCGGCCCTAAAAAGCAAATAGTAAAATAATTATAATAACAATAATAATGGTGGTAATAATAGTGATAATAACAATAACGGTAAAAGGATACACAGGCATTTACCACTCACAGTCAACAAGTAACATTACCAAGGAATTCTGAAAGACTTCTCACACTCCATCAAAAACTTCACATTCCCACAAGTAACTGCTATCTTAGAATTTTGTGTTTATCATTGTATTTGCACTTAAACTTTTTCCTTAACAATATGGTGCTTCACTTGGGTATTATTGAAATTTATATAGACGGCATTCTACTCTTAAGTGATTTGCCTTTTTGCTTAACACTGTGTTTGAGTATCATCCATGTTGATATATAAACAGGTATTTCCTTAATTTTCATTCAAGCATACATTTATAGTTTAAATAAGTCAGAGATTATTTTACATGTGCCTGAAAGGGGACATATGGATGAACTTGTTTTCATCTTTTTACCATTACGCATGACGCAACTGCAAACATTTGAAAATGGGTGATCTTCTCTACAAGGTGTATTGCTAAGCTTGGTATTCCTTCCAATCTGGCCAGAGAGAAAAGCTGCCCTCCCTGAAGTTGTACTTGTGCTTTCCTGGTTACCAGTGAGAGTGAACATTTACTCACATGCCATTTCTGGGCATTCACTTCAAGTATATATTCAATGCCTGTTGACAGTTACTTACAGCCATGAAACCATCACCACATTAAGATACAGAATGTCTTATCTCCCCCAAAAGCTTTCTCACACTCTGAAACAGTCTACAGATCGTCAACACTGACAGGTCCAAGACAACCACCACTGGGGACTGGTCTGTACTTTACAGAAATGGAATCATACCAAAGGGTGCACAGTATTTGATTCCATACTACGTACCCTTTGCTATCTGTCTTCTTTCACTAAGAGAAACGACTCTAAGATTTAAGTTGTTGCGTGTATCAGTAAGCCTTTCCTTTTTATTGCTGAGTAGTATTCCATTATACAAATAAGCCAGTTTTTATTTATCCATTCATATGTTGATAAACATTGACTATTTCCTGTTTGGAGCTACTGTGAATATGAATGAAGATATACAAGCTTGTGCGTGGTCATATGTTCTCATCTCTCTTCAGCAAATACCTAAATGTGGAAGGGCTGGGATGTATGGTAGATGGGCATTGTTTTTTAACACAGCTGAAAGGAAAGTCTGTTTCTCCACACTCACAGAATGCTTTCATACTCCGAGTCTGTGGGTGTTTTCCACTCACCCATTTGCACCAAGTAATTCTGCAGTTCTCTGAGGTACTGACTGGATTATTTCACAATCTAACTCAATTCTGACAGTATCTACCCACTATCTGACACACATGTTAAGGCCTCAGTCCCACAAGACTGTCCTCTCCCCCAATTCAGATGCCAGCTGCAAGTCCAGGCTGTTACCTGTGCTTTTAATTGTCAGGCTACAGATCAGAGGTTCCCGTGACCCCTCCTGAGGTCTGAAGATTTGCTAGAAGAGCTTACACACTTAGGAAAACAACTTACTGGAGTACCGGTTTATTAAGAAGGACACAACTCAGATATAATGGAATTATATCTGACCAATAAGTGGAACAGCCATGGGGAAAAGATGCATATGGCAAGGCAGGGAAAGGGCACAGGGCTTCCATGCTCCTTCAGGGCCCATTACCTTCCGTCCCATCCCATCCCAACCAAGACACTCTCCAAACCAGGTCCTTTTGAGATTTTGTGGAGACTTCATCACACAGGCACTACTGACTAAATCATTGCCCAGCTGCTGATCACCTCAACCTATAGCACCTCCCGTCTCCCTGGAGTTTGAGGTCATGGAGCTGAAGTTCCAACTCTCTGACCACCTGATTGGTTCTGCTGGCAAGGAGTTGAGCACCCACCCTTAGGGGCTTTCCAAAAGTTACCTCCTCAGCATAAACTCTGGCAAAGCTGAAAGGGGCTTGCTAATAATAACAAAAGACATTCCCTTTTCCCTTAATCTTTCCTATCACTTGGGAAATTCCAGTTTCAGGAGTTCTGGGGACCTAGGTATAGGTACCAAGATCAAATATATATTTCTTATTGTAAATCACAGTATCATAACAGCTTTACGAAAATTTAATTCACATAGCACATGATTCACCCACTTTAAGTGTATAATTCAATCTTTTTTCTTATAGTCACAGAATTGTACATATATCCCCACAATCAATTTTGGAGTATTTTCATCACTCCAAAAAAGAAATGCTGTACCCACTAGCAAGCATTCTTCATTTTTCCTAATTCTCCCAACTCCAGGGAACCACTAATCCACTTTCTATCTCTATACATTTAACTATTCTGGATATTTCATGTAAATGGAATTATATCTGACCAATAAGTGGTCTTTTGTTACTGCCTTCCTTCATTTGGCATAACATTACAAAATTCATCAATGGCATGACACATGTCAGTACTTCATCCCTTGTTACTGCCTAACACTCTACTGAATGGACACCCTGAGACAGGAGGGACGGGGCAGGGCACAACCTTTAAAGGAATGACATAGCCATTGAGGTTATGACATAAACTGGTTACAACCGATTAGGGCCAAGACAACAGAAGGTTCAACTTCCAGTGGACCTTGAGCTTCATTATACACTCACTGTAATAATTAGCAGCTAAATGACACACCCACAGGTGACATGACAGTTCTAAGGCTGACCATAAAAGGCCAAAAAGAGAGCAGTGCCCCAATTCCTGGAAATCCCCACCCTTGCCCAAAATAGTTGGAATAAACTTCCCACTTGTTAGCCTATGAAATTCACTGCCTATAAAACTAACTGCCCTGTGTTTCAGGGCTGCGCTTGCCGTCTGAGGCGGCCCCAACTCTAAGAAGCATGCATCTCTCTCAATGAATCTCCTTACCTATCATTTTTCCTCTTGCTGAATTCCTTCCAGGCTGAGACATGAAGTACCTGAAATTAGTAAGTCCTGAGACTAGGTGTGTGATTTCAATTAAAGGACAGTGGGTTCAAGTCCCAGACTGGGTTTTGGCCAGGTTCCAGTCCCATCTAGGTTGTGTGATTTCAGCACCACACCGTATTTATCCATTCATTAGTCGGTGGACATCTGGGTTCTTTCCACTCTTGGACTTCCTGTAAAATGCTATATGAATATTCATGTTCAAGTTTCATGTGGAATTACGAACCAAGCAGGACCCTGTGGGGCTCTCCCAGGTACAAACCCTTTCCGAGTATCCCATTTCTTGTTAGTAGGAAACTGGCTTCATTCAGCCTCTAGGACCTTCCTTGAGTTCCCAAGGCTGCTAATCACAAAGTGAGAGAACACTGACACAGAGGAGCGGTCAAGACACAACAGCGCAGCAACAAAGCAGGGTCCTGGCTCCTCCCCAAAGGATATGCATAACGTTATCTCTGAGTCCTGCAGGAACTAAGGACCCTACCCAGGTGGAGGACGGTAACTAAATGCTGGGCATTAGAGTCCTGGCGCACTGCCCTGTTACCTTACCACCGACCAATCAGAAGAAGGTCAGCACCACTGTGGAAGATAACTAAGGCTCTGATCCCCTCCTCAAAAGATTAACTGCAATTAACTTCCACTTTCTCCTTTTTAAAGACATTCATGGGTCAAGCTGAATCTTTGGAGATGGTTCTTGGACAAGCGTCTGCCTTCTCTGCAGGCTGCTGGCCCCCTGAACAAAGGAATCTTTCCTTTCCAACCAATGCTTATCTCTCAAATATTGGTTTCAAGCAGCAAGCAGCTGAACCTCAGTTCAGTAACAATTATGTTTTTATTTTTCAGGGGTATTTCGGATCATATGGTAACTCTATGTTTAACATTTTGAGGAGCTGACAGTTTTCTAATGTAACTGCACCATTTTTCATTCCCAAAAGCAGTGCAGGAGAGTTCCAATTTCTCCACATACAGATGCACATTTGGCCTTTAAGAAACTGCCAAACAATTTTCCAAAGTGATTGCACGATTATACATTTGTACCAGGAGATGAATTCTAATTCCTCCACTACCTGCACAATATTCGGTTCGGGGTCAGGGCTCTAAGTTCTACCCATTCCAAGAGTGTGTGGTCATGTCCCATTGTGCTTGGAATCCGAATTCGTCTGAGTGGTGATGCTCTCACATGGTCCTGTTTTCCCATATCCTTAAGGTGAAATCACGGGGCCATTACTTAGAACTTGTGTCTTCTTAAACATTTAAAGCCATCAATTTCCCTTAAACACTGTATGCATCCCACAAATATTAATGTTTTTTCTTATCATTCACATCAATATTTTCTAATTTCCTTGGTGATTATTTTCCTTGACTTATGAATTATCTAGAAGTGATGTTTATTTCCCAATACTTTGGGGTTTTCGAGATAACTTATTACCTTGGATTTCTACTTTAATTCTGCTGTGGTAAGGGACAAAATACTGTATGATTTTAAACCTTCCAAATGTATTGAGACTAGTTTTATGGCTTAACATAGTTTATCTTGGTAAACGTACCATGTTACTTGAAAAAAAAGTACACTCTGTAGTTTTGGGGCACCGTGTTCTACCATCAATTAGAACATGGTGTTGGGGAACCAAACACTGATCAAAACCACCCACGGTGGCCAGGCACAGTAGTAACTGTTTGCATGAGTTGCCTCACAATAGTAGGCCCCAATAAGGAACACAGTGCTGCTCCAAAAACAAACCAGGAGAGTTCAGGAGGGGCAAACAGGAGGGAGGAGATGCCCAACCTCCCAGAATCCTGGGTGCTGGAATCCATCTTGGCTGAGATCTGCAAGCATCACCAGGAAGGACCCTGAGTCAGACCAAATACAGGCCAAGCAAGATGGCTGTTCAGAGACAACCTGGAAACTAACCCTGTTACCAAAACCCAGAAGCTGCAAGCCACTGGGCAGGGCAGTTTTCCTGGGTTCCCTGACCGGATGCTCTTGGCCAGACACCCCTTCCCAATAAAGTCTTCTGCTTTGTTAGCCCACTCTCAGGCCCTGGAAGTGGGCTTCCCCCTCAGATCATCTATGTCTTTATTAATTTTTGTCTAGCTGTTCTATGAGTTGCTAAAAGAAGGATTTTTAAATCTCCTGTGTTTGTGGAATTTCCTATTTCTTACTTTAATACTATTGATATTTTCCTGATTTATTTTGAGGCTCTCTTACTAGGTGCATACAGATTTACGTTTGTTATGACTTCTTGATGAATTGATACTTTTATCAATTTGGAAATCCCTAATCCTTGATAACAATTGAAATTACATGTAATTGCTATTATTACAGTAACTCCAGTTCTCTAATACTTACTGTTTAGACAGCATATTCATTCCATCCATTTAATTTCAACTTTTGTGTAGTTTTCAATTTAAAGCAAATCATCTTTTGTAGACAGTCAAGAGTCGGGTTCTCCCTTCAGCATCCATCCTGATACACTCTGCCTTTTAAATGGAGTATTTAGGAGTACCTGCTGTGGCTCAGCAGGTAAAGAACTCGACTAGTATCCATGAGGATGCGTGTTCAATCCCTGGCCTCACTCAGTGGGTTAAAGCATCCAGCACTGCCACAAGTTGTGGTATAGGATGCAGACATGGCTTGGATCTGGCATTGCTGTGGCTGTGGCTGTGGCACAGGTCAGCAGCTGCAGCTCTGATTCAACCCCCAGCCCAGAAACTTTCATATGCTGCAGGTGTGGCCCTACAAAGAGGGAAAAAAATGGAGTGTTTAGTCCATTAACATTTAATTTGATTATTGATATGTTCATATTAGGTCTATCGTTTTATTATTTGTTTATCTGTTGGTCCCTGTTTTTCATTTGTTTGTTTCTCTCTTCCCTCTTTCCCACCTTCTTTTTGATTATACAAATGTTTTAAGTTCTATTTCGGGGAAAAAATGGCTTTTTTAACTGCATGATTTGCATTTTTTCATGGTTGCCCTAGAGATTAAAATATTCATCCTTAACTTTTTACAGTCTGCTTAAAGTTAATATTGCACCACTTCATTTCAAATATAAAAATCTACAACCATATTAATCCATTTACCTTCTCTAGTTATTTTTTTACACTAAATTATTATATATGATACATACATAGTTTATAAATCCCACAGGACAGAATTATAGTATTTACTTTAAACACTCATATGCTTTTAAAAAAAATGAGAAATAATGCCTTTTATGGTTGCCATAAATTTCCCATTTCTGATGCTTTTCATTCATTCCTGAAGATCCAAGTTTCTTCTAGTATCACTTTCTTTCAATTTGAACAACTCTGTTTAGAATTTCTTGTAGTTCAGGTCTCCTGGCAATTATTTCCTTTAGTATATTTTTCTGAATAAAAGTGTCTGTATTTGTACTTTGTTTTAAAAGGATATTTTTACTGGACATCAAATTCTGGGTTAAGAGGTATTCTGTTTCTTCTTTTAGCAATTCAAAAGCTTTTTTCAGCTTTCTGTGGCCTCCATGATTTCTGGTGAGAATGTGTGATAATCAAAATCATTATTCTCCTGTATATGATTTGTCATTTTTCTCTCAGGATCTCAAGGTTTTCTCTTTATCTCTGATTTTCAGCAGTTTTTCCATGATGGACTAGGCATGTTCTTTTTTATTTTATCCTATTTGAGTTTCACTGAGATTCCTGTACCTGTCAATTTATATCCTTCATCAAATTTGGGAATTTGTTTCCTCAAATATTTTTGTCTCATTCTCTTTACTTTTGTTCTAGGATTACTTTTGTTCTCTGTCTCCTTTCCTTTTAGAACTTATGTCACACATAAGACTCATGTATTTTCCCTAAGACTTCATCCATTTTGTTTTGTCTCTCATTTCTTCAGATTTTATCATTTTTATTGCTCTATCTTCAAGTTCACCAACTCTTTTTTCTAGTATCTTTAATATGCAATTGAGCTTTCACAGTGAATTTATTATTTGGCATATCTGATCTATCAGTTCTAGATTTTCCATTTGGTCATTTCTGTATTTTCTATTTCTCTACTGGCATTTCCTGTGTTTTTGTTTGCTATGCATATACTTTCCTTTAACACACCAAGCGTAGTTTCAATACTGCTTTAAAGGTCTTGCCTGATCATTCCAACCTGGGTGCTCTCAGGGCTGTAATGACTGATTATCATTTCCTTTGAGATGGGTTGACGCTTTCCTGGTTCTTTGTAGGTCATATAATCTTGGATTCCATCTACCATCATGTGGAGACTCTGGATTTTCTTCCATGGCTTAGAAGAGTGTGGATATTCTTGTTTCAGCAACAAATAACCTGACTAGATTCGGTGTAAAAGGCATCATGCGCAAGGCAGCCAGACTGTATCTCAGTTCTTTAAGTTCTTCGTTGCAGCTTTTAGCAGTTTGCCATGCACATGGGATCTAATATTCAGCCTCAGAATCAGATATCCTTCATTTTGTCCCCTTCTCCCTGGGGTTCTCCATTCTCCAGTCATTCTGCCTGTTCTAGGTTTCTCTCCCTGGTTCCTTCAGCCCAGGAGATGGTGAGATTTTTAATCAGAGTCTTACTCATTCAGGGCACTTATGGCCCCAGCAGAAACTTCTCGAGCCATAAAGACTAGAAGAAAAATGGAAATGTGTTCCACTTGTTCACATTCAACTCCCCTCCTAAGACAGATTTTTTTAAATCTCTTTGGGAGTTTATAGCTATTATTAGTGAGCATGTTCAGTAGCATGACGTCCATAGAAAGTCCTAAGGAAATCTCTACGCAACGCCTCTGTGTCTTTTACGCACTTACCCTCTGTCATTTTCTTACATACACACAATGAAAACATGTATGTGTACATATGTACATATGTATTCTGGATCCTAAATATGTGAATACTTGTTGAATGTTTTATTCAAATGTATGGCTTGTCTTTTAGTTTTCTGGGATGAACTGAGTTTTTTAAGTTAAGTGCAGTCAAATGTATCAATCATTTATCTAATGGTGTTCATGTTTGTGTCTTGGTTAAAAATACTTTCCAAATCTCATGGTCATGTTTTTTTTTAATTTTTTAAATTATTTTTCATTTTTTTACTCAATGAATTTTATTACATTTATAGTTGTACAATGATCATCACAAGTCAATTTTTTAGCCTTTCCATCCGAAACCCTCAGCCCATTCCCCCACACCCAACCTGTCTCCTTTGGAAACTATTAGTTATTCAAAGTCAGTGAGTCCGTATCTGTTCTGCAAAGAAGTTCATTGTGTCAGTTTTTTAGATTCCACATGTAAGTGATAGCAGATAATGTTGGTGTCTCACTGTCTGACTGACTTCACTTAGCATGATAATTTTTAAGTCCATCTATGTTGCTGCAAATGCCTGTTATTTCTTTCCTTTTAATGGCTGAGTAATATTACATTGTATATAAGTACCACATCTTCTTTATCCACTCCTCTGTCGATGGACATTTAGATTGTTGCCATGTCTTGGCTATTGTATACAATGCTGCAATGAACCCTGGAGTACATGCATCTTTTCAAGTCATTGTTTTCTCTGGATAGATGCCCAGTAGTGGGATTGCTGGATCAAACGTAATTCTATTTTCAGTTTTCTGAGGAAGCTCCATACTGTTTTCCACAGTGGTTGCACCAATTTACATTCCCACCAACAGTATAATGGGGTTCCCTTTTCTCCATACCGTCTCCAGCATTTATTGTCTGTAGACTTTTTGATGACACCCATTCTGATCAGTGTAATGTGGTACCCCATAGGGAGTTTAATTTGCATTTCTCTAATAAACAGTGATGCTGAACATCTTTTCATGTGTTTTTTGGCCATCTGTATGTCTTCTTTGGAGAATTGTCTGTTTAAGTCTTCTGCCCATTTTTGGATGGCGTTGTTTGTTTTTTTTGGTATTGGGCTGCAAGAGTTATTTATAAATTTTAGAGATTAATCCCTTGTCAGTCACTTCATTTGCAAATATTTTCTCCCATTCTGTGGGCTGTCTTTCTGTTTTGCTTAGCATTTCCTTTGCTGTGCATAAACTTTTAAGTTTAATTCAGTCCCATTCGTTTATTTTTGTTTTTATTGTCATTACTCTAGGAGGTGGCTCTGAGAAGATATTGCTGTGGTTTACATCAGAGAGTGTTTGGCCTACGTTTTCCTCTAAGAATTTTATAGTATCCAGTCTTATATTTAGGTCTTTAATCCATTTTGAATTTATTTTTGTGTATGGTGCTAGGAAGTATTCTAATTTCATTCTTTTACATGTGGCTGTCCAGTTTTCCTGGCACCACTTACTGGCACCACTTTTCTCCATTGGATATTCTTGCCTCTATTGTCATAGATTAGTTGACTATGGGTACGTATGTTTAATTCTGGGCTTTCTATCCTGTTCCTCTGAACTATATTTCTGTCTTTGTGCCAGTATCATACAGTTTTGATGACTATAGCTTTGTAGTATAGTCTGAACTCAGGGAGCCTCATTCCTCCAGCTCCATTTCTCTTTCTCTGGCTTTGGCTATTCTGGTCTTCCATGCTTCCAAATAAACTTTAAAATATTTTGTTCTAGGGAGTTCCCGTCGTGGCTCAGTGGTTAACGAATCAGACTAAGAACCACGAGGTTGCGGGTTCAATCCCTGGCCTTGTTCAGTGGGTTACGGATCCGGTGTTGCCGTGAGCTGTGGTGTAGATTGCAGGCACGGCTCGGATCCCGAGGTGCTGTGGCTCTGGCGAAGGCCGGCAGCTACAGCTCCTGTTAGACCCCTAGCCTGGGAACCTCCACCTGCCGCGGGTGCGGCTTTAGATAAAGGCAAAAAGACAAAAAAAAAAAATTTGTTCTAGTCCTGTGAAAAATGTCAATGGTACTTTGATAGGGATTCCACTGAATCTGTAGATTGCCTTAGGTAGTATAGTCATTTTGATAATACTAATCCTTCCAATCTAAAAGCATGGTATGTCTTTCCATCTGTTTGTGTCATCTTTAATTTTTTTCATCAGCATCTTATAGTTTTCGGAGTACAGGTCTTTTGTCTCTTTGGCTAGGTTTATTCCTAAGTATTTTATTCTTTTTGATGTGATGGTTAATGGGATTGTTTCCCTAATTTCTCTTTCTGATATTTCGTTGTTAGTATATAGAAATGCAGTTGATTTCTGTGTATTAATTTTGTATTCTGTGACTTTGCCAAATTCATTAATGAGCTCTAACAGTCTTCTGGTAGCGTCTTTAGGATCTTCTAGGTATAGTATCATGTCATCTGCAAACAGTGATAGTTTTACTTCTTCCTTTCCAATTTGGATTCCTTTTATTTCTTTTTCTTCTCTGATTGCTATGGCTAGGACTTCCAAAACTATGTTGAATAGTAGTGGCGAGAGCGGACATCCTTGTCTTGTTCCTGATCTCAGCAGGAATTCTTTCAGCTTTTCACCATTTAGAATGATGTTAGCCCTGGGTTTGTCACATACGGCCTTTATTATGTTGAGGTAGGTTCCTTCTGTGCCCACTTTCTGAAGGGTTTTTATCAGAAATGGGCACTGGATTTTATAAAAGGCTTTTTTGTCATCTATTGAGGGGATCATACAATTTTTATTCTTCAGTTTGTTCATGTGGTGTATCACACTGACTGATTTGTGGGTATCGAAGAAGATCAACAAAATTGATTAACCCTTACCCAGATTTATCAAGAAAAAAGAGAGATGACTCAAACCAATAAAATTAGAAATGAAAAAGGAGAAGTTACGACAGACAACACAGAAATACAAAGGATCTTAAGAGACTACTATATGCAAGTGTATGCTAATAAAACAGACAATCTAGAAGAAATGGACAATTTCTTAGGAAAGTACAATCCTCAAAGACTAAACCAAGATGAATGGACCAGGCACAGGAACTGAAATTGAAACTGTGATTAAAAAACTTACAACAAACAAAAGTCCAGGACCAGATGGCTTCACAAGCAAATTCTATCAAACATTTAGAGAAGAGCTAACAACTATCCTTCTGAAACTATTCCAAAAAATTGCAGAGGAAGGAACATTCCCAAATGCATTCTATGAGGCCACCATCACCCTGATACCAAAACCAGACAGACAGCACAAAAAAAGAAAATTACAGGCCAATATCACTGATGAACATAGGTGTAAAAATCCTCAACAAAATACTAGCAAAACAAATACAACAATACATTAAAAGGGTTGTACATCATGACCAAATGTCATGATCATGTTGATATTCTTACATTCTTCTAAAATTTTGAGGGTTTTTTTCCCCCACATTTAAGACTTTAATTGACCTGGAACTGACTTTTACTTGTGATGTGATGTGAGAACTAATTTCTGGGGGTTTAGTTTTGGTTTGGGGGATGGAAAACCGAAAGTCAAATGTTATAATGTACTAAAAATTCAGTCTATCTTCCACTGACCTGCTCTGTCAAATCTCTGTTGAGTATCAGTAAATGAACAGGTCACTTAATAACATCACATCACAGAGCTGAGTCTAATACTAATGCCTGTGGAGGCCCACAGACCACCAAATGGTTGCAAAATAAACTTTGCCAACTTCAGGACTTCGCCTAGAGTTGGCTGGGTCTGCATGTTATTCAGTCAAGGACCTCAAAGTGCCTCTTAGCCTGATTAGGAAACAAAGTGAAAAACTTTCTTCTCCTCTTACAAATAAACAGAAACAGAGATGCAGGTAGCTGGCACAGTCATCACAGACCCTTAAATAAAACTTCCCAAGTTTAAAATCTGATTTTATCACTAACTAACTTAAATGATTAACCCTCAAGAAATTAGTTGACCTCTTTCAGTCCTAATTGCTATTTTCAAAATGCTGACAGTAATTCATTCACACCTGAAGAGCTGTTATAAAATTTAGCTGAGGGAGTTCCCATCGTGGCTCAGTGGTTAACGAACCCGACTAGGAACCATGAGGTTGCGGGTTCGATCCCTGGCCTTGCTCAGTGGGTTAACAATCCGGCGTTGCCGTGAGCTGTGGTGTAGGTTGCAGACGCGGCTTGGATCCCTTGTTGCTGTGGCTCTGGAGAAGGCTGGCAGCTACAGCTCCTGTTAGACCCCTAGCCTGGGAACCTCCATTTGCCACGGGTGCGGCCCTAGATAAGGCAAAAAGAAAAAAAAAAAATTAGCTGAAAAAATAGGTGGACTTCACCTGGCAGGATAATCAGCAGACTGTCATACAGACAAAGACTTAGCTAATCAGATAAAACAGAGTGCTGTAGGGTAGACTGGGCAAATTGATCCATTCATTCCCACACCAAACCCCTTCTGTCTTGACTTTGAATCCTAAGCATGGAGATTCAAAAACCATTTTCACAGGTTTCCTTGCCTCTAGAATCACTCCAGCCACCTGACTTCTGCCACACAGGCAAAATCCACAGAGAGTGAATAATAGGAGATGAGAGCCACGTCATCTTTCAAGCACGGTGGTGAAGGTGCCTGCTCAGTGGGACCAAGGAGGATGTAGTTCTAGGCCAAGAGGTGTTACCACGGCAGCACTGCTATGGCAACAGTGGGGAATGGGATTTCCCTCTTACTCCAAGCTGAACAGCTTTCACACTCTGTTTTCTACCTCTTCAGAGACTGTTTGACTCATCTAATATTTTTTTCTTCATTCATTCAACAAATATTTGCAGTGCACCTACTACATGCTCCACACTGCTTATCTGTTTTGGAATACATCAGTAGATAGTCAGGTGCTAACACTGTAGCCAGTGAAAACAAATGTAAATGTGCGCCAGAGTGAATAAATAAGCTGACAGTAGAGGAGGAGGTGGAGAGCGCTCTGCTAAAGCAAGGGGGAGACTCAGAAGGAGGGATCTGGTGTGTCAGGAAAGGCGAGAGGGCTGCAACTGTAAGCAGGGGGCTGGTGTCCTCCTGGAGCAGGTGAGATCTGAAAGGAGGCTTGACGGAGGAAGAGATTCCCACGTGATGTCTTCCGAAAGCTCACCGTGAGAGGAAAGAGCCACCGCAAGGCCGGAGGGCAAGGCCTGCCCACCCCGCTCAGGGAATTGTGCGAGTGCAGCTACAATAAGGTGAGCCTAGTATGGACGCGGAGAGAGGAGCTGGGTTACCATGAGCCCCTCAGACCAGACACCTGAGGTCCAGCCACACAGAATGGCTGCTTCTTTGCTGGGACACAGTCCCCCCCATCCTCTCTGGACCGTTTATTTGACTTTTCTGACACCCAACCAGCATCAGCTCTGAGTTCCCTCTGGAAGCCTCCCAACGCCCGGCTCCAGGCCCTCAGCCACTCTCTGGACACCCGTGCACCAGGCTCTGCCTGTCACCATCCTTCCTGGGCCGACAGGAGAGGGAGTGAGTCTTACCGCTGTATATTCATCTCCTCTCTGGAAGAGATTCAACCTTCAGAAATGGCTGGTGCAGAAATGACTGAGTGGATCAGCAAAAAAATGACAATCTCTATTTTCCCCCTTTAGGTTAATTCATAGTTATAGCCTACATTACCCAACGGCACACTTAATACAAGGAAAATTATTCCAGGATTTATACGTCCCATCTACAATGTTCTTAATGCAGTATTGCTACAGTGTAAGCTCCCTTCAACAATAAAATAAATTTGACTCAAACGGTTTCAGCAAGGAACCACCTGTAATGAGCTAGATCTTTCTTGCCTTAAACCCTAGCCTGGGAGTGCACTGAGCACTTCTGGGTGTGCTTTCAAGACCTCCAGGGTGGCAGTTAGCGAATCACTGCCTCAGTACTAATGCCCTTTCAATGTCTTCTTGGGCCCCAAAGAGTTTTCTGTACGATTAAAATATAGTTGAATACACACTCAGTTTACCTCAGGTTTTTACTTTAGAAGTTTTGGTCAGGAAATCTGTATCAAACACCATCATGTATCAAAATAAGGAAACACATACCTGTAGATAATTTTATGGTGCTTGCTTGTATCATTGCATCACACACGGGCCGGCAATTCTGAGGAAACCAGAAGCTTGAAGACCAGAGTGATTACACAGGGTCCGCTGATTACAACACATCCTCCTGAGCTTGCTGTACTTTACAGCTGGTAACCAGTTTATTGGTAAACTTGGTAGGGCTGAAGTTTACTCACTGACTCAGCACGTTGGGGAAGCCTTAGTGTAATTTTAAATACTTTGTTGCTAAACCCACATCCTCAAGAGTGTGTCTATACAGTGCTAATCCCTCACACAACTAACAACATGTACCTTGTCTTACACCAAATACCCCCATATGACAAAATCTGAATGTATTAGCACTCGGGTAGATTTACCCAAAGATTAAGCCTATTCATAGAAAATGCAATTTGGACTTGTTATTTTTAAAATTTTAAAGGAAGAAGATAGTTTTTTACATATACAAGATTTGATTTGGGGTTATGCATATTACACATATGACAATAATTATTGATATTATGTTACATTTCTGTCTGAACACTTTTAGGAAAGAATGTGTGTGGGTGTGCGTGTCCTGGTATATTAAACACCTTTCTCTTTTTTTCCCCAATTCAGATTCATTTAGTTTTTTCTTGCCCTGTTATTTTTAAGGTGTATTTTAAATTAAATTTATGAAATTCATTTCAATTTTGCTAGTTACTACATCAGCTTTACACATTAAATATGGAAGGAATTTACATTTTCATAATATTCATTCTCTGTCCTGGAATTTGTTTTATCATTTACCCAATAAAAAATCTTCTGTAAAATTTGAATTTTCTTCATCTAATTTGTTTATATGTCATTAAATTATGCACAATGATAGGAAAGCTGTGAGCTCAGAAAGGATGAAACAAGTGTTTTGCATTCTAAGGGTCTGTCTAGTTTTTCTAAATATCAGAATGGTCATTTATAAAGAAACCTTCTATGTGTACAGCACCACTTCATTATCTAGCAGACGGTAGAGCAGAAGGTCTCATAAATTTCACAGACTGTATATTATCACAATACAATCAATAAAAACAGCATGATCATTACTAGATAACTGTGTAGTAAAAATTTTATTTGAACCTAAAATTCAATAAAGTGAACTAGGATTTTCTATGAATAGTTTGTATCTTGTATTTCTTAAGAGCAAGCAGAGATAAGTGACAGTCAAGCATCAACTTTTTTAGAAAATAAAACACAGAAGGACCACTGCCCTAGCAAAGTATGGTTTTGTTTCTATAACTTTTCACGAATTAAAGAATTACTCATTCTTCTCTTCCCCTGCAACCAGGTTAAATGTGGAGATTAACCTTCCAGAAAATGACCATCTAGAAGTTAACTTGATGTTTTCACTGACCATATACAGTGTTGCTGAAATAATCTTTTGAATTACTGGCGTCTTCATTATCACCTCCTGGAGTCTCTAGCATCGCAGTCTTCACCAGCTACACCAGGACCAGGTCACAGCGAGGTACCTGTTATTCACTAAAGCTCACCATCCATCTCCTTCCAGAGAAACATATACTGAAAATGACAGGTTTGGTGGTGGGGGTGGGGGTGGGTTCTTGACAACTTTTTTAACTAGAAATACAATTTTTCCCTAGACTGTGTTACTAAAAGGTTCAGATAAGAGAATCTGTAAAACATACAGGAATTTTACACTCTATGAAGTGAAAAATTATCTATCATTTTTCAGCTTCATGCACAAAGAATTATCCTAGCCAACATTCTGAGGATTTTATGACATGTAAAAATGTTAGAGCTGGATGATATGGGATCTCGAGGTAATTCATGTCATTCTAATACGTATTTTTCAAAGAAGCATTCGCATTACTACCTTTTTCGCATCTAGCTTAGGGAAGAGAAACTACACAAAGCAGCTCCCCTCACCTAAATCCTGCTCACAGAGTCCAGTCCTGCAGCTCTAGGAGAGAGAAAATGAGCACAGGGCACAAGCAGTGGTATATCATCCTTAATAAAACCTACCAAACCACCATGTCCATTTAAACACTAGAGCAGCTAAGGTTTAGTGAATGCTTGCAATGGGCCAGGTACCACACTAAGCGCGTTTGTGAGATGACCTCGTTCCATTATTATAGTAACCTATGAGCGAAAGACTACTAGCGTATACATTTTTCAGAGAGGAAAAGAGGGTTTTCCAGGAATTCGTAGACAAGTATCTGGGTTATGCAGCTGTCATTGTAAAGCCAGTATCGGAGCCTGGGTGGCAGAGCCCTGCCATGTGCCAGCCCACAGCGGCAGTATAAAAAGTGGCTCCAAAATTCTTTTGTCACTTGGCTCATCACGAGGTGGGTCTCTCTTCTCACCTTGATCCTGCGCTCTGTGACTGACAAAGAGGACACACCTGAGGTGATCCCAGGCTGGCAGAGAGGAACTGGGGATTAAAAACTCAGAGACACCGTCCTGATGAATTATCAACGCTTTGCCTTCACAGCTCCTCACACTCCAGCCAAGGACACTGGCAGGTGGGGGGTGGGGGAGGACAAACACCCTGACCCCGGATGTACACCTAGCTCTCACAAGACCCAGACGGTCAGTCGTAGCTTGGGGATGCCAGTCAAACCCACAACCGCCCTTGAAGGGGAACCACTGCCCTTCCAGAAATCATCCCACTGTCGCTCAACACCCCAGCCCACGGTTCGCTTCACCTGCTTCTTCTGGTCCCCGATCCTGCCTTGTCCTTTCAAAGACGCTCCTTTCTAGTGCCCTCACACTGGTTAGGGAGCTGCCCCAGGCTACCTGTTCTAGCACGGACTTCCCCCCACCTTTCTGCCTCCTCACCTGACCTAGTGATTTGCTTTGAACAGCCCTCCCCCCTCCATCATCTTTTTGGCTGCGACAGCTCCATGACTATCTACTCTGTGGACTAGAGACCAAACTTAAATGCAGAGACAGACCACCTAAGTATCACTTAGGGGAGAAGTAACTGGGTACCATACAATAGCGTCTGGTGGAGTCTTCAGCAAGGTTATCTGCAATCCAAATAATTTCAATTCAAATGTATTAAGGCACCTTCAAAACAAAACTAGTCTTGAGAAATGATACTGGCATAATGACTTCATCTTGATCCAACCATAGACCTTTTAAGCCTGGTTCAAATCTGTTCCTGGGACTAATCAGTGCGTGTCCTAGTTCTAAAGTTATTGCAAAGAGAAGACTTGGGGGAACCTAGCCTGAAGAAGAATCCTGTCTGCCTTGATGTACCTGATGGCATAATAATCTTTAAAATAATTTCATTCATAATACAGATATATTGACACGGAAATTATCATTAAAATCACTCAAAAAGCCAGTTAGCTGTCAGCCACACACAGACGTTTAGACATCCTGTCAACCTGGTTTTGTGTCCTGGCCTCTCCCATACATCGGGCCAACTCTCTCATACACACACACACTCACACACACACACACACACATAGAGTCTGTGCCCCCTGGGAACAAGGAAGCTCATTCTCTGGAAAGTGTGGGATGCCCTACTGGAGATTTAAGTGATTTAGGGGTGAGCTGTGGAGAAAAGAGATCATTCCACCAGCTAAAACCAAAGGTGAGGCTCTGGTTTAAACAATCGCTTCAGAAAACACCTCTACCATCCCCACATCAGAGTCATTTATCTGACTTTTTTTTAATTTAAAAAACTTAGAAGAACCTAAATAAATAAATAAATAAATAAA
>PVHT021183707.1:1669796-1682234 GCA_004024745.2 Catagonus wagneri
CCTACTGGAGATTTAAGTGATTTAGGGGTGAGCTGTGGAGAAAAGAGATCATTCCACCAGCTAAAACCAAAGGTGAGGCTCTGGTTTAAACAATCGCTTCAGAAAACACCTCTACCATCCCCACATCAGAGTCATTTATCTGACTTTTTTTTAATTTAAAAAACTTAGAAGAACCTAAATAAATAAATAAATAAATAAACACAAACTCCAACTAGGGGCATGTCACTGCCAAGGAGATTTTCTTTTTTTATGAAAGGTTGAAACCAACTTACGTTCCCAAGCTGAATTTGAAAGTCAACTTATCAGAAATAATGATAGATATAAAAATTAAATTTTCCTGTAGCCTCAAGATCTGATAAACAATGTAAAAACTGGAGAAAATGTTTCCCAAACATATGGCCACAAAGAATTAATACTCTTAGAACATAAATGACTGATAATATTTGAAAAGAAAAAGACACACACCTCCATAGACTAATGGGCAAAGGATATGAACAAGTAATTTTAAAAGAGAAAATACATATGCTGTTTTCATCTACCTAATTATGAAATTTTAAAAATAAGTTACAGCATCCAATGTAGTCAAAGATAGCAGGAAAAGAAGTGCCTCCTACACTGCTGACGAGAAGACAAACCGATACATACCTGCACAAACTAATTTGCTCATTCCTATCAAAAACTTAAAAAAAAAATGTTAATCCTTTGGTCCAATAACTCCACTTTGAAATGGAATAAAATCATTATGGATATACCCAAAGATTTAACTTTAAGTATGTTCCTTGTTAATACCTGATCAAATATTTGAACAATCTGTTCACGGTTCACGGTATATATTACAGTCCCATTTATAAGAGAAAAATATTCATATGAATATAATATATGGTTAAAAAATAACACCTAGAAGTGTATACAGCAAAGAAGTTATTCCAGATGGTGGGATATTTTTTCTTCGATAACCTAACAGGACTGCTGTTTTCTCAATAATCATGTATTATGCCATTAGAGTTTTTTATTGAATAAACAAAAATTGTTTTGGAATTCCCTTGTGGCTCATTGGGTTAAGGATCTGGCATTGTAACTGCAATGCCTCAGGTTCAATCCCTCCCCATGGGGGCAGCCAAAAAGAAAAAAAAAGGGAATTAAAAAAAAATGTTGTCATTCTTTTGGAACAGAAATGCTCCTAAGAGAAATAAGTAAAAGAGACAGAATACTTTGGTATTAAAGTTATTTGCAATATACTGACTTGTCATAAAACAATGTCATTTAAGAACAAAAACACATACGCATGGAAAGAATGAGAAAATACATCAACAAACAGAAAAAAACAGTCCTGTTGTCTAAGTGATGGAATGATGAGGAACGTTTATTTTCGTCTCTGTTCTTATCTTCACTAATTTCTTTATAAGAATGTCGATTATTTTCTAGGAATACATATTTTAAATCCAGCTCCTGTGCATTTTACAACTACACCGAATAACTTCCTAAAAGTGCTAAAATCAAACTACTGCATGATCATTAGATGTTAAGGGGAAAAACTCATCACTTAATTGCATCCAAGTATAGCAGACATAGGCACAGGAAAAAATAATTTTATAATCAGAAAAAAATATTTAGCGTATCTCCAAGTGACAAAAACAAATATTTGCGAACAGTTATAGTTATGTTTGGTATGTTTCATAGAGACACAAAACAGCATTGGAATAGTGTGTCAATCAACTTTAGAAAGACTCTGCTTTGTAATAGTCATACAGAAAATGGTATCGAATACATCATGTGACTGAAGAGTAGGTATGTCAATACATTTTTTTCCCAACTAGACGTATGACAAATACTTTTGTTTAAGGGTTCCTCCCTAGATAAACAGGAACACGCCACAATCCACGATTAAATGAAGCTGACAGGGAACAGGCCCTCCACAAGGGGCAGGGTACTGAGAGATAAGGGTTCCGCTCCACCCTCGACAACCAGCCCATCTGGAAAGAAAATGCTCCCAGCGGAACAGGAAGCACAGCTAAGGCAAGTCCCTAAGTTGTTTAATTTCCGCCTTGCCATCTTCAAATACTCCGGTATTGCCTCTGAAAAGGTCCAACCAAAACTACAGGACTCGGTAAAAGGGAAGGATCCATTACGCAACACTTCAGAATAGACTAAATGGCACAGGATCCGTAGAGGCCGAATCACGGGCAGGCATGAGTCCCACAGGAAGGGATGGCTTCCAGGCCGAGCCAGAGACCCTTCTCCAATAGGGGAGGATTCAGGAGCAGACTCAGGGCCTGGTGGTCTGGCCGAGTCATGCACTGACGCCCCCTGGACCCCCGCGTCCTCGCTGTTTTCAAGGCAGGACGGCCCCTATGCCACAGGGCGGCCTCAAGGGCGAGTGCATACCAAGCCCAGAGGCTGTTGGAGAGCAGGTGCTCGAATCCTTCAGTCTTCTCTACATTCTCGATGTAGGTGGTGCTGCAGATACAGCAGTGGAAAGGCAACCGAAACCCCGCTCTGCAGCGGCTAAAATGCCAGCTGTCCTTATCACTCGGGCAGAACGCCATCACCCAAGAGCTGAAATAGCGGCGCCTGGCGGGCGAAATCCGGTTCCAAAGTATTCTTTGGGTGATGCAAACAGCTTCAGAGAAAGATTCACAACAGGCTCATCTTCTACCGCCAGACACCGTTTACACTGGATAAAACTACGACATACCCTATCCGGTCATCAAACCGGGGCTGTCGGAACACCCTCCCTGCCCAGACGCCGCCCGCGAGCCCTTCCCCGCGCACTCGGGCCCCACCATGGCGCCCTCCGCCCGCAGCCGGGCAGGCAGTGCCGCGTTCGAGCCCGCGCCAGGGAGGCCGGGGCCGCCTGCAGCTCACCGTGCGGGGCCGCCAGCCCGGCCACCGCCGCGGCCAGCGCCGCACAGCCGTCCCCTCCCGGCCCCCCCGGGGACCCGGCCCTCAGCTGCAGCGGACCGGCTGCTCCCGGGACAGCCCGGCCGGCCTCGCCGGCCGCCTGACGAGAAGCCCCGGGGTGGCGGTCTCCCCACGACGCCCCCGCCCACACACCCGCCCCCGGTCGGAGGGTTCCAGCCGCAGACCCACCCGTGGGCCGCGCCCCGCGTCCAGCTCTAGCACCAACCGAGAGCCGCACACTCACCGTCCGGAGGGGGCCTCTCGCGGCTCCTGGGCTCACAGAGCGGCCCGCGGCCTCCGTGTCACGGGCTCCTCGGGGTCAGGAGCGGCCTGAGGAGGGCCGTCCTGTCACGGGCTCCTCGGCGGGTTCGGTCGCCTGAGGGCCGGGCCTGGAGTCTGAGGCAGACGGTGAGCTGGGCGCCAGGCCTGCAGGCTTGTCGGCGCGCCGGCTCTGGAGCGGGGTCTAGCGGCTCCGTTGGGTCTGGGGCCCCGTTGCGTCTAGGAACCTGTTTACGTCCAGGGTGTTTACGCCTGGAGGTTTTCGGCTGGGGAGTTTCACGACCGAACCCCAGTTTTACGTCTGAAGAGTTTACGACTGGGGAGGTTTACGGCTGGGCCCCAGGTTTACGTCTGAAGGGTCTGCGTCTGGGGGTTTGTGACTGGGGCGTCTATGAATCGGATCCCAGGTTTACGTCTGAAGGGTTTCCGTCTGGAGGGTTGACGGCTGGGGCGTTTACGACTCCGGCCCCAGGTTTACGTCTGGGGGCGTCGTCTGGGCGGGCTTACTCTGAGAGACAGGACTGCGGGGGCCGGAGTCTATGTGTGTGAGGAGGGGTTGGGCGGGGTGTTACCGCTGCCCCCAGGTTTAGATCTGAGCCTGAGTTTGCATCCGGGCCTGAGGTCAGGACTGGACGGGGGTCCTCTCGGGGGTGTTTACATCAGGCCCAAGTTTGGGTCTGGACTCCTGGCCTTTGCACTGCCCCCAGGGGCCGGCTGCAGACCATCCAGCTCTGTTGGGCTAGTGGGGCTCCTTCCCGGGCCCCTCAGTAGTGTATACATTGCCACATTTTCCATGCTACCACTTCTACGCGGAATCTAGAATATGGCACAGATGAACCTACCTACGGAACAGAAACAGACTCACAGACGTGGAGAGCAGACTTGTGTTTGCCGAGGGAGAGGGGGAGGGATGGACGGGGAGCTTGGGGCGAGTAGATGCAAACTATTTAAAATGGATAGGGAACAATGTCCTGTTGTACACCACAGGAAGCTGTATCCAGACTCTTGGGACAGGACAGAACGGAAGATCATATATATAAAAAAAGAATGTATATAAATGTATGACAAGGCCGCTTTGCTATACAGCAGAAATTGGCGTAACAGTGTAAATCAACTGTAATTAAAAAAAAAAGAAGAAGAAGTTTTTCCTGAGGATCTGGTTTCAGTCTAGCCCGAATCTTGGTGCTGGGATCCGCTTTAGAGATGCCTCAACTTGGGAGAGGACTCAGACAGTCACAGAGTGGGGAGAGGCAACCAAGAGCTAGGGCAGGGGGGACAGCAGGGTTCACCCGCCTCCGTGGGAGACCAGCCGGTTCAGCTAAGGCACCGCATGTCCTGCGAAGAGAAGCAAAGAGAAGCAGAGCCGCGTGGACATCCTGGATACCTGTATATGTAACCACGTGTACTTGCTTGCTGCGAGCCCATCTTAACTGCAGAATCTTGCAACACTTGTGTACAGAAGTAGCAGGAAACAGTAAAGAGGAGTAGGCACATATGGGGTACAGTGCTTACTCCTTACAGGGTAAGTTATTCTTCTGCTATCTGCTAATAAGGAGGCCTTGAACCAATCACCTGGGCTCTTCTTCTGGGAAGGGAAAGTAGGACCGGGTGCTGGCTCCCCTCGCAGACATAGGCGTGAGCAGCCAACACTTCCGTAAAATTGTTCTTTCCTTCTGTCAACCCAAAGAGTGAGATCCGTGGTCCCTCCGAGATGCTGGTGTCCTGCCTGGGAAGGAGAATCGCAGAACAGCGTTCAGCTCCAGCTCCAGCCCAGACAAGGCAATGCAGACCCATCTCTCCCTAGTCATTCCCACCACGGGCATGTAAAACCTGCAGATGAGTGAGAGAAGGAGACGTCGAAGGAGAAAGGTGGGCTGCTTGGGGACCCCAGGACTCAGGGAACACAGAGGTGGGAAGGCCGGAGAACCCCTCTCCACCCGGAGAAAAGGGCAGCCTGGAACTTGGGCAAAGGGGATCCCTCACAAGTGACTGGCACCCCTTCAGGCATCCCAGTTGGGGTCCGTGGGGGCTCCAGAGGTACCAGACAAACCAAGCAGACGACAATAGCTTGACAAAAGGCTCTGAGAATTAAACAGCCATTGGAGCCACAGCCCACAAGCATAGAACATAAACAGGTTGAGTGCATGCAAAAATTCGAGATGGAAATGGGATCCGGAAGAGGCAAAACTCCAGGGAGCAATAAAAAAAAAATCACTTATACCAAGAACCAGGAAAATCACAACTTAAATGAGTAAAGACACTTTATTGATGCCAGCACGGAAATGAATCAGACATCCGATTTATCAGCAGTCATTTGAAAGCAAACATCATAAAAATGCTCCAGTAATCCATTACAAATTATCCCCCCCAAAATGGGGAAAAAATAGACTATTTCAGCAAAGAAATACAGCTAGAGAAAGGAACCAAGCTAAAATCATAAAGCTGAAAAATGACAAATAAAAAATTCCCTGGGTGGGCTTCCCTAGTGGAGCGTTCTTTTGTGTTCAACCCAGAGCCTTTGGCGTGCTCCACACCATTGGCAGACCAGGTCCAGACTTGATGCCAAGTCAAAGGTCAGCTCTCTGGAACCTAAAAAGATCATCAGAGACCTAGCAGAAAATCCAGCCTTGCAACTAGATATCTAATAGTTACAGGCTAAAGAACTGCCCTAAATCCCCAAGTGTATTTTCTCTTTTTTAAATTTCATTCATTCTGCAGTTATAAATGATCACCCCTGTGTGTTAAGGATTATGGTAGATGGCATGGATACTTAGTGAACAAGTCAATCTTTGCACGCACAGAGCCTAGAGCTAATTCCATCCCAAAGAATGCGTAGCAGAGTGCCTGTCACACCTTAGCATCTTTTCAAACCAAGTTTCTTAACATTCAGAAGCACGGCTTTTGGCAACCTGCCCATGAGGGCTCAGTAACCTGAGATGTTGTCAGAGTAGAGAAATAAATGTTGGCATGGGAGTAGAAACTAAACCTTTTAGGAATCGACCTCGCACTAGTCAAAAAATGTCATGTTTTCTAATCTTGGACTAACCAAATTCCTAAAATTCAGATTCCACGTGGAGACAAGGAGAGGTGACACGTGTGAGTCCCAACGACCACAGGGAGGGTGAGGATGGCGAGGATGCCGCAGCTCAGCAGGTGCCAATCCCTGGATGCACACACAGTGCAGAAGGAGAAACACCTCCTATGGGTGAGAATAGGCTTGGTAACCAATCCACTATCTTTTCTTTCTTTCTTTTTTTGGCCACACCCAAGGGACATGGAATTTCCTGAGCCAGGGATTGAACCATTCCACAGCAGTGGCCCGAGCCACAGCAGTGACAGTGCCAGATCCTGAACCCTAGAGAAATCCCCAACCACTGTCTTTCCATATTTACCTTATATTTAACCTTATTGTGTGTGATTCAGGAGCTAGGTTCCTTGGGTCAAAGACGCTTTTGGCCACATCTAAGATCCTCCCATCCATGTCAGGCTGTAGAAGCCTCTTGCTTTCCGCATGGCAAGGTCTGGAGGTTCACTCTTTTAGGAATCTCTCTTCTTGCTGCCAGTTCTACCTTAGAGGCTCCCTCTCCTTAGAAGACCAGGTCAGCGCAGCTACCGAGAGGAAGGCAGCAGGCAGCAAGCCACCCACCCGCCCTGGTCTCTCCCAAGAGTCTTCTATCTTAGAGGAGATCAGATCCACACCTCCAGGAGAACACATGTAATGTTGAGGCCAAGCACTAGCAGGTAATAAGAAACTTCTGTTTCTGGGGAGTGTCCTCTGGTTTTGTCAGTTCCCCCTTCAGAACCAACCAGCATGGCCGAGCTGTGGGAGAAGTAATTTGGGCACTGGGAGCTCTGGATCTGGCCCAAGAATGTTCCAGCTCACCACAGGGAGTAAAATTTAATACATGATGACATAATCGAACACTTAATTGCATAATTTATTCAGTTGTTCCAAGAACTCTTTCCTAATGGAGGCAAGCCAGAGTATACAATTAGAGAGAGAGAAATGTTGTGCTAAATTGTATAATGTTTGTTAATTATCCCACAGATTTCAGTAGAACTGTCTGTTCCATTAAACTGAGTGATAATTTCACATTATTTTTTATGTTTATTTATTTATTTTAAATTTTTTATGGTCGGTCGAACTCTCAGCATATCGATGTTCCTGGGCCAGGGATTGAATCTGAGCCTGAGACATAGCTGCAACCTACGCAGCAACACTGGATCCTTTAAGCCACTGCTCCGGGTCAGAGACTGAACCCACATGGTCCCGAGCCACTGCAGTTGAATTTTTAACTCCCAGCATCACAGCAGGAACTCCTCGCATCACAATTTTTTTGTCTTTTTTTTTTTTTTAGGGCTGCACCCACCACATATGGAGGTGCCCAGGCTAGGGATCAAATTGGAGCTGTAGTCACTGGTCTACACCACGGCTCACGGCAGCGCCAGATCCTTAACCCACTGAGCAAGGCCAGGGGTCGAACCTTTGTCCTCATGGATACTAATCATGTTAATTTCCACTCCGCTCACGTCATTTTTTATTATCACCCTTCCCAGAGTCTATCAAAGTACAAAGCACACAGTAAACACTCAGTAAATACTTGACTGACTAAATTCTAGGTCAAGGTGAGGTCCACTTCCACTGAGAGCTGCTTCTGCCCATGCTCCTTATCTTGAGCTTTTCATTGAGGAGTTTTGAAGCTGATAAAATGAGATGTAAACTAAAAAGCCAGAACAAATAGATTATAGAATAAATTTAGAAGAATCTCAAAATTCACTAACTTGATGGAACTGTAAAGACTATGATGTCTGGAGTTCCCGTCGTGGCTCAGTGGTTAATGAATCCGACTAGGAACCATGAGATTGCGGGTTCGATCCCTGGCCTTGCTCAGTGGGTTAAGGATCCAGCGTTGCCGTGAGCTGTGGTGTAGGTCGCAGATGCAGCTCGGATCCCACGTTGCTGTGGCTGTGGCGAAGGCCGGCAGCTACAGCTCCTGTTAGACCCCTAGCCTGGGAACCTCCATATGCCGTGGGTGCGGCCCTAGATAAGGCAAAAAGACAAAAAAAAAGACTGATGTCAACACAAAATGAAGATAAGAAAGAAAAAAAGAAAGGGAGGGAGGAAAGGCAGTGAGGGGAGGAGGAGGAAGAGAGGAGGAAACAAGGTGGGAGGAAGGATGGAAGAAAGGAAATGAGCAAAGAAATAAAAATTCACATAAAATTGCTGAATTTTTAATCCCACTATGTGGCTGGAAATAGTAAAAAGAACACAGAGAACTAGAAAAGGGGAGGAAACACAACCCAGCCCCAAAACAGAGTAAAAGCAAGGACAGCGTGCTGGCTGTGGGCCGGGGAGTCGGGGCATACGTTAGGATGTTCTGTAACGTGGAAATAATGGGGGCGGCGACTGCAGACAGTCTCTGCTTCAGCATCCGAACACTTGCACGAGGCCAGGACAGATGACCAAGTGACAGCCCGAAGCGGCATGTCCCTCTCCCTCCTACGAAGGGAGAGTCTGGAATGTGCATCAGCCTCACCTTTCACTTGTCTAGACAACGGTTTCAGTGTTATAATCGATCCATCACCATATTCCAAAAGCAGATGACGATGGAGGCCAAATCCTAAAATCTTTTACAACATGTTTTCCAGCATAGAATTATTTGTAGCTGCTGTGTCTCATTCTTGCTAAGGCCATCAATTTCTTTGTTGCAAAACACAACAAAAAATTCTATCTTTCCTAGTTTCCTCTGCAAGACTGGATGAATTTTATCCTCCCTGTGTTTCAGTTTCATTCATTCTTAGACTCCTTTCCCCTCACCCAGCCCTTAAGCGTTGAAGTTCCCTGTGTGATCTCGCAATTTCCCGGGTGATCTTGGCCACTGCCGTAGTTGTCACCAACTGTGTGCAGATAGAACCGGAGCTCCGACTCCACCCAGCCCTCTTCTTTGAGTCCCACGCATTTACCTAATGGCATCTGTGCACGTTCACCTGAACATCTTCCCTCAAGAGTATTTCTCGCCCTCTTCCCATCCCTAAGGCGCATATCCGATGATCAGGAAATCCTCACGGCTGCAGTGTCTCTTTAATCCCTGTGTCCCTGTCCTTCCTGATTTCATCATCAGTCTTTCTCAAGTATGCCGGGATGCAGCCTTTGGACATCTCTGTCTTCCATTTCGCCCCTGTGTTAAATACTCACAGGGTATCTTCCTAACAAACCGAACACTGGAACGCGCCTCCCCTCCCCTCTTTAAAGCATGCCCCCCAATCTTCAAGATCAGGTCCAAATAACTTAGGTGAGAGTCAAAGTATCAGCCAACCAGCCCTGGTGGCTCTCTTCTCGTTCCTGCCGTCTCTGACCTTTCACCCAAGTGGTGGTTCCTACACTCTTACAAGCCTTCCCTCTCGCATGCTTGCTTTGAATAGGATGCTTCCTGTGTGCGGAAAATTATTACAATTTCTTAGCCCCTTTTCAACCGGATGCCTCCCTTTTAAAAATTCAGGGCTATGCTACCATGTCCACAGCTTCTGGAAGATTTCTCTGCTGCCCTTTTCCCCTTTGAAATTGACAGCCATCCCATAAGATTCACGCCGTTCTTTGTACTAGATCACAGCAGTTATCAACTTAGTTTTAATTACCTATTTCTTTAGTTGTCTATCTACAAACTACTCTCCTCCTGTGAAGACAAATAATGCAGTTTATTTGGTTTATACAGCAGTTGCCTATCACCGCGGTTGACACGTGATGTGTGTCCTCCATAAATGTTTGTGGAGTAAATGCATGAATGAATGAGCAAATGAAAACAATTTAATTTGCAGAAAAGAAACTAGAGGCGTTCCCTTGAGGCTCAGCGGGTTAAGGATCGTGCGTTGTCACTGCTGTGGCTCTGGTTACAGCTGTGGTGCAGGTTTGAGCCCTGGCCTGGGAATTTCTGCATGCCCTGGGTGCAGCCAAAAAAGAAAAAGAAGCTAGAAAACCTGTAAAGCTTTAAAAGAAGACTGTTGCTGGTTATACAGTCAACAGACAAGTGAAATTTTGGCAGAGGAAAAAAAGCAATCCAGGGTGTGTGTTCTCTTTACCCAAACTAGTTTCTGTTGATGCGAAGTTTTGGGAGAAAACTAACATGACCATTTTCTTTGAGTTTTCTTCTGATATCTCAAAATATCTGAAATGGGTTGAATAGCAATAGCATGTCTAAATGTAGTGCTTAACAGTTTGAAAGAATAGGTAACACCAAAAAAAAGTGTTTTCCTTAATGTAGACACATAAGAAAAAACAGTAGCTACATGCAACAAATAATATTTCAAAACAATGTCCAGTCAATAATTTGCCAGCTTTGCCTCATTGCATTTTCATTCAGTATTGCTGTTGCAATCCTTACTATTTTGGTTTGCTTTTTTTCCCAAGTCTTGGACATTTTAGTAACTCCTTTTAAATCTTGGTTATGTAAAAATCACAAGCATATGTCTAGATGTGGGCCTTTTTTATTTGAGCTGTTTGGTATTTTGGGGGGACTTTGGGTCTAAAGACTCATGTTTTTTAGGTTTGAAAATATTCTTGCTTTATTTCTTTTGTAATTTCTTTCTATTTTCTTATTTTTCTTTGGCTGAAATTGCTGTTTCTTTTTTAACCTTTCCTGAACTAGCTGTCTATATATTTTACCTTTTCCTATCATTTTCTGCATCTTTGTATTTTTCTCAATTAAATTCCAGACTAATGCGAACACCCATATGGCATTTTAAAATTCCGCCATCAATATCAGGAGGAGAAAGAAGGTTGAAACAATGACAGTGCACCTTATAATGTCTTTATCCATAACGCTGATTGAACTAACTCTGTGCTAAGAAGCACCGTGAAGCAGCTTCATGAACACGGAGGAAGGGCAGTTACCCATTCAAGGAACATCAGGAAACCTTGACAGTGTTCACCAGCTCCATCCTTGGTGTCGGCACTTGTGACAAATAAGGCTTTGTCCTTGACCCCTAGGGCTGGAGGTCTGACACTTAAGTTATCCTGCCACTCTTTATCATAGTAAAACAATTCCAGGCTTTGAATAAAGCTCCTTGTTAGATTATGATGTAAAAATATTGTTTTACTCCTAAAAATCTTACAACCACTACCCATCTTTATAATCCATCTGAGTATTATGGGTCAGTCAGGGTTCACGTTCTTTTGTTTACTCCTGGTTCTCTTCACCCTCCTGGGCAGAAACACACGCGTGTTCATTGTCTCCTTACAGGAAAGAGCCGCGGCCCCTCCCACGCTCCCTGCGCTCAGTTATTGCTCTTTCGTCACCTGTCACTCGGTCACTCATTAGAACCGATATTCTCAGCTCATTAGGAGTCCACGAGCTACAGATTTTCCAGTCTTCAAAGAAAAGTGAAAATGTTTCCAGAATTTTGTATTTCTCATGACAATGTTGTCACTGTGCATATATTTTTCACTCTACTTGCGTTCTGGAACGGCCAGTGGGGGGCAGGGAGAAAGGGGAGGGTCCCTCGTCCCATCGCTCAGAAGCACACTTCCTTCCATCAAGCATCACAAAAGAGAACAGGAACACTGAGCAAAAAGAGGCACCTCAGGGACAAAAAGAGTTCATAAATCTCAGCATAAAGGGAGACCTTACTTCCAAACCCATAAAAATGTGCTGCACCCCTTTCAAAAGCAGTCTCTTGCTTAAAAGGCTGTTAGAGCCAGAAGCTGGCCATGAAATATTATAACATTGCCAGTGCTCTCAGCAGGATACCCGCAACAGCAAAGTCTTAGGAAATCATTGACAGTGAAACACCAATATAAAATGGATGTGGAAAATATTTACCTTAAAAAGGTGATGACAATTAGAAACAGTCTAAATGGCCATGAACACAAAGATGATAAAATAAATGAGGTTATATCTATTTGGTTACAATTCCAGTGTGTGTGTCTGGGGGTGGGCAGGGGCGGGGAGGGTGCTGCCCCCAAACACACACACTACCAAAACAGGAGAGAAGGGGCAGGGAACAACCTTGGAAAGAATGACATGGCCAGTGAGGGTACAATAAAAACTGGTTAGAAGCGATTAGACCCCAGAAGGGAAGGTTCAACTTCCAGTGGACCTTGAGCTTCATCACACACTCCCTGGGACAACCTCGAGCTCCGTCACACACTCCCTGGGACAACCTCGAGCTCCGTCACACACTCCCTGGGACAACCTCGAGCTCCGTCACACACTCCCTGGGACAACCTCGAGCTCCGTCACACACTCCCTGGGACAACCTCGA
>PVHT021183707.1:1683234-1761335 GCA_004024745.2 Catagonus wagneri
CGCCACACACTCCCTGGAAAAATGAGCAGCTAAACGACACACCCGTGGGCCATGCCAGTGCTGAGGACAACCATAAAAGGCCAAAAACGGGCAGCCGCCCAATTCCTGGAAATCCCTGCCCCTTCCACAAAATAGCTGGAATATCCTACCACTCATTAGCCCATGAAATTACCCAGTCCATAAAAAACTCACCACCCTGCATTTCGGGGCCTTCTGCGATGGCCCCCGTTCTGTTTCTCTCTCGAATCTGCTCCTGATCTTTCACTTTACCTATTGCTGAATTCCTTCTTGACTGAGATGTAAAGAACCTGAACTTCACTAAGTCATCGGAGCAGGTGTGTGATTTTAATTTAAACGGTGGGTTCAAGTCCCAGCCTGGGTTTTGGCTGGGTTCGAGTCCCAGTTTCACCACCAATAAGCAATCTTCTCTTACAAACAGAGGTCCCGCAAGTCACCTCGCTTCTAACGCTATCTACCTGGAGATTCTACAGGTCTAGGGCTCAGTCCCACCAGACTGCGCCCCCTTCGGATGCCAGTCAAAAGTCCGGGTGTCTCCTGTGCTTCTGGTCTTCTAGCCACAAACCACTGGTCTCCCTTCTAGGGCCTGCTGAATTTGCGCACGTGGCTGGCAGAAACCTTTTACTTACTGGATTGCTTCTTTACGGTGTAAGGACACTTAACTCAGGAGCAGCCAGAAGCAAGCCAGCACCTGTGGGGCACCTGTGGGAAAGGGCTTGGGGCTGCCACGCCCTCCGGAGGTACCACTCTCCCCAAAGCTCCAGGTGTTCCCCAGCCCAGAAGGGCTGCAAACCCCCTGCTTCCTTGGGTTTTTGTGGAGGCTTCATAACCAAGACAATTGACTAAATCCTTGGCCACTGGTGATTGATTCAATTATCAGCCCTGGAAGTCACCGGGATGAGACTGAAAGTTCTCCCTAATCACAGGGTTGGCTCTCCTGGCAACCGTCTGCCAGCCTTAGGTAACCTGAGGACATTCCAAAAGTCACCTCATTAGCATTCCAAAAGGAACCTTTATCACTCTATCACTTGGAAATTCCAAGGGTTGTAGGAGCTCTGTGTCAAAAACAGGGGGGAAGAAGAGCTAGACACATATTTCTAATTATAAATTAGATGCATATTACGAATTATAAATCCCAATTTCACCATATCCATTCATAACACATCAGTCGTGGGCTCGGGGAGAGCCATATCTGTTGATTTGAAAAGATATCTGTAATATTTGATTGAAAAAGAGACAGGTTCCAAACAGTAAGTAAAATAAGAGTCTGTTCTCGCAGATGTAGAGAACAGACTTGCGGTTGCCGAGGACGACGGGAGCTGAGGGAGGGGTGGACTGGGAGTTTGGGGTTCGCAGATGCAAAGTATGATACACTCAGAGAGGGAGCATAAACAACAAAGTCCTACCCTACCGCACAGCACAGGGAGCTATGTCCCATAGCCTAGGCAAACCCCACGGAAAAGAATACAAGTAAGAATAGACATAAAATGGAATCACTTTGATGTTCAGAAGAAATTAGCACAGCTTTGTACATCAACAACACCGCAATAAAATTTAAAAGGAAAAAAAGATTCTGTCATAAGACCTTGAGGAAAGGAGAAAGAAAAGGGAGTCAAAATTCTCTAGCATTTGTAAATACAGTTAACGATGGATGGTGGGTAGTTTTCTGTTCATCTTTTTACTTTTTCCACTGTCTATGGGAGTGAATATATATTTTGCAAGTAGCCAAAAATGCCTCACCTTTATGATTTAGGCAATGCAATGCCGAGGCCTTGGGGTCTGGGAGCACACCTCTGGGCTTTCTGGTTCTGCTAGAACAAGACATTTAGAAAGGCTGTTTAACTACCTGAGCCTGAGCTTCCCTACCTTGCAAGTAAAGAGGCTTTAAATTTCAATAACGGCTTAAAATTTGGGCTGATAGGTTTTTTTAAACTTCTCTATCTCGCTATATTATCTATCCACCTAACACACACCGACCACATAGCTGAGCCTAGTTGACCTGCGTGTCTGCCAGGGGACAGCATTGCTGGTGGCTTCTGGCCAACACTGGTGCCCTCTGTGTACAGAGGCAGCAAGAGGACACACTTCCTGGCCTCAGAGGCAGGATTGCCGGCCATATGGTGCTGTTTATCTGGACTCTCTGAGTCTTCACTGAGACAGACTTAAAATCAGTGGAAATATTTCTATTTGGGAACAGACTTCTGATGTCTCTTATTAACTCCTGACAATATTTGCAATAAAAATGCATGGCTGACTCTCTCACTGATGGTTCAAGACCCCTGAGGTGAACCCCTTGGGGGGCTACAGCACCTGTCTACACAGGTGGGGAAATGCCGTCATGTTCACGAGAGTCCACAGAAGCTGGACTGGATGGATCCCTTGGGTGCTGAGCCCCGGGCACGGATGCCAGAGTCCGCACAACCAAGGTGGGAGGTCTGGGGACCCACGTCCCTGCCACAGAGGGTGCGAGCATCAGGGGCCCTTCAAAGCCCGTGCGCTGGTGGCAAAGCCTGATGAAGCTGGCAAAGGGAGCTGTGTATTCTCAAGCTGGACGTGTTCGGGAAGCGCTGGCTGGCTTGGGGGTGCAGGGTGAGGGGGACCTTGGGGAGGGCTGGCCCAGCCAAGAGGTGGTGGCAGAAGAAGGTGGGGGCTGCAAACCAGGCAGGATAGCGCTCCGCACCCCTGGGCCCCACGCTTGGTTCCTGCGCGCCATGCAAGTCCACAGAGCCAGGTCCTGGAACCCCAGTTTCCCCTCATGCCGCACACATCTTCTTCCACTGGGAAGGGTCTTGGATAACCCGCAGGCTCCAGGCAATGGAGTGTGACAGGGCACGCTGTCTTTGATCGCTGACATTGCTATTTCACTACAAAACACCGTAGAAGAAGGACAACTGAGCCACAAAATGGAGTTAAATAAGGATGTTTGCCAAATAGGAATATGATTTTCATGGCGTTTGGTTTTTGGGACTGACACTTTATTGTATAAACTCAAAACTCTTTTCCTTTTATTTTTTATTTTTATTTACTGTTGGTCTTTTTAGGGCTGCACCCACGGCATATGGAAGTTCCCAACTATAGGTCAAATCAGCTATAGCTGCCGGCCTACACCACAGCCACAGCAACGCGGGATCCGAGCCGCGTCTGCAACCTACACCACAGCTTATGGCATCGCCGGGTCCTTAGCCCACTGAGCAAGGCCAGGGATCGATCCTGCGTCCTCACGGATGCTAGTCAGATTCGTTTCCGATGAGCCGTGACAGGAACTTCGAAACTCATTTCCTTCTGATCTGGGGAAGTAATAAAAAGTATCCTATTTGACAAAGAGCCACTGAAATCCACGAAAACAGGAATTCATAACAAGTCTGTGAAGCCCGAAATATCAGCTGTGCGCACACCGGGAGAGATGAAAACAAAGCCTTTTCCTGGGTATTGTTTCGTGGGACTGGATTACAGTTTCAAAATGTGTGTGTCCCATTATTAGCACAGTGTTCTATGCTTACACCCTAGTAAATATTTTTGCAAGATAATATTTAATGATAAAGGTATTTTGCTCACCAGACTTTTTCCCTGTCAACAACTGGAAACTGACCTCTAACTTGGCCAAAGCTGAACAAACAGTGGAGGTGGATGCTTGCATCTGTCGATTCCAAAACACTTTCCTTTTTAAATCTGGTCTGCAAGGGTGTTTCCTCTGCAAAAAAAAAAAAAAAAAGAGGTACCCAAACAAAAGCTTCTTCTTCTATCATTCTTTTTACATTTTCTTCCTCCCCCTGCTACTCCTCCCATTTTTGAAACGTCCCTTAGACCAGCAGAAAGACAAATCTTTTCTGGAAAGCAGAAGAGTTGGCATTAACGAAAAAAAATGCCATTTGCAATAATTCCTCACCCACCGTCGCCATGAAAGATGGGATTCCTGCTGTGCTGAAATATGCCACGTGATCTCGGGGAATTTGAATTTTCAACCGTTTCCTCACTGTCTTATCTCCTTCGCCCCCTGAAGACCCCTAGGAAGCAGCTGTGGTGGTCAGTGATCCCGTGCGGAGCCGGAAGCACCGCGAGGCAGAGCGTCTACTGTCAAGGTGCCTGGGAGCCAGGCCTCCTCTACGTCGCGGCTGTCACGGCTTTCCTAAGTCACTTCCCGTCTCCAGGCCTCAGTTTCCTCTCGGTAAAGTGCAGAGCCTGGAATGAAACTATGTTGACATTCGGCGATTTCACCAAACGCAGAAGGCAACAACGGGTGACAGAAGTTTTACGGAAGAGCCGGCTCGCGGAGACTGCAGACACGCAGGCCGGGTCTGAGGGGTCCGCTTCTGTCCTCATCTGACCTCCACCTTTTGGAAGAAAACCCGAAACAAAGAGTCCAACGGAGAATCCAAACTCTGATCGGCTGCCTGCCGCCCTTGTGCGCATGGGGCTGGATAGGGAGCCCGGCTAACCAGGCCGTCTGCTTTCTCAACCCTGCAAGCACCACCGTGACCCGCGGGCCGTCTTGCAGCTTCACCTCAACCCGGAGATACGCGTCAGCCGCGGCGGCTGGTTCCGTTCTACTTCTGGGTGCTGGACTATAAACGTGGGATGTAAACCCAAGTCCACACGCTATGGAGACATAAACGTTCCCAGAGGGGCCCGAGGACTATTTTTAAAGTCACAGCTAATGATTTACCTTCGGACGCCCTGGGGCTTGCCTGGGTCTAAAAATAGTTGTTCCTGAGCTTTGGGACAGGGTCAGGGAACATGGCTGGGAACAGTGGAGAGTAAAAGCTGAACCACCAGGAAATACACAGCAAAATCAAATCCAGCCGCCCGAGATTTCATTTTAGAAGGATGGATGTGACTGTTGATTTCCCCTTAATTACATTTGTAAAGGTATTTTAAGGATAGAAATAAAATGAGAGTCAACCCCACACATCCTTTAGGCTTAAGACCGAGCCTGTAATTGTATTACATCACCTCTTTAACAGCAGTTTAGTGACATCAGAGCAGCGATTGAAGCAAATGGCCCACTTAGGGCTGACAGCTGACCCTCGGCCCAGCTGGCAGCACCTAGCTGAGGTCAGCACAACCCCGGCCCCCCAGCACGGAGGAGGGGCCCCGCTCAGCCACAGCCAGTCCTCAGATTCCGGCTTCTCAAGCCAACAGATCCAGTTAACTCTGAAGGAAACAGAGACCAGCCTTTCTCCCCAACGCAAATCAGAGCTTATCTGGCCCTTGTCCGAGGACAGAAAACAACTCTCCGAACAAACACTTCTGATACTAGCATTTATTTAATGAAGGAACTAACCTCGCTTAGTGTGGTCGGGCTGGGGCCTTTAAGGGGTACTTGATTAACATATATATGCCTGGGAGTTCCCGTCCTGGCTCAGTGGTTAAGGAATCCAACTAGGAACCATGAGGTCTAAAGGTTCGATCCCCGGCCTTGCTCAGTGGGTTAAGAATCCAGCATTGCCATGAGCTGTTGTGTAGGTTGCAGACGCGGCTCGGATCCCGCGTTGCTGTGGCTGTGGTGTAGGCGGGCGGCTACAGCTCCAATTAGACCCCTAGCTGGGAACCTCCATAAGCTGCAGGTGTGGCCCTAGAAAAGGCAAAAAGACAAAAAAAAGAAAAAAAACCAATATGTATGCCTGGACTTCCTAAGACTATTTAAATACCTGGAAAGGGGAATTCAAGCCAATTTTTTCTATTGCTTTTGCGATTCTTTGGCTTCCTTCTGGTTAGTTTCTGCTTACTTTACTATGCTTCTCTATCTACGCATCTGTGCACTGTGGGGTGGAGAGATTAAAGGGGAAGTATTCGAGTTTCAGGTGGATTGCTTCACCCGCATTCCTATCAGTATATTTAAAACACACAGCTCAATACAATGGTGTTTTTATCCTAAATGTACAGCGAACAGGTAATGCTTCAGGCAGGATATTGACGGGGTGGGGCGGGGGAGACGGAGAGCAGACGTGGGGTGTGACCCAGCTAGATGCAGACTCTGCTCTGAAGGTGGAAGTAAAGACTTTCTGTGCATCTATTATTTCCCTGCCTGTAGTCAGTGCAGACTACGGATAAATATAGAAATCTCACAGGAGTACAGGAAATAGTTTCATTTTTTTTCTTTTTTTGACCACAGCTCCTGGGCTAGGACTCAAACCTGCACCACAGCAGTGACAATGCTGGCTCCTTCAACGCCGGGCCACCAAGGAACTCCAGGAAATGGTTTCTGACAAAGATAACACATTCCTCCCCTTCCCCACCACCCCAACCCCAGCACGTGTACGCGCGCGCGCGCGCACACACACACACACACACACACACACACTACCTCCCCACAGTTCAGACGTTGCTCCTCCAAGGCCCTGCTGTCTGGGCAAGGGACACAGGCTGGCCTCTTCTGCTCCAGTGGTTGAGGTTCAGTCCCTGGAGCTGGGCCTTTCCACCAAAACCGGCCACGCTAGCCAGGCTGCAGAGCTTCCTCATGGGAAACACATGGATTCTAAGCTTTCCAGCTTATTTTCCTTCAAATGGAGAAAACCCGGGAAACACATTACACCTGCCTTATCAAACTATATGAAACAAAGAATGCGATGCCATATTGTGCAATTCATAAGAAAACCCTGATCCTGATTAATCTAGGCAAGGTGCCAAATGCTTTCTGAGGTTGTTCTAAGGCACAAATGTCATAGTTTACTGTAGAAACATCACGCAGGTGACTAAGGAAAATATGTACCAGGAGTTGTAGAATATTTAAAAGAGTTTTGAGTAGTGTAGCTTGAAAAGGTATTACAGTAATCAATTATCGTTATAGAGGAAAGGTCACGTTGTATTGATTCTCTTGTAGGTGTACCAAGTTTTTCTATTATAATGTATTCCAATGGCACTATTTCTTGATTTTTATTAATCAATAATAAACTTGGTACAAAATGTTAAGAGAATATTAGGAGTTATTTTAGATTACACATAGTTTAATAATTCAATGAATTTTATTATATTTACACAACCTGATTTTATTATATTTATATAATAATTTATATAATAATATAATTTTATTATATTTATATTCACAACCTAATTTTAGAACATTTCCCTCCCAAATCCCCAGTCCATCTATATTTTCCCCATTAAATTACTCATAATCTGGAGTTCCCTTTGTGGCTCAGTGTTTAATGAACCCGACTAGGATCCATGAGGATGCGGGTTCGATACCTGGCCTCGCTCAGTGGCTTAAGGATCCAGTGTTGCTGTGAGCTGTGGTGTAGGTTGCATACGTGGCTCGGATCTGGTGTTGCTGTGGCTGTGGTGTAGGTCGGCAGCTGTAGCTCTGATTTGACTCCTAACCTGGGAACTTCCTTATGCTGCAGGTGCGGCCCTAAAAAGAAAAAAAAAAGTCTACTTACAGGCTTTTCCATAAAAAGAAATATTTTTCCTTTGTAAGAAAATATAGATCTAATAATAGAAACTTTTCCTCACCTCACGTAAAAAAAACGGAGTATCTTACTTCAGATGCGTCTTCATTTTAAAGGGCTTTAGAAATCTTAGAAGTATGTAGGTCTTTTAGAAATACGTCACATGTCCTCTTTAATTCATTTCAACCTTTCACCCTTAGTGTGAGTACAGCCCCATTCTAACAAGTCAAAAGCAAGAACAGCAGAGTGCTCAGGCCGAGTTTAGGTCTCAGAGAGCGGAGTCTGTCCACCTTCTCAAGGATGCATCAGACATACATTCAACTGGCGGGAGGCAGAGGTGAGCCCGGAAAGTGCTGCGTGTAAGGCAGGGCGGAGGAGAGAAGTGCCTGCGCTGTAATCTGCATTGTGTGGGAACAACGACTAGCGGCGAAGGACACACGGTGGCAAAATGTGAACAGGTGGTTGGAGAAATTCCCGCTCAAGCCCACTGGCCGTAGGACAGAAGGGCTCAGCTTCTCCCGGGGTCACGTGCTGTCAGGTCAGCCCCTATTCTGGGTGAACACCTGCTGTGCAGAGAAGTGACCCAGAAGTGCTGACACTAGACACCATGGCAAGGATCACGTGTGTAAAGGTGCCAGCACCAACTTTTATACCATACGTACATCATTCACTTGATAGGTCTCGTGACCTCTTTTTTTAAAAAAATGTTTAATTATAGTTGATTTACAATTTTCTGTCAATGTCTGCTGTACTGCAAAGTGACCCGGTCATACATACATATGTACCTTCTTTTTCTCACATTATCCTCCATCACGTCCTAACCCAGGTGACTGATACAACTCCCTGCCTATGCTGTTCAGCAGGACCTCACTGCTTATCCACTCTAAATGCAGTAATTTGCACCTGCTAACCCCAAACCCCCAACCATCCCACTTCCTCCTCCTCCCCCGGGCAACCATGAGTCTTCTCTCCACGTCTGTGAGTCCGTTTCTGTTCTGTAGTCAGGTTCATCTGTGCCATGTTTTAGATTCCACATCTAAGTGATATCATATGGCATTTGTCTTTCTCTTTCTGACTTCCTTCATTAGTATGAGATTCTCTAGTTCTGTCCATGTTGCTGCAAAGCCATTATTTTTCTTTCTACATCTTAATAGTGTTCCATTGTGTATATGTTCCACATCTTCTTAATCTATTCATCTGTCAGTGAACATTTAGGTGGTTTCCATGTCTTGCCTGTTGTGAATAGTGCTGAAATGAACATAGGGGTGCACGTGTCTTTTTGAATGAAACTTTTGTCCAGATACATGCAAAGGAGTGGGACTGCTGGCTCATATGGTAGTTCTATATTTAGCTTTCTGAGGATCCAATTAGCTCTTTACACAGGTGGTCTGTGCTACAAAAAAACCATATTGAGGACTTAAGAAAACCACACTCTTTTAAATTCGATTTCTTATAAGCACTTTCTTCCAGATACTTGAAAGGAAGAAGCCTCCTAGTACAGCCCGGAATGATTGGCAAACCAACCATAATGCTCTGATTTTTTTCTTTTTTTCTAAAGAGAGGAAAAACGTCTCATCAGAGAGAAGTTGAAGACTAAGAACCAAGGTCATGCAATATAAATCAGGTCCGGTGTAAGACCAGACCTGGGATGAGCAGAGTCCCGAGAAAGTGGGAACAGGGGTCAGTGCTGCAGCCTGATGGAAAGTTGAAGAATCTCTACCGCGGTCTGGGGGAAGAGGAGAGAAACGCTGCCGAGACCTGAGAAGGGTACTCAGGCCTGATGGTGGCGGGAGGTGAAGACAGGAGGCAGTGTGGTTTCCTCCTGTTGGAACATGAACCAGCGACACATTCTATGGTTCAGATTAACCACTGGGACCTCAAGAAAGAGACTGTCCTAAAACACGTAAACCAGAGGTTCTTAGCTGGGAATGACCTGGGCCCATCCTCTGGCCGCCCCTACCTGGGGCCATTGGGTGGCGTCTGGACACGTTGGTCATCACAGCCAGGTGCGGGGGTGCTGCTGGCATCTAGAGGGTGGGCCCAGAGATAGGGCTGACCCCACCCGAGACAGAATATCCAGGCTGAAGTGTCGATAGGGTGGAAAGAGTCGAAACTATTTGGAGGGAAATGGGTCTGATAGCTTAAAAAAATTTTTTTTGCCTTTTTTTATGTAGAGCCGCACCTGTGGCATATGGAGGTTCCCAGGCTAGGGGTCTAACAGGAGCTGTGTAGCTGCCGGCCTTCGCCACAGCCACAGCAACGCGGGATCCGAGCCGCGTCTGCAACCTTCACCACAGCTCACGGCAACGCCGGATCCTTAACCCACTGAGCAAGGCCAGGGATCGAACCTGCAACCTCATGGTTCTTAGTTGGATTCGTTAATCACTGAGCCACGAAGGGAACTCTCTGATATCTTAAATTTATATAGAAGTTACATGTAATCTGTATGTCTTTGAGAAGTATATTAATAATTGTCTATGTATATACTTATACATATGTACATGTGTGTGCGTGGGAAAGGGACGGCCATGCTGGGTCAGGAAGCTACCTCGCTGCCTGCGGGGAAGGACAGTGGCAGCGCAGACCGTGTACACAGTCCTCCGTGACCTCAGACTGCCCTCTCTGTAACAGTGTGATAAAGATAACGTCTACATCAGAGCTTCGGAGAGCATTCAAGGGGGAGTTCCCGTTGTGGCTCAGCAGGTTATGAGCCCACCTAGTATCTATAAAGACGCAGGTTCCATCCCTGGCCTCGCTCAGTGGGTTAAGGATCCGGTGTTACCATGAGCTGTGGTGTAGGTCACAGACCTGGTTCGGATCCCGATTTGCTATGGTTGTGGCGAAGGCTGGCAGCTGCAGCTCTGATTTGACACCTAGCCTTGGAACTTCAATATGCCACAGGTGTAGCCCTAAAAAGAAAAAAAAGAAAACATTTATCTAGGTGTTTTGTGCTAATAAACCCTGAATAAATATCTGCTCTTATTTTACAGTTTTTAGCATTGTACCCAAGTCATTATGTGGAAATGAATCTAAACTCGGGGTGATTCAGAAAAATCATATATTAACATGGGATCTTGGGAGTTGATTAAAATAAGTAAATAAAATTGAAATGCAGTTCTCAAAAAGAGCTCCTGTTTTTCCTGGCCCTTCTCGCAAACTGTAAAGGGAGCAGAGGGGTATCTGTTGGCGGAACTCAGACTGGAGGAGGCAGGGAGGCCAGGCAGGTCAGCCTCTCCCCTGGCGGTGGGGGCCTCCACCTGTCCTAGGGGCTCCGGGACCTGCAGGGGTGTGGCCTGTAAGCTGGAAGTGACCGCGACCGCTAACCCTCGCTCACCGGGGAGTAAGTGGCTTCTAGAGCGCCTCCGAGGAAGTCACCTACAAGAGAAGTCTCACTTCTTACCAGTTCTCCTAGCAGAGCTGAGAATTTTGAAGTGGTTTTGCCGAGCCTTCTGGGCTGCGGTTTATGCAAGCACCTTCCGAGGACCAGGCTGAGTCACAGGCTGAAATCAGGCGGCATCTCCCCGCCCGCGGACCAAGCGCCAGGCGTGCGACGGCAGGAGCCGCGGGCCGTCCCCGCGGGTCTGTCTGCGGTGGGACCTGCGGGGCTGACTCAGCGGAGACCTGCCCGGCCAGCGCCCCGAGGGCCCTGGGACCCGGCTGCCAGGTGATTCGGTGGCGCAACCGGCGGCCGGAACCGGCTGCATTTTCTCATGGAAAGGGTGGCAGCCTCTGATGCGTGGAGAGGGGGCCCGGGTGCACGTCTCCGTGTCCTCCGTGTGGAAATACTGGGGGAGACTTTTCCTCCCCCGGGGCCCGCAGACAGCATCCCCAAAGAGCAGCCGGGTGAAGGGGTCGCTAATTGAGCAGGAATGATCCAGTCCTGTACGAGGTCCCCCTGTTCCCCACCGAGCTGAGGTCAGCCGTCAAAGTGAGAGCCGGAGGGCTCTGCAAGGGCCTGGGACCCTGCCCTGGGTGCCTGGATCACCTCCAGATTTCGCTCTTTTCTTTTTCCTCTTCTTTAAAGTGTTTTCTTTTTCTTCTTTATTGGCCACCCCGCAGTATACGGAGTTCCTAGGCCAGGGGTCAGATCCAAGCTGCAGCTGTGACCTAAACCACAGCTGTGGCAATGCTGGGTCCTTAACCCGCTGTGCAGGCTGGGATCAAATCAGAATCCCAGCGTTCCCAAGACGCCGCTGTTGTGCCACAGCGGGAACTCCTTAAATTTCACTCTTTAGACAGAGACATGGATAGAGGCCTGTGCTGATCGGTTCCAGGGTCCCAGAGTTGTCCCCTAAGTTTACTGCCAGCAAGCAGCTCCTGGGGGCATCTAGAACGAGGGGTTTGCAGTTTCCAGACAGGCACGCTTCTCTGGGGAGCAGCAGCCCCTCGGACTCCTGGAAATGTGTTCTTCAGTGCAGCCCTTGGGAGGGGAGTCTGGGCGCCACACCCCCAAATCCTCTCAGTTATGCAAATGTAGGCACTGAAGGCAAACTTCAACCTCAGGCTTTTCCAGAGGAAGACCTTGTATAGGTTTCCCATTGCCAACGCTGAACCGGCCCCGAGGAAGAGCAGAGCAGAAACCTCTAGCAAAGAATAAAACAACAAGCCCCTCGCGCCCCCCGCCGCCACCGCTGCGCCTTCGGCCACCATCGTCTCCACCAGAGCAGAGCTAAGATGTCTTCGAGTTTGGAGAGCTCAAAGTGTCATCAGAAGGAAGTAAGCCCTGAGTAGTTCAGGTCTCCAAACATGAGTCAGTTTTCGTGTTACTGAACCCAGACTTTTCTGCCCCACTCTGTCCCAGCGGACTTTGTTCCCCAGCGAAAACGTCCTCATGGCCTTGGAACTATCTAGACAACCCCTCATGTACAAGCCCCCCAGGAAAACTATTTCCCTGCTCTTCCACCCACCAAAATAAACACATCTTCAAGGAGCAAACACCACCCACTTCTGCTGCGGGATTGGTATTTACACCAGTTATTAAAGGATTCCTTTTCTTGGCTGGTTCATTCATACTGACATTTCCTTTTTTCCTTTTTTTTCAGACTGCACCCGCAGCACACAAAAGTCCCTGGTCCAAGAATCGAAACCATACCACAGCAGCGAACCCAGCCACTGCTGTGACAATGCTGAATCCCTAGCCCACTGGACCACAAGAGAACCCCACACTGGCATGTCCTCATATGGCACCCTACCTGTGCTTTGGCCTCGCTCGAGGCTGCTGTGTTTGCGTCTCTCAGCTCATGCACCATATCCGGGAAGTGAGACCCACTTCTAATTTCCACTCAGTTTCCCTTGCACCTGGCAGAGGGCTATGGCCATGATGGGAGCTGAAGAAAGAGCCGGGGGCATAGCTGGCACTTACTGAGTGCTCGCTAAGGACCCTGCATTGTCCCAGGTCTCTCTTCTGTATGTGAACACCCCGAAGAGACGTGTGCAGTCGTGACGGCTTTTCCCAGATGCAGAAGGGGGGGGGGTATCTACCGTTAATTAAGTGTCCAGGCTTGCACAGGGTATCTGTTCAGAACATCAGATGCAAAGCGCATGCTCCTAGGAGGAGGGACGGAGGGCGCAGAGGACAGCTCCCCCGCCAGAGCTCTCGGGTCTCAGCCTTGGAAGCTAAAGCTCGGCGGCCGGAATCAGAGCTGACGTTTCCAGGACTTTCCCTGTCGCTCTCCAGGATGAGATCACTCAGACAACGGTTCCTAAAAAAACAAAAGGGGCTTTTTGTTTCCTTTTCCAAATATCTTCTAGGTCATTCTCAGAACGCCCCTGAGTGATACGTGCTCTTAAAACTTTAGACCTGGCGAAAGCCTGGGACGCGGTTCATCATGACAAGGACGCTAGGAGTGTGACCAGCACAGTCCAGGAGCTGCGCGGGTCCTTATCTGGCCACGTCTGAGCTCCCACTGCTTCTCTCGAGAAGCAGTTTTATGTTTAGCCAAGGAATTCGAGCTTCACTTTCAGCATCGAGGAGAAAACTAAAGATTGGTATTGATTGGTCCCTTCTTTTTCAGAGTGCACACAAAATATGCACGTTTCTCCTTTTTCTCTTTTCTTTCTCTTTTTGAGGTTTTTTGCTGCACATTTAGGAGTCAGAATCTGCAGGATATTTAGGATGAAGAACGGTTGAGTTTTTAATCTCGGAGCACAAGTTCTCGGGTAACTTTCAAGTTCCTCAGAATCTTTGGATTTTCGATCTGGTTCGCAACCATAGTTCCATGTGCAGTTGCAATGGCATTTTCTCCGCTAGCGACTTCTGCGTTTGCTCTCCAGTCTTCGTCGTGTGCATGGCCGTGGCAATGGGCACGAGCGCCCTTTCCGGGTGTCCAGACCTTCCCGTGCTCAGGGGAGAACCGGAGTCCTCCCTCCAGGCAGGAGACACAGGCACGGCCCCGCTCCTCAAAGTGCCGAGATCCAGACGTGCAGAGAAGCTGCTCCTGGGGACATGCCCGATACGGGAAATGAAAGACGGAACTGATGGTTTCAACCAAGTGAGAGCAGAACTGAAAGTCTGCAAATAAAAATTACAGATCCTTAATCACAATTTTCTCTGCAGAGGCTGCATGAAAGCATGCCATTCTATAAGAGGCTTGCCATTTTTTCAAGACCTCTTGAATCATCTTGACTTCTGTCACTTGATTTAGATTTGACTCCGAAAGCAATAGCATAGTGAAAGCACCTCATTGCCTGCTCCCCACGTCCTGCGCCAGGGGCTCTTCTGCCCACCCGGCCTGGCTGCTCGGCTGGGTCCCCTCTCCTGACTCACTTGAGGAAGCAGAGCAGCATCTCAAACCCCAGCTTTTTGTTTCATTTCTAAGCCACACATTTGGGGCTTAAAAAAAAAAGTTTATGGCGATAAAGCCATCACTGACTCTGTGGAAAGGAGCATTAGGCAAAAAAGTCGGACACGTTTATTGACATGGAAGACTAAATGAGCTGCCAAAAAGGTTGTGAGCCAGGGTCCCCTGGGTGGGACCCCAGGGACCCCAGCCCCTTCCAGTTAGTTCTCTCATCCTTCGGGTTCTTGCTTTTGACCTGTTGAATTTGCAGTGTTAGGAAACAGGACATACAGGCAAACGAGTTCCGGCAAGCAACAGTCTGCAAACAAGATGTTGCAGAAAGGCTCAGAGAGGTCGAAGGACTCACCCACAGCCACACAGCCACACAGAGGTGGCCGTCAGGTCTTGAATTCAGTTCTCAACCCCATCTCATTCTCTTGCCCCACAGGGCCTCTCAGGGCACAAGTTGCTGCCTGATAATCCAGTTTTATGAGGACATGCCTTGCATTTCTTCAGGGAGCCTCACCCAGGTCTTTCCTTTTTCTGTAAGGTTAGGGCGCGGCCCCACTTGCATGCATGCCCAGGAGATTACGGTGAAATGTGTCAGGCCACCTTCCCAAGGCTTGACAGATTTTCCCACAGTGGCTATGAATGGACAAGAAAAGTGCAACTTTGCTTGACGGCCCCACCCCAGGGCCCCTCTCCTGACTCATAAGCCGCCCGGGGTGCCAGCCCGGGAGACCCAAGTCACTGCCGCGCCCCGATGAAAACCTGATCCCCGTGAGCCTGGCTAACACCCTAATCATTCAGCTGTGCTGAGGGGTCACGGGCAGTTTAGCCGTTCAAGTTCTGGAGGATGGTCTGGGGTCAGGGACACTGGCATGCTGGGCCTTAGGGACCACCATTCTAAAACAGGGACTGTAGGAGTTCCCTTCGTGGCTCAGTGGTTAACGAATCCGACTAAGAACCATGAGGTTGCGGGTTCGATCCCTGGCCTTGCTCAGTGGGTTAAGGATCCGGCGTTGCCGTGAGCTGTGGTGTAGGCTGCAGATGCGGCTCGGATCCCGCGTTGCTGTGGCTGTGGCGAAGGCCGGCAGCTACACAGCTCCTGTTAGACCCCTAGCCTGGGAACCTCCATATGCCACAGGTGCGGCTCTACATAAAAAAGGGCAAAAAGACAAAAAAATAAAAAATAAAAAAAAAACCAGGGACTGTAAATCCTGTGCTCATGCTTTGGGGGAGACTAAAGACGCTCTTCAGTGTGCAGGATGGATGTGGGGGACCAGCCATCAGTCCACAACAGCTGTGTGACAGCTGCAGAGCAGCAGCAGACCTCGCAAGCGTAGGCTGCCCAGGATGACGGCCGATCCTGTTGCAACCCGCTGTCCATCCCCCGCATGCGGCCTGCCCGCCGTTTCCCAGGTCAGGGAAGCTGTGATGACTGTGACTCATCAGGAGGCAGACAAGAGAGCAGAGCCACAAGGCCTGGGTTCTCATCTCAGCTCTGACACTAACATTATGGCCTCGCTACATGTGATTTCACAGCATTTGTGTTCCGGACCCAGGGCGCCACGCACGAGGAGTAACAGGCGGAGAAAAGAAAGCTGCAGCGCTGAAATTGGTCCAGGCCGAGACTATGTTGGCTTCGCAGGGTTTGGATCCAACGTGTGAAGAGCCTGGTAAGAAATTACCAGGCAGCTTATACCATCTGCTCTAAAAGGCCAGCACCTGCCAAGCGGAAAGTCCTCCCATCCAGGCCCTGCATCCCGAGATGCTGACAGCCCCAACCCCTTCAGACGTCAGAAGGTGGCCACTCCAGAGCTTAAGTGACTTCACAAGGCCTCACGGTTAGAAACTACCAGAGCTAGATTCTAAAACCTCGTCTCATCTAAGACTTTACAGAGACCTGTCCCCAAGGATGCTGGACTTGATTTGTCACTTGCTGCCGTTGTAGAAGGATGGAGAGAGGGGTTACGGGCGTGGGCCACGGCACCTGCAGGGGACAGGGCACAGAAGCTGAGGACTCTGGAGGGAAATTCTGTAAAGGTTATGACCCACCCGTTCAATTTGAAGATGCGAGCTTTGTTTGCGGTCTGCGCCCACTCTGCTTTGTGTCTGTTGCCGTTGTTACTTGATAGTGGGCGATAAAGGAGTCTGGCCGATGTTCAGCTGCTGGCTGTCCTGAGATCGTTTTGCACCCAGGCTTTTTTTTGTTGTTTGCCGCACCCATGGAAGTTCCTGGGCCAGGGATGAAATCCGAGTTGCAGCTGCAGTCTACACCACAATTGCAGCAATGCTGGGTCCTTAATCCACTGCAGCACAGCAGGAACTCCTACGTTTTCTCCATCCTTGAATCCCAGCAAACATGAACCTTCAGAATGGCAACGTCCAGTGTAGACAAGGCATGCTGTACTCCTGACTTAGGCAAATAAGGGTGATCTGACCATTTCATAACAAGGTGGCCTCCAGTCAGTTCCTATTAATACCATTACCGCAGGTGAGTTTTCCTCTGCCAGCAACGCCTGCTGTCTTTATAGGAAAAGACTCTCAGTAGTGGCCTGATAATAAAAGCTCTGACTGAACATTAAGCAAAGATGAATATTTCTTCACGACACGCGTATCCGGGAGAGGAGACTACAGCAGGCTGTCCTTGTGAGGCAGGAAGCAGACAGCTGCAGTCCTGCCTAATTTCTGTCTGTCATCTTTTAGGGTAGCTTGCTGGAGCAACGTCCGGGCATATTCCACAAACAGTCTTAGCTGCTGGCATCACACCGAAGATGATGGTGGTGTCTGTGTGTGCTGTTTGGGACTTGGAGTGTTTCTGCATCTGTGCATTTCAGGAGGGTACTTTAAAACTGTTTTCACTGTGTGGCAAAGAAGAAATCATAGGGATCACCCACACGTGGGTGAACAGTGGTCCACATCACCCGCCTCTCTGCCACCTGTCATCTCTACTCCCAATGACAGCTCAGCATGTTGGCTCTTTATTACCGTCCCCCGCCTTGCCGATGAGGAGACCAAAGCAGAAGAAGACGAAAAGGCAGCGGCGCTGTGGTGCTGGAGCCCAGTCCACCAGTTGGGGTGTTTTCCTGTGTGTTCGACCCTGAAGGCTGCACAGTCTCAGGGCTCTCGGGGCACAGGTGTCTGTCTCAGAGAAGTCTAGCGTGTTGGCCAAAGCGACAAAGCTAGCAGTGACCCTTGATGGAGGACCGGTCCTTAGGCTGTGGAGCATTTTATTTGATGCTGAGATGTCCTGAAAGGATGTTTCCCTGGGATGGGTCAGAAAAATCAATTGAATGGAAAAAAAGTTGCTAAAAGGGAGGATGACGTGCTAGGAAAGTTTTTATCCAAGGGATTTGGGACAAAAACAACTGCCTCCAAGAGAAAAGTGGATGAGGTCTTGTTTCCTATGGGTTCAGGTACCAGGAAAATATTCGCATGGATCCTTTATTAACAGCAGCAGCCGCTGTCTGCCAGGAATCTGCAGCTTAGATAAGAGCAGATTCAGGGTTTCTGAACCCACCTGGGCTACACAGGTGCATGTGGGAGGGATTTAAACTCAGTTTTCATCTCAAACACTCACTGAATCAGGTTACCTTTTTTTTTTCTTTTTAGGGCTGCACCCGCAGCATATGGGGGTTCCCAGGCAGGCTAGGGGTCGAATTGGAGCTGCACCTGCTGGCTTACACCACAGCCACAGCAATATCCGATCCGAGCTGTGTCTGCGACTTACACCAACAGCTCACAGCAACGCCAGATCCTTACCCACTACGCACGAGGCCAGGGATGGAACCCGCAACCTCATGGTTCCTAGTCGGATTTGTTTCCACTGCACAACGGTGGGAGCTCTGAATAAGGTTACTTTTAACAGGAAAAATATTGCATGCACTTGGCACTGCCTGCCTCCGGTGAATACAAATATGCGGTGAGCAGTGAGAGTGGAATCACCCATTGACCTTGAAAGAGAAGACGGCCCCTCTGACTGCAGGCAGCAGAACCCACCCGGAGTGTCAGGCGCAGAAGTATGTCGTGAGAAAGGAGGCGTGGGATCTGCAGACGTCTTAACTAGTCACCTGGGAACACCCAGTTGATTCCCCTGTGCTGAAGACTCATATCCAGAATTAAAAAGACTTCGTATTTAGTTCAGAAGTAATATGTCAAAACATTTTGTTATTTAAATTATAACGACAAGCCCAGAAACTGGCTTTAATACAGCTTCGCTTTCATTTCCTCAGTAGCTTCGTTCAGAGGCACGGGGCTCTTTCTGGAACCTCAGACACACTTGCAGGACAGAAGAGTCCTTTACATTCACAGGCAGTTGAAAGAACGAGCCCTGAGGTGGGTGATGCCTTAATGGAGACGGTTCTGGCTGATGCAGGGCTGAGCTGACGGGTGTGAGGATGCCTTGATCGTTTTCCTTTGACCTTCAGCCACTTCTCCTCTTCAGTAACTTTGCCATCGAATGAAAGGGGGAGAGGAATGGACGGAGCAAACGGACGCCCGGCCTTTCTCAAGCCCCACCAGGCAACAGAGTTACCAGACAGGCCCAGTATTTGGGGTCAAGTGGGTTTGGGGGTTTACTGAGATTATCCTCAAAATCTAGGCATCTGGACTGTTTGGCGACAGGAAGAAGTAATGACAGGGTCACCCTTTTATTTATTCATTGAAGAAGGATTTGTAGAACGCCTCTGCCAGGGGCTGGCACTAGGGTGTGCAAAACTGTGGACACAGTCTTGGCCCAAAGGGTCCTACGGAGGGAGGCGGGAGGGAGGGAGAGAGAAGGAGGAGGAGGAAGAGTGGGAGAGAAGGAAGAAGGAGAAGAAGAAGAAAAAAAAGGAAGAAGAGGCAGAGGAAGAGGAAGAGAGAGAGGGGTGTAAAGCAGCCGCGAGGAGAGGCATGATGGATCCAGGTGCCCGAGTGCAGGGAAGGCCGTGGGAGGCTCTTCTGTCGGTTTCTAAAACACATTCCATCCTGGGAAGGAGGTGCTGGGTAGTCTTGAACCACCTCAAGTAGAAAGGAAAATCAGTGTTTCTATCCCGTTCGGATGCATCCTGGGTGCTTCGTGGTGAGCAGGGCTCGGGGCAGGTGGCTGGTGCCATCCCCAACAGCGAGGCCGGGTTGCGTGGCCAGATGGGGGCCCCGGGGACCTGTTACCGGCGGGTTAGGACTGACGGGTCCTAAGTGGGGAGGCTGTGAGGGCGATGGTGAGGGACCGCTGCCGTTCGTCGCCGTCATCAAAACGCTCCACACACAACCATGTGACCTGTGCGCGGGGCCCACGTGCAACCAGCTTCGCTTCGAGAGGTCCGGCTCTCCAGCCGGGCATCAGGAAAGAGAGCAAGTCACCTCTCACCGCTCCCGGGAGCGGAGGGCGGGCCTCAGAGCAGGGGACTCTCTGCGGCTGGAGTGGCTGGAGTGGCCTGGGAGGTGGGCGGCGGGGTCAGAATGTACTGTGAAGAGAAGGGTCAGGACTTGGTCGTCTGCTCCCCTGGAAGGCGGCAGGGCTCCTAGCAAGGCGGCCGGCACCTCCTAGACCCTATCTGGCTGTTGAGCGAGTGAGTGAATAAATGAATGAGTGAGTGAGTGAATGAATGAGTGATTGAATGACTGAAAGAGTGAATGAGTGACTGAATGAATGAATGAGTGAATGAATGATTTAATGAGTGACTGAACGGATGAATGAATGAGTGACTGAATGAATGAGCGAGTGAGTGGAGCGTGGGCCTTGCCTCCAATGCCCCTGGCGGGCTCCTGGGCAGCGGCGTAGCAGGTGGGCTGAGAAGGTGAGGCCTGACCGTGGACCGCATATGTGGTGCCGCCCCATGCTGTACACAGAAGTGCCGGAGACTGCAGCAGCATCTAACGGGAGAACCGAACAGAGAGCTAAACAAAACCCGTTCTGAGAGTGGAGAGCTACGTTGGCTTCATTTCTGGCTCTGCCTCCCACTGACCGTTGTCAGCTGGTTGACTGGTTCTCTCCCCTGCACAGCGGGAACAGCGATGGCTGCCCCGCTCACGGAATGAGAGTTGTCCCCACCAGGTGGCCGTCAGCTTTGTCGCCGAGCACCGCGGCCCGTGTCAGATCATCCCGGTGCTCGTCAGAGAAGATGGCCAGTGAGATTGCTTTATACACCAACAAAACACAACAGTAACACCAAAGGAAAACTAAACCTCTGCAAATACATACTTTATCAGAAGGTAAGGCCCTGGCAGGCGCAGAATGCTTGTTCATGGGAGTTAACGCTCGTAAGAAAATGGGTGCCGAAAATAAAAAAGAAGCAACCAAAAAAACACCAGTTAACTAAAAACGCGACAAAGTAAAGAATATAAACCAACAAGTGTATCTGAAGGTGGGCACAGGAATTTTAATCAGATAGAACATATGCCAAATTAAAGTGGCTTCTAGCATCATGGCAGACACGTGGTCATGTATGAGGTATTTCATGCTCAGAATCCATTTAATTAGCAAGGACGTAATAAGTTAGATAATGCAATAATTCCAGAGAACCGTGAGGAGACGGTGGATCAACAGCCAGCCAAGCATAGCACACCTGCTTCAGAAAAACTGGCCCCATCTCAGAATTTACAGCCGCTCCTGAAAACACCTGGGACTTCTGGGTCCTTTGTCATTTGTCAAAGACACTGTGAGCTCAACTCATGGAACCCGTTGGTCAGTTCAATTCTGCCACTGGTCAGAGTGTTCACAGCTTTTGACAGGAAAGTGTTTTACTCAAAGACTTGCAGAACTTCCTTCCTGTAAGATTTCAGTAACGTAGCAGCATTTAGGGAGGAAACTGCTTTATTGATCATAAAAATACAGCATAAAGGCTAACCTGTCCTTTGCTGAATTTGCTGGAAAATCACACTGTGAAAAGTAAACATGACTGACTTTTCCTAATGCTGTTTTTTCAATTCTATTTTTAAACAAATTCAACAGGAAGACAGAGTATTTTCCTGAGTGAGAAATAAATATCCCCCCCACAATAATAATAGCAACTTGAGCCCGACATACCTTATCTCTAGTCTTTCGACAAATTTTTTTAACATCATGGCCTCACTCTAGGCATAAGGAAGTTCGCGGACCAGGGGTTGAATCCAAGCCTCAGTTGCGACGTCTGCGGCGACGTCCGATGCTTAACCCACTGCGCCAGGCTGGCGACCTCTGCGGCGACGTCTGATACTTAACCCACTGCGCCAGGCCGGGAACCAAACCTGCGCCTCTGCGGAGACCTGAGCCGCTGCTGTCACTCTTATCACACTGGCGCTACACTGGGAAATACTCAACAGTCTTGAAAGATTCCCATTATTCCCATTTTGGAGACGAGAAAGAGGAAGCTTAAAGGGTTTTAAGTGACTGTCTCAGAGCCAGGAGTTAGCCATCCTTTTACTTGTGAGTTTCATGCGAGAAGGTGCATCTTTGCTTCCCCAGAACGTGATCTGACCAATGCCCAGTCTTTGCAAATATAATTCATAGAATTCCCTTAAAAAAAAAATCCAAACCCTCTAGTTTGGGCTATTGTTAAACTTTTCGAGGAAAGTCAGATCTTAAAGGCTCCAGCCTCAGACGACCTTCCCAGGCTCTCGCACAGGTTTCTGATCTCCAGGTGTCGCTGCTGCTGGTCCCTCGAATGCACGCGTCCTTAAAAAGGCAACGTTCGTCTTCACCTGAGGGCAGTGAAGCTCAGAGGGTGGGTCATGATGGATTAATGATGAATCAGAGGCTGCTGGAGCGCCTTCCTCTATTGAACCCCCCTACACATTTCTGGCCAGAATGTGACTGATTCTGTCCCCTCAGTTTCCTCCTCCTGACGCTCACTGCCTCACTGGCTGGAGAGATGCGGAGAGCGGTGGCTGGTGCTGGGGCCCGTCCTCACGGGCTGCTGGTCCAGGCAGCCAAGCCAGCCTTTCCTGTTCTCACCGAGCATCCGTTCAGGTCATTCAGGCCAAAGGGACACACCGCTGGGGCTGCCCCCCTGCCCCGGACTTCCAGTGCTCTTTGCTCTTGGTGGCTCCTGCCGCCTCCTCTCCACCTTCTGATGGAGCCTAACAACAGAAAATCGAAATTGCTTCTTCTCGGGTCAATATTTTCAGTCTTAGTGAACATGGATGTTTTTTCTACTTTAGCTAAATGATTTATAAAATCCCAACGTTGCCCCGAAGCAGTTTCACCACGAAGAGTTACACACACGCACACTCTCACACACACTCACACACACGGCTCTTGGCGAGTCAGCCCGCTCTAGCTTTTGAGCTTGTGAGTAAATGATCTATTTGGGGGACGATGGTAAGTTGTGCGTGTGAAGAGGAGGGCGGCGGTGAAGAGCCCCTGGACCCCTGCTGGAAGGGACAAGCAGGCACACACCGTTTACCGCCCTCTCCCTGCCCCCGTGGCCACCACCCTCCCATGTCGCCCACCCGGCAGAAAAATGACACCCGGCAATGCTGCCCGCTTTTACAGCAAGCTGACCGAGAAAGCCCGTGCTTGTCATCACCTTGCTTGCACATCTGGGAGGAAGTCTTGCACAATCACAGTGAAATGTGGTAACGCGAAACTGAAGAAATCGAGGGGAACACAGTGAGGCTTAGTCGGTACATGCGAGTCACCGGGACGTGTGCTCGGGGCTCGAGCAGGCACGGAGCCTTGGGAAACGCTGGCTGATGTGGCGCAGGAAACCATATCCACCACCTCAGCAGCTACGCCTCTAAAACGTCTAACGATTGTGCACAGCAGCTTTGGACAGGGGGGCTCCTAATTTAAGGAAGAGCTCCAGATCGTACGATGTCTTTTTTGTTTTTTTTCCGTTTGGTCCGATTACATAAAGGGAAGTCGACGCAAGGCTTGGCAAGTCGGATCTGGAGAGACTTACGGTGGCCAAGGGCATTCTAGTTGAACCTGACTTTTATTGAAAATTCTGCGGTGACTGCTCAGCCTGGCGAGGCTACCATGGGGACACGTGGTACCCAGATTCCTTCTCCTCCTTGTCTCTTTTCATGCACAGTCGCTTAGAGAATTCTCATTAAAATTACTTAGAGTGAAACAGAGAGGCCATGTTAAGAAATAAATCTAGTTAAATACACTTTGTTGTATTGCCTCGTTTGTGTGATGCATGGACCTGATTTTCCTCTCTTTGTGTCTTAACTACGTGCATGAGGTGACGCTTGCCAATTAATGCAGGATGTCACATCCCCAACTGCTTTCTCTATCTTCTTAAACATTAAAAATAAGAACATGCCATCTGTCTCATATCTTGAAAGCAATTCAAAATGGTTACTTTTGTTTGCTTAGGATTACAGTGCAGTTTATAGCTTTAGTGCTTCTGAATTATAAGAAAGTTCTGTCTCCGTTTCACAAGTGCAGCTTCACTTTAAGGTGAACCTAGCAGAACGAGCGGACGGCTCTCACGAGAACTGGGGTGAGACAGAAAGCAGCGTTGGGTGGCGGCTAAAGCCTTCTTGGCTCCTGGCACTTGAGAGACATGAAGTGGATGTTCAGGCTGCTGTTTCCCAGCTGAGCCATTGAGAGAGAGCAGCTTGACTCCGCGGTGCCTCAGTGTTCCTCACCTGGGAAATGGGGCCAAGAGCCACCACGTGGCCTGCATGGAAAATGATATGCATCAACACACACAGAGTCACAGCTTTATGACAAGTCGTAGCTAGGGCATGTGGAATGCCCGCTATCCCCAGCTCCCGCATCACCCAGTTTGGGGAGGGGAGGCTGAAAACTAAGGGTGGCCTAAGGGTGAAAACTAAGAAGGGAGTTACATATGAAGGCTGTGTTCTTGCTCCACAGTAATTAAAATATAAAAGTAAACAACCCTACCCCCGTTGCCTCCACCGCCCTCTGAGCACACGCGTCAGGCGGACACGCGGAGGATGGATGACTGGGGACCTGGGAGAATCCGAGAGACGCCAGATCCGCAGCGGCCACCGCGGCGCTATTCAAAGTGCTGCTTTTTCTGTTTTGTTTTTTAATTAAAAGAAAAAATGGTATGCTATAAGGCACCGAATGCCTACATAACGTGACTGTAATTAAAGGGGCAATCTGAGAACCTTCCGCTTTCCATCCTAAGTCAGAGCAATTCCCCAACAATACCTTCCACTGTGCCCACGGAGAAAACTTGCTCGATCTGAACCGAGCATTCCAAGGAGGGCGAACATGTAATTTCAAGTCTGCCCCGGACTCACAGACCACAGAATTGTAGTGCTCTAGAAAACGCTAGACATGTGGCCTCGCCCCAAATTCTTCAGCAAGAGGAACCCTGAGGCCCGGTGCGAATGCACACCAGCACACAGCGGGCTCGCACGGGAACGCACCCTTTCTGGTAGCTAGGTTTCAAAAACGTGGTTGAAGCAGACTGCTGTCGTTCATCCTTGTACAAACGCCCCCGGTTTACGGCTGGTTCCTTGCACGGCAGTTCTCCTAGCGGCCTTATTTGAACATCACTGAGCTGCTGGGCATAGCCGTCGCATGACAAAGTGGTCAAGTCGTTCCAGTAGCCGGGAAGGCGGTGTCAGGCCTTTATTTAGCCCCTCCAGTCAGGGCAGTCCGACTATTAGTCATCCTGACATGTTCTTCGGAACACAACACACCCGTGAGTCCTGGCAAAAAATTGCATCTGCTTCCTGCACCCTCCCACACCCCAGCTCCTTTCACATGGCTGATATTTTTACTGTAAATTTCAGAAAGAAAGTCACTTAACATTCCTAATCTGGGGACACACTTAAACTTGCCCTCCCTGACTGTAAAATTAAAAGCAGCTCCTGTGAGCTCTGCTCGTGCAGCGAAATGAAGGCCGCGAGCCTTTCAGAACCAAACACGGAGAACTTCCTTAAACTAGTGCCAAGCTGAAGCAGCTCGTCCCCCGCTTTCCTCCAGCCCCTTCTAGAAAGCACATATTGACTTCACCCTGTCACTGCCGATGAGCTGCATGCGACCTGAACATAAACTTGTGGACGCGCAGACCCCTGCTTTTAAAGGCGACTAAAATCTGATGCTGCTCCTGAGACACTTTTCTAGAGAAGCTAGAGCTAATTAATTTTCAAAATCTGCATTTAATACATCCTATTTGCCTTGAGGAAAAAAAAAGGGGAAAAATTCTGGCGATCACATAAACAAGCGTTTATCTTCAGCCCTGTTCTGCTGGGCTGACCGGAGAAGCTGGTGAAGACGGGGCCGGGGTGGTGGATTCCGGGAGGGGGACGGCCCGCTGTCCCAGACCTGTCCTGTCGGCCTCTTGGGTGACGTCCCGGCCAGGTGTGTGGGCCGGGTCAGGGAAGGCAGGCCGGCCGGTGGAACAGGGCTGCGGGGAGCCTGGGGAAGAGAGAGGGAGGGCTTGTTTCACACTCCGCGGGTGGTCTGCGCTTTACTCCCGCTGGAGTGACAGCAGGACGAAGCACAGGTGTCTCCTCTGGTGCCCCAAGCCTGGTGGCCAGTCTCTGGAGAAGAGAATTCAGGGCTCATCAGGGGAGCAGGCCGCTTCCCCCTCCGCTCCCGGGACAGGCTGCTGGCCGAGCCGGAGGGAGGCAAAGGCAGGCCCAGGACGCTCTGGACTGGAGGAAGCTTTCCCAAGGAGCCTGGTGATTAATTCCACAGGAATTTGTTTCAACACCCACCCCACCCCACCCCCCATTACCAAAAAAAAAAAAAAAAAAACCAGACTCAAGATGCTGATAAGAATTCTTTTATGTTATTCCAATAAAAAATACATTCATACAGAAATATAACAATCTTGCAAAAAACAATTTCAAATAAAATCTTGTAAAACAAAATTTTACAAAAATCTTACAAAGATTCTTTAGATAACAGGGTGCTTCAAAAAAAAAGAAATTTCACTAATAGAAATTTTTTTTTAACGTCAAGCAAAAAGTTTCTGCTTGATTGAGGCTCAGTTATCACCTGAACAGAATGTAATTCTTTATGTACTTGCTTATTATGAAAATTACAGGCATTGACATACATGGCACCCAGCCCCACCCAATCAAACCACTCCACGGTGTTTCATAAGTGAGACAAGCCAGTGCAAGATTTTTTTGGTCTTTTGTTTACCTTCTTGCTTAATGGAATTGTTATGGCTAAGCACACAGCAGGGCCAAAAAAGGAGTTTTCCCAAATCCAGCAAATCAAGTGCCTGGATTTGGAACGGCCAAAAGAAAAGTGCACTTTCCCCCTCAGCAAAATGAAATGAATTCTTTAGTAAGTATCCATCAGCCTAAATTAAAAACAAAAAACAAAAAGATGAGCTTTCAACCATTGCTCGTTTCCAGGAAGATCAAACGAAATACCAGCCCAGCCAGACTCATATGTGTATGTGTATATATATATATATATATATATATATATATATATATATATAAATATATATAAAGAAAAGGTCTACACCCACAAGCCAGCAGCTGGATGAAGGCTCAGCTGTCCACACTGCGGTATGCCAATTCGGGGAAATTACTTGTTGGAAAAAGTGGAAGAATCTATGTGCTGGAAAAAATAGCTTCAACTGCATCAAAAGTGCTCTAAAAAAGAATCCCTGTGATTAGCTTACTCTTAGGTTAGATCTTCAGTAAGGCTGACGTTTGAAATCAAAACCTTGGTGTGTCTGAGAGCAACCAGCGGGCTAGTATTCCGTCCATGCCAGTTCTGAACGGCCGAAGGTACCCCGTTCCAGACCTGCCAATCACGATGAGCAAGCTGGCAGTCTAGAATAGACTTGATGCCAAGAGCCTGTAGTGAATGGTTAAATTAAAGATAAAGCCTTCTTAAAAGGTACGGTTTTCATTTTTATCTCCTTTATGGCCATTCTGAAGTATGTCTTCACAGGCTGTGGAATTTTCTAGCTAACCATTCTAATTTCTCCTTAAAAAAATATTTATATATTATCTATATATATGTATATATACACACACACACACACACACATACACACACACACATAGACAGAGTATACACACAAATATACATACACAAGAATTTCGCCCACTTCAGGAAAAAAGTAATAGACTTTCTGTTACCAACAGACAACTAGATAGATATGCGAGAAACTTGTGCCTTTTAAGCAAATATATTGTTTTTATACTTCTGTATCTTTTATACATGTGAAAATGTTACATATGGAACACAGCCGGTGTATGAACTATACAATTGTTGTGCAAAGTCTATAATGAAAGTCTCACGGTGGCAGAAATGGTCTGATTTTCCAATTATCACGTGTTTTCCACTTCAACACTGACAGTCAAGTTGCCTAAACTACTGAGTAAATACTGACTTGTTTGGGGGGTTTTCATCTATGTGACTTTGTGAAGGAGGACCGTAAAGAGATTCTTCTTCCGTGTTATATACCGACACAGTACAAAGCCAGGTGAAAAGAGAGCCTTAATAAAGCACGCATCGCCCACACCCCGTGTAAGACCCCGCAGAGGGGGCCTGGCATAAGGCACCATTATGGATCTACAGTGCATCAACAGCTAGAAAACCAGAAGTTAGTCCTCAAGGCATAAATAAGAGAAACTTAGCTGCGTGAGAAAACAGTTTCTAAGCTTTAGTGGTTTTATCCACCCAACTGAGAAAAATTTTAGGTTCTAAGTCTCAGGTGGCATCAGACCAGCGATTCCCAGCCCTGGCGTCCCGGACACCCGCCATGTGCCCAGCGTCTTCCAAGGGCATCTCCAAAAAGGTAATTCAAATTCGGAACCATTCAAAAAATAGTCTTGTGCAGCCCCATGCCTTTCTGGAAGGGGAGTGTTACGAAATCGAAAAGGGTGGGGGGAAGGGTCGCGTATTGCCAAGCCCGAATTCAACCAATCGTATCTTAGCTGCTCAGTGAACTGGAATCAAAACCGTAGTAGTTCTGATTGTTTTGTTTTTTTTTTTTTAAATGGAAAAGCAGATAATTCCCCAGACCATGCATTACTCTTGTCTTACAAGGAAAAGTTATCAATGTGTTATATTTGTAGATACACAGCTTATACAACGGGTAACAAATGAACTCGGTTGCAGCAAGTAGCAGATGCTACTCACGTCACACATTGCACGTTTCGCAGCTGAACCAGACACCAAAGTTCGCCCAACACGCCAAGGGGGGAGGGCCCCCTCCCCACACCCACTCGCCGCTCGGGGGTCCTGACCGCCCACTCGTCCCTCCACACTTCCCCTTCTTTTTTTCTTTTTCTTTTTTTTCCCTCTAAGGCGCAGACCCCCCCCACCCCCCCGCCCCCAGGAAATGATTGGTGGTCAGCTCATCATCTCAGGGAACACGCCTCACACACAAAACATTCAAACGACGCTTTCTTCGCTCTTGCAGCCTCGCCAGGGAAAGGACCCCGCCTCATCACGCAGTCCACGGGAGACCCTCAACATACAGCCCACCCAACCACTAACATTCTCAGCGCACATGCTCACGGCGAAGGCTTAGGGACCTCTCGGAAGACAGGTACCGGCGGCGAGGCCAGGGCCACCCAAACACCACACACCGCGGGCGCTCTGCCGCTTCTGACATGACTTTTTCGCCCTCGAAAGACCTTCCCAGTAGGTCCTGGAGGCGACCGGGTTAGGGTGCAAAATGGCTTTGGCTGGAACACGCACCCTCCGTCCTCGGCCGTCTCAGCCTGGAAGCCTTTTTAGCTCGCAGGAGTCGCCGCTCCGCGCCTTCACAGGTGCCTCTTCATGTGCAGGGCCAGGTGGTCGGACCTGGAGAAACACCTGCGGAGAGAATCGGGGCCCCAGATGTTAGGTCTCCTGCACCGCTGGTTCAGGCCTCCCGCCCCGCCTCCCGGACTGAGCACCCGGACTAGGCCCTCTCTGCCCGCTGAGTCATCGCCAGCCACAGGCAGGGGCAGGAAATTCCAAGTGCTGGGAGGATAAGTGAAGCGGTCTCCCACCAGCTCCTTGGAATTTCACCTGATTTCACTGCCCAGACTTCACACTTGAAAACTGTCAAAGGGCCAGTCCTCAGAAAGTCTGAATGACGACGGTTCTTCCTAACCCAGACAAGTGGCATATTTGAGTCTTTTGAAAAAGTCCCGGGTTGAAAATGGAAATGCCAAGGCCTGCCTACTCCACTCCGGGAACGGCCCCCTCGCCCCCTGCAAGTCACACACGTACCTGTCACAGTGAGAACATTTAAAAGGCTTGGCACCCGTGTGCTTTCTGAAGTGTCTGGTTAACTCATCGCTTCTCGCGAAGCGCCACTCGCACCCTTCCCACGAGCACCTGTACGGCTTTTCTCCTGGGGAGAGAGCACACGACAAGCAGGCCATGACTCCACCGAACGCTGAGGGGTGGGCACGGGCACCGCCGGGGGCACAGCCTGGGCCTCGGCGTACCCCTGATTAGGGCTGGGCTCCGGGCTCACCAGCCCCTCTCTCCTGACCTGGCCTCAGGCCTCCAAGCGCAGCAGAAAGGACCTGGGCTTGGCAGGGCCCCCGGGACCGTAATCAGAGTCAACGTGTAAGAACGACAATTACTCAGACCGGAGAAATACTTCCGAGGTGATATGTCGCCCACTGGACCCGCAGCCTTGGCCGGGGCAGGGTTTTACGGCTTTCTCCATGGAAACGGCTCCTCTCAAGCACTTACTTGGTCCCTTACTCTCCTCCCTGAGGAGCCAGGCTCCGTAGTTTCCTCCGGGAGAGCACACTTCTCCAAAACCGAGGTCATGAGTTTCTGGGAACCCCGCCTTCTGGGCCTTCAAAGCACTTTCTAAATGACAACCAAGAAGTGGACTGCAACCCCTGGCCGGATCGTAAAACGAATTCACTGCAACTGCTACCTGAGGACGATTTAAAAAATCCGCCGCAGCCAGCGGCGAGCCTGCTGTCAGGGGCCTGCGTCCCCAGCACCCAGGCCCCGGTCCAGGCTTCGCCCTGAGCTGTTTCAGGATCCTGACTTGGGGGCTTGGGGACTCTCTCGTTATCAGTAACCCGAGCGTCTGCATGCCTTCATCTCTAAGACCCCTTTCAGCTCGAAAACGGCTGTGGTTCTGCACCCGTTATCCTAGACGGTCGTGGTAATTCCACCGTGACGTTTCATTATGAACTTATTCCCACTTTTCATAACCGGTATCAGGAAACGGAGGCCGCGTGACACTCGGAGATTTTCTAAGTACCTGCTGGTACCGCCGCACTCCCCACTCTCCCAGCCCTAGACTCTCATTTCCCAAGATCAGAGGCACCGCCAGGAGACACGGTGCCGGACGCTGCAGAGGGGCCCCGTGGGCCTCGAGCCCCTGCACGGCGGGCGCGGGCGGGGGAGCGGGGGCAGGTGGCGATTTACCTCGTTCGCTTGATCTGAAAGCGACCAGCATTCACCGGGCACACATGTCCAGTCTTTCAGTGCCTACTTTGTCCTCCCCAGAGGCCCAGCTCTTTGCGGGGAAGAAAGGAACTGAGGACGCGTCTGCTCTGACAGCCTCCCGCGGAGCCCCGGCCCCCTCCCAGGGCTGGTGCGATTCAGCGGCGCCCGCCAGCGGTCGGGACTGACCTGTATGGGTGCGCTGATGTGCTTTCAAGTGGGAGCTTTTGGTGTAAACTTTTCTGCAGCCATTAAAGTGGCACCGATGCACCCTCCTGCGGCCGTCCGGGGACGCGTCCCCGCTGCCCTTGTCGCCCGGCTTCCCCGCAGTCCCACTGCGCGCCTTCCCCGGCGGCTGCAGCTCGCCGGGCACACAGCCCCACAGGTGAGGGGGCTCCCTGCTCAGTTCCGGCGAGGAAGGGGGTGTGGAGGTGACGGAGGAGCTCAGGTTCCCCGAGCTGACCAACACTTCGCCGATGGGGTCGGAGGTAAACTTGCTCGTGGGCGAGAGCTCCTCGGAGCTGTCGGATGATTCGCTGCTCGCGTCCGAGTTCAGGCTGTTGGTCTCCAGGTTGTAGCCAAAGCCGGGGCTGCTGAGAGCATCCTCGGGGGGGCTGGCGGACTTCTTCAGGTCCGCGTCCTCCTTTTTCTCCCGAGCCAGGATGATTTTGGTCCACAGGTCCTCCTGGCTGTCGAATTTGATTTCGGAGGCTGACACATAGCAGGGTTCGCTCTGGAGGTAGCGTTCCAGCTCCAGGCAGGTCTGTGCGAAAAGGAACCACAGGGAGGCACGTGATTGTGACGGCGACCAAAACCGGAACCGAAAGCACATTTCCAAAAACATGCAGGAGTCAAGGGCAAAGACACTGTGGCCTTCTCACTATAAGAATCCGTGTCTTTAGCAGAGTGAGAGGAGAGCTGTTTCTAGGAATGGGTATAATTCAGAAGAAAAACCAGAGGCAAAACCTCCCCTGCTTCCCCCACCACGGAGCCAGTTTTTGTTACATTTACAGTGTTGACGTTTCTAATGAGTTTCTGTAAACCACACAAAGAAAGCCAGCCTCAGGACCCCCCCCCCCGCCCCCCACCCACCCGACAGGTTTAACCGGATTGTCTGACAGTCTGGAGAACCATGTGCATCTGGGGGGCCCAGCTTTGATCCTTCCACAAACACAGACCGAGGCTGTGCTGCACCCAACGCGGCAGCAGCGTGCTCTGACAGGGCGTGTGCCTCCCTCTGGAGACAGCGCTGACAGCACGGGCCGCTCAGCGAGAGGGACGCAGCTAGCTGGAGGCCCAGGGTCAGGAGCATCGATGGAGCTGCAGAGAAACCACCGGTTCCCCGCGGAGCCCAGACCCAGCCGGCTTCCCCAGAAGCCGTTCCCCGGTGCAGGGCTGTGCGCGCACACAACTTAAAATGACTTCCTCGGTGGTCAGAGGAAAACAGCGGCAGGAGTGGAGAAATCATTCCAGAATGGCCATCTGCTTTGGAGAAGGATGCAGGAGGGAACTCCTCCCGGCCCGCTGGGAGTCCCACAATGGACAAGAACTTTATCTACTGGCCAAGAGTACAACTGTATGAGTCATCACTCTATTTCTTTCACGCAATGCCAGAGGAGACTTCCTTTTGAAATTCTGACCAGCAGCCAGAAAGGACCCGGTTCAAATATACATGCAGTGTGTCATGGACAGGGTGCCCCCCCATCCCCACAACCAACCTTTCCAGAAGCTACAACTGCCGACAGACCAGCATCCCCTCTCCCCACCATCTCAAACTTTCTAGCCACTGGAAAAGAAAAACGGTAGGAAACATTTTAGGATTAAATTATGTCTGCCCTTATCTTCACTAGGATCAACTGCCTGCATGTCCATATAAGGCTGTCTATATTAGTGCGATTCTACAGATTTACATTTCTACGGCAAACTCGGCTCTTTTCAGCAAATCGTTTTCAGGACTAGCAAAGCCCACTCAAAGGGGCTCCGGCTTGCTTACTTGGCAGTGTCGCTGCTCTCAGAATATACAGCACATACCCTCCCCCTCCCCCGATTAGTCACATAGCAAGCAGGAGCAAGCGCGGGGGGGGGGGGCATATTTTAGGGGGGGGACCGTCATTGTTTTCCGCGTTACCCCTAAAATTAGACATCTGGGTTAACATAGGACAGTGTTCCGAGGAGAGACAGCATGATATTTTGTGGATGTTCCAAAGCCAAAGGAAAGCACGTTTATTGAGATCTTGTTAAACTTTAATCATCTGGCTAATTTAAAATCTCCATTATGCTGAGGAGCAGTGGCGACCAGAACGAAGCTCTCTCAGAGAGTTTAAAAGCCTCTGAAGGCGACCGAGAGCTCAGCCTGGCTTGTGGCCCAAATCCCAAACGCCCAAGGAAACTACTTAGATCAATTTCAGTCACGTCCTAGGAAAAAGCTGCTTCTTGGGGAGGAAAAGCAGGGAGGGGAGAGGGAGGCAGGAGAGGGCTGCCAACAATTAAGCAGGCTTGTGAAGGTTGTAACACTTTGCATTTCATCTCCCCTAAAAGCCTTCTAGGCTTTGAAACGCAGGGAATATATCTGATCTGCTAATTCACTTTGTGACAAAAAGCCAACAGCCTAGTAGGGCAGAGACAGCCCCAAATCCTCCTTCTACGTTTTAAAGACAATGGGACAAGTGTCAGAATCTCTCTCCCTTCAGGCGATCCTATTGAATCAGAAGGGGAAAAATTAAGTTTCTCAAAGGTCCAGTGCCCCAAATTCCAGTTCCACTAAAAAATGCCGGAAACAGACTCTTCTTCCCAAACTCAGACTTGAAGCAATACAGACCAGCTCATTGTCATATGACTGATAAGTCACTGTGCAAACACTGTTTTTTTTTTTTCTGGTCAAGGAAAGAAACAGGTTAAGAAAAACAAGGCAGATCGAGGCAAATATTAAGGATTCCGAAGAAGGTAAAGAAATTGAAAATGGCCTGCTAGAAAAAGGAGCTGGTGGATGTTTTGCTGGTGAAATTCTTAAAAAAAAAAAAAAAAACAAACAAACGAAACCAAAAAACCACCTCTACGTACAAACACCAAAAAGCAAAACAAAAACAAAATCCCTTAAAAAAAAAAAACAACAACACCCTTGGCAGTCCATGCAAGTTCATATGACCAGATCCAGCTGTGGAGTCTGGAGCTGGTACAAGCACCAAACTTCTGCCAAGGGCTGGGGCCGGGATCAGGCCGCGGAGCTGGGTCTGCCCTCCGGATGATGTAGTTCATAAGCCCCAGAAACGGGCAAAAACACTCGGGAGTGACCAAGCGCTGCTGCGCCCCACTCAAATGTCAACTCCGCTCCACGCTGTACAGGCCCCTTTAAAGTGCCTTCCTCACGGAAGGCAGCAGAAGTACGTTTTAGGTCTAATTATTTCAACTAAAAAAAATTTACCCAAACCATTTTAAAAAAAAGAAGAAATGCACCTCCAACCACACGCCGTCCTGTCGGTGAGTGCATGCACTCCCTCCTCGGCGCACCGGGGCACCTGGCCCACGAAAATTCCTATTTACCTGTTGCCAATACTCCTCCAGGGAGGGCAGCGCCGAGAAGTAACCAGTCTCGTGCACAATCTGGAGTTCCTGGAAGATGCTGCACATTGGGAGCACGTCCATGTCGGGTAGGAAAAGACAGTCACTGCTGTTGTAAAAACAGGGAGGTGTGCGGTCTGGCGTCGGGAGCGCAGCAGTCGTGCCTGCAGCGCCGGGGAAGTTCATGCAAACTCAGTGCGCAGCAGTTAGGCGCCGCGGGTTCGGATCCTCGCGGAGCCCGGAGACGCGCTCTCGAGCCCACACAATATTTGCAAACACCGGACTGACTGCAAACGTAACCCCTGCAAAACTTCCCTATTCAAAGCTCCTCTGCCAGCCTCCCCTCCTCCCCGCCCAGCACCCCCACCCTCCCCACGTGACTCACCCGCGCCCGCCCCGCGCGCCGCCCAATCACGCCGCGCCTGGCCCGGGGGCTGCGCGACGATGATGTCAGCTTCGGCCAATAGCGGGTGGCGGCTCACAGCGGCCCCGCCTGGCGTGACCGAGCCTCTCCATCACAGCCCTCGCCATTGGCTGAATTCGAACTTCGGCCGGCTCTGATTGGAAAGCGGCTTCGCAGGCTATTTTTAGCAGGGTATATAAGGCGCGGGCCACCGCGCGCCGGAGGAGTCGGTGCTGGGAGGTGCGCGGCCGAGCGGCTGAGTGCGCCGCTGCCGGGCCGAGGGAGCTGGGTGTCCCTTCCGTCCCGTACCCGGTCCCCGCACCCCCGTCGTCCCGGTCCCCCTCTTCGTCCCCATCACCCGGGCTGGTCCCCGCAACCCGGACCCGCGTTCCTCAGGCCGGTCATCCGGGCCCCGTCCCCTGCCCCCGGCTCAATGCGCCGCCGCGGGGCGGAGGGAGCCATTCGGGTCCCCTCTACCCCTCCCCTCCAATCTCGGGCTGACCTGCCCTTCTCTGGCCCCTTCAGTCCCTCTCTCCCTCTCTGTTCTCCCTGCATCCCCCGTTTTCTGTCCTTTTCTTCCCCCCCGCCCTTGTCTCCCCATCAGCCCCTTTCTGTACCTGCTCCATATCCCGCAGTCCTAGGTGGCACCTGCGACCCAGGTGTAGTGGACAGAGCATCCCCGCAGGTGTGTGTGTGGGGGGGCGGGGTGCAGGAAGGTTGGCAGGGAGGCGCCTGAGGTGCTCCAGAGTCATTGCGATGCCTGAATCTGAGCTCCCTCCTTCAGCACCCCCTCCCAAGGGAAGGACACACATTTGGGGGACCCACCTGTACCCCCCAGGTGCCTGCGGAACCTTCAGGGAAAGCATCAGAATGGCTTGGGAGACCCACGATGGATCTGCTTGCTCTTGATTCTATAAGACCACATTTTTCTTCTAAAAAGTTGGGCGCCTTATGAAGGGGGCAAAAAAGAGGGTGCCTGTAACTGTTCTCAGAGGAGCATCCGTACCAGCTGTGTACATTTTAGAAATGCAGTTTCCAGAGTTTGGCCCCAAATCTGCAGAATCAGGAGCTAGGGGGTCGGGGCTGTCCCAGCCATTGTGTTTTGAAAAAGCTTCCCAGGTGACTCTACAGTGTGGGAGTTGGGGGTCTGGAAAATGTCCTTTTACTTGCCACTTACCACAGGACAGTCCTCATTCCAAGAAGTTTCAGGGACCCTCACCAAGGTCAACAACTAGGCTTTTCCCTAGTGAGGGTGTGAACAGTTTAAATTAGGTTGAAGCTGACATTCAGTGTGGGTTTTATATATAAATTATCTACGGAAATATCCCATAATCATTTCAAGAAAAAATACCAAGAACATGAAGAATCTGTCTTTTAAAATTTGAAACAGAAAACTGAATTATAGCTACTACCTTCATTTTTATTTCAAAATAGGGTTTAATGAACATGCTTCTAAAATTAAAAAAAAAAAGAATGAAGTCTAAGGATTTTGAGAGGAATTCGTATGTTAGATTTTAGCAGACTCGAGTATACCAGGAGCACGAGCCTAAGAGATTCTAGGTGGGGACTTTTGTCAGTCAAAAGGAAAGGTAACTATCTTAGTGGATCTATTGTATTAAAGCGCCTATGAGGATGACTCACAATGAATTGATTAAGGTGATTGCTGGCGTGTATTTAGTCTTCTTCTACCCCAGAAACAAAGAATATGACCGGCCCTCCTTGGGGAAGATGTGGACCTTGAGTCAGTTTGCAGGAGTGGGAGGGAATGGCTTGCCTTGAACCATCTTCGGGTTGAGTCAACCTCCTGGTGACCAGCAGCTGGTTCTGTTTAGGATATGGTTCCAACAGTGTGCTTATATCAGGGTTAGAGTTTTCTCAATAATTGGCAGCAGTGGTCAAAAGAAGCAAGAATCTGCTAAATATACAGGGGACGGCCAGCGCCCTGGCCCATATGGAGGAGAGTGGGGTGAAGGGAGGAAGACGATGTCCAAGAGAAGAGGCCATGTTGGCTGTCTGTGCCGTGCAGGTGGGAGTCACGGTTTCAAGATTTTCATTTACCTTGTGGACAATTATTCTTTTGTTTTCCTGTTGGTAATATTTTATTTGTATTGACCTGTAGTTGATATATAATATACGTTTCAGGTGTACTACATAGTGATTCCCAATTTTTAAAGATTATACTCCATTTATAGTTATTATAAAATATGGACTATGTTACCTGTATTGTACAATACATCCTTGTAGCTTATTTTTTTAAGTGTATGCTAGTTTGTACCTCTTAGTAACCTACCCCTATCTTGTTCCTCTCTCTGTCCCTCTCCCTGCTGGTAACCACTGTTTTTTTCTCCATGTCTGTGACTCTGTTTCTGTTAATTGTTATATTAATTTGTTTGTTTTATTTCTTTAGATTTTGTATATAAGTGATAACATACAGTATTTATCTTTCTCTGACTTATTTCCCAAAGCATAATTCCCCCCACTCCATCCAGCTTGTTACAAATGGCAAATTTCATTCTTTTTTTTTTCCTTTTTCTTTTTAGAGCCACACCTGTGGCATATGGAGGTTCCCAGGCTAGGGGTCCAATCAGAGCTGCAGCTGCCGGCCTACAAAACAGTCACAGCAACATCAGATCTGAGCAGTGTCTGAGATCTACACCACAGTTCACGGCGACATTGGATCCTTAGCTCACCGAGCAAGGCCAAGGATCAAACCTGCAACCTCATGGTTCTGAGTTGGATTCATTTCTGCTGCACCATGACAGGAGCTCCTCATTCTTTTTTTTAATGGCTGAGTGATCTTCCATTGTAAATATGTACCACGTCTGTATCCATTCATCTGTTGATGGACACTTATGTAGCTTCCTTACCTTGGTTGTTGTAAATAATGATGCTGTGAACACTGGGGTGCATGTTTCTTTTCAAATCAGTGTTTTCATTTTCTTTGGCTATATACGCAGGAGCGGAATTGCTGGATCCATAAGGCAGATCTCATTTTTGTTTTTTGAGGAACCTCCATTTCATTTTCCTTAGTGGCTGCATCAATTTACATTCCCACCAAGTGCAAGTGTTCTCTTTTCTTCATCTTGCCAACATTTATTTATTTGGATTTTTGGGGCCACACCCGCAGCATATGGAAGTTCCCAAGGTAGGGGTCCAATCAGAGCTGCAGCTACCGGCCTACACCACAGCCACAGTAATGCGGGATTTGAGCCGCGTCTGTGACCTACACCACAGCCTGTGGCAACGCCGGATCCTTGATCGCCTGAGTGAGGCCAGGGCTGAACCGCCCCCCCCATGGATACTAGTTGGTTTTGTTTCTGCTGAGCCACTAAAGGAAGTCCATAACTGTAATATTAAAGTCTGGTATATTTGATGTCAATGGGAAAATATGTTGCAATACATCAACATTTTATAAAAAGGGGGAAAAAAAAGGAGATGAGAATCAATCAACACTCCACAAATATGTACCCTGTGACAGGCACTCTGCTAAAACCTTTTCATGTTTTTTCACTTGGTGCCCCCAGAATCATGTGAAGTAAGCATAATCTGCGGTTAAAAAACCGAAAATACAAACACATTTAAAGCTCAGAGAAGTATGTGACTTGCCTAAGATTCCAAACTGCTATGTGGTAGGGTAAGAATTTTAATCCTGGTCTTTCTGATTCCACAGACTGTGTGTTTCCCATCTGTGTAGACTTCCTCAGACAGGAATTCTCACACTGGGTGTTGCACAAGGACCGTCCAAGGAGCTTGTGGTACCACGGCCATGACAATGGCAGGTCCCTTAGCTGCTAGGCCACCAGGGAACTCCTACAGTGTTTTAGGAAAAGATGGGCAAAATATTTGAACAAATACTTCACACACACACAATATATATATATATTATATATATATATGTTATATATATATTACATATATGTTATATATATTATATATATATAATATATATATTTATATATAATATAAATATACATATACAATGTGTATCTGTGGCTAGTAAGTACATGAAAACGTGTTTGACATTATTCATCATTAGGAAAGTGTGAAATAAAACCCACTGAAATGGCTAAAGTTAAGAAGACCTAAAACACCAAGCGCTGGTGAAGATGTGTGATGAGCAACCAGGATTTTAATAAATTTGGTGAGGTTGTAAAATGCTGCAGCCACTTGTGAAAAGTATCTATTTTTTTAAATGAAACTAAGCACACACTTATTCTATGACTCAGCTCTTCCATCTTCCAGATGTTTAACCAAAAGCACTGAAAGAATGTGTTCACAAAGAGGTTTGTACAAGATCATTCATAGCAGTTTATCCATAAAAGTCAAACCTGGACACCACCAGCTGTCCATCAAGGGAGATGCGGTATTTTTGTATATTGTGAACTGCTCATTAATGAACAGAACAAACTACTGCACATGCAGTAACAGGAACACTTCTCATGAGAATGAGTGAAAGAAGACTTGCTCATGCAAATACCTACTTCCAGATTCAGATTACGTTAAGTCCTAGAACAGGTAAAGGTGATGCTTAGTTGCTTCCGGTGGGCAAGAGTGGAGAGTGACTGACTGGGAAGGGGCGTGAGGAACTCTTGGTGATGATGATGGTGATGGGTGGTGCTGATGGTGATGGGAGATGGGTGATGTTCATGGTGATGGGTGATAGCGATGGGTGAGGATGATGGTGATGGGCGATGATATTAATGCTGGGTGATGGTGATGGGAGATGGGTGTTTATGATGGTAGTGAGTGATGTTGGTGATGGGTGATGTTCATGGTGGTGGGTGATGGTGATGGGTGGTGGTGGTAGTGGGTGATGATGATGGAATATGATGATGATGTTGATGGATGATGATGGTGGGTGATGGTGATGGGTGAAGGGTTTGTCCTGTGTCTGGAGAGAGGTTTGCGTTATGCAGAGGATTGTATTTGTCCATACTGATCTACATTTAACTTTCTGTAAATTTCACATGGATACCTGTGCACACAAAGAACCGTAAATAAAAACTAAACTCTAGCTGATGATGTGGAAGCTGCAGAGAGGAAATATACTAGGGTAGGCAGTGATCGTTGGAACAGAGAGAGAATGAAAAACGAAGACAGAGACAGAAAGGATGTCGATTAAATTATCGAACGATTCAGAATATACAAATAATATTTGCTTATTGTGTATTAGTTTCCTATGGATGCTGTAACAAATTGCAAACTTGGTAGCTTAAAACAATTGAACTCAGAGTTCCCTGGTGGTGCAGTGGGTTAAGGATCCAGTGTTATCACTGCTGTGGTGTGGGTTCGATCCCTGGTCCGAGAATTTCTCCATGCTGCATGCATAGCCAAAAACCCCCAACAAGTGGAATTTATTCTCTCATGGTCCTTAAGGCCCTGAGTGTGAAGGAAGGTGTAGGCAGGGCTGCCTCCGGATGCCCTGGGGCAGGATCCTTCTGCTCTTCCAGCTTCTGGTGGCTGCCTGCTTCCTTGGTTTGTGGCCGCACCCCCTAATCCCTTCTCTGGTCGTAGAGCCTCCTCCTTTTCTCTCTCCAGTCTCCCTCTCTCTCCTCCAAGAACACACGTCATTGGACTTTGAGACTACCTGCATACTCCAGGATGAGTTCATGTCAATATCCTTAATTCGATTACAGCAGCAAAGGCCCATTTTCCAAGTGAGGCCACACCGATAGGTTCTAGGGAGTCAACACAGACATCCTCTGGGAGGTCTCTTTTTGCAGCCTTTTTAAAACAATACAAATTAACTCGTATTAAACAGTACTTAGCAGTAGAGTAATGGGATATGACAGCCTCCACCTAATATCCTAAACTGTCAACAGTAAGCATTTTTGGACAGTAAAGAATATATTACTTAAAATTTTAGAAATTTTCTTAGATCTTAAGGTCACTTTTAGGGCTTAATCCTTTTGTTCTTGTAAAAAAAGTAAACTAGTTTTCATCAGCCCTTAGCAGTACAAGTCTCAGTGTTCCCCAAAAACTTGACAAAATATTGAAACAAACCAATCAGGAGGACACCCATGTTGAGGGCTGTTTGTACAGGATACAGGGCTGGCACTCTGCTGAAAGCTGAGGGGAACAGAGTTTCCAGCCAGTGGATGAGGGATGAGGAAAAAGGCCCCTTTCTTTCCAGCGTCCCAGTGTCAAGTCATCAGCCTGGAGAAGGCAGAGCAGGTCGTTCCTAGAGGTGCCCGGTGCTGCAGCAATGAGGAAAGAAGGTGCTGATTTCACCGCAGCGATGGGGAGGGTCGTGGTGGTGGTCTTGACTGGTGGTGACCAGCAGGTAGAATGACCAGAAGCAATGCTGGCACGCTGTCCAGCGTCCCAAGGAGGTGAGCACCTGGGAGGATGAGGGGATTTATTTCTTTTGTTTTTTTCAAAAAAATTTTTTGGGGGGGTTGCCGCACCTGCGACATATGTAAGTTCCCAGGCTAGCGGTTGAATCAGAGCTGCAGCCGCCGGCCTACACCACAGCCACAACCACTCAGGATCCGAGCCGCATCTTTGACCTACACCACAGCTCACGGCAACGCTGGATCCTTAGTCCACTGAGCGGGGCCAGGGATCGAACCTGCATCCTCACGGATACTAGTTGGATTCTTAACCCGCTGACCCACAACGGGCACCCTGAGGGGAGTTTTTCTTGGAGAGCAGTTCTGGCAGGAGCGTGGGCCCGCAGACGGTATATGGCAAGACAGGCAGGTGAAAGATGAGAAGGACCCGACGTAAAGACTGAGCCGCTCTCACCAGACGGGCTGAGCGGACACAGAGTTGGGCACCACGCTGTTTCCCAAGCAGGATGCGGAACACTTTCTGGAATCGTCTCCTGGGTCCTCACCACCATCCCGTCAGGCAGGTGAGGAAAGAGGAAGCTGCCGCACAAGTGGCTGTGTCACCTGCCTGGATGAAGTCACTCTAGAATAAGGTGACGCGCCGTCAGTGTCTGGCAGCACAACCTGCCAGGACAGAGGCTATCCTTACCCCATTTTATGGCTCAGGCACTTGTCTGAGGTTACTCGATGCGAGCTGTGCCCGGGGGGGGGGGGCAGGTGGGGAGGGGCGAGGCGAGGTGGGGCTGGGGTGCCCCAGAGCTCGCAGCCCAAGCCCCGCAGCCTCAGAGTTACAGGGCTCTGGACCAGGGCATCAGAGCGCCAGGCCTGCAGCAGGACCACAGTGCTGTGTGATAGTACCAGTGGGGACACGGAGAGAAGATGGCAGATTTGAGGACAATGACCGGGATTTAGTAACAGGGAGAAAAAGCAAATTGTAATCCCGTCTTGGGTCCAGAGCGAGGAGCGATGGAGCCTGTAATCCGGCCTAATCGCTGTATCTCGGCCTCCGTCCGTCCTGGCTGCTGGAACTGCTGGGCTGTCACCTGGAGGCCACCGCTTCCTCAGGCTCTTCCCGATTGGCCAGGTGTGTGCCCAGCCTTTGGACGATAAGAGCCCCGTAACTGTCCTCTGAGACTCGGCCCAGATGCACCCTTGGGAGCCTCCTCATCACCCCATCTAAGGACCGTGTCCTCTGTCACCTCCGTGCCGTGACCATGGGTGGCTGTCCTTTCCTCCATGAAAAGAGGCACTGACTCCCATCCCCGCATCTCATCGCCACAATGGGGCATTCGGAGACGGATAGTTTGTGGCTCGAGGCAGACAATGAACTGAGCTAACTTGCTGCAAAGTGGTGCTTGGAAGGCGCCCTTTCCAAGAGCTCAACTGCCAGAGGTTATAATCATCCTGTTTCCCGGCTGCTCGTGAAGGTTCTAGACTGCCCATTGGAGCAAAGTGTACCTGAGCCTCCAGACACCCCACCTCGCCCTGCCCGCGTCAGCTGGCACCTGTCTGAAGGGAATTGTCTCCAGGCAGTGTCTTTGCTGTGGAAGGCAGACTCTCCTAAGATTCAGAGCTAGAGTTTGTAAGAAGCAACGAGAAAAGGGCAGTTGGCCAAAGAACAGTGACTGACGCGTTTGGTGTAAATCCGGAGCCCGTTGTTGAGCATGGCATTGTTAAAGAAAAAAAGAGAAAATGTGAAAAAATTACAATCCGGTACAATAATTGAAGATGTGCAATTGTAAGACTAAAGTCTGCCCTTGTAAGTTGTGATTATGTTTGCTGGCCAATGCCTTTAATCTTATTTTGATCTACTATGTCCTAAATAGAAATGAACTACCAATAATACCTTCTAAAAACTTAGCAATCACCGGACGTTTTCCAAGGAAATTAAATTTCAAAGGAGGCAAGGAGTACAGGTAGCCTTCTGGGTTTTTTTTTTCTGTGTGTTTGTTTGTTTGTTTGCTTTTATGGGCCACACCTGCACCATAAGAAAGTTCCCAGGCTAGGGGCTGAATCGGAGCTGTAGCCGCCAGCCTACGCCACAGCCACACCAGATCTGAGCTTCGTCTGTGACCTACACCACAGCTCACATCAACGCCGGATCCCTGAGCAAGGCCAGGGATTGAACCCATGTCCTCATGAATACTGGTCAGGTTCATAACCCACTGAGCCACAATGGGAACTCCCAACCTTCAGGTTTTGAGTACCTGCACGATTTTACAAAGTTAACCGCTGTTCACACTTCCAGGGTGTCTGCACAATACAAACACTCAGGGCTCCAGGTATGGGTTTAGGTCTTTGCCTTCAGTGTTTCGCACGGTGCCGCCAATCTAGCAGCAGCTCAATAAATACTTTTTGAAGGATGAGTCCCCGAGTGACTGTATGCACGAATGAGGGGTTGTTCTGCAGGTTAACAATGTATGTATTTTCTAATTTTAGGAAATAAAGATAGAATTGCCTTTTTAATCCAATTCACTCATGATTTTACTTAACACTTCTGCAGCCAGTAGAACATCTCCGTTTTATGGTTTTGTTGATCTGATCAAGAGTCTAGGGCCCCCAAAGGTGGCTGTTCTCCAAAATTAATTTCTTGTGACGCTGAGGCTCCTGAGAATGGAGCAAGTGTCACACTTCCAGTGAAAAGCCTTTTCTGGGGCCGTTTGCACAACCAGGCCATTTGCACAACGGCCACATTTGCACAGTTGGGTCCTCGGAGGGGCTTCCTTTCTATTTTAGTAAGTGGTCCTTTCCTTCCTTTGAAACCACTGGAGAGTCCTTCGTCGCAAGGTGCGCTGGGCAGCTCCCCCCACCTTCAGGAGGGACTCTGAGGTTTCACCTCTAGGGGTTTGTTGTTCAGGAGTCCTGCTCAAGGTCACAAGTGCAGGGCTCTGGGAAGAAGTGTCTGGGATGAGAGAGTCAGGTGACAGCCCCCAGTTGGGATTTTAAGAGCAAAGCCTTGGGGATTTCCATCATTTCCTATTTGTTATTAAAGAAAGTGAAAGTCTGGGTGATCGGGGTTGATGACCTCAGGGACCTTCTCCCCAAACACGGGATGTTGAACCCATGTCGTCAGCTAACCTCGCTCTGTGCCCAGGAAGACTGTCCGTCCCTGGGACCTAATCTCTGAGGTTAACCAGCTGCTTGCCGGTTAATGTTGGAAGCGGGCAGACACACTTCTCGACTCGTCTGAATTTCAGTTAAAAACTGCTTCCTTTACAGGATTGGTTGGAGATTAAATGGTCTCATGTATGCTTAGCTCATAATAGAAGCTCTGCTAATTATAAATACGATTTTGTCTAAGGCACTGTGACAAATCCAGCCTGACTCTGGGAAAGATTCTGCAGATAGAAAACTGGGTGGGGGAGGGGCACCGCTACCAGGGACCCCAGACCCCCCCCTGCTCCCGCGGGGCCACAGCGGGGGGCATGGGGAAAAGGTCCTGGAGGGCGAAGTTCCCTCTCTGTTTGGTTACAGAGATGTCAGGTCCCTGTTCCTCGATTTCTTTGTTTGCTTGGCTTTTATTTTCCCCAGAAGAGGGGACACACACAGCCTCTGGGACATTCACAGATGCTCACGTGTGTAGACACACACACACACACACACACAACACAGACCCGCACAGACACAGGCACACATACTCACAGGCACACTCACACAGAGATATACAAATGCAGACACACCCACCCCACACAGATATACAAAAACACAGATACACACACACGGAACAGTCACCTGTGCCTATTGTGGACAATTCATTCATTCATGGGATGTTGAAATTCTCATCTGGCTTAAGGCAAATTAGAGCCGAATGAGCATCTCTAGGCCAAGTGTATTATTTTTATTTTTAGACTAGCTTTAGAATATGGTTTTGTTGTGATAAACAGATTCATAAAAACATGCCAGGTTTCGAGAGTGTTTTAATAATTACCTTTAGGGCCTGAGCAGGTAGCAATATTTGGCTGGAATTACCTATCCTTAGACACCTGGCTATTGAGAGAAAACCCTCTGGGAGATGAGCTATTTATAGCACTCTTTTAAAAGGTTACCTTGTTGAAAGGCAACATCTCTGGAAGTTAAATCCTGGAGCTGCCTGGCAGAGAAAGTGGTACTCGGAAATCGCATGTTGTCATGGCAGCGTGAAAACCTTATGCTGTGACTGTCTCTTTGTGCAGTGAGCATACGACCACAAAGCCTTGAACTTCTGTGGTGAGAAATCCTGTCGATGGCAGAAGAGAGATGTTTCCTTAATGCTGCAAGGTAAAATATTACATGACAGAGCATAAGAAAACACAGTCCTCTAAAAAGCAAATTGACGGAATCTGTCATTTTAGAAAACTAAAATTATCAAGGACTCTTCCTGTCTCCAGGAAAATAATGGAGAGGGAATGTCAGGCACTGTGCTTTTTCCTGAATAGGTTTTAGCTCATGTAGATCACAAGCCATTTTTTAGGAAAGTCAATTTTTCACACATTTACAGGAATAATTTTCTTCAGATCTGAAGAAAATTTTCTTCAGGCTTGAAACTTCATGTGTTTTTGAAACTGCCAATCCAGGATAACGTCTGGGGTATCTTTTTTTTTTTTAATACTTAAATTAGATCTATGCGGAGTGTGGAAACAGAGATAACTGGCAATATAGACTAGTAGAGAAAAATTTAAAAGGGAACTTTCAGCAGACAAAGTGAAGCGACGGTCTTGGGCTGTTATCAACTAAGTTGCATGCTGGCAGTGCTCGAATCATTTCAGAGATAATGAGACATTAAGTTTCTTGGTTCGCTATTTAAAAATATAAAACCCAAAATTATAGATGGAAACTTCATTCTGAGATTTAAGGAGGGAAAAGGAGAAAAAAAACCAAAGAGAGCCTGCAGCCTTTTAAGGCCTGAGCATGCTGTAGGTAATGGGGCCAGGTCTCAAGTCTCCCGCAAGGGGAGATGGCAAGTCTTCGAGAGAAAACAATGGGCAGGGACCACGTGCTGTGGTTCCGATTCTGGTGGTGACCGGGGCGTGGCCCTCAGCGGCCCTCTGCTGCCGGAACAGGAAGCGGCCCACCGCGGGGCCCAGGATCGCAGGGCTGTGCGTCCGCCGTCCCCGCAGAGCACGGCCAGGTGGGAGGAGCTCCTGATAAAATAAATGACACGTCCTGCGGAGGGTTTTCTGCACAGGGAAAGCCAGAGATGGATAAGAAACAGCACACGTCTAACTCCAAAGCCAATGCAGTGTTTCTGTTTGAGTCATTTAGGCTGGGTGGGGGGATTTGTGATCATCTCATCATCAGATTTTTAAACCCTTTGTTATTTACTCTGACCACCTTTCAGCAGAAGACGTGTTGTTTTTGAACAAGGAACGTAACTCAGTCTCAGTATTCAACAGGCAATTAGCTTCAGTTGCTCATGTAAAAATTTAAATGTTTTAAGCATTTGTCCTGAAATACATTTTTGTACATTTTTAATTTGCACTGTGTAGAGGCAAAGGTTTGGTGGACAAAAGATAAACCAGCTCAACCCTGGTCACAATGAACAAAAATTCTGCAATCAGTGAAACCTAAAAACTCTACCTTTCGGAGTTCCCGTCGTGGCCCAGAGGAAACAAATCCAACTAGGAACCATGAGGTTGCGGGTTCAAGCCCTGGACTCGCTCAGTGGGTTAAGGATCTGGTGTTGCTGTGAACTATGGTGTAGGCTGCAGATGCGGCTCGGATCCTGCATTGCTGTGGCTGTGGCTGTGGTGTAGGCCGGCGGCTACAGCTCTGATTCAACCCCCAACCTGGGAACTTCCATACGCTGATGGGTGCGCCTCTAAAAAAGGACAAAAGACAAAAAATAAAATAAAATAAATAAAAATTGTACCTTTCAGTATCTTAAAAGTTCCCCCTAACCAACCATAAGCTTCCAGATAATAAAGGACTCATTAGATTCTATATAATACTTGGGAAACTTATTCTGCAATATTTTAATGATGATATATCAATTGAGAAAATCTCGCTGAATTTTCTAGAAAACATTCATTAAAATCTCAAAGCATTCACCTCTGTGTTACATTTTTCTCCAAATAAGAAAATGTATTATTTAGAAAACAAATGCTGTTGCCTCGCGATAAGTTATTTTTTTTCAAATGAGCCAACACAACGGAATAAAATATACGATCATCCGTGGCTGAGTCACTTCCTGTTTCAATAACAAGAATGTCATCAGCTAAACTCTAACCAGCAGAGTTTGTCACTGCGTGTGTGGCTTTATTTGTACATGTTGCCAGAAACAAGTTCTTGGGGAAAATACACTCATCATTCTAATACCAAGAAAGAACTTTCGATGAGCAGTTTGGGCAGCTCCTGTTGCCTTGTGTGTTATTTATGCTAGAAACTGAAGTGGCCGTACTGGAAGGGAGCTTGCTGGGCACCACCAGCGGAGCTTCCGTCTTGCCCAGGACGTTGTAATTCACCCCTGTCACCAGAGCTCTAACACAAATGCACACTGGTTTCCCAAAGATCGAGAGGCATGCTCCGGCAGAGAGAAGGTCACGGCTGGACATCAGCCTGACCTTTGGCCTGGCTTGGCTTCGGAGCGACCATTTGATCTTGGACTTTCATTTCCACGTCTGAGGAACACGGTGTTAAATGGCTCCGTCTCCGAGCCTACTTCCAGCGAGAGCTCTGTGGTTGTTTTCCTTGAACCACGAAGCCGGCTTGGCTTTCTTTGCTTGTTCAGTGTCTGACGCTCCCTGAATGCAGAACCTGGCCCCCCAGAGATCTCGAGGGGCTCAGCGTACAAGACTCATCTGTGTGAGCCCTCCCCACACTGCCCGGGCAGGACGGCTGCTGCCGTTTGTGCGAATCACCGAAACGCAGCAGCTGGAGGACCCCAGACAGGCCCCGGCCAGACGGGCTGGAGCTCTGAGGACACCGGTGGGGGCGGGAGGAGGGCCCGCAGGCCTCCGGGCCCCACCTCGGAAATGCCGCCCCCGCAGTGTCAGTGGGCGACGTGATTGGGGTCAGATTCTCAGAAACACGCTTTGAGGCCCTTCCAGGTTTACCTGCGGAAGCCACCTGGGTGACTCACCGGTGTCCATTCCAGCATCTTATCAGTGGAGGGGGACTTCCTGGCAGAGAGAGAACCTCAGACAAACACGGAGCAGTGACTGTGCCCCAATTAAACAATCCCGCTGCCTCTGCGGAGTGCCTGGGCGCTCCCCATTTCTCTCTCAGAATCCCCGCCGAGAACTCCCTTCTGACCACAGGCTCTCTCAAGGGCAGGCTGAGAATCCACCCAGGGTTTCCCTCTAAAAGCATCCTCATGTTGTAACGATCGAATCTCACTGCATTCAGCAGGACCCCAGCCCCGCATCTACTCCGGTGGCAGGCGTCCCGCGCTTGCCAAGGAAGTGCTGGCTCTGGGCTGTAAAGGATGAGTAACTGGGCGAGACCCCGCTCCCCGGCCACTATAGCCCAAGGTGGTTCTCGCTCAGCTGAGTCAGACTCAGGGTGACCGGCAGCTGATGGAGCCGACCGTGCGACACTCCTGGCTCCTGAGCTTTGGGAACACGGGTTAAGATGATCCCTGCGGGCCGAACCCCTTAGCTGGGAGCCTAAGCCGCAAGCTCTCCAGTCCCCCAGCCCCCGCAGCAGGTGAGCACGGCTGCTCACCAGTCCACTGCCGGGCCTAGAACTCAGTAACGGGCTGTGGATCCGCGTCTTCTCTGTTGGCGTGCCTCCCACGGCCCTGGCTTTGCTCAGGCTTCCCTTCCCGGGAGCATCCTTGCTCCCCGATGCTTCTCCCCCCACCCCTGGTCCCGCGGTGCTTCTCCCCTGCGTGTCTGCAGCGCCCTGAGGCCTGTGAGCTGCGGGACGACCGATGACTGTCACATCTGTGGTTGCACCTGTACGGCCGTCTTCAGTTAGGATGTCTGAGGTTTCGCTCGCTGCCAGCACACCCGGAGACCCACGGTTTGGTAGAAAGGGCTTCCAAACGTGAGCCTTGCTTTGGGCTCGGGTCCCTCGTTTGTGGCCTGGGGATGCTCAGACTCATTTCATGGATTCTTCTGGTCTGCAGACAGAGGCTGCCTCCCACCAGCTCCTGGCAGCCCAGGGAAAACGGCTCCTCATTCGGTCTCCCGGGAGAGCTCCTCAGCGGGACGGTTCTGGCCATCTATTAAGAGGGGCACCAGGAGCTCTCGTCATGGCTCAGCAGGTCAGGAACACAGCAATATCCATGAGGACGCGGGTTCGAACCCTGGCCTTGCTCAGTGGGTTAAGGATCTGGTGTTGCTGTGGCTGTGGCGTAGGCCGGCAGCTTCAGCTCTGATTTGACCCCCAGCCTGGGAACCTCCATATTCCATGGGTGAAGCCCTAAATGCCCCCCCAAAACAAAAAACAAACATCAAAAACAACAAATAAGAGTAGCGCCATCCAGGGGCTATTGCTAGTGTTTCAGATTCGGGCTTCCGAACAGTGGGCAGTCACCTTGCTTGCCTCTGGACCCCGAGCCCCCCAGGGCCCTCCAGACAGACAAGCCACAACTGGAGATCTTGGCAAAGGACGAGCAGCTGTGCCTGCTGTGGTGGGCGTCAGCTCTGATGCTCTCCGGGCGCCAGAATTGTCCCACCTGGGTCTGGTCTTCCTCGCCATCGGCTTTGGCATTTCCATGGCTCCAAGAGGGCGGGCTCTGCCGTGGCCGGGGCTTATCCACAGTCTGTGTCCAAGTGGACCCAGTGACAGTCACCTTTAGAAGAAAAAAACCAAAGCAAAACCCTAGAGCCTAAAAACACAATTTCCCATTCAGAATTGTTTTTAAACATTTCTAAGCAAAAAAAGAGCACTTAGAGCATTTTAATTTGTTTCTCTACGTGAAGTTGAGGAAATGAGATTCACTTAGTGATATGAATTATTGGGGGAAAAGAGGGGTCAGGGAGAACATTCTCCAGTGCGTGTGCGCGTGTGTGCATGTGCGCGAGTGCGTGTGTGCGTGTGTGTACCCCGCGTCTATTCTTCTATGCTCTGAATGAGACGGTTCTTGAACCCCAGGGTACAGCCCCTCCCAGACTCGTTAAAGAAAGTCCGTGGCTCTGTGTGTCCCTGAGCACTTTAGCAGATGTGCTCGTGCGTTGCGGAGGGGCTGGCAGGGGGAGCGGTGGCTGCGGGTGGGGAACACACACTTGCCAGCACATGTTAAAACTGCACTTCGTGTCACAAGGGTCAGAGCATTTCGAATGGCTCATTCGGGGTTGTTCTGACGGCCAGACGACCGGGCAGCCGGAGAGGCTGGGGCAGGCAGGCCGACGGAGAGCCTCTGCGTGGAACTGGCCGTGCTCTAGAGCTCACCGAGCAAAATCAGCCTTGACGCTGATGCCTTCGTTTCACTCTCCAGTCTGTCGGCTTCCCAGGCGTGGTCAGCTGGCCTGGCAGGAAGCACACTCACAGGTGAACAGCCTTTGGCACCCGCTCCCAACTTTCAGTTCTGAGGACAGTGAGTTCCCGGTACAAGGGAGTGGAAGCTGATGTCACCACAAAGCTATTGCCTTGCTTTGCAATCAGCCAGTGCGCTCAGAGTCGTCCAACCCGCACACACACACACACACACACACACACACACACACGCTGAAAAGCGTGTTTCCCAGTAGTCATGGGCAACTTTTTATAAACAGATGTTCCAAAAACAAGTAAACAAAATACAAAAACACGCACCGCTCCGTTCAAGAATGCTACCGGTATTTACGTGTGCCTTATGATCCTATTTTCACCCACCGCGTTCCCGGAAGATGTTGTTAGGAGTGAAATCCAAAATTAGCCCTAGGCCAAGAGTGAGTAATTTCAGCAGGCACTCTGAAATGGCTTATGCGTTTGGAGCCATATATGGGTGAAAGTAACCATTTCAACAGGAAGCAGAAGAAAAAAAAAAGAAAAGGAAAACTTTTTGCACAAAACAGAAAAATGCTTAAACTTTCATCTGTGAAAGAGTTCAAATTCCCAAGGCGTGCTGAGCGAAACTCCAGGTAGTTTTTTTAAATTTACTTTTATAAAATTTATTTGAAATGCTTCACCAAGTCTCAGGGTGGAATCCGGGAACCTTACGTCCATTAATTATTATTAAACGGTTGGCTAGCGTTTCACTTCTGTGTATGTTCTCTTTCTCATAACTAAAAACTAGTGAACATTTAATTGAATTTTGATGATAATCTTAATAGCATCATCGTACATTTACTCCTTAAAGCAATTTCATGTTTGCAAATTGCTTTTTCATTCCTTTTAGCTACTTACATAACTTACTTTGCTCAAAGAGTAAAATTAAATTCCTACTAATGTGACGGGGCTTTTGCTTTTTCAGTGTAAACACAAACATGTCAAGGAATGCAAGGAAAACGACTCATTTCCATATGGATCCGTCAGTCCTTATTACTCAGTGTCTTTCGGTTTCCGTGTTTCTGTGGGACCACACGCTGCCTGTGTCAGCGTCTGGGGTGGGCATGGAAATGAAGTTCCAAGAGAGGGCATTTCCTGGCAGGCCCTCGCTCGATTTCATCATCTAGACTCTGGCCAGCTGATCCCCGTGACAGCCAGGTCAGGAGCTGCTTCGAGTCCAGGAGGGGTTCCCCTCTTGGTATCTGGAAGGACCTTGCAGGGGTCCCCGATTTTTAATGATCACCTTGACGGAGGCATCGATTTCCAAAGAGCACGTGCCGCTGCGGACCGGCAGCCCAGGGGAGAAGCTCGATAAGTGCCCTCTTTCCTGGGAACCGAAACGCCCAGGAAGAAAATGCTGCTGTCCAGCGGCCACAGAGGCTCAGCCCGCCCTGCGTAAACTCGGAATGCAAATCTGCCTAAGGAACGGCTACGCACGAGAGTTATTATTATTAATCTTTTAAAGAAATTAAGACCACCTCTCCGCAGGGCTCCTGTGCTCCGGCTCAGCCCCCAAACGGCGGCCGCTGCGGCGGGAAGGCCGGGGGCCCAGCGAGCGGGGCTGGGGCCCTGGGGACGTGCCGCAGGCCCGGTTCAGGCGGAGGTCGGCTGTGGGGCAGGTTTCAGCACCCTGCTCTCATCTCTTGGCCATGGATTTTGTCAAAGCGTTAAAAATCGCCTGTCCGGAGGCCCCCTGTGGAGGAGCAGGGCCTTGGGTTGGGCAGCTCAGACGGCTTTCCCTTCGCGGCGCGGCCCTGCCCCGGAAACGCCCCGGGAGGCCCCGAGATATTCTGAGGACCCGAATCTCCAGCCAGTGGGCCCCGCCCGCCGCTCCTTCACCTGCGTCGGGAGACCTGCCCTCAGCCACCCGGCCTGCGCTCCTCTGCCACCCAAATGGGTCTCCCCAGGGAGTCTTCTCCCTTGACTCCTCTCGGCCGACGTTTCCCAGCGTGGTGACAGCGGCTGCCAGCAGCCCCACCTCCAAAGACAAGGTCCCTTCCTCAGGCCCCACCCGTGTTCTCCGCAAACCCTGTCTCCCACTTGGAATAGGCAAGACGGCAGCATGTGAGGTGGCTCGTGAGATCTGTCCTGGCAAAACGTACGACTCACAGAAGGAAAACTTCCTGATTAAGAAAAGAGATTTTCCTTGTACTCTTTGATTCTACAAAGAGGCAGAACTGGAAAAAATTTCCTGAGAATTGGAGTTTCCCCCGCCTTTATTTTCTTAAAATTTTTTAAAACTTGAAATCTAATGGACCTATAAAATTCTATTCTATATTAGCTTCAGAGGTACAGCATAATGATTTGATATATGTATATATCATGAACTGATCACCACAATTAAGCCTAGTTAACATCTATCACCGTCCAAAATTACAAAGTCTTTTTCGTGTGATGAGAACTTTTAAGACCCCCCTCTCAAAGCAACTTTCCAATGTACAATAGTCACCTGGTTGCATGTTACAGGTGTACTACTTGGGTTTTTCTTCTCGATGGAGAAATCATCATTTTTGAAATCCAAGTCACAAAGGCAATTACTTTGGACCTTCTTAGTTGGTATGTATCTTATACTTTCAAAAGCAGGTTCCATATTAGTAATAACGGTAATTAGTAGAGCACAGTGCAGTCTCCATCAGTTGCTCCCACCTGCAATGAAAAGAAAAAATCTATCACATTGACTCCTCAGCAAATATGTACCAGGCATTTTTGAGCGAGTGACAATTGCAGATCCCCTAGGATCCCAAAGTACACATGACCCTGCTGGCTCATGGTTCTGCTGGCAAACAGCCCCCCCTTCCCTGTGCTGGTCACCTGGCCATCGTGCCGATGGTTATCAGGAGATTTCAAATGCCATCTTCCTCTAGATCAGTGGCTCGTGCTCGTTTTATTGACACATGCCCCCCTATCACCATAGTAACACTTCTCATTCCTGCAATAATTCTCCTCGGAGATAATATGGCACTTTAGGAGGGCTGAACAGAATTCGCGTGGGGGCCGGGTGTCACGTGAGAAGGCCACCCCTCTCTGAAGTCCTGTCATGGCTGAGACTCCACTCCGTAGCTGTAGGACCTCATATTCCTCAAACATGGATATTGCTGTGCTTTATGATAAATATACTTGTGGACATTAATTTTGTTTATTGAGTGACTTAAAAAAATTTTTTGGCAGTGCCCCTGGCATGCAGAAGTTCCTGGGCCAGGGATCAAACCCGTACAGCGGTAGCGACCCGAGCTGTGGCAGTGACAGTGCTGGATCCCTAACCCAGGGAGGCTCCAGGGAACTTCTATGAACACTAATTTTTAAAAATCTTTGTGAACATTAACTGATTAAAATAAAAAACTTTCCCATAAATCTAAAAGTATAAGAATTAGCATTAGCATTTTCCCTTTTATTTATGATTCCTGTTTCTGGGTTTTTTTCAAAATTTTTGGGGCAGCACATGCAGCATGTGGAAGTTCCCAGGCTGAAGCTGCAGGCCTACACCACAGCCACAGCAATGCCAGATCCGAGCTGCATCTGTGACCTGCACCATAGCTCATGGCAATGCCAGTCCTTAACCCACCGAGCAAGGCCAGGGATCGAACTCACATCCTCATGAATACTATTCGGGTTCCTTACTGCTGAGCCACAACAGGAACTCCTTTCTTGTTTTGTCTGAGCTCTTTATTTACAGAATGGGCTTGAGGTCAACACGAAACGCAGAGATGGACTCACCAGGACACCTGTTCTAGAGCTCGGATGGGCTTACCTGCCGTTTGGGCTCCTGGATCAGATCCTCCCCGACTCGCACTGAGCTCTGGGGGCGTCAGCGTATTCCCTGCAGATGCTGTGAGTCCCGTAAACACTCGTCAGCCGACCTCCTGGGTTCCCTTTCAGTGGCCAGTCACCATCCTCCCTGGATGGGAGCGTGGACCAAAACAACACCCGCAGAGACACCTCTCTCCTGCTGCCACATTTTACAACCGGCAGGGAACCTCCTGGAAGTGACCGCGTGCATGCGGGCAGCTAAAGAGAATAGCTGTGTCCGAGGGTCCGTCATGGGCAGGTGCAAGTTTACTTTCTGGTGTAGGGCTCTAACTTCTCCACCGAGAGCCCCCATCTCCGTCCGCCCAGGCCGCTTCCCACATCCATCGGCTGTGCTGGGAGGCGACACACAGCACAGCCGATGATAAGGGCTTCACTGCTGGTTTTCAACTGCAGGGTCCACGCGCAGGCGTCCGAGTCACGGCTGCCCTCGGGCTGAGTAGAAACCTCCTCTGCTGGAATTAAAAGACACCCCCTTTGTGCAGAACAGCCCCCCTTTAGATGTGAGAGAAACCAAGGGCTTAATAGGAAGTAGACACACCTCCAAACACCGAGCTGGTAACTTTCAGAGCCGGGACGCAGGACAGCCCCGGGCAGGAACCTAACTGACCCACTGGGTCTTGTCCCGGACGATTTCCTGCCCTCAGGACACGAGGACCTACCTGCTGTGCCGTGGGGACACGGACCGCCTGCCCTCTGTGGCTGGGCAGTTCTGTCAGCTTGATTTGGTCCCACCGGCCAGATTCACTGGGAGATCCCATTGCGGCTCAGTGCTAACAGACACGACTAGGATCCATGAGGATGTGGGTTCAGCCCCTGGCCTCCCTCAGGGGGTTAAGTATCTGGTGTTGCCGTGAACTGTGGTTGCAGATGTGGCTCAGATCTGGCGTTGCTGTGGCTGTGGTGTAGGCCGGCAGCTTCAGCTCCGATTCAGCCCCTAGCCTGGGAACCTCTATATGCTGCAGGTACGACCCTAAAAAGCAATAAAATAAAAAAATAAAATAAAATACTATATTCTATTCTAATTTGTGGAGCATCAGAGGATTCTTGAAGGGCAAATGTGCTGGAGAAGAAGAGAACCCTTGATGCGACTTGGGCGCAGCTCGAGGCGCCCTGGGAGACCTCTGCTACTTTCTTCACAGCCAGGTCTTCTGTTTGCTGCCCAAGGTTCTCATGCAGAACAAGTGAACAGAAGATTTTCTGTTGTTTTCCTCTGTGGCTCTGCGAAGATGCAGAGAAAAAAGGGGCTATTTTAAAAGTGTCTACGAATCTGGTTTTTCTTACACGCTTCCCCACTCGAGTGTGAGTCACGTGGTGAAAAAGGCACCTCTGTGTGTGGGTTTCGTGAACATCTGCCGGTGAGCGTGCTCGGCAGGTTTTAGTGACTTAGTTTATTACACCTTCAAAAGGATGCAGCCCCAAGCCCTGGTCGTTGGGATCAAGCGGGGAACCCAGCTGTGCCGTGGGTCACTCTCACCCTGGTGCTGCAGGCCAGGTGGCTGCAGAATTAAGCCAGGCTCACGCTGACAGATGAAGGAAGAGCACTTCATCTGCTGCCTTCACTTGTTCTGCCCAAATTCCATGTTCGCTTAAAAGAGATGCAGGGAGCTGGATGCCCCGGGCACCCTCCCCGGTGCCTCCGGAGTCAGCTCAGCTAAGGGAGCGTCCTTGCTGTGCTCCTGGGTCCACGTCCGTTTGACGGTAAACTGCATCGCCGCTGCCCTGACACAGGGGATGCCCACCTTTAGCAGATTTTTCTGGCAATTTTATGGGCCAGGAATTTGGGGTGGGCTCCAGGGTGCAGTGCTCACACGGGCCCCCTCCGTGCACTTGCAGCTGGACGTTGTTCAGGGCTGTGCCCTGAGGGCCAACTGGGCTGGAGGTTCGGGTGGCTCAGTGTCGCGCGCTGGCCACCAGCTCGGCCGGGGCTGCTGCCTGGAGCATTTGCAGGTGTCCCCCCAAGGACAGCAGGCCCTGGAGAGCTGGACTTCCAGACTCCCCAGGGCGGACGTTCTGAGCAAACTACACTGGAGTGCACAACCTTCTCAGACGCGCTTCCGAAGTCCTGCAGCCTCATGTCCGTCGCCAGCTGTGGCTGAAGACATCACAGGGTCAAAAGGAAAGCCACGGACCGCCCCGTGGTGGGAGAAGTGTTAAAGGATCCCACACCTTCCTTAAACTCTGTAACACACCTTTCAAGTTTAGTGACGCACTTTATCCTGCATGTTATCGTTGGCCGGCTTAGACACAACACTGCAACACGCAGGAATTTTTGCTCAAAGAGGGACAGCACACTGGCACCTTGAAGTGACCAGCATAGGAGATGGGGGGGGGGGGTTTGCCAACCGCAGTCCAATTTTCTGTAGCGATTTTCTGACTGCACATATGAAAGGGGTCCCCCCCCCACCCGTCCCCGCCAGGTCAGCTCTGGAGAAGGTCCTACCGCTGCTCGAGGCTTGCTTCTGGATTGAGACATAAGCATGGCCGAGGGATCTGCCAGCTCTTCGGACCTTCTCATGCGCCAGCTAAGGAAAGCTCTGGCCTGGAGCCTCACTTATTTGTCCGGGTCTAGACCCCAGTCTTAAAGGACGGACACGGAGGCGGCTGAGGGTCCACTCTCTGTCCGCCCCCGCCCCGGGGGGGGGCGGGAACCCGAGTCTCAGCTTCAGCAGCACGTTGTTCCCGCCCACGTTTCTTCTTGAGAACCGGGGAGTCTGTCCAGAGAACTGTTCTCTAAGAAGCACCCGAGAAAAACAACAGAGCTGAAGGAAGTAAGCCAAAGGGAAAACGCGCTTGGGGCTGGCTTCTGACCCATGAGAAGGGTTCGCTTCTGTCTGTACTGCGCGCTGTCCTGCCCCCAAGCCAAGCTTCTGAACCGGGAGGCGGATGAGCTGACTCTGGTCACTGTGACGCCCCGGTCCCTCCTGGAGACGCCTCCCCTTCTCGGTGCAGGAGCGAGTCGGAACTGGCCCAGCAAGTACCTGTAGCTGGAAATGCGGGGTCCTCACTCTTGACCGTCCCCGTCAGCCTGAGATCTTAAAGTTTCGGGTGAAGACCAGTATTCATGAGGACTCGGGTTCGATCCCTGGCCTTGCTCTGTGGGTTAAGGATCCCACGTTGCTGTGAGCTGTGGTGTAGGTCACAGATGTGGCTCAGATCTGGCGTTACTGTGGCTCTGGTATAGACTGGGCGCTGCAGCTGATTCGACCCCCTAGCCTGGGAGCTTCCATATGCCTCAGGTGTGGCCCTAAAAAACAAAAAACAAACAAAAAACAAGCAGGGGTGCATCTTGGTGTATGCAAATTACACGTCAGTTACTCAGAAGGGGAAACAACTCCTGGTTCCTAGGTTTGGGAGTGAGGCGAGGCCAGCACAGAGCTCACATCCGGCGCAGCCACGGATGCGCCGAGCACTCGGGAGGGCCTTTTACGCTTTGGGCTTTGCTATCACACAGCTACCGTCGGGAAAGTCGGCCTTGGAGGGAGGCTGGTGGAAACGCAGTGACCGTCCCGCGGCGTGGCCGGGTCTAGCGGGAGGCGCGGGCAGTTCTGCGGGAACTTCCCCGCCTCTCGAAGCCAGTCTCGCCAGGTTGCCACGGCGCCCCCTCCAGGTGATGTCACTGGAAACCCAGGACCAGGAGGAGGGCGGGGTCCCCAGGTTAGAGCCTTCGGAGACCCCCTGCTGTTTCTTACCCCCTTGCAGGGTGCAGCGGGTAGAACGCGCGGTGCTTGCTGAATGAATCACCGGCTGTGTGGCTGCGAAAATCACCAATTTCAATCCTTCTGGTTTTTCTCCCAGCAAAGTGGCAGTTACCGCCTTTCCTTGAGTGCCAAGCATGTACGTTCAATAATTTTTCATCTTTGGAAAAAATAGGCATCCAGGATAGGCTCTTTCAAGGTTTTCCAGCATTTTTTAAAAATTTTGATTCCCAAGTTTTATTGAAGAATTCATAGCAAGTATTCCAGATAACTGATTTTAACTCTCATCTTCTCTTCATCTTGATTAATCTGCAAGTATCGGAATTCATGACTCTCTTTGCTGTTGGCAGCTACGCCTAGCCAGTCACGCGGGTTCTCCTTCAAATATTTTTTGGTGCGATATTCCAAATAACTTTTGGAAAAAGCCACCTGAGAAGCTACAGTAATCTGGCTTTTGTTTCTTTCCTTTTTTACACCCGCCCATCAAGATTCCCAGCTTTTCCAGTCACTTCAGTTCTCTCCTGAACAAACCGCTCAGTCTGCAGCATCCGTGATTCCAGCTCTTTACGGGGTGCATGCAGTTAAGAATAAACTTCAGAACCTGCTTCTTTTTTGGCCCCCTTTGCCAGAAAATTTTCACGGCGCCATGGTGGCAGCAGATGCAGAAAGCTCATTTTTTTTCCCAGCTTTATTAATGTGTAATTGACAGAAATTATATATATATATGGAGGGTGTGTTACATGCTGCTTTATGCATTGTGAGATGATGACTGCAGTCAAGCCAATGGACACACCCATTACCTCACATAGTTACTTACATAGATTCTGTGTATCAGTGAGAGCTGCCCTGTTTGTCTTTCTGTGCCTGGTTTATTTCTCCAGAGCCAACCACATTGTTGCAAATGGCAGGATTTTCTTCTTTTTACTGCTGTGTAATATTCCATAGCCAATAAGTTGAAACCCACCATTTCAGTTTGCATCATTCATAGATGTGGGCACTTAGACATTTTCTATAAGCATCAGTCCTTAAGCTGTGCATACAGAATTGTCCATGGCAGAAAGGTTTTATGCTTTGTTTATTTGTTTTAAGGAGAAAGACCAACAGCTGGATCATCAGAAGCAACTGAATTCCTGGCTGAAGAACGGACTCTAGTTCATGCTCTGTGTAGATTCTTGTCAAACAGGAACTCACCTCTCACGAGCTTGTGATGGTTGCCTGTGAAGTGGGTTATCCCTAAAGGACACCATGGGGACTTTGGTGAGCAAACATTTTACAATAAACTTTTAGTAAATAAGACAAAGATGTTTTTCTCATGACTGATCTTTGGACATTCCCCAACAACATGCTCAGATACGGGAAAGTATGGATGCTGGCCTGGTGATTTTTTTTATAAACCAGTTTCCTTTTTGACGGAATTTACAGAGCCAGGGCGTAAAGTGCTCAGAAGTGCTTTAGTCACAGGTCAGTTGAGTTATTGCTCATCAGCTCAGTCACTGGAGTTCTGATTCTAAAGCGTATTGCCTTGTAACACACAGATGCAATTCTGCAATTTTATGGCGTCTGCAGCATCTATTGCACTGTACCAAAGCATGCATTTGATTCATGAGTCCTGCCCAAAGTGTCTAAGGACGGCGCCCCTTCCTGAAAGATCTGCGTGTGTCGTCCAGCTGTCAGCTTAGGAGGATGGCCTCTCTGTTCCTAGGACTTGCTGTCAGGCTGGGTAGAGATGTGAACTGTTAAAATTTAATGAAAACACACGAGCTTCTTTTATAAAATAAACAATAAGGACCAACTGTACAGCACAGGGAACTGTATTGAATATCGTGTAATAACCCGTAATGGAAAAGAACCTGAAAGAGAGTTACGTGCGCGTGTGTGTGGAAGTGAGTCACCCCACTGCACTCCTCAGACTAACACACCGCTGTAAATGAGCTCTGCTTCCATAAGACAAAGGGTTAAAAAAAGGAAAACGCATGTGCCTCTTCCATCCGCGCCAAAAATTAAAAAAAAATTGAAAAGCACGTTTTTTTCCCAAAGACATCAGGTGGTCTCTGCCTACAGTGTGAAGTTATTTGAATTCCTTCTGTGTGCCCGGATGCTTCTGGAGTGACATTATCGGAATTCCGTGTTCATCGTGCTCTCAAACAGCCACTCTGTGTCCCGATCTACATTTGGTCAATTAAAGTAAACGCAGCATTCAGTGTAAATGAAAATCTACGAGACCCTTAATCGTGGCATCGTTAAGATCGAAATATGGAAAAAATAACATTTCAATAAAGAAAAGCCTCGGTTGTAGGCAGCACCTGTAACGTGTGACTCCTCCTCTAGGATGTCTTTCTTTGGTTTGCTCTTTTGTTTAAGGACAAGGAATGCTAAGCACTCTTATTTTAATCAGACTTGGCTTCTGGGAAATTCACTATTCTTCCCTTCTGTTTATCTCCGTGCTGGGGTGAGCGCTATCAGCCACGCTGATTAGATAGTCCAACGTGCCTGACTAGCTCGAGCCCTGCCCCACATCTTCAAAGAGAAAGTCCACAGGAAAAGAACGTGGCCTGGTGATAGAACGCTGCCATGTAATTGAAGAAGAAATTAGATCACAGTGGAGAGTCCCAGCAGATACCAGGAGTCACCTTCTGTCTCTAACCCATCCGATTTTCACTGATACTAACTCAAGTTAGAAAAGTCTTGTCAGGAGTTCCCACTGTGGCCCAGCAGGTTATGAACCTGACTAGTACCCAGGAGGATGCGGGTTGGATCCCTGGCCTCGATCAGTGGCTAAAGGATCTGGTGTTGCCATGAGCTGTGGTGTAGGTCAAGACACGGCTTGGATCCGGCTTTGCTGTGGCTGTGGTGTAGGGTGGCAGCTGCAGCTCCGATTGGGCCCCCTGCTTGGAAACTTCCATATGTGGCAGGTTTGGCCCCAAAAAGCAAAAAAAAAAAAAAAAAAAAAAAAAAAAAAAAGAGAGAGAGAGAGAGAAAGAAAGAAAAGTCTTGTCATCTCAAAGGAAATGGCTTCAGTTCATCTTTTCCACGCTGATTCCATTCTAGGCAGGACTTAGTGATGGTTCGTAGGCATGGATGTGAAATGTCAGAACACAGTTGTCAAGGTGCTTCAAGCCCTTTATCTCACCGATGTCCCCAAGGGGGGTGTGGACATCTAAGAGACATCAGTGTCTCCACAAGGAGGGAGAAGATCCAGAACTTGGTGGTGTTTGTTTACTGACCTCCTTGGGGCTGCCTGGCCAGCAAAGTGCAGATGCTGGAGTCAGATCTAGTCTGCTCCCGTTCTCTCTTCTCTGGGTGGCCTGGAATACAAAGATTTTTGAAGCATATGTTCTACCTGTTGCAATGCAGAGTTAGAAGAAAAGGCAATTTCCTTTTCACTTTAGTAGGTTAAGAAAGTAACTTTTTGAAACCTATGCTTAATACGATTATCTCACATGCCAACTTCTCAAAATGACTTTATAAATCTACCTGGGATACCTGGGATCCAAGTTATAATTTTGTATATTTAAATAGTCTGTATAAGCACAATATCTAGAATAGTCATCTCTGTATTTAGTTTTTTTTTTTTCCCATCAATTTTACAAGTCTGAGCACCATTACTAAAAACAAAAAAGCAACAACAACACCCCCCAAAAAAACCCCAAAACACTTAATTGTTCAGCTAGGGTGAAAAAGTCTCCAGAAAGTGTCTGAAATACGGTTTGGCTGTCCTCACGCCCTCTCCCCAAACCCATTTTCACTAGATAACTCCATCTCTCAGAAGACATTTTGGCTAAAAAGTCAGTCATTTTTATGTTTTTTGTTTTGTTTGAGTCAAAGCTGAGCGTTTAGTCCGCACAAAACGTCTACCTAGAGGATTTGTTTGTTTTGTTTTTTTGTCTTTTTGCCTTTATCTAGAGCCACACCCGCGGCATATGGAGGTTCCCAGGCTAGGGGTCTAACAGGAGCTGTAGCCGCCGGCCTTCGCCACAGCCACAGCAATGTGGGATCCGAGCCGCGTCTGCAACCTACACCACAGCTCACAGCAACACCGGATCCTTAACCCACTGAGCAAGGCCAGGGGTCGAACCCGCAACCTCATGGTTCCTAGTCGGATTTGTTAACCACCGAGCTACGACGGGAACTCCAAACGGTTATCATTTAATGGTAGGAAAATTACCCAGAGCCTCCTGCCTCAGAAGTATGCAGATGTATGCAAACAGTCTTGTGATTGAGGGGGAGGGGTGGGGAGAGTCCCAGACCGTCGCCTCCCTTCGGCCTGCCCTGGGGCCTCTGGGATCACAGAGCTCAGGGAAAATCTGCCAGATCGCACAGGCCTCATGACAACAGCTCAACAGGCCTCCTGCCCTGACAGGATCCTGCAAAATAAACCAAAGAATGCATGGAATGGGCCGCCGTTATTTCACAGCAATAATGAAGAGGAGGGCAAAGGGGCTACTGTCGCCCCCGCCCCACAGCAAACCCCGGGTAACCTCAGGACAGTGACAGGCTTTCAAACTGGCCGTGGCGTGACCTGCCCGCGGGCCAGCAATTTTGTGCCTCTTGGAGAAAGAAATGTCTTTTTTTAGGAAAACAAAGTAGGTGAGAGTTCCCTCCCCGCACCCCCCTCCCCCCCAGCACAGGCACAGTCAGGTCCGCCGCCACGGGCCGGGGGAGAAAGGGGACAGAAACGGTGTCACGGGGGAGGTGGCAGGAGCAGGTGGCCGTGGGGCTGGCCGGTGGCTGAGCCAGAGGGTCCGGTTCACTGGAGACCTTCCAGTGGGCTGGGGGGGAGCATGGGCCTGGGAAGCGGGGTGGGCGGGGCTGCTGCCCCCCATCTCCTGGGGGGACCCGTGGCCTTCCCCGTGGGGGGGGCCCTCCCGCTGGGTCTGGGCGGCCCCCTGGCTCACAGCCTCCCTGTCCCCATGCCTGTGCTTTGCTCCTCCAGGCGAGATGCCAAAAGGCTCTGGGGCAGGTGGCCATGAGTCTGGGTGAGAGGCGAGCTCGAGACCTGGCCGGCGGGCACCTGAGTCTGGTGGCCGAAGCGCCGCTCCTGTCTCCGCCCAGGAGGTCTCTCGCTGTTCCAACAGGCCGGCCACTGGGAACTCGTTCAGACCTGGCTCCTGGTGACCCCACCTGGGCGAGGCCCCGGATGAGCACTGGCTGGAGCGTTGGGTGGGGGATAGAAGAAAAGTGAGGCACTTCCTCTCCCCTGACCCAGAAAAAGTAATCTGTGTGTCTGTGTGTGTCTCTGCATAGGTGTGTTCACACGTATACGCATGTCTGTGTGCATGTGCGTGCACTTATGCATGTGTCTGTGAGTGTATTCATGCACGTGTGTCTATGCATGTGTGGACACGTGTCTGTGTCTGCATACGTGTATGCATCTGTGTGTGCATGTGTGTACAGGTGTCTCTGTGTGCCTGTGTCCACGCACGTCTCTATGTGTGCATATATGTGTGTGTGTGTGAGTGTGGGGGGCGGCAGGGAGGGAGGTGCAGGCAGGAAGCGAGGGCAGGCAGTTTGCTACCTAAGCGCTGGTCTGTTTCCAGCCAGAGAGCAGCTAACCCCTGCCGAGGGGCATGGGTCTCTCTGACCCTTCGGAGCGACCCTGCCTTGAATTTTGGGAGAAACCCACGAAGCTGGGTCCACCCGGGAACCGTGGAAATAGATCTGCCTGAGCCATGAATTTCCACCACTTTGACTGAAGGATGGATTTGCGAACACCCACTCCAGCCTGTTTTGCTGTAACCTGTGGGGCAATGAGCAGGCACGGCTGCACCGGGTGCCGTTTCTGCCGCAAAGACAGACACTTCTGTGGGCTCCTCTGGCAGGACCTTCCCACACCCTCCTCCAGTTTTTTTTTCTATTACTATGGAGTCCTTTGACCTTGGATTCAATAACATAGATTTTTAATGTCCTAGTTTTCCATTCCTTTTAAATTATGATCAAAATTGAGATTGAAATGAGGAAAAATGGAAGGACTTGCCGGTGAGCCTGGGGAGCCCTTCAGAGACACAACGCGCCTCTGAGCCTCGTGGTCAGAACCAAGACGGGACCATCCAGAAGGAGATGCTGGGTTGCAAAAGCCAGCACTGAAGTTGATCTTAGTTTCTATTTGTAAAATCCAGGAATCCACTTACACGCGTTTTTAAAGGGGTGGATCTCTATTTCCTGGACGCCTGAGAGGGTGAACGGACTCAGAAGAGGGCCACTCCGCTTCAGGACGGAGCAGACCCAGCAGCGCCTCCCACCACAGACCGAGAAAGCCAACGAGCCCGGTGCACTGGCTGAGTGCACGAACCTCAGGCTCTCCTCAAAAAACAAGGCAGAAAGATGGAGCTGCTTCTCACGTGGCCCTTTAGTGGGCAATGCCCGGGTGGAAGTTTCTGGAACGTGTCGATCTCTCCTCCCAGCAGGGCCCCAGTATCCCTCCTCCATGCCCCCAGTGTGTTTAGGGTCTGGGGACCAACCACAGCCCACCTGTGCCCCCACGGAACCCCAGCTCGCCGCTGACATGGGACTTGCCACTTGGGCTGAGAGCCTGATCTCTTAGCTGCAGTCACCAGACCCTAAACTGGGCCAGGCTCGACAGGGAGATTCTTAGAGCCAAGGTTTAACAGGGGCTGGATGATTTAACAGGGGCCGGCTGAAGCAAGCCCGGGGGTTTTGCTGTGAGGCGGTGATGGCTCTCCATTGCCACTTGGGGGCCAGCTCTTACGGGACCTGTGCCCCCACAGAGTGTCCTCGGGGGGCCGTCACAAAGGTAACATCATCGCGGGGAAGCTTGTGGGGTTGGGAAGTTTTTCTTTTCCATGTTACACTTCCTTCAAACAGACCAGCGATCTCCCAGGGCCGAGAGGAGAAGGTTAGGCCTTTAATAAGTGTAACACAAAGCTTACAGACAGCGATGCAAAGCGATCGGTCAGCCGCTAGTAGAGGATGCCATGACTTAGAATCAACAAGTAAAAACAAACAAACAAACAAAACAAGCCAAATCCTGGAAAATTCACAATGGCGTGAAGCGGATTTTAGGGTTTACGAATTCCACTTGCTGAAAAAGTCCACTAAGCTTGTGAGTTGAGCACAGATACTTAAAAAAAAAAAAACAAACTGAAAAAACGACCAGTATCTGCCAGCGTCCCCTGAGATCTGCTCCTTGGAAATGACAGGAAATGATACGACGACACCACAAGGGCTCTGAATCGAGGCGAGGTTGGGTTCTGGGTTGCAGCCCCTCAGAAGCTGGGTGATCTTCTGCGTGACACATAACTTCCCTGAGGCTGTTTCCTTTACGTAAAACATGGATATAATCCAGAATATTCTAGCACGATGTCTAAAACACAGTAACAGGCCAAGAAAATGAGTGTCAGGCAGAACAGGGCTTCAGAAAATGCTGAAACTTATGTGATAAAAGAGACAAAAAAATTTTTTTTAAACCATTTGTTTGAAGGCATTCAGACAGGATGGCCAGCTTCCCTAAATCCCCACTGTCTAGATCAGGATTCAAATAGCAGCTATTTTGAAAAATACTAATAGCCAATGATTTAGCTTCCTTCTCCTGTCTTTCCTTTCCTTTCCCTTTCTCCCTTTCTCTCTCTCTCTCTCCCTCCCTCCCTTCCTTCCTTCCTTCCTTCCTTCCTTCCTTCCTTTCTTTCTTTCTTTCTTTCTTTCTTTCTTTCTTTCTTTCTTTCTTTCTTTCTTTCTTTCTTTCTTTCTCTTTTTAGGACCACACCCATGACACATGGAGGTTCCTAGGCTAGGGGTTGAATCGAATCTACAGCTGCCAGCCTATACCACAGCCACAGCAATGCAGGATTCGAGCTGGATCCAAGTTGCATCTGCAACCTGCACCACAGCTCACTGCAACACTGGATCCTTAACCCACTGAGTGAGGCCAGGGATCGAACCCAAGTCCTCGTGGATACTATTCGGTTTCCTTACTGCTGAGCTACGACGGGAACTCCTAGTTTCCTTTTCTTGATGCAAATAAGCATCTCAGCCAATGAACAGAGGATTCAGAATACAGGTCCCATCACACCTGGAATGTAAACAGCACTTTCATTAGAAATTCCATGCTTTGGATGGAGCTCAGGAGATTGCAGTGTCAGAATTCAAAAGAAAAGGCTAACAGTTTGTGAGCCAAAGAAGATGGCAGAAAGTGCAGATCAGGCCATCGGCATTTCCACCGGGGAGAGTAGATTCTCCTCTGTTTTCAAAGCGTTGTATCTGAACTGGCACAAGAGAAATAACTCTCTCCTCACACAAGGGGAAGGTTTTTCTGTAAAATGCCAGCGAAACGTGTAAGCGATTCCTATTTAAAATCATCTGTTGAGATTTATTTGCATCCTAAATAAGGGTTTGAGGACGGGCTATTTATAGTGCGCTGTACCTGGATCTGGAGCCGATTTTATTCTATTCCTGGGCTTTGGTGGTGGGAGATGACAGGCGAAGAACCCCATTTAGGGGGAGAAAAAGGGCAGAGCTTAATTTTTCCCTTTTATTTGGAAAGATCAGCCCCGTACTGATCGTCTGTTTGAGGTCAGCTTTCTCTGGAGAATTAAAAACACCCTCTCGTGTTGACGCCGGCACGGTCTAGCTGTAGCACGGACACGCGTGGAGAATGGGCCTGTGGACGAGGACCACGCTGGGCGGCAGGAGGAGGCCAGTTTCTCGTTTTCTAATGAAACCCCAACCTTTTCTGAGGAGCACGAAGCGTTACATCATCGACGCACCTTCAATGCATTGTTTTCATACAGACACATTCCTTTGGCTAAAAAAGAGCCATTTCTTCGGCCTCGTGAAATAACAGGGACCCTGGTGATCTCACCGTTTCTGTAACCGAGTCCTGCATTCTTTCATCTCGGAAAGCGCAACGGGCTCTTCTCGGGGCCTCACGAGGCGGCCGTGGGTTTACGTGGCTGCTGAAAGAATTCCGTTTAGGAGAAATTGCAGATCCCGTTTGCTCTCATCTCCCATGTAATGTGAGGTAAATATGTGTTTCGGGAGAAGCTGTGACCGGATCAGCCTCAGGTTTCCTGTGTGCTCTTGAAAAGTCACGGCAGGCTGCAGAACGAGATGCTTAGCTCTCTCAGCAAAGTTCCCCAAGTACCTGTTTAGCCACCGTCAAGGTGATGGGGACATGGGGACAATTTCGGGGTTTTTTTTTGGCCGTGCCATGTGGAAGTTCCCGGGCCAGGGACAGAACACGCGCCACAGCCGCGACCTGAGCCCCAGCAGTGACGATGCCGGATCCTTAAACGGCTGCACCACCTGGGAACTCCCGAGGATCAGTTTTTAATTACAGTCAAATGACCACACAGGCACTTTGCTCAGGAACTGAAGGAAGGTGTTCATTGCTAAGTCTGGTGGCGGTGCTCACACCTTCCGAACTGTTACACAGACCGGTCATTTCCCGCACAGCCGCTCCGTGGGGGTGTCACCTGCTCTGATGCTGTTTCAGGAGAGAAGCGAGTCGATTTCAGCGCCAGGGGCTAGACTGAGTTTTCAGGGTGAAGTCAAAGCCCCACGCATCTCGCCTTCTTGTTCGATGCTTTCCCTCGACCGAGTACTCACAGCTCATGCAAGAGCCCAAAAGAACTTCATGTGTCACCAGAAGAACTTCATGTGTCACCAGAAGAAACCTTGTTCTGCCAGGATCTTTCTTCTCTAGAAACCAGGAGTCTAGTTTACTTTTTTTTTTTTAAGTTGCTTATCAAAGTATAAAGCATCATTTGAAATCAATGGAAACAAAGATTTTTTTTTCCTCCCCAAAGTTAGTGGCTGACTAGTCCTGAGGAAGAAAAGGCATTTCCTGAGAATCCCGCTGGGAGAGGCGGAAACAAAGGCACGTGGACCGAGGAGCAGAGGCACGTGGGACTGTCATGCCTGTCCTGACGGAGGGGACCATCTGGGAAGCTGCCCGAGGAAAAGCCTGGGGCGGGGGCACCCCACCCTTCGTGTTCTCACCCCCCTGGGGGGCAGAAGCGTGACTTGTGGGCTGAGTGGGTCCCCCAGATATCACCGTCCTGGCTCAAATGTTCCCTGAGTGGCACCCAGCAATCTCTTGTACAAAAAAGGATGGGGTAGGAAGGTTCCAGCTTTTACCTGTAGCATCTGATTGAGATGAACACCAAGATCGCGAGGTCTGGACCCAGGCGGCCCCGGGGAGGTGCCGTTTCTGCTCCGTGGTGGTGGCGCAGCCAGGGCTCACGCTTTCATCCTCTCAACTCCCGTTTCCAATGTAAAACGAGGAGGACAGAGCCGCCTACCCCCCCCCCCGGGGGGGTTATTGTGAGAATAAAGGAGATGATCCACGCGAGAGGCACATACCCGGGACTAACAGGTGCTCACTCTTTGCTGCTTCTGCAATTGATGCTGTTCCTCGTAGATCGGCGCTCTAATTGCATGAGCTACATGTCAATCCAGAGAAGAGAGATGTCTCATCAGAGGGCTTGCTTCTGGTCTATCATGGTGTGTGGGGGGTGGGCAGGAGGGAGCGGTCCCCCGGTTTGAGAGACAGGAAGATAGTTTGCACGTAGCCCTTGAAGTGAAGCAGGAACTGTGAAGTTAGCAAGGGGCCTTCAGGCTGTGAGAGCTCAGTGGAGAATGGCTGAACGCACATGTTTTTGCATCGCATGAACCCCTCCCCAGCACCGGATCTTTTCTGTGTGAGATCCACAGATGAGATCCCGAGGAGAAAGCTGGGCTGGTTTTTTGATTTGGGGCGGAGAAGGGCTGTGATCTTTCGATTTCATCGTCGTCTCTACCCCGCGGGGAAGGACCGAGTTGGTGCCCATCATAGCTGCATACCAAGGACAGCATCTGGCCCATCTACGGGCTCTCAAGTACTCGTTTAATAGATGATGAACAAGTTTTCATCACCTGCGAAGACGGTTCCTAAAGCCAGACTTTATCGTCCCTTGATCAGGTCCAAAGATATTTATTTAGAATAAAAGGTGCACATTAGCAAAAGAGAGAGCGCCCTGTAGGGACTAGGGTCACGTGTGTTTACATTAGGGCTATTGATTTCTGTAGCCCAGATGGCCATCTCTTGGAGGGAAGTGACTGGATCTATTCATCTTTGTTTCATCAAATGTGTGTACAATACACGGTGCTTTTCCATACAGGCCCCCCAAAAAAACCTCTTGCTGGAGTTCCCTGGTGGTCCTGTGGTTAAGGATTTCACGTTGTCATTGCTGCGGCACAGGTTCGATCCCTGGTGCTGCGAATGCAGTAAAAAAACTCCCTAAAACAGAAAATGAAAATCTCTTGCTATCAGATTGAATTTGACCCATCGAAAAGAATCAGAGTTGTGGTCTTTGAAGAGAATGAAGACCAAAGTTTGAAGAGGACCTGGCAGAGGCACAGAATGACAAAGCAATTGGCATATTTAGTCAAAAGTTTTCAGCAAGATGTGGAAAAAAACAGTAGAAATTGCTTTCATTCTCTTCTGAGTTGGTTGAATTAATCGTATCACTTAGCATTAAATGCACTGTTTTTTAATTCTAATGAATGGAAATTTAATGACCTGCACCTGTCTTAAATATCTGTGATATTTAGCTGCAAATTGCCCAGATATGGACCTTACACTTTGGTTTTTCCTTTAGTGAATGTTTTATCTACTTAATAAAATTTTATTGTATGAAAATGTGAAAGTGTGTAATTGAATTTTTGTGAGTTATTCTAACATGTCATACATCTGTAAAAGAGAATTTAAAATTTGTTCAAAGTAATAATTGTTTCTGATTATTCATGAAGGTGCTTAATAAATGCATAAATTTATTAACTCATTAGTATATGCTAATAGCCCTCTAAATACACTTACCTATTGAGTAATATTAAACCATTTGTCAGCTTTTTCTCTCTGAGGGATTTGAAAATAACATTGACTCAGTAGTGACCCTGTAAGCTCTAAGGGGAGCCAAATTTAAATAAATAATTCCCTCCTCTTTCCTCCAGTAAAATACGTGGCTTTTTTTTTTTTTAAACAACTGCCTTCTGATTTTTCAAGTCATTTTTTGAGGTTGTTTAGTTATTGAGTCATAGTTTTTAATTAAAATGAAGCTAGTCATTTAGCAGCTTGTTGAAGGCAGGCTGCAGCTACGGGACGCTGAGCAGCAGAACTGACTTTGCAGACGGCGGCCCTGGGCCCACGGGCGAAGACCGCAGAGCAGAGGGGAGCTGCCACCAGCAGATTCACGCGGAGGCTCACCGCTGTCTTCGCAGGACTTGCCCGCTGGAAACGCCTGTAGTTTGGCCCAGTTTTACTGAGTTACTGCTTTGCACGTTTTAAAAGAACAGGTGATGTCGGTTTCAACAGAGCAGCAGCCGCGCAGTCACTGGGACAAGGCAGGATGGAGGAATTACTGGTTCCTTTTGAGCATCCTCATGGGTTTAGCCTGGACAATGGACTCCGCTAGGTCCTTAATAGGTGTGGGACTTATGGACCTTTTTATCTACGTCAGTGACAAGCTCATCAGTGTATGTAGGTTATAATATTATAGCACTAACTCTCTCATAGCCATTTATGTAGACTATAGCATGCCCTTCATTTTTTTTTTTTCTTTTTAGGGCCGTACTCACAGTATACGGAGGTTCCCAGGCTAGGGGTCAAATTGGAGCTACAGCTGCTGGTCTACACCACAGATGCAGCAATGCTAGATCTGAAACGCGTCTGCAATCTACACCACAGCTCAAAATAACCCCAGATCCTTAACCCACTGAGCGAGGCCAGGGACTGAACCTGCAACCTCATTGGTTCCTAGTCAGATTTGCTTCTGCTCTGCAACAACAGGAACTCCTTGCTGGTATTTTTTTAATGGTCAGTGTAAATAGTGTGGTATTTTCTTTCCCTCCCTTGACAAAATAACACATGTGTAGACACATATTCTCAAATCAGGAATTAGGAATCAGGAATCAAAAAAAAAAAAAAAAACCCTACCAAGTTTGCTGTGACCAGTTTCAACAGATGATTGACAGATCACCATCTTGCTTTAAGTACCTGGAATTAAATATAAGTGTAAGCCACCAGTTCCAACTATTTCTGCTCTTTCTTGAGAGGCACCCTTTCATAGAGAGGGGAAGGATGCTTAGGCCAAAATTTACCCATCCAGGATGTGGTACCTTCCTCCTAGGGTTCTTAGCAGGATAAAGGGAGTTATTACATTGAAAACAATTGGAACAGCTCCTGGCCTGCTATAATTCTTACATTTGTGTCGGCCATTCCCCTGAACAACAACAACAAAAATGATAAAACAAGTCACCATGTCAAAATCATCCAGGATGGTTTAAAATTTAAATTTTAATCACATCACTTGAACAAATCTTAGCTGATACACCTGCTGAAGTTTTTAATGGCAAAAGGTCTGTGTATCTTTACAACACGTGTGAGGGGTTTCTGTCAGCCTTATTAGTTTAGCTGTGTCCAGGGTGGTTTCTGGACCTTTCTCATACGTCGGCATTTCTGCGGGGATTTTCTGTGAGCCTCGACTGCACCGACAGGGGACCACACAGGTCATTTCAGAGCCCCACGCCCACAGTGGCCCATCCTTTCTGCTGAGTCTGGCCGAACAGAACTCAGAGCCCAACTCCAGGAGGACTCTCTCTTCTAGAATGCTCCTCTCTCCTCCTGGGGCAGAGCCATGCCTGCAGTTGACCCTGCTTCGGAAAAGACTCCTTGTGGACACGAGGCATTGCCAACGCCCCCCGCTGGCTATCAGGCCGTGCCATAGCCACTAGATGGAAAGCAGCGGGATATTAGTCTAACGAGAGTACACTGGGCTGCTTCTAGTAGATCCAAGTGCTTAAACTGCATTATGACAACTGTGGCAGTATTTACCCTAATGGACTGAGAATTAAAGTGCTGCAGTTATGGCCACTGTACCGTGTTTCTTCATTCAGTGTGGATGCGTGTGCTTCAAACGGCCTGGCTCTTTGAAGCCCAAACTACAGCAGATTCATCCAGGAGACGTGCCATGTAAACAGGATGTTAACAGGAAGCCATGAGGCTGGAAAGGGTGCTGGGCTGGCCTGGGGGTGGCCAGGGCTGAGAGTGACTCGCTCTGCAGGGGTGGGGAGACACCGGGGGGTGTCCCTGGGGTGGGGGGCGGTGGGGGGCCTGCTTTATTGGCGGTGCTCAAGCCCGGGGCCAGGAGGAAAGCAGGTGCCCAGGAGGAGGCTGGAAAGGCAGCAGGAGGTTGGTGCGAGGAGAAAGGCCTGCTGCGTCTTGCAGGGATGGGAGACTCTACAGGTCTGAAAACAAGGAGCCGGCGTAGCCAGAGCGGTATTTTACAAAAATACAGCAAACATGAAAATGCCCACAGCAAAGCAATTCAGTGGGTGTTTGAGAAACTCTGAATGCTTGTCGCTGATCTCATTTGCCTTAAGCTCAGGCAAGGCCACCCTCACGGCCCCGGGCAGACCCTGCGGGCACCCTCCCCGCTCCTGACAGCAAAGCCTGGGCTTCCAAGGAAAGCTGACACAGCTCCCCCGACTAGGCGGGGGAGGGGAAGAAACAGGGGGGAGGCCGCGGAGGTTGCTTCCAGAAGACTGAGTGTTCCAGGGTGTCCCAAGGCCATGGGGACTGTGAGGGAGAACGGCCCCCCGGGGCGGGGGGGCGGGGTCAGCAGGACGCAGGCGCAGACCGTGACCCTGCTCAGCTCATCGTGATGGACGGAAATTGGATTCTGAACTTCCTTGTGATTAGAACAAAGAAGAAATTAGCTTCATTACACGAGTTCAAAAGTTTAAAACAAACCAGTTGCGCTGTCGAATCACAAACTTCTCCTGGTTCTGAGACCGCATTTCCAACAGGCTCTCTGAAGGGGGGGCTCCGTCACGACCCCCAGGGCCACGCGCGAGCAGATTTCCTGAGGACACCTCAGTCCTGCTGCTGGTTATAATACGTCACAAATATATGCAACTTTTATACCGATGCACGTAGGCGTGGTATATGAAAGGCAGAAAGGTATGAAGGAAGAATCTCTCCAGGAGTTCCCTGGCGGCCTAGCTGTTGAGGAGCTAACACGGTCACTGCTGTGGCTCAGGTTCAGTCCTTGGCCCAGGAGCTTCCATATGCCCTGAGAGCGGACAAGGAGGGGGAAATATACATCAAATGACGATATTACCAATAATTTTGACACTGTCTTACCCTTTTGTGATAGCATACCCTGTGATAATTGCTAACACCTTGTGCTTATTGCTTGTATTGGTTTATATTTTTATTTTACACCCACCTGTAAACAACATATTATTTGCTTTTGCAAGTTTTTGAACTTCCTCTAAATGGAATGGGTGTACTGGTGTCCTGCTCATTGCTTTATTTGTTCGACATCACGTTTTTGATATTTGTCCATATTGCTGAATGTTTTGTAGTCCATTCACTTCCACTGCTGTGCAAATGGCATGCTGGTGTATTAATAGACCACACTTTGTTTTCCATTCACCTGTCAATGAATGATAGGTTGTTTCTTATGCATCAGTGCAGACACACAAATAATATCAAGTATAATTTGGTAGAGAAAGATTCAAATGATATTGCCCAAGTGTGTAGCTTTCTAACAGTCTTAATCCAGAATGTGATTTATAATATCTAGAGGATAAAACGACCCCACATCCCCCCCTGAATTCTGAATGCCTTTTAATGACAACCACTAGAGAACTATTATTATTTCATCTGACAATAATCCGTATGCCCAAATGCCCTTGTGCAAATAAGAACTCTATTTACTTTTATATGAATCAAAATGTCAGGCAAAATTGATGTTTTCATATGAAAATTAAGAAACCGACTAGCACTATTTATAGAAGACCACTGAGTATTTGAATGGAGAGAAAAAAACAATTGTAGATCAGGACACTTCTGACAGAAAAAAATGAGTGGCTGAGAAATTAAAACCTGTCAGAGGAGCTGTCAGCTCACACCTGTCAGAGTGGCCGTCATCAAAAAGTCCACACAAGAATGTGCAGAAAAGGAAACTCTGTTGGTGGGAATGTAAATTGGTGAAGCCGTTATGGAAAACAGTATGGTGATTTCTCAAAGAATGAAAATAGAATTACCTACGATCCATCAGTTCCAATCCAGTCCTGAGTACTTATGTAAAGAAAATGGAAACGCTGTCTTGAAAAGATCTGCACCCTCGTGTTCATTGCAACATTATTTACAATAGCTACTCCCTGGAAACCTCTCCTAAGTCTCCATCAACAGATGAAGGGATGAAGAAAACATCTTAAGCATATATATCTGAATGAATATAATGGAATATTATTCAGTCATGAAAAATAATGAAAATTTGCTAGTTACAACGACACGAATGGACCTGGAGGGTATCATGCTAAATAAAATAAGTCAGACAGAGAAAGAGAAACACAATATGGTATCACTTGTATGACGAATCTTAAAAAACAAACAAACTAACTCATAGATACAGAAAACAGATTGGTGGTGGTGGTGGGGAGATAATAGTTATAAATAAATAAGTCCTGGGGATGGAATGCACAGCATAGTGACAGGCAATGCATATATATGCATATATACTATATATTAATATATATACTATATATAAATATATACAATGTATGTGCGTATATAATATATACTATGTATAAATTTTGTGTACTTATTATATACTTACATACATATGAATATTTTTTTTTGTCTTTTTAGGGCCACACCCATGGCATATGGTTTCCCAGGCTAGGGGTCGAATTGGAGCTACAGCTGCCGGCCTATGCCACAGCCACAGCAACCTGGGCTCCGGGCTGTATCTATGACCTACACCACAGCTCACAGCAATGCCAGATCCTTAAACCCACTGAGTGAGGCCAGGGATCGAACCCATGTCCTCATGGATACTAGTCAGGTTCTTTAACCGCTGAGCCACGATGGGAACTCCTATGTATGACTATGTATTACATATTTGAAATTTACTAAGAGAGTGTAAGTTTATGTGTGGTGTCAGATGCTAACTAGACTGAATTCCTTCACAATATGTGCAAATACGGAAACGCTGTGTTTTACACCTGGAGCTAATGTTACCTGTCAATTACACCTCAGTGAATTTTAAAAAAGAAGCACTATGCTTTTTTTGGTTTTTCAGCCATCGATAAATGTGAAAACCATCCTTAGACCACAGCCACACAGAAGCAGTCTGAAATTACCCTGAGGCCACAGTCTTTGGATCCTGGGTTCCACCAGTAAGACCTTGGAGGCAGAGATTTTGTCTTGGCAGTGATTCTGTCTGACACTCAGGGTGCCCGGAGCAGACAGGTGACGCAGCACCACTGTTCACTGAGAAGGCGTGAATGGAATGGCTGCCGTGAGAGAGAGCGCTGAGTTTTTAAAATAAATGGAAGAGTACCATTGCTCCTAAGGCACCTTCTCCCCTGTATCAGCTTTAGGCTCTACCTCTGCAGACGTCATTCTTGGGAAGTGACTCAGTTTTTCACCCCCGAGCCTCCTCTGCTCCTAAGCTGACGGGCACAGCCCGGGGCTTTCCTCCCTGGAGGGGGCATCGGCCGAGTGGAGGGGGGTTCTGGGGGTGCTGGTCATTGTCCTGGCGGGGCAGGCATTAATCCAGGAGACTGACCCCCTGGCAATCCGATTTGGTGCAAAAACGAATGAAGACCGGAGGTCGAGTTTGCTGTTGTTAATTTGACTCACAAAGGAGAGTGGCGCCTAAAAGGACCCTCGGTGGGTGAAGCTCTGGCCCCAAGCGCACGCTCCCGCCCCAACCCCCCCCCCCGGAAGGTTCCCGGTGCTCTGGTCAAGGAGGACTTGGACTTCACGGCTTGTCACCCAGCAAGGCCACTCGGGAGCACGCGGGCCACCGTGGACGCCTAGATGCTGTTCTCCGGCGAATCCAAGGCGTCGTTACTCTCGCTGACTGACTGGAACCCACAGCAGTGCCTTTTTCTTCACTTCAAAAGACTTAATGATGTCTGGCCCTGTGCCTGGGGTTGGGAACAGCGCAGTAAGACAGACCTGACTTCCGGCCCCAGAAAGCTCATCATCTGAAAGTTACCAATATCGGTATTTATATCTCTATCATAGCTCTGTATCTATCTTTGTGTGCACAGTAATCATGATACTATTATTTAAATTGTCATAATATATAAGAACAATACTATATTATTTAAAAATCCACAAAGATTATGAGTAAAATTATTCACTTTTTTTTTTTTTTTTTGGCTGCACCCACATCGTGCAGAAGTTCCTGGGTCAGGGAATGAACCCAAGCCACAGCCATAATAAGGCCAGATCCTTAACCCACTGAGCCGCCAGGGAACTCCAAAATTATTCACTTTTTGGTATATGCACACCTAGCATTCTTAGAGAACAAACATTCCCCCCCCCCCACACACACACTTTTGTCTCAAAGGAAAATGGTCTGAACTTTTTTCTTACAGCCATGCCTCCATTGCAGTGGGTCAAAAATCCAATCACCTGGGAGCCACTAGGGTGCATGCACAGGGAAATGCTTGACTAAATTTTGAGAAAAGGCCCGGAAATCTACTTTTCTTAAAACTCCCTAGAGGATTTTCTCGAAAGTGCTATAGAACTGCCATTTTAAGTTTTGTTTGCAGTTATTGTCTCCTTAGACAATATTTTGGATACAGAATTGTCTGAATATTTTCATCCCAAATGGTGACCGGCTTAAAGTCACATGACCTCCAAGGCTATAGGAAAATATTTTTCAGGTCATTTAAAAAATATCTGGGAGTTCCGGTTGTGGCTCAGAGGGTTAGGAGCCTGACACAGTGTCCATGAGGATGCGGGTTCAACCCCTGGCCTTGCTCAGTGGGTTAAGGATCCGGCATTGCTGTGGCTGTGGCGCAGGCTGGCAGCCGCAGCTCTGATTCGACCCCTAGCCCGGGAACTTTCAGATGTTGCAGGTGCAGCCCTAAAAAGTAAAAAAAAAAAAAGGGAAAAAAAAACCTGTTTTCTTATTGTTTCTTTGATGGTGTTTTTTAAGAAGTGGAATTATTCAGCACATTAGGCAGATTTATTAAATTTGCAGTAGCGTAATAACTGTTTTGCTCAGAAATCTGAACACTTTTCTAGTGTAATCCGTCCCTTGAGGGTTACTTTGCTTTTGACATTTTTTTCTTCTTTCTTTTTCTTTTCTCGGTACTTATCTGCCTAAAGGGAACGCCCCTCAGCACAGCCCCGCCCTGCCGCCGCCCTGACCTTGGAAGTGAAATTGCTGGGAGTTGGGGGATTCGTTTCCATGTGACAAAAAACCCGTTACTGTGACTCCTGGCTTGCAAGCTGTTAGCCTGCCAGGTGGTAGGGCTCCCTGGAAATCAGCAGGCAGTTCTAATTCCTGAAAGGGAGCTACATCCGAGGCAAAGTCTCCAACACCGCCTGTCATCATCAGGGCTGTTTTTCTGTCTGTAACCTGCCCTTGAAGACTTCCGTGGAGATTCAGGCTGCTCTTATAAATAGGAGTCAACTGAAAAATCCTGAATTATATTTTCATTCTTATCAAAAGGCCTTCTTCCCTACAGGTGACACGATTTTCTTGTTTGCTGCCGCAGGCCCATGTTCATCAGCGTGGCTTGGGAATATTACAGTAAATGCTCGAGCTGGTATTACTCCTTTCAGTTGATTTTCTCGTAAAATTGTGCTTATGAGATAGGTTTCTTTATCTGCCCATCTAACTTTTCATGTTATAGAAAAATTGTAGCTTAATTAATTAATTAATTAATTAATTTTGTCTTTTTGCCTTTATGTAGAGCCACACTGGCGTATGGAGGTTCCCAGGCTAGGGGTCTAACAGGAGCTGTAGCCGCCGGCCTTCGCCACAGCCACAGCAACGCGGGATCCGAGCCGCGTCTGCAACCTACACCACGGCTCACGGCAACGCCGGATCCTTAACCCACTGAGCGAGGCCAGGGATCGAACCCGCAACCTCATGGTTCCTAGTCGGATTCGTTAACCACTGAGCCACGACGGGAGCTCCTTGTAGCTTAATTTAGATCAAACAACTGGAAAGAAGTGGATCGTTTCATTTTTGTAAGTCCAAATGGAAGAGAATCACCTCCTCTGATATTTGATTTTCTGTGGAATCTGAATGCGTAGTCCGGGTATATAGCAAATCAGATTTTCCAGTTAGCCCTTCAGTTGGAGTGCTTACAGTCTAAGTGTATATATGCGTGTGTGCGTGCGCACATACAGTAAATTATTTTATTTCATTTTATTTTATTTGTTTTATTTTATTTTTTGGCTGTGTCCACAGCATGTGGAAGTTCCCAGACCAGGGACTGAACTCACACCACTGCCATGACAGTGCTGGATCCTCAGCCCACTGAGCCACCAGAAGCTCCTATGCAGAGCGCCTTTAAGTGCTGTGAATTATCACTGCTGGATCCTCAGCCCACTGAGCCACCAGAAACTGCTGGATCCTCAGCCCTCTGAGCCACCAGAAGCTCCGATGCAGAGCGCCTTTAAGTGCTGTGAACT
>PVHT021183707.1:1780711-1850650 GCA_004024745.2 Catagonus wagneri
GTATGTGTGTGTGTGTATGTGTGTGTATGTGTGTGTGTGTGTCTGTGTCTGTGTCTGTGTGTGCGTATGTGTATGTGTGTGTAGATATGCGTGTGTGTGTATGTGCGTGTATGTATGTATGTGTGTGTGTGTTGTGTGTATGTGTGTGTGTGTGTGTGTATGTATGTGTGTGTGTGTATGTGTGTGTGTGAGTGTGTGTGTGTGCACGTGTGTGGTGAGAACACAAAAGATCGCCCTCCTTGGAGAGTTTCCAGTACGCACACAGTATTATTCAATATCATCACCACACTGTAGAATAAATCCCCAGAATTTATTCATCTTAAAACTGAAAGTTGGTACCTCGGACCGTCTCCCACTTTGCTCACCGCAGCCCCGATACCCGCTGTCCGCTCTCTGCCTCTCTGAGTTGAGCTCTTTTAGACTCTGCATGTAAGTCGAACGTGCAGTATTGGTCTTTCCTGGTCTGGCTTATTTCTCTCTGCACGATGTCCTCCAGGCGCATCCACGTTTTCCCAAAGGGCAAGAGTTCCTTCTTTTTTGTGCTAATGTCGCATTGTATGGATAGCCCACAGTTTCTTTATCCGTTCACCCAGCCTTGAGGATTTAGGTTGCTTCCAAATTTTGACTATTTTGAATAAGCACCAGACTGCACTATCTCTTCCAGAGGGTGATTTTATTTCCTTCCGATAAATCCCAGAAGGGGGGTTGCTGGATTATAGGGTAGTTCTATTTTTAATTTTTTGAGGCAATTGCATACTTTTTTCCAAAATGGCTGTACCAGTTTTTATGCCCATGAACGGAGTATTATTCCCTTCCCCCCCATCTTCTTGCCAGCACTTGTTATCTCGTCTGTTTGATAATAGCCTGCCTACTATCAGAGGTATGAGATGACGTCACACTGTGGTTTTGATTTGAATCCCCTGATTACTGACTTTGAGCACCTTTTCATCCTTCAGCCATTATCCATTCTATGCCTTCTTAGGGAAAAATACCCATTCGGGTCCTTTGCCCTCCCCCCCCTTTTTTTTTTTTGCTTTTTAGGGCTGCGCCCGCGGCATGTGGAAGTTCCCAGGCTAGGGGTCAAATCAGAACTGCAGCTGCCGGCCTACATCACAGGCACGGCCACGCCAGATCTAAGCTGTGTCTGTGACCTACACCACAGCTCACGGCAACGCTGGATCCTCAACCCACTGAGCAGGGCCAGGGCTCGAACCTATGTCTTCATGGACCCTAGTCAGGTTCATTACCTCTGAGCCACAACAGGAACTCCCCTTTGCCCATTTTTAAGTAGTGTTTGCTTTTTTGTTTGTTGGTTCTTGAGCTGTAAGTGTTCGTCATACACTTGGTATATTAGTGTCTGATCAAATGTGTAAGGTGTGAGCGTTCTCTCCCACTCCAAAGACTGCCTTTTCATTCCGTTGATGGTTTCCTTCACCGGGCAAAGGCTTTTTGGCTGACGTAGCTCCACTTGTTTGGTTTCGCTTCTGTGGCCTGTGCTTTTGGTGTCAGATCAAGACAGACTTACTGAGGATCAGTAACCCCAGCTTACTCCTGGGCTGTGTCAGGAAACTCAAAGGCCTTTTCTCAGTGAAGAGCGAAGAAGGAAAAATCCGAAGCCGTGGTGCCAATACTGTTCTGAGCGCTGGCCTTTGGCTCAGGAACGGCTTTCACGTGGCTGTCCCTCCCTGTCCCTCACGCTTCGTGATCGTTTCCGTGGAGTTGTCTTATCTGGAAGGAAGCCAGCAGTGCCCTTACCTCTAATTCTGAAATAGTCCTCCCATCCAGCCACTTTCTTACTTGTATTTGGCTGAAACAAGTTGGTTAGGAACTGGGTGACACACTTAAGAGTTCACATCAGCACCAAGCGTCCGTGGCCAGTGTGATGTCAAAGGCGATCCAAGCCGAGGGACCTTTCAGGTGTCATGCTCCATCGGTAAAAAGCCGGCAGCCAGAGCTTTCCATGCTGACTTGTCTGTGACAGAAACGGAAGCGCTCCGTTCTGTTTCAAGCACTAGAAAAGATACTAAAAAATGTACATTTAAAAAACCAATTAGATAAGAATCCGTGTCCGTAGAAGTCCTAATCGTTCCTCCTTGGATTCAATTCGTCATTTCACGCAGGCTGCGGGGGGTGGGCACCCTCTATTGAGACCCCTGAGCGAAGTGGGACCTGCGGGCTGCGGCGAAGGGCTCAGGCCCAGCACGGCCGGCCTTCCCCTCTTTAGAGCCCGGCTCCCGAGGCTGTTTCTTATCAGCCGGTACAGCCGGGGGGTGGCGGTCACTGGCCTGAGTCATCTGCGTGTTTACCGCTTTGTAACCACCTGAGCTGCCGTCTTCCAGGTGGAACCCAGCTACGGGATGTCGGCCGTAACCCCAGAGCGGGGACGCGGGGGTCTCTGCAGGGCACACGGGCCGAGGTCGCTGGCCGCCTATTCTTCTTCAAGGCCGGGGGAGGACGCAGACCGAAGTTCGAGGCTTCCCTCCCACGTACCAGGCACACTTCCAGGTGGCCGCAGCCTGTTAAAGAGATCACGGCTCCGGGGCCTCTAGCTAGGTTTCAACACACAGCAAATGCTGTTATCAGGTTTCTTATGAAATCATCAAAATTACCCAAATAGCAATCAATACCTCATTGTTTACACCTTACGTCGTAAGCCACCTAAGGGTCAGAGAGGTTTGACAACATGATCTTGGTCACACCTAGTGAGAGATGGAAGAAGCCTTTTCTGATTTCTACAGCTACATGCTCAGGGTCGCCCTGCCTTTTTTTCCCTTCCTTCCTTCCTTCGTTCGTTCCTTCCTTCCTCCCTCCCTCCCTCCCTTCTTCCTTTCTACCTGCCTCTATCACCACACAACTGCTCGCGTAAGAAGTCTAGAGACATGTCCACCTGCTGGTGGGCAGTGATGGCTGATACTGTTTATTTGACCCTATGCTTAATGCTGTATACCTGCACTTTATATGATATCATATATATTTAAAAAAAGCCCTTTCTGGTTAAGGAGATTTAATCAGGTTGAGTTCTCCAAAGAAACAAATAGGATATATACACTGGAGAGATTTATTTTAAGGAATTAGCGCGTGTGATTGTGGCGGCTTGATGAGTCCAAAATCTGACGAGGAAAGCCAGCAGCCCAAAGAAAGGGTTGACTCACCCATCTAATAGTTGGAAAGCATTTGCTTTCGTGTTTATTTTATCCTTAAAAGATAACTGAAATTGCATTTTTAGTAAAAAAGTAGCTAATATGCATGAATGAATATTGGAGAATGCAGACCAGCAGGCAGAAAAAAACATAGAAAAATACACCTACTACCTTTTTTCTGGTAAGAGGTTTCTTTACTGAGTTGTCAGTATACTTCGTGCGAACACACTATTACATGTGAATTCTTTCACTCATCACAAATCCTTTTCTGTGTTATGGAAGGATCTGGAAAAATATTATACTGAATGAGGATTCAGCCTTCCCTCAAGTGGTTAGACCTGTGCTTAACGATAACTTTTGTTGCTGTTTCCAATTTCTTTTCCCAAATTTTTTTAACCATAAACACAAAGCAGGGGCAATATTAATTGCTACAGGCTCCTTTCTTACCATCCACCCCTGCCCCCCCAAATTCACTGATTGAATCCTAACCACCACTGCGTCTGTCTCTGGAGTAAGGGAGTCACTGAGGTTACCTGGGGTCGTAAGAGTGGAGCCTGGATGTGACGGGTTTAGAATCCTGAGGAGGGGATGGCACAGATTTCTCTCGTCTCTGTCTGTCTCTTGTGAGCTCACAGCGAGAAGGTGGTGTCTGCAAAGCCCTCACCAGACACTGGCTCCTCTGGCCCCTTGATCTGGGACATGCAGCCTCTCGAACGTGAGAAACCCAGGTCTGCTCCGAAAGCCCCCAGGCTGGGGTCCCCTGTCACCTGTCCGGAGGGGACTGCTGCACTGGCTTCGTGCGTGAAGCTCCCCCTGCATCTGCCACTGCGTCTGCTCATGCTTACGCTTCAACAGTCCATCAGACTTAAGGCACTAGTTCAAGGATAAAATAATTAAGAATTCAAGGTAGCACTCCAGGGGGAGTGCTGCTGACCTGGAACCTTCTGCAGTTCCCAGGCCCCGCCCCTCCACCCCTCAAGCTCTGGAGTTTCCCTGGGAACCCAGGGCCTTGCTCCCAGTGCTCCCCGCTGTGCTGGACGCTCCGCACAGCCTCCTCCCTTTGCTGTGCTCTGATGCGAAACTGGCTCTCAGCTCTCTCTGTTAGGAGGTCCTGAGGCTCTTCTGATTACGAAGAAACTTTTGTGGTTATTCCACAGTTCTACATGTATTGATAATCAACCAGATACAGACATACAGAGCTGGAAGGAATTTCCTGTTTGGGGTTCAGGGCTGTTTATGCATTTTGTGTTTTGTAGGCGGTAGAGCTAATTCTTCAGGGAAAACGTTTGAAGAAGGTGGTTTGTTGGGGGGGGGGCATGGAGCTTCTCCGATGGGGGTGGGGGGCGTCCCCCTGCCCGGCCCCCCTTCCCTGAAACATGATTTGAAAACCAGTGATGTGGCCCCGGCACCTCATTTAAAATATTTATTTTTGTGTTGCCCTTAGGGATCTTCAAAAAAAAAATGACAGGATTACATTTTTTTTAAAAAAGCATTATTCTGGAGTTTTAAAAAGTGCCAGGATACCTAGTAGTATGACAACACTAACTAGTCATGTGACGCATCGTCCTAAGACTTGGGGAACAGCAGCTCAGGAGTATGCGCGCCTCTCAGCCCCAAAGGAGCGGCTGTGTCCTCCTCCGTCTGGCCTTTCATGGTGGGAACCCTCGAGATAATAGGTTTTGCTCCACGAAAATAGGCCTGTACCTTTCCCCTGGTTTTTATGGCCGAGCCCCAACTTCCTTTCCATCCTTGAAGTTGCTTCACTTGTTTGACAGCGTTCAGGCACCACCCGCCTTTTCTATGAGGCCGAGTCAGCGTTCTCAGGTTCACGGCTGGGCAAAGGCATGGGCTCACTGGCGGAGAGCTGACATCCCAGTGCCTTCCGATGTTTTTAAGGCGTTGTATTATTTCGCTACTGTCTCTTGCTGTGACAACTTTATGTATCCATTCATTCCACAGTGTGTGAGGGTTTCCTGTTCGCATAGCTGGCTGGCTGGCATCGGGAGCCGCAAAACTAAGATGCGATCCTTATTCACTTCCAGTCGGACAGTCTCTAGGCTGCAGCCAGGCCGCCAGGTACCAACCCGCGAGGACCAGGCTGTATTCTAGTCGTGGTTTCAAAAGGTCATTCATTTAGAAAAAAACTAATTTTCTTGTGGTAGCCCAGTTAAGGTTGTGTTTGCTAAATATGTGCAAGGCTTTAAGAAATGTTGTTTTAGAATCTCAAAATGTAATAAGTTAAAACATGTGCTTTCTGCGATGTTTGCATTTTAATGTTTTTAGGAAAAGTAATTTCCTATCAAAGAGTTGAGTCAAAAACAGTTTTCACTGAATTTTTTCAGGAAATATGAATAGGTTACAAAAAGGAAAATTAAAAAAAAATAGGTTACGATTTGGACAGTTAATAAGAGAGAAGCTAACAGGTGAGAGATGTCAAATCAAGGTTTTGGAAACTTAGCTTAAAAGTCCTACCAGGAGACAAAAATGTGTATAACTCTGCTTCTTTTTCGAGAAAATCTAACTCCTCTTCCCTCTATCGCCTCATTCTCTACTCTTTTACTTAGAGTTCTTAGGTTAAGTTTACACGGTTCCCTTTTCAGTGTCACTATTTACAACATTATCACTGTTTCCATAGTTAGTCAGAACATCCGTTTCCATAGCAACGCTCTCGGTTTCCTAAACAAATAGTATCACAGCGTTAACCTTGTCGCAGTGTTATTGTGCTATGTTATTAGATACAAAATTCAAAAAATAATTTCAGCGGGGTTTGAAAGGAGGTCGGCTGGTTTTATTGTTTGGTGCTTTCGATATTAAATTTCAGTTTCATATTAAAATACGCATCCGTTTGAAAAATAGTGGGACTTCTGCACAGCAAACAGGATACAATTGTATTCACTAGTTTATAAAACAACGTGATTTAATGAGAGGGCGTTCTAATACAAGAGCAGTGCACGGCGAGACGTTTCCCTGCCTCGGATTAAAATGACGGTTTTCAGTTGGCCTGGATAAGTCAGCATCCCCAAATCTCTAAGGTCATTTATAACACACCCACAGCAATATTTCCTTTTGCCATTTTTGCATTTTAAGTAATTTCTACCCGTTTTGCCTTTTATTTTACAGCCCCGCAGGAACAACTTATGAAAGAGACGTCAAGGGAAATTTATGACTTCTGTTCTCTTTGATTGGAACAGAAGAGGAAAATTAGTAGGTTTCTGTGTCTTTGTCTTTAAATTGGCTTATCATTATCCTTAATTTCTTCTCTTCAGAGCAAATCTTTTGGACTCTTTCAGCAACGGGACTGTGGCTTGCTCCCAGCATCTTGCACATGTCTGGCGTATCCAGGTGGCTTTAACTGGACGGATGGCATCTGAGTCCTTCAGGAGGGCGTAGGGCACGAGGGGAGAAGGCGGCCAGCGTCCAGGTAAGGGAAACAGGAACACAGGTTTTATTTAACCGCAGCGAGGGGCGCTGCAGGGCAGTCCCGCAGTGCCGCCGTGGCCTTGCAGATGTTTGAGCGGGGCCTGCGTGGCCCTGCACATCTGGATCTCGGTCCTCTGGGCTCTGCCTCATTTAACACAGCCTTTCAGAAGCCTCTGCTCTTTCACTCTCCTTTTGAATATGTCTTCCCTGAAAATTTCAAAAAATAAATAGGCTACAATTTGGACAGTTAATAAGAGGGAAACTCATTTAAATGACTTTCCCTTCCCAACTGCAGCACCAGGGGCATTGAGAAGGGGCGACAACCTGACAGTGGACAGAGGTGAACAGATTTGCTCTCTGACGGAGAAAGGAGTCAGTGTCGATGGAAGCTGGTAAACTTTGGGCCCACCACACCGCAGAGGGGCAGCGGGGACCGCCAGGCACCGGGCCAGCGCATCTCCGCTCTGGCATCTGCGTTGTGTGATTTGGGGCCCGTCACTCAGCTCCTCTGAGCCTCAGTTTCCACATCTGTAAAGTCAGAAGAATACCACCCAATCTGATGTTGTCAGGAGATTAGAGATATAAACGAGTAGTGTGGTCCCAGTTGCTAAGAGGTAGTGATTTTTATTTCTTTTCTTCCATGATTTGAAGTTTGGGGTCAGAAGGAGCCCGATTCCGCCGTGATGTGGAAGGGAGAGCTGTGTCGGTGAAGACCCCGCCCCGGCCAAGCTGAGGGAGCGCTCTTGCCATCACTCCCCGCCCTGTCTCCGGCCCCCGCTCTGCAGGCAGGGTCAGCGTCCAGCTGGGGGAGGCGAGCATTCAGACTCCCCAAAGCTGCCCCGTCAGTGTGGGTCCCGTCGGCAGGCTGCAGACTGGAGACGCGGAAAGTCACTGAGGAGAGCTCCCTTCCTGATCTCTGTCCCTGCAGTGACCCTTCACTGTGCTTGTCAACCTCTCATGTGCGCTGTGATCATAGGGGACCTGCTGAAATGCAGATGTGGCGTCAGCGGGTCTGGGTGGGGCCGAGTTTCTGCCGCTGGCGAGTTCTCAGGTGATGGCAGGGTAGCTGGGCCAGGGACCTTGCCTTGCATGGGAAGGATCTAAACTGCCCAAATCAGAGATTTCCCTCAGATTTGTTAAAACCCCAACAGGGGCCAGCTCCTATAACACTGGGTCCCCAAACTACCTTGGTCCAGGCATATTTGGGCTTCTTGTTCTAGTACAAGATCCAGCCCATCCGGTGTCATTGACCTTGGCTTCCTTGAAAGATGGCGAGATGGGGCTGGCTGAAATCTCTCCGGTCCTTTTCAAAGATCAAACGCGGTACTCATTGTTCTTTTAGACCCAGACAAATCAGGACAGGTGCTGGATCACATCTACTCAAGTCATCATTAACTGAATTCTGTCCCGCTGATGTGGCTTTCCTGTCCACTGAGCCCTGGGATCCATGTGGTTCGGTTGTGTTTGGAAAAATATACGCAGGATGAGAACTGTCAGAAACAGTATGATACCCCAATCAGAAATTCAGTGATTCAGTCTGAGAACAAGTGTAGAACCCGGCTGTATCATGTAACCATCAAAAGACACAATGTAATTAGTGTTTCAGAATTCTCTAGTAAAGTGTGTTCTCATTTCTTTTTGTTATGTTTTCAGGACCACAAATCCAGTTAGGTTTCCTTAGACAAAGTTGTGTGTGGTTTTCTGTTCTCTGGTACTTCACAACCTTGTTGACATTTTAACTGTTACATCTTAATAGCAACATTTTTTTCATGGAAACCTTTTAATGGCAACTCACTCTTTTCTGAGATATTTTAAAAGGAAATTGTATTTGAATGGTCTAAAAAAAAATCCAGGGCTTTTTAGGGGATTTTGTCAGTTGGGTTTTCCTTGCTTGTGATCTCATTGTCCAGGATTGTATAAGCTTCTAAGAATCAGAGGGATAGTGGTTTCTAATAAGTATACGCAAATAGAGAATTATTTTCATTTTTATTCATATGCTAAATATATTCACTCAGATGGCATGGACTTCATAATGAATCATGATGAGTCTATTCGCCCTACTCAAAAAAAAAAAAACCCAATAAAATTATAACAAAATCAATTCCCTTTGAAAAGGAGGCAGCCAGTTTTCCAGTATTGCTTGCTTGCCATGGAAAATTCCCCCACTGTCAGTGATCAACTTGCAGAAGTAAGTACATAAAAAATGTAGATGAAAATAGTGTCATCCTCACAGGTAAGGAGCACATAAGCTCAGGAAAATTAAGCTCTTAGAGTAGTACCTGACACATGCCAGGTGTCCAATTAATATTACGTATTATTGTTATTCCTGACACTCATCTCATTGTTTGTAACAAGCCAAATTGCACTAGCATAAGTTCTTGCTAGCTTTCTCTGCCGTGTCAAGATATATCTATATCATATTATATTATACATATATCTTTTTTTTTTTGGGGGGTAGACTTTCGGAAACGATGGTTTCAAATGGTTGTTGGAAAATCTGACATAGTCCAGTGGAAGGAAATGATGCAAATATCCTACAAAGTCTGCAATAACTGTAATTTGAATGTTTAGTTCCAACAGATGACCCTTTTCAGGGATCTCTGTTCACAGAATGTCACTTAGAGGATTATGATTTATGAAGAAACTATTTCCCCAAGAAAAGAGCAGAGTTTCTCAATGGGGGGCGGGGAGGGAACCTTGAGCCTATAAAACACACGTGCAGGGGAATGTATATGTTTCTGTAAGAAACGCATGGATAGTTCCCCTGGTCATACTGATGAAAAATTCACATTGTCTGGTTGCATCACCGGTTGTGCCAATAAAGCACTAACGCTGAAGTGGTGTTTGCACAGAACAAAGAAAAAGGAGAACTTAGCAAATAGCTGGTTTAGTGAAGTCAGTCTACCATTTCAAATCACCAAGGCCAAACATTCAGTTGGCTGGATAGTTTTCACTTGCTGAGACCACGAAGCCATTCTTTTATGTCCATTTTGTGCCAGTGAGAAGGGGGGCGCAGGGGGGAAATCTCCATCGTTTGCTGGGGCTTTTCTGCAGTTTACTGATGCAAGGTGAAGCTCATAGGACTTTCCCTGTGTACCAGCACATCAGGATGGATGCCAGGTTTGCCGAAGACGCTCGACAGCAGCCGCAGAATATCTCTGGTGACACATCAGATAGAACAGCTGCCCAGACGCAGCGCCGCGGGAGTACCATGAAGCACACATTCTCAGCTGTCAGATGCCTGGACTCCACAGGCTCAACCCTTCCCGAGCTGCTTGACTTTGAGACGGCTCTCTGCCCTCTCTGTGCCTCAGATGAGGCACTTGCCTTGGTAATAGGCTCTCAGGTCCTGATCCCAAAGGCCACTGAACGGCCACGGTCACGTACACGGAGAGCAGCGCCTCAGGCACAGTGAGCGACACATATTAGTGATTATTAGACAGTCCGAAATGTTTCCTGTAACTGCCCTGAGATCATCAGTCATGCAGTGTATTTTTATGAGTGGCTTCCCATTTGGCTGAAGCTAATTATAAACATCACGGTTTCATTCAGTCAGTCCTGCAAAACACGGAGCCGCTCTGAAGCCTCTAAGCCAGGTGAAGATTTCAGATTCTAGAGCCAGCTCAGTCATCAGGTACCGTCAGTTCCGACACGACTGTGAAGATCAGGAGTTTTAGATAAAGTCCACATGCCTCGGATATTAAATAATTCCTGAACTCTGGATTTAACTGTGTCAATGTAATTCCAGTAGTTTCCATTTAACTGATTGTTTTAGTCAGCTCTGGCTGCTGTAACAAAATTCCACAGACCAGATGGCTTAAACAACAAATTTATTTTCTCCTAGTTCTGGAGGCTGTAAGTCCAAGATCAAGGTGCTGGCAGGTTCAGAATCTGGTGAGCACCTGCTTCCTGGCTTGTAAATGGCCGCCTCCTCGCTGTGTCCTCACAGGGCCTTTGGTTTTGTGATTGCCTTGCAAAGAAATTCCTGATATTCCTTAATAAAAGTTGCTGAGAATTTGCAATGTGGTTCTGATATGCATGCAGATCAGACAAAGATTGGAGGTTCTTCTAATATGGGGACGTTTCAGATAGAGGCAGACCTCAGAGATATTTTGGGCTTGGTTCCAGACACTGAAATAAAGCAAACATCGCAGTAAAGCAAGCCACGCATGTTCTTTTGGTTTCCCAGCGCATATCAAAGTCAGAATGCTGCAGTCTCTTCAGTGTGACATAGTGTTAGGTCTAAAAAACGTACATTTCATGTAGACTTACTCTCCTGCTAAGAATGCCAAAGCAATCACAAGAGTGACCTCAGAAATCGCTGACCGCAGGTCATCATAGCAAATATAATAATAATAATAATAAAGATTGGAATGTTGTGAGAATCACCCAAGTGGACAGAGACACGAAGTGAGCCAGTGCTGTCGGAAAATGACACCAGCAGACCCGATCTTCCCTTCAGTTTGTCAAACACATGTATCTACAAAGCACAACAAAGCAAATGGTAATACAACGAGGTGAGCCTGGCTTGGACCTTCAGTCATTCTTAAACTCCGGTTCATGACCATTGATAAAGTCGTTTCCAAGGCTGCTTGGAGCGGAAACCAGGATGGCACTGGCCTGGTTACTAAGTGGTGACAATGACACAGGCCAACGGCCCAGCTTTAAGGGAAGTCCCGTGCAGGGTGAGTGCACAGCCTCCAAGACAGCGGTGTTTCAAACTCAAAGGAAAGGCTGGAGAAGCCCAGGTGGAAAGAGAGCAGGTGGGAGTCATGGGAAAGGAGCGAGAAATGGCAAAGACACTGTCTTTCCCCGGGTGACCCTTAGGGCGCAGGCTGAGGTCTTGGGCTTAAAGAGGCATAAATAGAGCCCGACAAAGTTACAGTCGTGGGTTAATGAGTAAAAAGAGAAATCGCAAGGAAAGCGCAGGCCCCAGTGGTTAGTCCTCACCTCTTACGTGTCACATGTGCCTTCGGCTCTCATGGGAAGTACCTAGAGTCCCCTCGACTTAGCGACACGATGCTGACAGTTTCGCACGGAGGGCCCAAAAGGTCTTAAACAGAAGGATTTCTGACCATCCAGCTCAGCACAGGTTCACAGGGTCCGACTAACCGGGTTATCTCGATTAAAGGCTATTCGCAGTCGAGGTTTCTGAATTAGACAAATCTTTTCGCTTTTTAAACTTTAGTAAACACTTCCTCCCACGCAGACTCAGAGCCACACCGGCCTCCGATTCTCTGAAAGGGAACCGCCCTGCTCTGAGCTTGAGTCCTGCCGCCCTCATCAGCTTTGGGTCTCAGTGGCTGGCAGGTCTCTGCGTGGGGCCCACGGGGCCGAGGATGGAAAGTCAGGATAACTCGCCCCACCGGGGTCAAGCGCAGCTGAGCCCGGCCTCACCCCCGGACTCCTGCCGGCTTCACCTGCATCCACCCTGTGCCCGCACGGCTGGAAAACAAGGTCTACGCTGCTTGTCACTCGCTTTCTGCCCCTTCCCCAGAGCCCACATGCCCACGCTGCCGCTCGTGTCCCGTGTCCCTACAGGACAGATCCCTCTGAGTGCAGCAACCCCCCGGGAGCCCTGTTTGGGACGGTTAGCCCTCCCCACCAGAGCAGACCTGCTCTCTCCCCCATGGCTGAAGTTGCGGCTTCCTTATTTAGCATGAAGTTCTCTTTGTAAACTGGAAGTGTGAGAGCTGCTCCGCGTCGCCCAGAGAGAAGGAACAGACGGAGACCCGGTGCCCCCGGGTTTACCTGGGAGCCCACCCGCCCCCAGGGAGTCCTGATCCAGAGATGGGAGCTCCACTGTCTTCATTCTTTTAAACATCAACTCTTTTTTTTTTTCCTTTTTAGTTGTATTGGCGTAAACTTAGAGAGTGGTGTTAGTTTCAGGGGTGCAGCAAAGTAAGTCCGATTCACGTACACACGCATCCAGCTTTTTCAGATTCTTTTCTCGTTAGGTGATCACAGAGTTTTGAGGAGGTTACCCTGGGCGCATCAGCAGGCCCCTGTTACTCATCTATTTTATGTACAGTGACGTGTGTTTAGCGTCCCGACCTCCTAATTTCTCCCTCCCCCTCAGGCTTCCCCTTTGGGAACCTCAAGCTTGTTTTTGAAATCTTTGAATCTTAAACATCGACTCTGAGGAAAAGCCTTCTGAGGCTTTTTTTTTTCTGAAATCCTTGCTGATTTTTTTCTCTTTCTCACTTATCTCCGCCTAAGTCGGGACTGGTATTTTTCGAAATTGATAGTGTCTCTCCCTTTGAAGAAATTTCAGTGAGCTGAGATGCCTTTTTCTGATTGATGGGAAAGAGGCCGCCTCCAGCTGCCCCCCTCCGGAGACTCGGGGGGTCACACAGGTGACGGTTTTGAAAGCAGGAACATTCCAGAGACCTGGAAAAAGGCTCTGCCCCGAGGTCTACCCCGCCGTTGGAGGGAGCTCTTTAGAGGTGAGGTAATGTTTTGGTTAGCATCTAGGTGGAACTGAACTTCGTTATCTAACTGCCTTGCTGGGGGCGGTGTTTACCCCAAGTCCACAGCAGCCGAGAGGATTGCTGGGGACAAGGACAGAGATGCCGATCTGGCCCGAAAGGGGTGCTTCCCCAGGACTTCTCCCCACGCCCAGGGTGCACAGAGGGTTTTCCCTCGTCCCCCCCCACCCCGGTTTTCCTGTTACTGATCGAACGTGAGAAGGTAGTGATCTCTGATGCCCTTTCTTTCAAACCCCTATTTTCAGATCAGCAGCCAGGAGAGGCGATAAATAAGTCAGTTATTACCGATGTCCCAGGGACCTCCAGGCCGCAGGTACCGTGCGGAGTTTGAAACCCGAGGCAGAGAGCGGCAGTGTGATCAGAGCTGCCCGCCCCTTCCAAGGACACGATCCACAGCAGGCGAGGAATCGGGAGACACGACGCAGGCTCTTCCTTGAGCTGCAGAACTAGGGGCTAAATGGACTGTGCTTCGGGAGTTAACGGGCAGTGATGCATGGTGGGGGGTCCCCCTCTGCTCATCGGTAAATTCCACCAAGTCTTGCTGCCTCCCGGGAGCTGAGCGCACAGACTGCGGAACGCCTGTTGCAGGCGGAGTGGCCCTTATTTCCAGACCGTTGTCACCTGCTCAGGGCGGTTTGCTGGGTTTCCCACTTTCTTTACTCCATCGTTTCCAATTTCTAGACATTCCCGGACATGCCTGTGAATTCAAGGTAGGTGAGGAAAGCAGTAAATTAGAACAAATCCACCCTCCCGTGAAGGGGCATTCCCGGGCAGCCTTGAGCCTTGCCTGTCAGCAGGTGGTGTCAGCTATTATCAGGCGACCCCAAGGTGGGGCTGGGTGACCTCCCAGACTAAGCGTGCCCCAGACACAAACCGGCCTCCCCAAACTTCCCTGCCCTCCTCCTTTTTGCTCCCGTTGCTACTGATCATTTATTAATCAGTTGTGCTTGATAAGGAGTTCCCGCTGTGGCGCAGCAGATTAAGAGCCTGACTGCAGCAGCTCAGGTCACTGCTGAGGTATGGGTTTGATCCTGGGCCCTGCACAGCGAGTTTAAGGATCTAGCATTTCTGCAGCTTGGGCATAAGTTGCACTTACGGCTCGGATTCGATCCCTGGCCTGGAACCCTCCCTCTGCCGTGGGTGCGGCTGAGAAAGAAAACGCGTGAAGAACAGCCATTTGCTAGTCACGAGGAGGTCAAATCACCCTCCTTGACTTCAGGACACAACCCCAAAGAAAAAAAACATAAGTAAAGTTAGCAGCTGCTTCTACACAGTCAGAGGGCTTGAGGGTGGGGTTGGGAGACCAGCTCCCCGCGGGCAAGGTCACGACCCGCCAGCCTGGCGGGCTCTGCTTATTCTCGCACCTGGCATGTTGACCTCTGTAGGTACATGTGACTTCAATAAGGAGTGAACTGGAGCAACACGATAGGGAGCTCTTTTCCTGGGCGCTTATCTCCAGGGCCTGGTGACCCCGACAAGCGACCAAAGGTTCTGAGACCTGCTTAATGTACACTCTGACCTTGACACCCAAACGGTGCGGCGGTCAGCGATTTTACTGAGGGACGAAGGGTGGAAAAAAAACTTATGCAGATGTAATTGTGCCTTAAAATTATATCTTTACATTTATTTTTGCAGTTGTCATTGTACATTTGGAACCTGAAATACTGAAATAGTCTTTGTATATCAGGGCTAAATATCCCATTTTTCTTCTGCGTCCTGGCTGATTTCATTAAAACCTTGCAAGAAGAAAATCCCTACCTTACTGGTAGTCCTCATGGAAACAGCTATTTTGAACCAATCAAAAATGTATCTATTTTTATCAGGATACAAAAAACCCCCAATAAGTCTATAAGTAATAAAAGGTTGAGACTAACAGGTGCTAATGAATTAACATCTCCTAAGAGCCCTGCTTCCCACCTCAGCACACACAGGACACACACACCCCAATCTTAGGTCCAATTTTAAATTAAGACAGGTAGATAAATTCAACGTTCTATAATTTTATTCGGCTCCAGCGCTGAGTTGTTTGGGAGCTTCCGGCCTGAGGAATTAAGATTCTCATCAAAGAGACAGACTAATGCCGATTTCTTTCCAAGATCAAAGCACATCTTCGTTTCTCAGATTTTTTTTTTTTTTTGGCGGTTTTTATTTTTGAACACACGGTCCTTTCTGTTCGTTATCTAAGATGTCGTAAGAACGTCGTTGTCAGAACTTCAGCGCCGCGTGGAACTCTCTAGGCCTCAGTCTCCCAGGGCGTCTGTTCCGAAGGGGGGCTCGGCTGGCCCGAGGGGGACAGGCTTCACTGCCCTCCTGCCTGGTCCCTGGCTGTCTGCCACCCCACCTCTTCTGCTAGCAAAGGCTCTGGCCAGAGGGGGATGTTCTGTTTTCCTCTCCAGGTCCTTTGGACTCAGGAATGTTGGGCAGAAGGGAAGAAAACAGAACAGGTTGGTTTCCCTTGAGGCCACATGATCGCAGTGGTCACTTCCCACAAATGACCGGGCTGTGACTCAGCTTTCACTTTCCTTATGACGGCGTCTTTGGTAGCACCCACCTTCTACATCAGCCAAAGATGGGTGTCCGTGAATTTTGGCATCTGTAGGATGGAGACTCAACCTCCAGCCCCTCCACCTCCCGCCCCTGGCCTTTTCCCTTCAGGGGTGCAAGCTGGCAAGTAGACCCCCTGGGTTTCCTGGGCCCCAGTTTTGATCTCCATGGTATTTTTAGGGGAGAGAATATGAGCCAACGTTGAAAAACTGGGAAGATTTTGTTTACGGATCCAGGTTTCTGTTTTCTCCTGGAAATGAAGGCAATCCAGCAAGACGGGAGCTACGTTTCACTGATGCCGCACCTGGCCGGAGGTGAGGGACTTTCTGCTGCCTTGTGCAGGGGAACCGCACTCTGCACTTTGCCACAGTCTCCAGCATGCCTTATAGTGGCCCCTGCTCAGGTCAGGTGAGTCTTGCCAGTCACGATGGTGCTTATATGCCCGTGTTTTTTTTTACTTACAACCTGCATTTCTCTTTCTATACCTTTCTTGGCTCATGTGGGGCTTTAGATTTGCAACCTCTACTCCAGGTAGTATTTTATTCATAAAATCTCAGCTTTGGGTATTTGGGTAGGTAATCCAATTAAATGGCTAATAGTATTTTATTAATATCATAGACTTCCTTTGGGCCCTGTCACTGTCACATAGTGTCGCTCTCCCTGTCTTCCGAGAACAAGCTGGTATTTTTTCCCGCCTGACCGAGGATGTCATTCATGGAAGTCATCCTGTCAAAGTCAGGCGGGGGACATGTGCAGGGCCTTCCCATCTTACCTCTTCACCTGTGTGGCCTCGTTCAAATCTCAGGACAACTCTGAAAGGGCTATTTTATCAGCTCTGTTTTATAGATGGGACGCTCAGGGGGCTGGGAGTTTGCCCGACACCACCCGGTGGGCGGGGCCGGGGAGGAGCCCAAACAAAGTCCTCCGCCTCCTTTGTTCATGGGAAGAAGGTGCTGCCTTGGTGAGTCCCAGGCTTCAGAGCCTGAAATCTTTAGTTATCGTCAAAGGAGCACTAGAATTTTCCAGCTGGATATCTTTAAAGACAAAGAGTGGGAGTTCCCGTCGTGGCTCAGTGGTTAACGAATCTGACTAAGAACCATGAGGTTGTGGGTTCGATCCCTGGCCTCGCTCAGTGGGTTAAGGATCTGGCGTTGCCGTGAGCTGTGGTGTAGGTCGCAGACGCGGCTCGGATCCCGCGTTGCTATGGCTGTGGCGAAGGCCGGCGGCTATAGCTCCTGTTAGACCCCTAGCCTGGGAACCTCCATATGCCGCGGGTGCAGCCCTAGATAAGGCAAAGAAAAAGAAGACAAAGATTGTGTATTATTATTATTATTATGGACACGGCCCCCAGCATGTGGAATTTTCCAGGCCAAGGATGGAACCCACACCACAACAGTAGCAACACCAGGTCCTTAATCTGCTGAGCCACCAGGGAACTCCCAAAGATTGCATTTTAAAACAAGGCAAAGAGAAAGATATTTATCATGAGCGGTGTCTGGGTTTGGAAACTACTATGATTTTTCTAAGGACTGACTTTTTTTTTTTCTATTCTAGGGTCGCACCCACGGCATATGGCAGTTCCCAGGCTAGGGATCGAATCCGAGCTGTAGCTGTCAGCCTACGCCACAGCCAGGCGGGATCCGAGCTGCGTCTGCCACCTACACCACAGCTCACGGCAACACCAGATCCTTAACCCACTGAGCAAGGCCAGGGATCGAACCCGCAACCTCATGGTTCCTAGTCGGATTCGTTAACCACTGAGCCACGACGGGAACTCCTCTAAGGACTGACTGTTCATCTGACCTGTGTGGCGCTCACTCCCCATCCATCTCCCTACGCGGTCCCGTGTATTCCGACTGCAGGGCATGGCTCGACGGTGTGGGACGCAGGTTTCTGTCTGGCGTTCAGACCTGGAACGAGGAGTTTCCTCTGGTGCACTTCCGACCAGGCGCCCTGCTCCGGGCGTTGTTTCTCAGCTGCTGGTGGAGAAGAGATTTCCTTTTCTTTTTGACGTGTCGGAGCTGCCGTCTGACATGTCAGCTGCCACGGTCGTTTTTGCTGCGGCAATTCACAGAAGCTGCGCTTCTTCCCGGTCCCTGCTCTCCCCGGGAGCGTCCCACGAGGACCGCTGTCCGTAACAGTCCACGAGGAAGACGGTCCTCTCAATGCTTTGAAAGGGATTCCTCCAGAAATAGTCGCACATATGTGTGATTTCATGTAGGTGTTTGCGTGCGTGTGTATATAGACATGCTCGCATATTCACGTATGTGTGTATATGAGCTTCAAATATTAACAACTTTATTTTGCAGAGCTCACCTCCAGTGAAGGGGGAAAAGGTGATTTGTACGATTACCCCTCCCAAGCTGTGACTCGGTTCCTTTCAGGACAATGGCTTGGAGCAGAGTCATAGAAATGGGGGAGCTTAATCAACGCTTGCATCTATCTTCCCCAACACTGGCTTTATGCCGACCAATCACCCTGCAGGAGAGAACAGGTCATCCACTTGAACTTTCTTTCGGATTTCTATCTCAGTAATTCAAAGAGAAATAACGCGCTTGCAAGGATGCTTTCTTGCCCTGAAACTGCTGGGCTTCTCTCAGTCTCATCATTTAATCACGCCCCCAGCAACCGAAAGGGACCCCTCCTCGGGGACCAGGTCCTTTACTCTGCGTAACCCTCTTCTTTAAAGGGGCCAGGTGTCCAGCCTCCAGCCTCCACCGGCGGGCTTTCCCTGGGGACAGCACTGTCCTTAAAAACTCAAGGTGCATAAGGAACTCCCATGAAACGCTGGGAAAACGTAGGGCGGAGTGAGCCGTAGGTCGTTTGTACCGTGTTCGGATCTAAACGTGAAGTGGCTTACCGGGCGGACCTTCTACAGTGGCAGAGATTTAGGCAAGAATAGCGTTTTCGTTAAAAGCAAAAAATGGTCTGTTGACTTTTGGTCACTACTGAGACTCATTCCGAATTATCAGCTGGGAAAGACATTCTAAAAGGCATGTGCGAGTTACAGAATTTGCTGCAGCAGGCTGACCCTCCCAGGACACGCGGAAATGAACGTCTGTGGCTCAGAATGCCGCCCGGGGGGCTGCTTGTCAGCTCTTCTCCATCTTCTCAGTGCAGATTGCTCTGTTTGGACCTAGATCCATATCTTATTCGTTTTATCTCATTTCTTACCTTCCCATTATCCTCTCTCCCTCTCCCTCCTCCTTTCTCTTTCTTCTTTCTCTGTCTCTGTTGCTTTTCCTGCTTTGGGGGTAATTGAGGTAAAAGACTGTGTGGCTTTGTTTTTCCACCACCCCACTAGAAAAGTAACCAGGGTTTCGACCAGGTAAAAGTAACTAGTTTTGCAACGACTTGCAACAAACCTCACAGATTAAGGGTATTGTACGCCAGAGTAAGCTCAACGAGTTGAAAAAGAATGTCAAGTACCAAATAACATTTCAAATACTAATTAATATCTTCCTGAGATGCACCTTCTGGGGCACGAGCGTGCCTCCGACTTGTATCTGTGCCATCGGACTGAGCGGCCTCGCAGAATGCCTGGTTCTGCCGTAATACGCGTTCACTTTCCACCCGCCCTCACGGTGACGTGGCTGGGCCTGGGTCCCCGTTCCCTGGGGGCCTTGGAAGTGCACTGGTGTAAAAGCGATGTCCCGGCCACAAGTGACAGACTGACTCGTAATCATCCAAATTCAGAGGCAAGGAGACATCAGATGCGTACAGGCGTGCCCCTGGAGAACTGTCTTTCCTTCGTGATTTAACGTCAAAAACTATAATTCCCAGCTCCTACGTGACCCTAAACAACAGGCAGAAAGAGCCAAACTTCTGGAACTTCCTCCGCTTTGGAGAATCCTCCGAGGAGACAGCCTGAGATGCCGTAAGGCTCATGAGAGTGCTCTTACCGGAAGCTGCCAGGACTGGTGACACTGGAGCCACTCCAGGGCCAGGGCTGGAGGGCCCTGCCAGCCACTTTCCCCTTTGCTCTCCTTTCTCTCCTCGGAGCCCCAGCTACTGAGGCAGGACTGAGGGACCTGCCACAGCTGGAGGAACTGCCCAGAGAAGGGGTTGAACTTGAGAGCAGAAGGCAGGCAGCTAGCGGCCACGTCCCCTCCTATTAGTTCTGAGAGGGCCTGTGTCACATCTGGAACCAAGGGAAGACGGCAGAAGTCATGCTACGTGGCATCCGAGGCTGGGGAGAGCCAGGGCGGTCACGCTGCGGAACGCTCGGGCTGCAAGTCGGAGGAGCCGTCTGAATTGGTCCCACTGCCCTGAAGCCGCCACGCGGCGAGGAAGCCCAAATTGGCTCATGCCGGGAGCCGCGTGGCCAGGCCTGGAAGCTGCATGGAGGAGAGAGACGGAGGGGGCCGGGCCAGCGCCATCTGCTCCACCAGCCGTTCCAGCCCCATCCTCCATCTGACTGTGGCCAGAAGAGAGACCTTGAACCAGACACACCCAGCCAAGCCCTTTTCAGATTCCAGTCCCCGGGAGCCCAAGGAAAGGGTTTCTTTCAGTCTCTGAGTGTTGGGGAGATGCTGCCCAGAACCAGATGAGAACATGAGACCTGGAGACCGGGTGTGTTTGCTGCGTACCTGACATACGACACTTTCTCCCCATGCCTGTTTTATGTCTCATTTATAAGCAGATCCCCAAATTCGTGGCTGTGTCTTCCCACTGGATTGTCAGGATTTATCCCAAGGAGGCGAGGTTCCTCTGAGAAACACAGAAATCGTTGCGTATCCGAGAGCACCTTAAAACTTCTCCCGGAGAGAGAAGAGGGTGAAATAGATGAATTCAGGTGGGCGCTTCCAGAAGAAAAGCTGAAAGAAAACGAGCCGGGACGAGCGGAATGGGAAGGGACATTCTACGCTAACATCTTCCCTCTCACCTCCACTTACCTGCAGCTGTGTTTTCACTTCTGCTGCTGCTTAGGGTCACCGTCACTCTGAGACCGTAACAAAGTGAGCCTCCAGCCAGCCTGCTGGGCCTGCAGCCCGGCGGCCTTGCTTACTGGTGAGTGAGTGACATCGGGCAAATTACCCAGGAATGTGCCTTCTCTCTCGTAAAGGCGGCTGTGGAAGCTGTCAGCCTTCCAGCCGCTCCCCCCCTCCCGCCCCGGTGGCCTGCACGGCCCTTGTCCCACTCCGCTGCTCGCACTGGCTGCTCCTCTCGACCCCCTGCCCGGGGCTGCGACGCCCCTGCCCCCAGGGCCCACGTGTGTCCACGAGGCTTTGCTGCGCGCGGGTCTGCGGCGTTTATTCTGGCGGGGGTTGTCCGCCATGGCCGTCCCTGTCACCCCGGCTAGTCTGAGCCCCCGGAGAGCTCATGTCTGGCACGGTTTCCGTCCGCGGGTCTCTAGTGCCCGAGCCAGAGGAAGACGCAGGGGGCGACCAAACGGGGTGTCCGTGACGAGTGCAGCGTGCCTTTGCGCTAAACCACAATCAGCGCACGTTTGTCAAGGGCTGGGGGCGAGGCGGTTCTGCAACTGCCCACGCGCGTGTGAGTGGTCCATCCACTGACACAGGTGGCAGTTTGCTTGGGTGGCTGCACGTTCAGAAAAGGAGCTGTGAGTGTCTAGAATGTCGACATAGAGCCTGGTGGTGTTTTTCCAGCCTTCTTCATCTCTAGGCAGGAGAATATGATGACTACAATTTAAATTTCCCTGTGTTCTGTGCAAGGTGGATTTTCCAAGAAGCTAGAGAAGCTCAGGGCCCTCAGGCTGAGGCCGTGAGGTCACATGTTGGGAAGTTGTTTAGAAGGGACATGAAGCCCTGGCTAAGACACTGTTGTTCCCCTCCAGGGCCTCCACGCCACAGCTCTTCTGGGCCAGCTGGTGGGGCCACAGGAATTTCTGAGACCTGGCTAAGGGGCACTGAAGCTGGGAATATGCCATTGGAATAGCGACTTGGAAAGCCATTTCAGAAAGTTTGAATCTAATCAGAAATTCCAGACTTTTGATTTTGTGAATTTAAAGGGTACTTTATCTAAAGGTTATCTTTAAGTTACTTACAAAAGAACTGAGAGGAGAGGGAAAATTCAGCTAAAAAATGAACAGAGTAAGAAACAAAAACAGTAACAGGCAGAGACATCAATAGAAATTATTCTCACGTTGAGAAGTAAAGTGGTATAAAAATGTTCCAGATCAGACAGAAAGTGGTCATTCTCTAAAAGGAAGACTGAGTGTCTAATAAAAGTGTGGAGTAGTATTGTGGTATTAGTTATTCCATAAAAAAACAAAATGCCCTGAAATTTTTACAGGGCACATTTGAAAAAAATGTAAAATATTTAGCTGATGTTATCAACTAGGAGTTGGGAAGCTGAAAAGGACTTTTCTAAGCTAAGGCTGAAAAAAAAAACAACCCAAAAAACCAGTTCTGACGACATATGCTAGAGAGCCTGGATTATCCTCCTGTTATCTCTAGAAAATTACGTTATAAAATCATTGCCATGAAGAGGCAATCCAAGGAGAGATAAGTGAAAAATCCGAGCGAGTGATGTTATATAGGACAGGCTGTTAAATGGTCAAATATTGTGGATTCTTCTGGAATTTGTGAAGTTTGTCAGCTTTGAAACCTTTATAATTTATTTCAATTTCTCTTTCCCCACACATCTTGACTTTGTTTGTATTCTGTATTCTTTAATTTTTCTTTCTTTTTGACCGCACTGGTGGCATGCAGAAGTTCCCAGGCCAGGGACCGAACCTGTGCCACAGTAGTGACAATGCTGGGTCCTTAACCCCCTGGGCCGCCAGGGAACTCCTAAATTTTTTATTCCTATCCATAACGTGGAAGCTTAAACTCTATATACGTCAAGCCCCTCAGGTAACTGTGCTCCATTCACACCCTGCCTCAGACTCCTGACATCTGCACCTCGGGTGTGTATTCTGACATCCCCAAACTTGGGACGAACTTGAGAGGATTCACACCACCCCGTCGTCTCTCGTTAACCGGTTGTTAGTTTTAATTTAGACCTGTGTGGAAAACCTCTCATGTCTCTTCTAAAGAGAGTTCTGGCGTTGACTGAATTTCTTTCCAAGGACAGCAGGGGTCAAGGGGGTCAGGAGCAAACGTGACAGGTGGAAACAGGGCCGGCGTGTATTTACAAGGATACATGCATTCCGGGAACATGAAGATCGACTGCTGGACAGCCGAGGGCACTGACAAAGCCTTCAGGTCACAGGAGGTGGCCTTGCTCACCTGTCTGCCTACGTGGCAGCCATCAGCTCGTTTCACTTAAGAGATGGGCCCTGGATCCAGGGGGGCCTGGAAGATTTTTGTTAAGGGCAGCCTTGCTCAGAAGGCATCTAAACTTCGGTAGGAGAGAAGTGACGAGGTTTGACGTTTTCTTGGGAACCAGCGTTTCCTTGGCTTGGGTTAGGGTTCAAGTTCCTAAAGCCCACGCGGCTCCTGCTGTGTGAACGCAGCTCCCATTTTGGAAGAAAATGAATCCACAGGTGTCTGTACGGCCACGAGTGTTCTACCCGCAGAAGAAGTTTATCTTGAACGAGCACAACCCTTCTCAGCCGCTGCCCCGGCGCGTTGACGGCCTAGCCCCGGCCCGGGCCCGCCGGGAGCGCTTCTGTTCGGAAGCCCTGAGCTCGGGTGTCGCGCTGTTTTAAACACGGACCCCGATTTTCCTCGCCCTGCTCCAGCAGCAAGCAGACCGTCCGCCCTCGTCTCGAGTTGCTGTCCTCACGGGTCTCGGGGACAAGGCTGCCTTCTAGCCCCTCCACTCCCCATCTCGTGACCCCTGGTGACCCCCAGCACCGTATAGGGGGACACTTCCTCAGCTGCCACTCCCCGAGTTGCCCGGAGCTCCACACTCCCACCCAGCCGCCCGCTTGCCACCCGCCGCCCACCGTCCAGCCCAGCTCCCGGTTTCATCTCTCCCGACCCGAGCTGGTCACCTGCATTACTCCAGAGGCTGACGCAGACACCCGGGTTCCTTGCTGGTCCTTCTCCCTCTTTCCATCCACTTTCCAGCTGATGAGCCAACCCAGTTCCCCTTCCATTCAAACGCGCCCCCAACCCCACCCCTGTCCCCGCCGTGACAGCCTCCGCCTGAGTTGTCACAGAGCCCAGCTGTCCCCCCTCCAGCAGTCGCGTCCTGTGCTGCTCACCCACCACCCTGTAACAAGGGCCCCGAACTCCGTGTCCCCGGAGTGCCACCGTTTACCGCTCACGGTTCCCGGGGCCAGGACTCCAAGCCCGCATCACCGATGCCTGTGGTCCACGGTCCCCTGAGGGCCAGCGGGGCGTCCTGTGCTGGGCTCACCCCACAGCTCGACAAGCACCATTTGCCTCTAAGCCCCTCGTGAGTCTGCCGCAGGACCGAGGCCCCCACAGACTGGCGGCTGAGGGCCCTTCCTTGCTGGTCCTGGCCGGGGCCCACCCTCTGGTCCCGAGTGAGTGCATGAGAGAACCAGACAGCGCCAGTGCGAAGCCACGGCCTTTGTGCAGCCACGTCTCCGCGGCTGCCTTCCACACCCTCTATTTGTCACAGGGTCACTCGGCCCGGCCCTGGAGACGCTCAAGGGCGGGGCCTCCCGGGGGCAGGACACCCGCAGCCGGGCAGCGCTAGTTCCCAGTGTCTACGCCGGGGTCTCACCAGGCCCTTACCAACGTGCCGGCCTCTGTGCCGAGCATCCGAGACACAGCCTCACCGGGGCCTCCTCTAAGAGAGCTCTGAATTGTCTATAAATGTATTGATACAGTCAAAGAAATTTAAATTTTTTTTTTTTTCAGGGCTACACCCATGGCATATGGAGGTTCCCAGGCCAGGGGTCGAATCGGAGCTGTGGCTGCCGGCCTGCACCACAGCCACAGCAACGCAGGATCTGAGCTGAGTCTGTGACCTACCCCACAGCTCCTTAACCCACTTAGTGGGGCCAGGGATCGAACCCACATCCTCAGGCGTACTCATCGGATTCTCAACAAACCGAAGCACAATGGCACTCCTAATTTAAATACTTTACACTGTATGACACGGTACACGCTCCCCTCCTGACTTATGGATCCAGTCAACTTGCACTTCAGTCTGTGACACTCAGTGCAGATTCCTCACTCGAGAGTCTGCTCTGAGACCTGGGTGGACACGGTGCTGCCGGGGACCCCAAACTCAGGCACGCTGCGACCAAGTGGCACCTTGACTTGAGCTTTGTGGCTTCTTGGCTGCTCTTGAGTTGGATGAGCATCAAAGCCTTGAATAAAACGGTCATACAGAATCTACACTGTTTGGGAATTAATTTAATGGCTATACATAGTGGTTTATTTTCGCTATTTTGTTCTGTTGTTTCTTTGCTTATTTTTAATCCGAGGATGTAGTAAGATCCTCCAAGCATATGTTGAGAATGGAGGGCCCCTTTCTGTACGTCGTACGATTGTCATAAGCTCAAGTCTATTCCACCAGACAAGAGAGCCTATAGGGAGGTTTTGGTCAGTGGTGGCGAAAGGCAGGGCTATTAGGGGTCACTGGGTGGAGAGAAGGCCACTGAGCCTTTTTCTAAAATCCCTCTTCGTGGAAAGTCCCTTCTTTACCTATTTCCCCCGATTCTTCTCCATCTCCTACTGTTGAGAGCAAAACAGAAGTAGAAAGAGGGTCTAAAATAACTGAAATATCATGCTGCTTCCGAGGCTTTCGGTAACGAGAGCTAACGTCTGAGAATTTCAGCGGTGGGGCATGGACTTCTGCTAGTTTCAAATAATTCATAACCCTTCTCAGTCAATGTTTTTCTCATGAATTTCTTAGCAGCGATTGAATGGGCTCCAGGCTCTGATGCAGCCCTTACTGACAATTCAAGTTTCGTGGAAGATAACTTTAAAAGGATGCTGCAGTCCAACAGCACAGGATCCATGAGCAGAAATTAAGGGTTTTAATACAGAGGAACAGGTGTCAGAGAAGGAGGAAATGGCTGTGACACGGTGTTATCAGTGAAGGATTTTTGCTTCAGAGGTGGAGTTGGAGTTGGGTCTGGGTGGAGGGAGAGAAACTGCACTTCTAGAGAGAAGAGGAAAATCCTGTTGGGTGGAGGTGTAAACAGGTGCAAAGCCACACAGGCAGGGCTGGCTGCTGGTAGTCACGGTGCCATGCTGGGTTTGTCGGGGTTTGTGCGCTGCTGGAAGGGGCTGAGACTGGGGGCTCAAAAAGTGAACCCAGTTTGGGGGGAGTTAAATCCACTTATTTTTATTTACTTATTTCTAGGGCTGCACCCACGGCATACGGGGGTTCCCAGGCTAAGTGTTGAATCAGAGCTACAGCTGCCGGCCTACACCACAGCCACAGCAATGCCAGATCTGAGCCGCATCTGCGACCTACACTACAGCTCACGGCAATGCTGGATCCTTGACCCGCCAAGCGAGACCAGGGATCGAACTCGTAACCTCATGGCTCCCAGTCGGATTCGTTTCCACTGCGCCACGACGGGAACTCCTACATCCACTTATTCGTTTGATATTTACTTGGAGCAGGAACGGAAGAACCTGTTCCACACGGATGCTCATGGAGCCTGAGCCAGGGAACATGAGGAAACCAACAAATCTGGCATTGTTTGGACAGAAACCCACTTCCGGGAGGACGGCGTGGGCCCTTAGTTCCCTGTAACTGCTGGTCGGCAACGTGTGCGTCCAGGGTTCCTTGCAGGTCTTGTGAGCGACGGCCCGGGGGTTTGTGGCCAAAGACGGCAGATGTGCCTGAGGGGGCTGTCCCGGGACTCCAGCCCCCAGGCCGCCTCTGTCTGGTTCTTTCTCCTGTTTTCCAGACAGCGTGAGTTTGATTTGTTTTCTTTCTTTTACCATAAATATGTTAAAACTCTATTCTTGTTTCTATTAATCAGGGGTCTTGAAAGACACAGTTCAGGCTGGGCGATTCCAGTGAGATCTCGGGGGAGACAGCGCTCACGGCGGAGCGGGCGGACGCCTGTGCCCCTGGAAAACCGGTCCTCACCACGGGCTCCTTGGGGCCAGCGGCTCCTTTGAGCTCGCTTGTTTTAAAGATTTTAATTTTAAATTTGGCTTTACAAACAACTGACTGGGGTAAAAATAAAAGCCTGCTTAAAATTAACAGTGCCGTAAATCCTAAGATGAATTGTAGCAGAGAAAACCTCCTTGTCTCTAAGAAATTCCAGAGCCCAAACTTCCTAAAAGATGAAAGAATTCGGTTACCCACCTTTTTACCAAAACAAGTGTGCATGTCCAGCCTCCAAGCCCTCTGGACAGCGGGTAGTCCTTTGGGCTCTGCAGTGAGAAAGCCTGGGGCTGGTGGCCCCACCTCCTAGGCCTCGCCCCCTCCCCACTGTGTTTCTCACACTCCTCACCTTTTCTTTTTAGTGTTGTTGGGAATCACTGATAAGGCTGTGTGGTTTTTTTTTTTAAGTATATTTTAATCTTTGATTTGGAACGATCTTGAAGAAAGGGTACACGTCAGGACAAGTCACTGCCATTTAGTCTTTGAAATGCCTCTGAAAGCTCAGGCTGGGTCCAGTGACTCCTGGCGGTGGAGGGGACTAGGCTCCTGAGAGCCGGACCGCCACCGGGGCAGGGGGCTCTTTCTCCCCTCGCGGGTGGGACGGGGGAAAGCCTTGGGTCCACGGCGGGGGGGGGCCGGGGGGAGCCGGAAAAAAGGCAGCTGGATCACCCAGCTGTGGCCCTGGGTGTGTACCAAAGCTGGAGGAAACACGGAGTGACTCTCTCCACCATCACCACGCTTTCTTGCAGCATGGCCCCTCCCAGGGCTGCATGGGCTGGAGCGCGGGGAAGGAGCTGGACAGCTGCGCGTGAAAAGGAACCTCCACTCACCGCCATGATTTCTTCTCCATCAAAATATCCTGGGCTGTTTTCCAGACGAGCACCTGCGAATCCCTCATACTTGCAAACTGCTCCGAAGGCCTAGAGAGGAGTGAGTCCCACAGGAGGCCCTGGACGGCGGCTTTCCTCTGAGCCTCCAAGGACTCAGCACCGTATAAAGTAGGAATCGCCTCCACGTTGCAAGCCGGTGGGTAAGGAGGGCAGGGCGGCTAGCTCAGGGGGGCTGTAACGGGCGGAGGAGGTCCGCAGAAAAGGCACTGGGACCCAGGCTGCGGAAGGCCTGGCACACCTCTTCAAGAGTCCTAGATTTTTTTTTTTATCAGGAAAGATTCATCATCGAAGAGCTTCCCTTAGTGGCAGGCACCAAACAGGTACTCAGTAAGCAGCCGTATTCAATCAAATTAAAGTCGTGGAGGAAAAGAATCCGTCAACTGAACCTGCATTTATTTTGTTTAATTACAGACATCGATTTGGGTGTAGATGAACTGTAAAGCGATTTCAGATCTGGGGCGATTATCTAGATAATTTTAAGAAAGATAACCTGCTATTTGGGAGAGAGTCCTCTTAGGTCCAAGTGAGCTGTATCGAGTGGATTCAATTAAATAATTGCTCAGGACCATTTTGCCTCCTTAGACGAAGGCTACACTCATACTCTGCCAGCTAGCGCATTCTGTCTTTTTGTTCAAATTGGTAAGTAATTTGTCTTTGAAAGTTCAGCTCGACTTAAAATTGTAGTCCGATGCACCTTCATACAGACCCGTTAATATTAATTTTGCACACAACACTCCTGGACATCACTTCCGCAACATTCATTACAATGTTGTTGCGATTACGCCTTCCTCTCGCTAATTCTCCAGCAATGTCTTCTTTCATCCCGGACTTTGTCCATACAAGCAGCATCGTTACAGGACAGTGGAAGCTGGTGGGTGATTCTGCCTTTGGAGTAATTTCTCCCGCCCACTTTTTCGTCAAGGACACATAAAACTGCAGAAGAAAAATTATGTTTCAATATACAGTTTTCATTGTGCTTCGGATGTTTCTAATATTCCCCCCCCCCGGCCATAATTCCACACATGTCGCTTGTCACCGGGCATATGTAAACAGGGCATTATTTGGACATTATTGCATAGTTATATCAAAATGCCAAGCAGAAAAAAATGGCATCCAATATTCACCCCGGGGATGAAAACGGAAAATTTCTTTGATGTGAAAACATTAATAATGGGATCGCAGGCGAGCATTTTTCTGGCGCGCCCGCAGATGGCCAGCGAGGGACAGCTCTCCCCGTGGCCTGGCTTTGCCTCCTGCGCCCTCCCTCGCTGATGAAATCCCGCTCGGCCGGGGGGGCTGGGCGCGTGGTTTCTCGGGGGGTGGGGTTTGCTGCGGGGAGGACACCCACCAAGTGGCTGGGTGATTGGGAGACGGAGTGTCTTTCAGGACCTAAAGCAAGTTGTTCCAAACCTGGAGCGACTTGGCGCCGATGGGCCCCCGGGACTGCGGAGGGACCATGGCCCGCTACCCCCGGAGGAGCTTCTCTCCAGACTCAGGTTTAAAGGCAGGTGTGGACATTTGTGTGGGGTGTGTGGGCTTAAGCCGGTGCGGGTGCATCACGGATGAGCTCCTGGCTGTGAAGGGGGACACCTGACCCCCCCAAAACTTGAGAACCACACCCCACCCCTTTGCCTCAGTCTGATCTTGGGGAATGGGTCAGGGGCGCAGGGGGAGGGAGCGGGCAGCGGGGATTACACACAAGACTCCTGGTGCTTGGGTCTCAGCTCTCTGGGCAACTATGAGAACTATTTAAAATTTTAGGAGATAAGACAGAACAGGCACTGACACGGCTTCTTCTAAGCATGCATGGCCTTTCCTTGAGCGAGAGGCCAAAATGTAGGTGGGACATTTATTGCCGTCCTGGCCTCTCCTTCTGGCTCACATGCCTTCGGATTAGTCAGTCGGAGATGGCCATCTGAGCAGGTCCCTCAGTGGGGCTGTCGAGGGGTTCAGATGCACAGGAAGATGGCAGGGAGAGTGTGCCCCTGACGGGGACTCCGCGGGGACGCAGCGCCTGCTGGCTGGCTTCTCTCTTCCTTTTTGTTTAGGGGGCCACGCCTGCAGCATATGGCAGTTCCCAGGCTAGGGCTGGCCAAATTGGAGCCGCAGCTGCCGGCCTACACCACAGCCACCATGACGCCAGATCGGAGCTGTGTCTGCGACCCACACCACAGCTCACAGCAACGCCTGATCCTTAACCCGCTGAGTGAGTCCAGGGATCGAACCTGCGTCCTCACGGATACTACTCGGATTCCTAAACTGCTGAGCCACAATGGGAATTCCTGGGTGGTTTCTCTTGCTGGCGATTTTTCCAGCGCTTATTCCTTGGGTCTTTACCTCCAGAGAGACAGAGCCACAGTGCAGAAGTGCTGGGATTTCTCTCCAGGAGCTCTCAGCTGCAGGAAGGGGGCTTCTCTAACCCCCTCAGTCATCATTCCCCCACCTGGAAAAGCATTCTTTGAGCCTTTTTTACGCAGGTAAAGGGGATCGACTCATTCTCTACCAGCTCTCCTCCAGAGTCTCCCAAGGTCAAGTTTACCCGGCCCAGGGCCCAGAGATCTCAGAGGATAGGGAGAAAGGAAGAGGCGCCCGGGCTTCATATGTCTGCCCCGCTCCAATGTGGCCACAGTAAAATAGCTGTGGACGTCCAGGGGCTCCCGGGGTCTCACTGCCCTCCCACTCGGCACTTACTGGACATTTGTGGTCCCAGGACTCGCTTCGATGGTCCGTGGAGCTGTCTGTTCCCCTAGCAGACGGGGAAAACTGCAAACTGGAAGACTTTGCCTTATTTACCTTTGTATCTCCAGCCCCAGCACCCTGCCTGCCAGTTAGTATTTAGAGGACACGTGTTCTTTAAAAAAAAAATTGGGAACATCTTAAAATATAATTTCACCAATGGAATGTATGTACCCTGGCTGCAAGCCTAAAGCTACACATCCAAAAAAGGAAACTTCGTTAGGTGCAAATGCTGGAAGAGACACCTTAGTGTTTCCAGAGAAAGTGACAAAAATAACGACTTACCGAGAGGCCAAGTGCTGGGCTGGGCGGTGCTGGGAGACCGCCTGCCCTTTAGTGCCTGGAAGCTGGTTTTGCCAAGTTTCCCTCTCGAGAGAGCTGAGGAGGAGGAGGCGGGCAGCATAATCCCGGGAGAACTGACAGTGGCCTTCGCTGGGAGGGCGGACAGCTCCTGCAGGGCTAGGGGGCAGATGAGAACTCATCAAACTCTTATTCATTTATTTATTTTGGCCACGCCCACAGCACGCGGGAGTCCCCCAGGCCAGGGATGGAACCTGGACACCACAGCAGCGGCAACGCTGGATCCTTAACCCACTGAGCCACCAGGAACTCTGTCAAGTTCCTGACTTCTGTGCCTGTTTATTCTGGCTGAGACTTCGGCTCAGATCAGATGAAGTGACGATCACGAATGACGGATTTAGAGGCTAGCAGTTCTTGAGCACTGAGACTTTGGCTCAGATCAGATGAAGCGACGATCACGAATGACGGATTTAGAGGCCAGCAGTTCTTGAGCACTCATTATGTGCCGGGCACTGCTGGCTTCAGCTTTGAGAGCATCAGCTACCTGGTCTCGTAACACCTGCTCCGGTGTGGGCTGTCACTCTTAGCCCATTTTACAGAGGCGGCACTCGAGGGACAGTGAGGTCAAATCGTTTGCCCAAGGTCACACCGCCGCGAGGTTGCCGTGGGTGTTCTCGGGGCGCCGAGACAGGCGTGATGGCACCGTGGCAGCAGAGAAAGACAAAGGCGCTTGCCGCAAAGCACGTGAAGGAGTCGGGTTTGCGTCCACCTGTTGGTCTGGGCGAGGCTGAGAAATGGGTCCACTCAAAGTGGCTGGTTCTTTGCCTTTCATGTCAGTGAAGTAAATGTCACATGGCGCTATCTCGTCATCAAAACTTTCAGCAGAATGCCTGCCACTCACATCCAACCTTCTCCCAGGTCTAAGATCAAGTAGCTACCAGATCATTTGAATCAGCTTTCCCTTTTGCTAGAAAATTATGGCTTGTCTTTCCCAGGGATGATGAATAGTATTCCATGTAAAGTGAAGAGCAGTGTCTGTCCCATCCTAACTGCTCAGCCTTGGAAACTAGTATTATTATTAGCAAATAAGAGAGTCTGTTTTGTACCTTTAGCATGCTCTCGGGCTCTCATCCTTACGGTGTCTTTGCCAAAAAGGCTGCCACATATTTGTTTTCACCTTTCTGTATGACGTCAGCGAACCACAGCTCAGGCTCCCCTGCTTTCCCTGGAAAACTCAGACCCTCCTTGGAGAAGAATCTGGGTCTAGTTTACACACCTCCCTTTCAAAGGGTTTAGGCGCTTGAAAGCTCTTTTGGAGGCTCTGCTGGAGACACTCAGATGTCATGGGATTGTTCCTCAACCCCGGTCCGTGGGTCTAAGGAGAAGGGGCTCCGCGTGTGGGTACGGCCCCCCACCCTTCCACGTCCCGTGGGTACGGCCGGGCTGTGCTCCGGGTGTGCTCCCCGCACCCAAAGGCAAGGCCCCACCTTGTCCAAGGAAGAAGCAGGGGCTTAGCGACGTCAAGGGACTTGCTCAAGACCTCAGGGGTGCACGTCAGCGACAAGCTGGGACCTGAGACCCTTCCAGCCAGCGCCCGGGCCTGACCCCCGCAGCGCCCCTCCATCGGCTCAGGGCTGGCGAGTGAGCCGCGGGATGGAGGGGGATGTCAGGCCTCTGTGGAGTCCCACCAGCAAACGCCAGGATTTGCCTTATTCTCCGGGGACACTTTGTTAAGAAGATGCATTGCTTCTTTTCCTTCGCTCGACAGGTTTCAAATACCCCAAATACTGTGAGCAGCAAGAAGGAGTTGAATTCCAGGAGATCCTCTCTTTTATTTTGATAAATGATGGCCTTTGGGAAAGGCCTGGCTTCGAGGTGCTGGAAAGCTGGCAGGTGTCCTGGGGCAAATAAGAGGGCTCAGCCAGGTCCGCCTGCCACGCTGGTTGCCCTGCCGAATGCTGTCTTTCCGCCCGGTCCTCACACACAGAACTGCCTTCATCCTCGACCAGAGAAAACCCTGGAAGTCCGGCATTGTTTGGCTTCCTCTCTCGCCGCCGTATCCAGGCTTTTCAGAAACCTCTCTGCCGCGCGTTCCAAACAGGAAGCTCCAGCAGGCAGCGGTACAAATGGCCTGCATTATGTGAGATGTCACCTATTGTTACCCGGACAAAGACATCCGAAATTAGGACAAAGCCTTCAAATCCGCCGGGGTCCCGGACCCTTCAATGGCCTCGTATTGTATCTGGGGGGTGATTGAGTGAACTGGGTCAGTCCAAGAGGACACCTAAGCTTCTGCAGCCCTGCGGTTCTTAGGCGGCCAGGGCCAAGCTGCACGGCCTGTGCACACAGCGCTCCCTCTGCTCCGCATCCAGGCAAAGCGGGGACTCTCTAAACCAACGTGGGGAGGCGTCTGTGTAAATAAGGGGGGAAAAGGGTTGGGGAATGACCCCTACCTCAGTGACAAGTTAGGAAAATGAAAATAGGTATTAATCGAAAGTCTTGTTCAATTTCTCTTTTGAAATGTGTGCATAGGGCGTGAGGTTTCCAGACCTTGAAGAGTGTATGTACATTTTCTCTTTTTTTTTTCTTGCCTTTTTGTCTTTTTAGGGCCACACCCGCGGCATACGGGGGTTCCCAGGCTAGGGGTCTCATCGGAGCTGTAGCTGCCAGCCTACACCACAGCCACAGCAACGCCAGATCCTAGCCACATCTGCGACATACACCGAAGCTCAAGGCAATGCTGGATCCTTAACCCACTGAGTGAGGCCAGGGATCGAACCCACAACCTCATGGTTCCTAGTCGGATTCGTTTCCGCTGCGCCATGACAGAACCCTACATTTTCTCTTTTGTTAGACGGAAGTGCTGGGTTGTAATAGGCTGACTGGCTTTCCTGGAAGCTGGGAAGTTGGGTGACAGCTCCCGCTTAACTGCAAGCAACGTTCACTGCTGGCTTCTCCTCTCCAAGGACTTCTGAGGGTGGGACCCAGTCTAGAGAGCTGGGTATACAGAGTGGAGCTCAGTTCCGCTCAAACAGGATTGCTTGTGGCAGCATTTTTCTCTCTCTTAAGTGCCGCATTGCTGAAACGTTTTCAAAAGTGTCACCAACAGGATTACTTAGAGCGTCACGTGTTCTCTTCCCTTGGCTGTTTCCTTCCGTGCTGGACATCTATGCTGTGCCTCAGCTCAATTTTCCACGTCCCCTCTCTCAGTCCCCCTTTCTCCCCCGTCAGCTGTCGCATCTATGATCACGCGTGTGAATTATCTGACGGAGTGATGGTGCCTGGGTGAAAAGAACTCTCAAGTTCATCCATAAAAGAAATCTTACCTCTTTCAATTTTAGTGAATGTCTTTTAATTTTATTTTCGCCTAGCGCTGCCATGTGCTTCCCACCACCTTTCCTCTTATCTCGGTGAAGTCTTTCTCGTCTCTGCTAACACAATACTTAGCTTTTGAGCCCACACACTCCCGTCTCATTGGCTGGGTGTCTGCAGCCTTCTCCCACCCAAAGGAGGCTTCCTGCCAGCCTCCAGCTTGACACAGTGGTCGTCTGGCGTTCTCTCGATGAGGAGGCACTGCGGTTGGGTGGGAAGTGTCCCTTTCTTTGTGGAGCAAACTCGCATCTTCACGTGTGGAGGCAGCATCTGTTGAGCGAGGCCCCCACAGTTCTGGAAGTCCTGAGTCCACGCATGTAGCTGCCACCTGTGACTGACAGCCAGCCCAGCAGCTTTAGCCTAGAAAGGCGGGGACCCGTCTGGCTATTTTTGCTTTTAAGCAGCCAACTGGCCAGATTACCAGTCTGATTAAAAACTTAATACTATAATAACGTGCATTGACTTCCTGACAAATCAATGTGCTTGTGGAGTTTCAATTCAACTGAATAATGATTTGATGAGAAGACCCCTACGGGAACAGTTATTCCAAAAATAGCGTGTTAATTTGTGCCGTATTATGAATGTGCAAAGTGATAAACGGATGGCAGGCAGCTCGTGGGATTGATATTGACTTTTGTAAAAACTGTGTTTCTTGTTGGGTTGTTTTCATGCGATGTCTACTAAACTCTGCTCGAAACAATTCACAAGGCACTCGTCAGAAATCTCAAGAGTTATAAGTGACGGAATGGATGGAACAGAAGGGGACGTGTGGGCTTGTGTGACGCGGAAGGCCCAGGATTGGCAGCGCTTATGGCAATGCTGACATATTACTGCAACTCTGCGTCCCCGTTTTTATCTTGCAGTTCTGCTTTGTGTAATGCTGGCTTTGTCTCAGACGTGCTTTCTCCATGGGCACAGAGGAGGGTCTCTTCAGGGTGCCAGGATCTCGAAAGGAGATATTTCCTGCTTCTTTGCCAATCCACACCCATCTTGGGGCTCATATCAGCCTAGCGAGTGTCCGGCACGAATCTGGGGACGTCTGCGTGTGACCGGAGACAGCACCCGGATCAGCCTTAGCGTGACAGCCGAGGCTGGCCGTGCCTCCTTGAAGGGCGGTGGACAGGGGAGAAGCCTCACCGCACACAAGGATCGTTGCTTTTAAAGATGAAGGAGTCTAGGCCCACGGGGAGGCTTCGGTTTCCAGAATGTGGAATCCAAGTGAGCCGCAAGCCTGCGGACTCAGAGGAGAGGGACCCACGGTCGGCAGATTCAAGCTGAGGGAGGTGAAAGATACCAGGACGCTGCCATCGCCGCCCCCAACAGTCTGCTCTGTTTTCAAAGCGGTAACAATTCCCAAACAATTATGAACTCCCAGCCCTCTCGCCCTCTGTCCCCTGCGTGTATGGCCCTTCATTCTGGGGAGGGCGTGGTGTGAAACGGTACGTTTGCGGGACTGGAAACGGGAGAAAATTCTGAGGCTTTTCACCGCTGGGAGCCTAGATCCGGGGACCAGGAGGCAGGTGTTTCTCAAGAAGACTGTGTCCCGATGAAGACCATGGAGTGTGTCCCCAGCCCCTTTCCCGCAGTGTCGCCCAGTCTTCACCTCTAAGATGACAAGGGAAGAGGCAGCGTGGCCAGGAAAGCTGCTCCCGCTGCTGGCGGGTTTGGCAGAGGCCTCCCGGGCTAAAGCTTAGGGGCTGTCGCGTCCCCGCCGGCTGGCCCGGTGAGGACCCTGGCGCAGCGCCCGACTCACACCGTCCCGTGGGAAGTCTGCCCTTCGGACAGGCTGGGTTGGTGGGAATCGTGGTGGCGCCGGTCCGGGAAGCAGAAGCAGAGCGTGTTCCATTCCTGGATTAAACTTTTAGAAACGCCGAGGATGGCAGAGCAAAGTAAATTCTCTGCCTTGACCCAAACTGCCAGAACTTATTTTAAAATAAATTGCTTTTATTTTTAATATCAAGATGCATAAAGAAAAAAAAATGGGTATGGATTCTACCACCAAGAAGGCCTCCGCTGACGTTTTTAACAACGAGAAATGGACGACCCTCATACGGACGGTGAATTTACAGTGGACGGTTATAAAATAAACTCTTTATTCAACCTTCTCCACCCAAAAAAGTAACAGGTCTTCACTCTTTCTGGATATCTTTCCAGAGAAATGAGTGTGTCCATGCGCACACGTATACACACGCGCTCAATGCGATGTTTTAAACCCAGCAATGCCTGGGTGTAACCACCCATGGGAGGGCAGCTTGCTCTGTGCCCAACGTGTCGCATGCCCCAGGCACAGGGATCAGGCACTGCAAGCACGATAACCCACCAAGTGCACTGGTCTTGGGCTCCTAGGGTCTACTTATTCACAATTTAACAGGATTTTGCCTTATTTGGGCCCTGATTCCTCTGTGCTTTTCAATAAGTTTACAGTAGGATTCATGATGACGACAGAAATGTCTAGATAAACATACAAAACTCTTATCCTACTTGGACACGAAAGCAGTTACCATGTATGAAGGGTCCAAAGGAAACCACCAGAGGAAACAACAGCAAAAGAAAGAATTCCTAAATCCATACTGACATGTTTTCATACTTAAATTATTTCCACTTTTAACCTGACTGTAATGGACTCCATATGCATCTTGTGTATGCTGCTTATGTATTGACAAGACACATCACGGCCACACTGAAAATCTATGAATGCAGTTCATCTGTCTGTGGACTAACGGTCACTCTGGAAGATGCAAAGAGGAGACGTGGGATTCTAAACATGTTAGTCTGAGGAGAGAAAAGGAACGAGCAGAAAAACAGCAACCAGACATTACACCACGGCAAGCGCCAGGCCAGCCCTCAAAACACAGGGCTTCGTGAGGCCTGTAGATTTCAGTTTCAATACAGAAGTTCTGCTTCCTTCCAAGTGGCCTCACAGGACAGCGCGGGGAATGGTATGCGCCGTTCTGGGGGGCAAGGAGCTGGGGCAGGAGAAGGGGAGTCAGCCAGGGGAGAAGGGATATTTTTCAGAACTTTGTGTGTCTACACAGGCAGACCTTGGCGATCTTGTGCTCTGGCTTGAGCCCACAGCAATAGAGCAAATATTGCAATAAAGCGAGTCCCACGAATTTTTTCGTTTCCCGGTTCAGATAAAAGTTAAGTTTATACTGGACTGTAGTCTATAAAGTGTGCAACAACCTTATGGCTAAAAAAAAAAAAACCATATACACCTTCATTTAGAAAGACTTTATTGCTAAAAATGTGATAGCCATTATTTGAGCCTTCAGCGAGTTGCAAACTTTATTTATTTATTTATTTTTTATTTTTAGGGACACACCCATAGCCCGTGGAGTTCCCTGGACTAGGGGTCGAATCCGAGCTGCTGTAGCTGCCTGCCTACACCACAGCCACAGCAACACCAGACCCAAGCGGCATATGCGACCTGTATCACAGCTCATGGCAACTCCGGATCCTTAACCCACTGGGCGAGGCCAGGGGTCAAACCCTCATCCCAGTGAGGCACAATGGAAACTCCAGCGAGCTGTCATCTTTTTGCACCTGTAACATCAAAGATCAATAAAACAAGGTGTGCCTGTTTTTACACCCTTTTGGGGAGCTTGCATCTCCTTAGATAACGAAGGTGACCAGCTGGATTCAAAAGTGAGGCTTGGATGGGATGGATCTTTCTAGGAAGGCTGGTCTTAATGCTGAATTACGACTCCATTAATTCACGTTGAGAGAGTTTTGCAAACATACTTCTTTCTTGGGGGGACGGGGAGGCTTGTTTCCTCAGTTCTGAGAGGAAGGGCTTGCCCGTGCCTCATCTCATTGTCCTCGGCAAACGTTCACAGGACACGTGTCTGTGCAGATTGTCATTCAAGGCACAGAAAAGGCTGAAACAAGACGTGCGCTGGTCCCGTGGACCAAGCATCCACCATCCAGGAGAAGCAAAGATCAAAGCAGAGACCTACATCCCGGGGCCTGGGAAAGTGTAGGAGCAAAGTTGGGTGACAGCGTGAGTGAGCACAGAGCTGCCAGCCAAGTGCCCTGGGGGCTGAAGAAGTCATTGAATAGGGAGCTCACAGCAGGCTGGCGGTCACCCTCTGCCGGAGAGCGTCTGGGTCCGCGTCTCCCAGCCGTGCAGACCCCAGCCCAACTGTGCCATCTAATTTACCCCTAAAATGCACTAAAAATTAACTAAAAACGTAACTGATCCCTTCACATTGGTCACGCTTTTACAAAGTAGAAATAAAACAAAGTACAAGGCCGTTAAAATGTGATCCAGGCAGAGCGTGTGCCTGAGCCATCCATAAATTGCCGTCGCAAGGCCCTATCCATTTTCGAGGTGGGGCCGAGCCCTGCACTGGAGCCACAGTCAGCGCCTCCTAAACCCCCTCCTCTCTACGCCGGCCGCTGCTGTAGTTTTATAGCAAAAGAATGGAGTTGATACAAAATAAGTGCAGGAGTGCCCCTCGTGGCTCAGTGGTTAACAAATCCGACTAGGAACCATGAGGTTGGGGGTTCGATCCCTGGCCTTGCTCAGTGGGTTAAGGATCCGGCATTGCCGTGAGCTGTGGTGTAGGTTGCAGACACGGCTTGGATCTGGCGTTGCTGTGGCTGTGGCGAAGGCCGGCGGCTACAGCTCCTGTTAGACCCCTAGCCTGGGAACCTCCATATGCCGCGGGTGGGGCCCTAGATAAGGCAGAAAGACCAAAATAAATAAATAAATAAATAAGTGCAATAAATCCATCCTCAAAAATGACTAGAGGCTTCTATGCACCCCGACGGCTCTGGGACTCAGGTTACACCCCCAGGGCGCCCTGCTGTCCTGGGCTCCCGGGAAGAGCGCCCCCTGGAGGGGTTCAGTAGCCCTGCTCCTCAGAGCTTACGTTCTGGGGGGACTGACACAGATACCCTGCTGTGGACTCAGTGTCTGCCCCCCACCCAGGTTCATACGTGGAAGCCTGACCTCCCAGGGGAGCTGTCAGGAGGTGGGTCTGTGAGAGATGATGAGGCGATGCGGGGAGAGGCCTTACGAAGGGATCAGGGTCCTTACAGAAGAGGCTCCAGAGAGCCCACCCCGGGGTGGGAGGAGCAGCGAATCAGGCAGCCAGACGCCGAATCAACCGGCACCTTGGTCTGGGCCATCCAGCCTCCGGAACTGTGGGAAATCAATGTCTGGCGGGGTTTTTGTTCGTTTTTCCGGCTGTGCCCGAGGCAGTGGGATTTCTAGGCCAGGAAGTGAACCTGAGCCACAGCGTCAGCGACACCAGATCCTTAACCTGCTTCGCCGCCAGGGAACTCCCAGTGCCTGCTGTTCACAAAGCCCCTCGCCTGCGGTCTTCGTCGTGGCAGCGGGAGCAGACCGAGGCAGAGACGAACAGATGAGGGAACAACAGAATTTCGGTGGGGACTTCCAAGAAAGTTAATAGAGGGTTTCCGAGGATGACAGGGCCTCAGTGGTCTGAAGAATGAAGATTTGTCCAAAGAGTCATCTGTTCCCTGAGGACTGGGACGTGCGGTGAGCCAGACAAGGGGAGGTCTGTGGGCAGCGGGGTCCACGGGCCTGGAATGGGGGGGCCTGGCATTGAGGAAACGGGGAGGAAGCCCGGACGGCCGAGGGCAGTGAGCAGAGGAGGGGCTGTTAGGGCAGGTGGGAACCGGCCGGGGCCAGTTCTGCTCCGTTCCTTTAGCATGAGAGCGTCAGAGCCATGCGGGCTGGAAACAGGGGCAAAGGGACGAGGCTGGTGTAGGGTCTTGCAGGTGCTGTGGGGGAAGGGGCGCGCCGAGCTGGAGCAGAGGCAGGAGGCTGGGTGGGCCCGGGGAGGCAGCCAGGCTGGACCCTTGAGCCCCGGGAGGAGGGAGCCTGTAGGTTAGAGATAACTTGGGACCTAGCGGCCCCTGGGTTCGTTCGCCACTGGAGAAGCTGGGTGCAGGGCCTCAGATGGGTTTCGTGGAGCCGCTCCTCGTAGCGTGGATGACCTCACTTTGAGATGACCCAGGCTCGGAGGGGTTAAGGCACCAGCCCAAAGTCATGGGTCTTGCAAGCGAGAGGTAGAAATAAATAAACCCAGGTCTTTCTGAAAGTGAACCCTCAGCCCTTCCCGCTTTTATTTTTCTTCTTTTCTTCCTCGTCAGTTCAGTTCCAAGAATTCACGCTGGCACTTGGCTTTCTCTTTCAGTTCCCAGGACACACTAGAAGATGTGGAGGAAGTTGTGAGCAGAGAACCGCAAGGTCCCTTTGGAAGGTGGACGCGAGGCCGGCTTGATTCTCTGTCCCGCTGCGTTCTCTGTGCTGTGCTGTCCGGTGCACGACGAAGAACACACATTCAGGCAACGGCACAGGGCGGCAGTGGCTGTGCCCGCAGCAGCTGTGGGCGGTAAGGTGCCGAGGACACACGCTGCAATCACACACACGCCCCGGTGCCACCCATCCGGTCTGTCGTGCGGATGAAAAGGGCTGTCGGCCCTCCCGCTAGGAGATGGTGCCTAGCTGCCTTCTCTCCCTCCCCTGGACAGAGGGCTTTTTCCTGGCTGTGCGCTGTACGCTGAAGTATGGAAGGTTCTGCATTGTTCACGCCTACGCTTTCTCCCCCTGCGGTGCCATCACTAATCATTTCACTGCCCTGCCGCCTTCCCCGAGCCCAGGGTCCATAGCTAGCTACCTCTCCAGCTGTCGGCCCCAGATGTTTGGAAGATTCAGCCGAAGACTGTTCTAGAAATGGCCATTGCCCTCTGGACATGGTGAGCCGGCTGTCCCTTTCCACTTGCGCTGGTGCTAGAGACAGAGGACCACACACTTCAGAGCAGCCAGGCCTGGGCGCTGGTGGGGGGGCGCTTCTGTCAGCCTCCAGACATTTCCTCCAGGCTTTAAGCAAAACCCAAAGGCCGCCCTCTCTCTCTGGGCGTGTAAACACTCACCAGATCGCAGCCTCCACCCCAGGCCGGCTGTTCATTCACTCCACAGATGTCTACTGCAGCTCTGGAGGTGTGAGAACCTGCGCTGGGGATGGAAAGTACAGAAATAAAATGCACCCCAGGCCTCCAGGACTTAGCTTGTAGAACTAGTCAGGTTAGGCGCACTGTGTCCCTTCACTTTATTATTATATTTTTGCCTTTTTTTTTTAGGAGTGCAGGTGAGGCACGAGGAAGTTCCCAGGCTGGGGGAGCCTCCTCTGTGAGCTACACCACAGCTCATGGCAATGCCGGATCCTTAACCCACTGAGCGAGGTCAGGGATCGAACCTGCATCCTCGTGGATACTAGTCAGGTTTGTTACTACTGAGCCACGATGGGAACTCCTGTTAAAAACCACAGGAGAGACAATTGCAGATTCTGGGCAAACACTAGGCTCTCACCCTCCAGTCTCCCGAGGTCCATTGACCTCTGGGAATTGTTTGGCTCTGGCCTCTGGGCCCAGATGTGGCTGCTCTTCTGTCCCTCCTCCAAAGTCCTCTTGGTTGCGAGGTTCTGTTTGTTTATTTAAACATACATCCGTCCCCTCGGGGAGGAAGCTGAGCTCTCTGCGGTAAAGATCCATTTGCAAATCGCGGGGTGAGTGCATCACAGATGATACGTGGTTGCTATGGGGACGATCTAGAACTTAGGGTAAAGGAATGATTTCAGAGACTTTCTGTGAAGTGGAGAACAATGCTAGGAGCATCTGTCCTCGATGAAAGTGATGGAGAGCTTGCAAGTTCTCTGGTTGTTTTGGTGGTTCTGGGGACCAATGGCTTGGGACGTGTCCTGGGTGGGGGGTTGTGGCTCGCGTTAGCGTGTGGGGGCACCGCTGATCCTGTGGGTCAGGTGATGGGCATAGGGGGTCCTTCAGGTAAAGTAACAAGTGGCAAACACGTCCACCCTTTAGCCCTAGGAGATGCTGTCTGCTTCTAGTCCTCCTGAAGCCAATGTTCTCGCCGAGAGCAGCCCCGGGGGTCCTCCTGCATCTCGGGAGAGCAGCAGCAGCCGGAGACGCACCCGAAAGGCACATGGACTGACACAGAAACGTCCCTGCCCTTGTTCCAGCCGGGCCAGGGGCTCCTTGTCCTTGTCTGACTTTTGCATCCTTTCCTCTCTGACTTATTTTTACTTTCTGTTTGAATTGACGTGGTTGCATTTCACTCCCGATAGGGCAGCGGGAGTGAAAGTTCCTTCTACCCACACGGCCCGGAAACTCAAAGCCAGTGTTGTCAGGAATCCCTTGACGTCAAGGTTGACTTTTAAATTTGCCAGAAGGGCTTTCTGGGGAGAGAGAGGCCAGGCCGTCCCAGTCCCATTTAGAGAGCACGTGCTGGCTGCTGGAATTCAAAGCCCACGAGCTGCATGTTAAGTTTGAGGACAGCACCTAAAAGGCGATCTTGGATGGTGGCATTAACCATCAAACAGCAGATGCTAGTTTTGAAAAATGCACACAGTTCATTTTTATTTTTTAGGGCCGCAGGTGCAGTATGTGGAAGTTCCCAGGCTAGGGGTCGAACTGGAGCTACTGCTGCTGTACCTCGACCCAGCCACCGCAACGCCGGATCCTTAACCCACTGAGCGGGGCCAGGGATCAAACCTGCGTCCTCGTGGATGCTAGTCGGGTTCGTCTCTGCTGCGCCACAAACTGAACTCCTAAAAATCCACACATTCTAGTGTACCATCCACATCGCTTTGTCTCGCATCGGCCCCCTTAAAAAAAAAAAAAAAACAGGCCACTACTCTCAGAAAACACACTTAAAAATCATTAGCTTCTTGAGTGAACACTGTGGGTTAGTTATACCTTGGGTGCTGGGTTGAGCTGTGCCTCCATTTTTCACAGAATTTTATTTTATTTGAAAGCCTATCTTTGGTTTGTTTACGTTTTTAATTTAGAGTTCCTCGGGCTTTCTCAATGCATTCCAGAGCCCACGTACATCTCATAATATCTCCGCTAACTCTGACACCCGGTGACCTTTGAAATCTTTCCTTTGTCCCTTTCTATTTAATGTACTCCAGCCCCCCCTTCTCCTGCCCCCCCGCATTTTTTTTTTTTACAGTCCATCATGGAGTATTTATTTACCAAATGTTACTTTTCTTGGATCAGATCTATTTTTGAGGAGTGCAAAGCAAACAGCCCTTTGAAGCTGTCAGGCTTCATTTTATTTACGCGTGAATAACACAAATAACTCGAAAATGACCTAGCCTGTTTTTCTCAGATTTAGATAGAAAAACTGCTTCCGGGCAATGTTTATGCCAAACCGTTCATGCCAAGTTTCCAGTTTTGGTGCCAGCTGGTTTTTGCAGCCAAGTTGTAAACCTTCAGTAAACACGGTTTATAATGAAAGTGCAGACACAACGTGGGCCACGGCACAAGGAAGGCCGATGTAATATTCTGAGAGTAAAATTCCAGCAGGAACAGAGCGGGAATTAAGCTGGCTTGCCAGTGTTCCCACCATAACGCGGAAAATATACCAGTGGTGATGTTTGAGTATGAAATCCTAACAGACTCAGGTGGTTGAGAGTCCCTTTGCCGTCACTGCCAAGATTCCCAGGGCTCCAAGTGACGGCTCATGGCTACGCCGGGGCCCTTCCAGAGCCCCAACCCCTCGGGGGAGGGCGGGAGGAGCCTAGAAGGAATCTAGCCATCAAGAACCTTGGGAAGGAATCAAACATTTTCACGTCTCGTCTGACTTGCTCCTTCCACCGTGTTCTTGGTCACACCTGCATCGATCACATGACTGGTTTTTTCTGCACCGAGATCACTGGCTTGCGGCAGTTATTTATGTGCTTAGTGATTAGAGAGTAAATTTGGTTCGTACGTGAATGTTGTAAGAGCCTGGACATTTTCCGTTGTTTCCCAGTTATGTCCTAGGACCTGGCACAGAGCAGGGACTCCAGATGTTCAGCGTTGAGTGTTTACTAAGCCAACATCTCCTGTTTGTAGGGAAAACACCCAGGACTGGGTTGTTGTAGTGAAGGAGAGGCAACGATGCCTTACGGGGAAGGTGGGTGGGTGGCCTCCTTTGTAGACTGAGTCCCAGGGTGTGGGACCCAGGATGCGGGATGCAGGAACCAGGACAAGCAACCCAGGATCCATTCCTCTAGATCCTTCTGGTCGGAGGGCGTAACAGGTCAGGTTAGCATCAGGAGAACAGGTGCCCCACGCCCAGGGCTTTCAGTCTGAGGTCTGTAGCCTTACGCCTGCCTGCTCTGCATGGGCTCCCCTGGCCTGGAGGTTCTCCAATGTCGGAAAGGAACGGAGTTCCAAGTGCCACCTCCCGCCTGCTCCCTGGTCCCGAGTCCTGCGTCCTCAGCTCCTGTCCTGGGTCCTGGGTCCTGCGTCCTCAGCGCCCTGTCCCGGGGCCTGGGGCCTGCTGTTGTCTGGCCCTGCTGCCTCTTCCGGCAGCCGGACAGCAGCGGAGCACATCTGCCGCCCCAGCTCCACCTCAGGCTGCACCCTGTCCCACCTGCTCCTGAGGATCTGCGGCTGCGCGACCCCCCTCCAACCCCGCGCGCGCCACGCACGCCCCCGCTCACGGCGTCTCCACTCAGCGCATCTCAGGAAGCCTGACCTGCAGCTCACGGCCGGTCCTGCGGGAAGACGTGTTCGTAGCTCGGTCCCTTTTCCTTGAAAAGGCAGCTTTGCTGTTTAGGGCTTTAGCTTGAATTATCCCATTATCATTCACTGGCGGACACTCTGTCCTGTGAAACGGGTCCTGTTCAGCTGGAGGGAAGGCCCCCCGGGTGGGAGTCGGAGCCTGGCCCAGCACCCCCCGGGACACCTGCAGAGGAAACCAAGCCCTTTATAGCCAAGGGGTGACAGCGCTTCTTCCATCATTGCTTAAAGTAAAATAGTAAAATAAGACAAAGTATAATCAGGTAAAAAAGTAAAGTAAAATAAAACAAAAAGTAAAACAAAATATAATAAAACCAAATAAAATAAAAATGTAAAGTAAAATAAAGAATAAAACAAAGTAAACAAAGTAAAATAAGACGTAATAAAGTAGTGCCCTGACTTGGCCAGAACTACAATAAAATCCTGCTGGTGGCTCCCGAGTCCGAGGGCCTAGGGACAGAGGAGCTGACTCTCCTGGGAGCCTGCAAGGGGACAAGCCCCCTTTGATCACGGCCAGACTTGTGTCCTACTGTGTTTTGAAGGTCTGGGGTTCACACGTCGTGGTGACAGATTCTGGAAGCTGCTGCCTGGGACGTGCGAGCCGGGCACTGAGGGACCTGCCCGTCCACAGGCGGGCAAGAGAGGGCTCAGCACCCAGACCCAGATCCCAGGCAGCCCATCTCTGCAGGAGCGCTTGGTGCCTGATTCCTCTGCTTGTAATGAGGGAAACTGTAAGCGGCTCACCATGACTCTGGCTCTAGTGGTCTACAGAGCCAAATGGGGAAGCAACTTAAGTACAAACAGCATCTCGCATGAGCCATAAGGCTGGTCCAGGGCACAGCAGGTGTCAATGTACTCAAGGAAATGCTGAAATTTCGTGCATGCAGTTTTGTGTCTCCGTCACCACACTCTGTCCTCTCAACAAAAACACAAAAGAACTCCACTTCTAAAACATGAAACTGTTAAAAATGTTAGAGCACAACTTCCCCTCTTGCACTTTTTTTGGATGTCATTAAAAAACAAAATTCTCTCCCCCAGTATTCACTGCAGCATTATTTACAATAGCCAAGACAGGGAAGCAACCTAAATGTCCATTGACAGAGGAATGGATAAAGAAGATGTGGCAATATTTACAAATAATATTATTCAGCCATAAAAAGAATGAGATGGTGCCATTTGCCGCAAGATGGATGGACCTAGACATCATCACACTAAGTGAAGTAAATTAGAGAAAGAAAAATACTGTATGACACCACTTATACATGGAATCTAAAAAATGATACAAATGAACTTATCTGCAAAACAGAAATAGACTCAAAGACATAGATAAAAACTTATGGTTACCAAAGGCGAAAGGGTGGGGGATAAACTAGGAGTTTAGGATTAATAGATACACACAACCATGTATAAAATTGATAACCAACAGGGACCTATGCTATGGCACAAGGATCTGTATTCAATATCTATCTTGTAATAACTTATAATGGAAAGAATCTGAAAAAGAATATACATACATGCGAGTCACTTTGCTGTCTCCCTGAAACATTGCAAGTCAACTGTAATTCAAATTAAAACATCAGAAAAAATGGAGCTCCCGTCAGAACTCAGTGGAAATGAATCTGACTAGCATCCGTGAGGACGCAGGTTCCATCCCTGACCTCGCTCAGTGGGTTGGGGATCTGGCGTTGACGTGAGCTGTGGTGCAGGTCGCAGACGTGGCTTGGATCCTGTGTTGGCATGGCTGTGGTGTAGGCCGGCAGCTACAGCTCCAATTCAACCCCTAGCCTGGGAACCTGCATATGCCGTGGGTGTGGCACTAAAAAGACAAAAAAAAAAAAAAAAAGCAGAAAAGTTATTTGCAACCCAAGTGGAAGTTAGGAGCTGTGGACCAGATGGGTTATGGTCAAGACAGAAGCGTGGATAACAGACGCCACTATTATTCCACGAAGGAGATTCTGGTGCCCAGGGTTTCAGGAGCAGCTTCTGTTTCCACCCTCTTTTCTCCCAGGCCCTCAGCCGGCAGGCCTTGGGGAGTTTGATGGGCGACATCAAACGGGAGCTGTCACTCTGGCCGTGGCCACTCAGATGCCGTTCGTTTCACGTGCCTTTTGCCGAGAGGCTTGGAGTTGGAAGTCTCCGGGGTGAGTTAAAAGCAAGTTCCCGAGGAAAGAAGTCGGAAATTTCTCTGAAAACAGTAGTGGAAGTTAATTTCTCGTAAAACAAAACGTTATGCTCATCTGGAAAGATTCGTGCATCAGACGCAGGGTTAATAAAAAAGACAATTTGATTAAGCGGTGCTTTCTATTTTAGTATTGACTTTGAAGGAGATCACAGAGATGAAAGGCCAAGGGCTACCTCGAGAGCTTAGATGCTGAAGATGGAGGTAACAACGCATTTACAAGGAGGCTGCACATAATCGTGTTTGTAAAAATATAGTGAATGTGTGCCAATGAATTTTAAATATCAGAGGAAGAAAAAAGAGCATAAAAGAGAAGAGATAAATTCAAGGCCCCAATCCCAGCACTGTGTCAGACTTGCGGTACTTAACATCTCTGTGAGATGGGCGGCTTAAACATGATTGACAGCTGCCTTTCACCCCTCGGAGCACCCGCCCCCACGCTCTGTCCAGGGTCCAGGGAACCCCAGCTGCACTGTGGGAGGTTGCTCCTAAACCTGGCCTCCGATCCACCCTAATAAAACCTTCCTCCGGTAGCCCCCGAGGCCGGCATGCCGGAAGTGTATGCTTTCACATAAACACCGGAGGCAGCTGACCCAGCCCTATTTAGGCAACTCAGTTTTATGAAGTCCTAAGACGTCTAGACTCTGCCATCCCTGAGGTAGAGCCCTCATCCTCGTAGTCCCAAAAAGCACCAGTCGTCACAGCCATGTTCCAATTAGCGGGATAAAGAGAGAGTCAAAGAAAAAGTGGAACACCCCTGGGAGCTGTCACCTGAAATTTTCTTCACATTTAGCTTCAAAATAGAGGATCCAATCTGAACAGTCTCATGTCAAGATTAAGTCCAGGGGTTCTGTTTCTATGGAACATCAGGGAAAAGTAAATTAAGTGACAACCATCAGTTTGTATAAGGAAGAGAACAACTGACATGAAGACAGTGCTGGGCCAGGAGTTCCCGTTGTGGCTCGGTGGTAACGAACCTGACTAGTATCCATGAGGACGCGTGTTCGATCCCTGGTCCCACTCAGTGGGTTAAGGATCCGGTGTTGCCATGAGCTATAGTGTAGGTTTTAGGCGTGGCTCGGATCTGTGGCTGTGGCTGTGGTGTTGGCCGGCAGTAGCTTCGATTCCGTGAGTTTGGGGTCTTCCATATGTCTTGAGTGCGGCCCTTAAAAAAAATGTGCTAGCCCTATGGACAAAAATAATGAATGTTATAATGGGAAAAATAGTAGACAAAAATTTGCTCAGTGTTTTTATGCATGAGATTCGCGGAAGAACAGGATGCTGTGAGCAGGCTCAGACCTACGGCACTGACCTTTTGGAAGAGAGTTTTTGAGTCATGGAGGGGAAGTTATCAGATGTTAAGAGGCCCCTGGATCCTGGCAGAAATGGTCCAGAAAAATCCTGAACATAGGAGGAAACTTTTCTCATTGTTGCTACTGGGTCTTGGAATTCCAAGACTTTGGGCTTTATCTCTCTCGCCCTGGAAGAAACAACTCCAGTCAGGCATTTGGTCATCCCCCGGGCGGGTGTTTACTGAGCTGTAAATACCCTGCGGGTCTGCAGAAGTCAGCTAATGGGAGACTCTGCCCCTGGACTGGTTAACAGGCCTGCTGGTTAAACGGAGGGTCTCAGCCCCGTCTCTAGCCGGAGCCAAGCCGGTGTTTACAGCCGTTGCCATAACCACTGATTTGAAACTTAAACATTCAGTTGGGTTCCCTGGTTGTCCCCAGGAAAACAGTAAATGAATGTGTCTAGACGCACACGCACGGGCTATCGCTTTTATTAGCTGACTGAGTCCCCGGGGCGCTGGATCTCCTCACCGTACAGAGTTCGCTGGAGGTGTCTGCGAGTTTCTGAGTCACAGGGCTGAACAGATGGACGTGTGGTTTTCATTTGGCCACTGCTCTGTGCACTGTTTTATTCATTTCAGGACTTTGAAACCGTGCCTAATTTAGGTTAACATTTCCGAACAGCTCTTGACTGCAAAAAGGCCCACCCTCCTGAACAGGTGTCTGCGGCTGCGTACTTCTGATGTCCGTCCCTGACGCCTAACTTCGGAAAAGCTTTGCAAAAGACTTTGTATTTATTCACGAGCCTTATGCTAAGCCTTTAGAATTGCTGTGGCTCGCATCTCTGGGGATCAAAAAGGCGTATCAACAAAATCAGTCGCCAAAGAGTGGAAATCCAGCCACTGGAAAAGAGGCTGCAGATTTCCACAGTGGCTGAAAACCAGTCCGACTGAATTTCTTGCTTTTGTTTTGTCTGAGTTAGCTCTACTTTGAAAACACCCATTCCAGCATCTTGTAGACATTTTAAAAAAAGACATGCCATATCGGTAATTCAGTGGGTTGCAAAGCAGTGTTTTAAAGTGAACTAGAGTAGGATATAATGGATTAAAACAACGTGGAATCTAATGTTACTGAATAGGATGGAATACAATAGAAAATACAGGGAATATGGCTTCTAATAAGGGTAAGAACATTTTATGAAAATGTCCTCTGAGTAGCTGCGGGCCAGAGCAGGGACTCGAAGGAGCAATTATGTGTCGTATCTGTACTCCTGTTACGTGTGGTGACGTGGAGATCCCTCTCCTTCCTCTGCTCATTTTTTGCTTTTATTCCTTTTTTTGTTCTTTTCCTCCACTTTTATTGTACGTTGCAGTCAAAAAAAGATGGAAAACACTCCGGTGTGGACCCAACTTCAGATGTTAGATTCAGACTTAGAATTCTAGCCTCCAATTCTAAACTAAGTTCTGAACTCTTTCGAAAGTAGGGAAGTCTAGCTTGAAGTGAACTTTCTTTCATTTAATCAGAAAGGATAAATGTGTAACCCCCAAGCTTTTCTCTACGTTGCCTTCTACCATCTTTGCAGAAATAAAGCCTTAAAAAATCACTTTACAGCCCCCCCCCCAAGTAAAATTTCCTTTTCGCATCTCTAAGAAGGGGTGTTTAAATCAAACTTATTGACCTGCAAGGTGAACTAGATCAAGGATTGGGTTTGGAATACAAAGACAGAAATTTCTCAATCCACTTATTAGTGAATACTTTTTTTTCTTTTTTTGCTTTTTGGGGCTGAACCTGCAGCACATGGAAGATCCCAGGCTAGGGGTCGACTCGGAGCTGCAGCTGCCGGCCTATGTCACAGCCACAGCAACGCCAGATCTGAGCTGCATCTGCGACCTACCCGAAGCTCATGGCAACCCTGGATCACTGACCCACTAAGCGAGTCCAGGGATTGAACCCGCATCCTCATGGATACTGGTTGGGTTTGTTACAGCTGGGAACTCCAGCAACTACTTTTAAAGCTGCTGTGTACTGAGAAGGTGGTCGAGCTCTTTTAGAACAAAGCGGGCACAATCCCTGTCTGTATGGAGCTTACCCTCTAGAAAACATTCAGAGGCTCAAGTTCAGTGTTTCCTCTTGCAGGTGTTACTTGGCTTCTTTAGGGAATGCGGAGTAGAGAGAGGCGGGGGTTGGCCACGAGGGGAGGAAAGACCTTGACTGTCATGCGGGAGGGGTGGGTGGGCGTGTGGGGTCTCCCTGCAGAGACCCCCTGCCCCGGCCGCGCTCCGGCTCTAGGATCTGCAGGGAGCGCTCGGGGCACCGGCTCAGGAGCCTGCGCTTGGCGGTGTGGAGCGTGAATCAGATGGTGGCTCGCCCGGCGTCTGGCGCAGGGCGGGGGGTTCGGGGACGTTCACTTCCTTTAGGAGCGGGGGGGGGGGGCCCTCTGCCTGTAGCATCTTCCACGTCCACTGTGGCGGAGCAGGCCCGCGGGGACCCGGTCACGCCACGCTGTCCTAAAAGAGGACTGCAGCTCGGAGAATAAACACGGGGAACGCTGGCATAAATTACACTCTGAAAGGATACTCTGAGTAAGAAAAACCCATTAGCGAAGCATCTTAAATGCTGAAAGGCCCTTTTGCAGTTAAGGAACTGTTCTGCAAATTTAACCTGCATCTGGACTCTCTGTAAAATAAATTGGCTTATGTTTTCTTTATCTAGCGCCGGTTACATTAGTAATTGCTGGTGCTGCTGCCCAGAGTATAAAATTAAACACCTTTTTTTGCAGGAAAAACCTCCAGCTGTTTTTCTCTCAAATAATGCAGGATGATTTTTAAAAGACTCCAGTGCTATCTTTTTTTTTTTTTAAGGCTTGAGGAGGGGGGTATTCTGAACAAATGAACCAAAAGCAAAGTAAAAGAATCTTTTATTTTTCCCTTTTATTTAAAAACACTGTGAGCACACCACACAAACCGTACACGGACCCGCCAGGCTGGTGGGACGTCTTTCTGATTAGATGACTGATTCCTATTTTTGGATTCGCCCCTTTCGCTGGATCCATTTTTATCTCTTAAAAGAGAAAAAGTGCCAGCTGCCTGCCAGGCCACAGCCTTCTGGTTGGAACAGAGACGTGCGAAATCTAGGCCAGGCCGGAAAGGACTCTTTCATCCTCCCCGCGGCCGCCGCTGTGGGAGGCGTTGGTGTCACCTCCGCCGTCCCCCCGAGGCCAGCTCTTCTGCGTGTGGCTCTGCCCCGCGGCCCCGAGCCCCCCGCGGGCCCGCGACATCTCATTAGCTGAGCGCGCCGTCTTCTAAACCGCCCTGAATGTGGTCCCGAGCCAGCCTCGCCGTCCTGGCTTCTTAATTCTCACCGGAAGCGAAAGGTGAGGCCTTCACACATCCGAGGGGCGCGGAGCCGGTGTCTGGAGCAAGATCAAGAAATCCAGGTAGAGAGAAAAGGCGGGTGAGTCAGACAGAGAAACGGAGAGGCGCCCGCTTCTCCTCCTGCAGACTTTGGAAGTAACGCTGCCTGTTTCTACCTTGGGAACTGAGCGAGGGAAGGGAGAGGACAAACTTTTGCAAAGGCAGCTTCCCCAGGGGAGCTAGGTGGTGAGCTCCCCGTCGTCTGACTGGGTGTAACCCCGTGAAGGCCTCCGCGGGCGGGGTGGTGTTTACTAGAAAACGCGTGGCCAAGGGGGCAGGGCTGCCGCATCTCCTGGTCTGGGCAGCATCCGAGGGGGAGGGGAGGCCAAGGAGGGTCCCCTTCGCCCCGCCATCCCCGCCCCTGTCCCCCAGCCTCTGCTCCCTGACCTTCTCTTTCCTGGCGAGCACCGGGACTCCCTGTGCCCTGGACCTCCTCTCCCTTTTCCCAGATTTCTCTGCCTGTTGTGGCCCAGTTGACTAGCTCTATTTTTGGGGGCCTGCCTGGGGATTGAGAGTCCGGGAGGGAAGGCAACATCTTCAGGCGTGGCCGCTGGTAACCAAGCTCAGGTTAGCCGTTGTTATGGTTTCCTTTTTAGGGGTGCACCTGCAGCACATGGAAGGTCCTGGGCCAGAGATGGGATGGCGAACCAGAGCTGCAGCTGCAGGCCTGAGCCACCACCATGGCAATGCCAGATCCCAGCCGCGTCGTCCGCCCGCTGCACAGCTTGTGGCAATGATGGACTCTTAACCCAGTGATCGGAGGCCAGGAGTCGAACCCGCATCCTCACAGACATTTAGCCAGCCGGACACAAGGAGAACTCCAGCATCCCCGCCCGGGGGGAGTGGCCTCTTCCAGCCTAGTTCTCCCTTTGCTCCGCTAAAGGCCTAGTTACGGATGCCTGGGTTGGTATGGGCTGAACAGCAACCCCATAAACTGTGAGGTGTATTTTCTCAGAGATGTGGTGTCAGGTTTCTCCCCAAGTTAAGGATATTCCTGAGGAGTCATACTACTGTCCTCATTTTTCTAGTCCAAACCGGGAGCATCACCGCACCTTACTTAGCAGCACATTTACAGGTAGGTCTGATGAATCCCTACTCATGAAATATCTTCTAGAGCATTCTCTCTCCTTGGGAACTCAGTGTAACTTCCACTTACATATTTATCATTTATTTTTCCCAGGCTTTTATTTTTAAAGACAATTTTTTTTTTCTGGAGGATCTTCAGATTTAAAATAATTTCACTCTAATTTCACTTCCTTCAGGTATATTCCCAGCAGCAGGACTGCTGGGTCCTGTGGGGACAAGGAGGTGGGGGACACAGGGACATGTTGGTCAAAGGGCACAAAATCTAGGACCGTAGGATGAATGAGCCTTGAGGTCTAACAGGCAGCGTGATGACCACAATTCATGATGCCCTACAGAACGCTGCAAGTTTGCTAAGAGACTAGATTGCAGGTGCTTTCATCTCACCCCGCCCCAGGATGTCCCCTGTTAATTAGCTTGATGGTAGGAATCCTTTCGCTGTGCATGTGCGTATTAAATCACGTTGTACACTTTAAATGCGTATCGCTTTTATTAAGCTTTTCTCTCTGATGCAGTTTCAGCCTGAGGGGTCCTGGGCTGTCCCTTCAAGAACCGCACAGAAGGCACCAGATCTGCCCTGCTGCGAAGCCTCTCAGGGTCCCCTTCCTTCCTTCCACCTTAGAAACAAACGGCACCAGCTGAAGGGCAACCCCTTCAAACGCTCAGAGCTGCTCTGGGCCAGTCTTCAGAAGCCCATTCTGCGCCCACCGAACCTTGAGGACGATGCCGCGTAGACACAATTGCACGGCGCAAGTGAGTGCAGGGGACAGAAATCTCGTGCTGGCTGCCTCTGCCAGGACCGCCTGGCGGAAATGTGTGTTTTCCTCTCCAGAAAGTAAACAGGCTGCTTTATTGATACGAGGCTGTTCTGCTCAAAGTCTAGGACCTCAACACTTTATTCCAACAGGAACCCTTCGGGAAGGCGGACGAAGAAAACCCGCACCGAGGCGTACTTTCCTGTGGGCTTGGGCTCTACGTATTTAGTTAATAGGCTGCTTATGCGAAAGGTTTGTAGTGTATAATTACGCTGCAGGGAAGAAACCCAAACGGCAAGATAATGTCGGTATTTCTTAAATATAGTCGAATAGTTTGTGAAATCACACTCCTTGTTCACTTTTTGGACTCTCTTCAGCAAGTTGTTGATATTTTACCCCTAAGGAAAAAAAACCAAAAAACCTAAAGGGAAGAGCAAGGCATAAATAAATCGAGAACAGCGGGTTTGTGTAACTCTCTTCCGAGCCAGGCGTGCCAGTGCCAGAATCTTACCGGCATCTATTCTGATGAGTAATGCTGCTGATCTTTGTCTTCACTTTAAAAAACTGTAAATAATAACTGCAGTCCAAATTTATGAACTTAGATCAGCAGGTCTGCTTTTATCGGCAGCACTGTTCTTTTTTAGCAAAGACATTCAAAATTTTGATGCTCAGAGACCGAGAAAAAGGAGCAGTTGTAGTACACGAACATGCTGGGTGTCTTGGGCCATGAGGAAACTTGACAAAGGATTCTAGAAATTCTGATTTTCTTAGTTTTTGCGCCAAACTCTAAGCGTCTAGCTTATCTCTTGCTGAAGAAGAAAAAAAGGCTGTGTTTGCAATTAGGTGTGTGGTTCCCAGGTTCTGTTTATCTAGTACAGGGACCGCAAAGGCAGACACATCCTTTGTCCCACGATGCTGCTACGTTTTGGGGAGAATCCTGCAGCGCTTGAGGTGGTGCTGGAAAACCAGAGGGACGTGGTCCGAATTGCTCCCTCCCATGCTTTAATCTCTGCCTCCTTCTCCTCCACGCCTTTAAAACACACACACGCACAAACAAGGGAAGGCTGGAGAACTGGGGTCCCCAGAAAAGGAGTGGCAGCCGAGCCAGGCAGGAGCCGCATGAAGTTTCACCGCCCTGGGATGCAGGGAGCTCCCCGCGGGGCTCCGACTGCAGGTGCCGGACCAGGCTCCGCTGCTGGGTGCGAGCCATGAATCTGTATGCGCCCCTGAAGGCAACACAGGCTTCTGTGTGGCATCAGGTGTCCTCTCCCTGGAGAGGTGACCTACATCTCAAAGCAATGCAGACGGGGTGGGGGCGGCGCAGAAGTCTGAGGTGTTGCCCGCCCCCAGGCACAGATGCTTCTGTCCTGACCCCTGTTCCTGTGGGATCAACAACCCCCAGACAGCGCCCTAGGAACATGAGGCCACCTGGAATTCTGTAGAAGGTTCCCGTCCCAGGGCTGATGCTCTCAGAGCTCCCTTTTATGCTACCAGGATCTTACAGATGCATTTGGCTGGGTGGCATCTGGTTTCCATTTTTTAAAAGTTAACTGTAATTTTATTTGTGTAGGTTTTATTTCCATATGACAGTGGATTTAGCTTTCCTTAATGATGCTCTGTTGCAGATTTGAACTCTTTTAAAGAGGACATCTCTGGCTTCTGTGACTAAGCAAATCTTGCCTCTGCAGACAGAACTAAAAAAAAAAAAATCAAATCAAAACATACAACTGACGTTTCTTTCTTTCTTTTTAAAAACTGTCTTCATTTTTGTCCTTAAATTAAACATTAGCTCCTGAACGTTCAGATAAGTAGTGTTGTGGTTACCCACAATTATTTCTAGGAGATTTCTGAGTCTTCCTTCCACCTCAAGAAAAGATGTAAGGATACAGCCTGCTCCAGACAAGTGTCTGGATGAGGAGCGAATCGTAAATGCACCTCCTGTCTGATTGCTCCCCAGCTTCCCCCGCCCGCACCCCCAGAGTTTCTGCCTCGCTTCCACCTGACTCTGTGCACGCCCAGCATATTACTAAGGATTGTGCAGAACAGATGACTTTAAATAATTAAGCAGTAGCTGATACTTTGCTTCAGCTGGAGCAGAAGTTATCTGCTGCAGCAAAGACACCCAGCATTGATTTCCACTCCTCAGGAACATGCCTTGGTTTATGAGGACTTGCTGGTCGGAGCTCTGTGCCTGCTTCAGGGGATGCTGACTGGGCCACTGTCAGAGGGGCTTCTGATGGCTCTCCGATTGACTTTGACTTCTGTGGGGCATTTTGAGGACTCCCCGCAGCATTTTAATTTTATTGACAGCAGAAAGGGTTATGATTGGTTGAGGGTCTTATCCTTTACGAATTCGAACCGTGGTTTTTAAAAGCACATATAGGAGTTTCTCAGTGGGTTAAAAACCCAACTAGCACCCATGAGGAGTCAGGTTCCATCCCTGGCCTCGCTCAGTGGGTTAAGGATCCCGCGTTGCTGTGGCTGAGGTGTAGGCCTCAGGTGCAGCTCCAATTTGACCCCCAGCCTGGGAACTTCCATATGCCACAGGTGCTGCCCTAAAAAAACGAAATAAAAAACGCATATTGTGTATGAATGGAACTTGGCCTTTTCCAAATTTGATCATCATCCTAATAATTTGCATGGCATCACGAACAGCAAATTATGAAGAAGCCAGGAACTTTCCCAGCTACCAATAATGAGCAAATTCTGATCAGCTCTGCTAGAGGAAAGACTAAACGATCTATTTTCTTTAGAGAAAAAAATGTGTAATTCATCAGCACGTGAAGAAGTGATTAAATACCATTTAACTAAAAAGGTATGGAAAGTAGAATTGGAGACGTTTCAGGTATTAGTAATAATAATAATAATAGCAATAGCTTAATATTAATATTAATAAAATATATTTTTCCTGGAGTTTGGGGATTTTTTCTAGACTTGGTCAACTTAAAAAATTAAATTTGCTGTAACTTCTTTACTTATTCTAAATATCCTCTTTCATGCCCAGTTTTGTATCCAGAATTTTGAATTCTTTCAGGTGATTCGGCATCTGCAGTGAAGCGTTCATACCGGCCACCTCTCAGCTCTTGTCCCAAACAAGAATGCCGCTTCCCCGCTTGGGAACCTTGGCGTGAGCGGGGCAGGAGGGCAGCCTTGGTCAAGTCCGGCCAGCTTGGCCGCAGGGGCCGGGGCTCTGAGGTCAACGCCGGTATGAGCCGCCCTCTGCGGCCTCCCCGGAAACACCTGCCGGTCTCCCGTGTCCTCAGACACCCCAGGCTTTCCTGGACGGGTCCGAAGCCTCTTAGACCTGCCGCCAGCGATGGAGCACTCCAGAAGGTGGCATCAGGTGGGCCTGCGCCCCCTCCTGCACGCTCCCCGTGCCGCCGGGGGCCCCTTCCTCCTTTCCTGCCCCTGTGCGGAGCCATCACCCCTGCGGCAGCCCCAGAACCTCAGCCTCCACACCTGCCAGAGGGCTTTGACCTTGAGAAACACTTCTTTCCACAAACCCTGCCTCTCGGGATGGCCTTGCTTGAGTGGACAAGGACACCAGAATGCAGCGTCCCTGCAGCCCGTGGTCGCTACGTGCCCAGAAGAAAGAAACTCCCAGAGGCAGGAAAGTAATGACCTCTCGTGGCCCTGTCCCCTGGGCCCAGAACCGTGTCAGCCGCCAGCCGCCGCTCAGGAAATGCTCCTTGGGGAACCCTTGTCCTCTTCGGGGAGAGTTTCCCAGCCCGTAGGTTCCCCGGCGCGCTCCCAGGTCGCTCCTCTCGAGAACATTCCGACGGCTCTCACCCAGCTTCTGCCTGAAGAGCCTCACGATGCAGAAGCAGCCCGGCCCCGCACGCCGTCTAGAAAGAGGCCAGTTTTACTACTGAAAGGAGCGGCCTTGCAGCCGCGCCGCAGTCTCACTGCCCCTTAGTGATGTCCATCCCCTTCCCCTTTGTCATCAGAAAAGAAATCCAGCTTCTTCTCCCGCAGTCAGAACGCGGAGTACAGGAGGCCGGCTGCTCCCCCACCCCGGGCCCCACCCAGCTGGACCGGCTCAGTGGCACCAGCTCGCGCTCTCTCCTCCGTGTCATCGTGCTGTCGAATCCCTGGCCGCTCTGACGCTGGCCTCTGTGGTCTGTAGTCTGTCCAAGCCGCTTGTCAGGACTGCCCTGAGTGCCCTGGGGCTACCGCCTTCCCTGCCGTGCGCGCTGTGCTCGCACCATGCGGTTCCGGCCTGGGCCGCTTCCTCTCACGGCTCAGCTTGCTCTCGGTGATGCTGGATGTCTTTTGTCTTTTTTTCTTTCCCGATCCCATCAGTGTGTGGCTCCCTTTCTTACAGAGGCAGTAAATCTGCCTTTTCCTCCACTGAGTTTCATTTCCCAGACTCCTAAATGTTCACAACTCTTGCATCTTCATTTTGCTTTCTGCTGACACACGGCCCCTCCCTTCCCCACGCGCACGGGGGCACACTAGTCCATCCCGAAGCTCTGAGGGTCGGAAGGAGCCTTGTTCCCAAGGCGGGCTGCTGCCCCAGCTCATTCATTCGTGCATTCCTTCAGCGAAATTAGATCAGTGCCTAGAGACAGGCACCCTTCTGCTGTATTGCCGGCGATTAAACTTAAGCTTTGTAATTGTCTTTACCCTTACATTGATCCACCAGTCAATCCTCTTTTGGTTTAGAGCCAAGGAGCGTTGAATCTTTCTCCAGAAAGTTTACCTCTGCCTGCGTTTCTTCGTCTTTGCTCAGATCCCAGGATAGAGTCTAGAGCAGGGCTACTCGGGCTGTGACGCACGGGCCAGTGATGGTGTGCAAAGCCTCTGTAAATGGTCTGTGACACGCTAAGCACAGCAAGGCAGACTTGGCTTTCAGAAGGTTTTATAGTCCTTTCACAGGGCGACTGACCCTGAATCCAATGATAAAAGGCTTGGCTTGCATTTTGTATGCTTTAATTTCATTTTTCTAGTCATTCATTTTTATGGTGATTGACAAAATTCACAGACCGGAAATGTTTAAAACAAGTAAGCAATCAAATAAAATCTGAGCTTGCCCTTTGCCATATAGTTGGAACACGACTGGTACAGAGCACCCCTCTGTCCGAGAAATGGTGCTTGCAATAGGCTTGGGTAAGTTGACTTTGCCATTTTATATCGCCTGGCTCTAAACCATGAGTATCCACCAGCACAACCTGCAGGGCTTTTCGTGTCCTCAGTGCTGGGTGTGTGTATTTTTCACGGCCTTGTCTGTTTTTCTGTTTCTCCAGGGTCTGTAAGACACCTGGCCAGCGTTCCTTAAGTATTTTGAATGAAGGAATGACGTCAAGTTCAAAGTGCATTCATTGTGTCTGGAAAGTCAACATAGTCCACAGACTTGGAAAACATTCGCTCTGTGATTTCCTTCCTTCCTTTGCTTTGTGATGTATTTCCATCCTTGCAGAGGCACCAGTGCTGTGTCACAGGACGAGGGAAGTTCAGTCATTTAGGATTAAGGATGGGAGTCACTTCACCGGCTTGGCCCACCCCCGGTTTTATGCCCTCGCTTCTGTGTCTCCTATGTCCTACGTGTGGTCTGCTGCGGCCACAAGTGTTTACGGGTGAAGCCTTGACTCTAGACATGCATACATATTAAGTACCAACTGCATACATAATGGTACACCAAGCACGGACGGTACACACATATATTGAGCACCAACTGTATATGTATGTCTGTACTAAGCCCCGGCTGTACGTGAACCAAATGCGTGCCTGCCATTCTGTCTTTTTGCGGAGGTGGACTGAAAACGCCCTTCCTCTTTGCTGTGTTTCTTCAGTCTGTCTTCTCACTGGGCCCCGGGATGTGCCTGGCATGTTGCATCTTCCTTTCATTTTTCACGTTGGCACTGCAGGGTGTGTGTTTGCACATATTACAGCGAATAAATTCACTGCAAAAAATAGCACTTGCAACATGTTCACGGCCTGCCTTAAGTCAGTAGGTTTCAGCAGCACCGTCCTTTAATCGCGGCGACTGAAGCCCGTCCGAGTTATTTCCAACAACGAGAGAGCAAGAAGAGCGTCCTTGCGGAATTTCAAATGAGGTGTTCAGAGCACATCTGTCCCAAACACTGACTGACAAACCTACGTGGTGGGAGGGTTTCCCTGGCCTTCCGGAGCTGCCTGCTTCGGTTTCGGCTTCAGTCCTTTAGACAACGTGGTGTTCAAGCCTGAGTTCCCGGCGAGAATGACGGAGGGCCAGTGTTACCGCACGTTTGTTTGCGCTAAGGGAGATTTGTTTATTTCATTTTTAAAAATGTTATTGAATTGGAGTTGATTCACCATGTTGTGTTAATTTTTGCTCTGCAACACGATTCAGCCGTGTACACACGCATCCGTTCCCATGTGGGTTATCACAGAGCATTGAGTAGGTTCTCTGTGCGAGACAGCAGGCCCCGTGGACCCCCCTTCCACACACAAAGGCCCGGTCCACCCCCTCCCCGAACCCTCCGGTAACCGTGGGTTTGTTTTCGAAGCCTGTGAGTCACTTTCTGCTTCGCTCTTCTGTGTTGATTTAAACCACCGATCGCTGTCAACAAGCGATGGAGAGGAGGAAGGTTTCAGAAGCGTGGACGTGGCTCCGGTGGTGAGAACTCTACGGCAGCAGACAGAGGTGGTCGGGGCTCCGAGGGGCGCCCGCTCGGGTGGTGCTGGGTCTCTCCGTGGGCAAGCCTCGAGCCACGCGGTTGTGTACGGCGCCAGCTCCCTGGACCACTGAGGTTGTGGGTGGTGCCAGCTCACAGGGAAACAGGACGTCGATGGGCTCCAAGCTGGTTGTCTTAGCGTTTTAAATTCTCCACGACAATGCATCCCTCGTCGCGCCCTGTCCCCAGGGCACACTGCGCCCTCCACCCCGTCACCCACGTCGCACCGCGCCCTCCACGGCGCCATTCTCGCCACTCCAGCATCCTTGGTCCACCCCGGAGCCTGACACTTGGTGTACAAGTACAAGCACCAAATGAGTTACCAAACTTTGTGATGCTTGTCGGCAGTTTTACAAGCTGTAAAAACACCTCGGCCTGCCCTTAACTTGGCATTTGGTGTCAGCTCTCGGCTGGGGCTAAAAGGTTCAAGTGAGTTTTATGTCTTCCCATTATTTCTTTAAGGTGAAGAGATAATCTTTTTAGCACTTTCCTAATGATCAACCGAATGTGACATATTTATGCATGGAGTGTCCGGCTTCTGGACTTATTTAATATGACTTTGGTCCTGAGCACGCTTTTATTATCATCCATCTGAAATTCCGTGTCTTCCGCTGTCTGCCTGGCTGTGGAAGGAGAATATAAATGGTAAATTGAAGATTTTTTAAAAAGATTTGGTCAATAAATATTCAACAATCGAGGACGGCTATGACTTGGCTTGAAATTTTAAAGTTTATTTCGGAAGAATACGGATGCTCTTAGTTGTAGCATTTCCCCCCAGGGCCATCACGAAAAGACAGCGTCAGGATTTTCAGGACAGGGATGTTTATTAGCAGCACATTTAAACACCAGGGGTCCCTTTGTCCTCTTCGGGAGCTGCTGTGCTGCGGGACGAGGTTTCTGTCACCCCGCTCACCCAGAGGCCCCCACACGCTTCCTTCAGGGAGACAGTAAAAGTGCGCCGGTCACACCAAATTTGGCTGCTTCCTCTGTGGGAAACCCGAGTGTCACGTCAGGCCTCCTTTCGGTCCATTACTTTTTTGCTCGTGATGGAACAAACTGCACGTCAGGACACACCAAAGTCCTTCTCCTTGTATCAGCGTTTGTCACCTGGAAATAAAAGAAAAATCAGCAAGGAAGACCTTCCTGGAGAGAAGGGGCTTGGCTGTGCCAGGAGGTGGAAGTAGGGCCCTAACGCCCGGCCCGCCCCCCGAGGGCAGAGGTCGGTTTGGGTCTAATAGGCCTTATTCTGGGCCTTATGGTCCGCCCTGTCCTAGAAAAGGTAATGAAAATAAACTAACTGAACAAGTCTGAAGAAAGGGATCAAGGAAAATCAGAAAGGCCTGTATGTTGCCTGCCTTTTCATCTTAGAACAGAGGGCTGTTAAAAGTTACAAGGGAGAGGCCAAACCCTTTTATTTGTTTATTTATGTATTTATTTATTTATTTGCACTTTTCAGGGCCGCACCCGCAGCATATAGAGGTTCCCAGGATAGGGGTCGAATTGGAGCTACAGCTGCGGGCCACAGCCACAGCTACAGCCACCTCAAATCTGAGCTGCCTCTGCGACCTACACCACAGCTCACGGCAACGCCGGATCCTTACCCCACTGAGCAAGGCCAGGGATCAAACCTGCAACCTCATGGTTCCTAGTTGGATTCGTTTCCACTGTGCCACGACGGGAACTCCCAAACTCTTATTTTTTAACCAAATCTGATTTTTTTTTTTTTTAAGAAAGACCAGACAACATGTTGGCCATTTGTGACCACTTTCAGGTGTACTCTTGCTGGGTTAAGAATCCCAGCATCCTGGGACGTCGGAGAAGAAGAGTTTGGAATCAGGTGTCAGTACTAAGACCAGTCAAGTCCCAAAGGATATAAAACATCTCTTTCAAATGGTACCATTAATTTGGACCTACTGATTTTCTTCAGTAGGGAAACGTGGTTTAGAGCTCAATTTATACTAAGAAAAAGGCCCAGAGAAAGTGAGAGATAAGCAAGCCACTTCCTCTGGAGACTGTCACTCCTAAACCCTCCAACGTCCCACGCTCCAGAGCGCTGCCTCCCAGGAACCGTGTTTGCAAGTGTTCCTGGAACGTTCACTTTTGGTGGCTTCTTGCTTAATGAAGAATGAAAGGGAAATTTCCAAAAGATCAGGATGAGCCTTTTCTATTTCAGTGAAAGAAAGCCAAGCTCTGTCTAAAAAGTTTCGTTTACTCTGTTCTTTATGAAAAGCAACACAAAGCAGAACAGAAACAAAATCCAAGCGAGACCAAACCCAAGCCACGGAGGGACCTGTCCTTCCCAGTGTGGGGCAGCCTTGAAGCCTCACTCCTTCCCTCAGTAAATGAAGGAGAAAAAGGAAGAACCTCCACGGAGACAAAACGCTAATAATCTGTATAATCAGCCACCGGCAGATTGCAGCCGGGGGTAAGCCTTGTACACGAGATCTGCGGCTTGGTCAAAAACAAGAAAATCTTGTTCTGCTAAAAAAAACTTCTGGTTGCTATAGTTCTAAGAAATCAAATAACATTGACTAAATCCATTCTGTGTGACTCACAGATACAGAAAACAAAGTTGTGGTTACCAAAGTTGAGGGGGGACAGGAACCAACGAGGGGTGTAGCATCAGCAAGACTGTGATGCAGAGAAGCACCGAGGATAAACTGTATGGCACGAGCAATATAGCCATTATCCTTTTTTTTTGGTCTTCTTAGGGCCCCACCTGCAGCATATGGAAGTTCCCGGGCTAGGGGCTGAATCGGAGCTGCAGCTGCCCGCCTACTCCAAGCCATGCCCGTGACCTACACGGCGGCTCACGGCAACGCTGGATCCTTAACCCACAGAGAAAGGCCAGGGAACAAATCTGCATCCTTATGGATACTAGTTGGGTTCACTACCGCTGAGCCATGACCTTGTAACAACCTACAATGAAGTATGATCTGCAAAAATACTGAATCCCAATGCTGCACACCTGAAACTAATATAATACTGTAAGTCAGCTAACTTCAATACAAAATACATTCTGCATTATTTTAGTAAGGACCTAAGACAAAATAGAAAAAGAAAAGCCTTCACTTATGATGTGAATTTTTAATCTCATTTATCCTTTAATTCTCAGGTTCTAAAATGTGGCCATTATTAAAAAAAAAACAAAAAACTCATGTCAGAGTTTTTGGCCACAAATATATTTATTTGTAGTTATACCAGGTAATTTTTATCAAAATATGTTTAAGCTATTACTGAGGGCTAGCTAGTTAGCTAGCTAGAAAGATGGACAGTTACAGTATGGGTTGAGAAAAACATCTTAGAAAACTGCATATGAACGACTTGGGCATGGTGATCCTAGGCAATTTTCTTTGAAAATGTTTGCCTTGGTATCTAAGGGAATCAGGACACGGTTCTTCCATTTTATGCTAAATTAATTAAATTTAATCTTTCTTATCTAGCTATAAAAGTCACAAATTTCCGTAGCTAAAAGTCTTTCGCTGCAAGCCCCTCCGTTTTCAGACAACAGAGATGCTTATCTAGACGGCGCTCAGGTGTTCAGACAGAGCTGGTACCCAGATCATGACATCGGCCTTGATCTGCGTTTTGCTAACGAGCATATTTTCCACTCATACAATCTAAAGTACTTTAAAAAGCCAGTCTGATTAGAAAAAGGACTCCCAGGCATCCTTTTAAACAATAACATATTTCTGAACAGGAGACCTTCTCAGTGAATTTTTTTTTTTTTTCAGGTATGACTGGCTTACTTACCTATTTATCTGAATGGCTTTACAGGTGTTTGTGTTTAGTTAGCTAGCCTTTGGGGGGAAGGTTTATTTGCCCAAGATGGTATTTTTCCAGGGAAATGTCTAAGGACCGTCATTTGGAAAAATTTATTTTTTTATTGTTTCTCGGTGTGGCAGATCACGCTTGGCGGAGGAAGGTGCTGTTGGTGGGGTGACGGGAAATGACGGGCGCCTGAGGGTAAGTGTGTCAACAGGTCAGGGGAACGAGGCTCCCAAGCCGGCTCTTGCACGATGAGAGATAAGACAACGATGGCTTCCAGCAGAGGGGACCGAGGCTCCCAAGCCGGCTCTTGCACGATGAGAGATAAGACAACGATGGCTTCCAGCAGAGGGGACACTGAAACTGGGATATGTCATACGGTGGTGCCCTATTTTCTGAGATAAGAATTAGTGATTTTTTTCTCTGTACCCTCGTTCATTCTCACGGGGAACCGGGCAGCCTCTGTGCTCCCCGGCCCCCCTGAGGAATGAGAATAGCAGGCAAACATAGGTTAAAAATCCTGAATTGCATAGACTTTGGTTCTCCAGCCCCTAGATTCCAGAAGCTGACCGTGTCAGGGGCTCCAGAGGGAAAGCTTGCATAGAGGTCTTCTCAGGAGCCTGGAGGAAATGATTAGAAGAGGGGGCACTGGCCTGGATGGCTGGGGCCAGGGTCTCCGGGGATGCACGCTGGCCGGCAGAGCAGCCAGCTGGCCGCTCTTTCCCCCTAAGCATCTGCTGTGATCCCGGGAGGGGTCTTTCTTACCAGGACGAGTTGGATGGAGTCTGGGTTCCGGAGCCAGTGGACAGGGCTGGTGGGTAAGGCGACCAGATGCTCGTGGCCCCATGGGTCGTTCACGGCCCCATCTAACCAATTACTCTTTTCCAACCAGTGCACAAGTAGAACTTCCATTCTGAGTGAAAATTATTCACGCACACTTTTGAATCCCTTGAAACACAGTACCAGATATTTTCTCCCCTCTCCGCACCCCCCCACCCCCGCTTTTCGCACTCGGTTTTTCTTAGGTCTGGTTCCTCTTCTGAGCTTCGTATCCGTTCCTGGAGGAAAACCACAGCGACTCTCATGTAACTCTGCAGGTGCCATCGGTCTCATGCCTTGACGATCTTTCAGGAGCAGAATAGCCTCTCATCTATCAGAAAGAAGGCGGGTCGGCCCTCCCGAGGGCCTGCGGGAAAACTCGGAAACTCTCCCCCGCCGTGTCTGGCTCAGTCGCAGCCCGAGGGTCGGCACCCTCGGTTTGCACGGTCTGTGGAAGGGCTGCGAGGCTGGGGCCTGGAGGCAGGTGACGCGTCTCCCTCTGGGCGAGTCTGCACGGGCAGAGGTTCACTTCCTGCATCCTGCGGCTTGACTTGCATTTGCTTAAATGCCCTCTGAAATGGACTCTTGCAGTTTGCCAGCCCGGGCCCTGAATTAGTTCCCCGACGAAGGCTTATCTTCACTCCCGGCTTCTTTCTTCACTTGGCGTCCAGGTCTGACCACTCGGCTTCCCCTCACAAACCTCTCCTTTCTTCCCGGCACGTCTTTCCCTCCGCGATTCCATGAATCTCGTGGACCGGGCTCTCCTCTACCATCGTGTCAAGTCTAATCTCTTTCTTGAGTTTTTAATCCTTATCAGACTTATCCACTTGGGCATGTAATTGCTACTTCAAACAACCCTTGCCTAACAGGTGACTAGACGTCGCTGTCTACCTAAGCCAGTCCTTCCTCCCGAGACGTGGATGGATGGACGGATGATGGATGATGGATGGACGGGTAGCTGAGTGGATGACGGATGGATCGATCGGTAGATAGATGGATGGATGACGGATGGATGGATAGATACTCACCTCTATGGAATTATTTTATTTGAATTTTTGGAAGCATTTGACACAGTAGACCATATATTTCTCTTATTCTCTCCAAATTTTTCTACTTTATCGACTATTTCTTCTATTTTGCTGACTCTGTCTCATCTTACCAAACGCCGAATGTCAGGAGATAGATTCCCTTTTTTTTTTCTTTTTGTCTTTTCTAGGGCCACACCCACAGCCTATGGAGGTTTCCAGGCTAGGGGGTCGAATCGGAGCTGTAGCCACCAACATATACCGCAGCCACAGCAATGCAGGATCCAAGCCATGTCTGCAAACTACACCACAGCTCACAGTAGCGTTGGATCCTTAACTGACTGAGCGAGACCAGGGATCGAACCTGTGTCCTCATGGATACTAGTCAGATTCGTTTACGCTGAGCCACAGTAGGAACTCCAGGAAACAGATTCTTGATCTCTTTTCTAAGAGTTTTTTTCCTCCCAGGTAACATTCAAATGTACGGCTCTGAAAAACATCATTATGTAAATGAATTGTTGTTTGCATTTCTAGTTAAGACTTGTCTTATGAGCTCCAGACTCATGAACCCGCTGCGTACCTGAAATCGCTGCTGGGCTAACAATGCACAGGTGTAGTTTGGAGATACTCTCAAGCAAAGACGTAAGTAAATAAGTGAGTAAATAAATGAACAGAATAGCAGTGCTTCTCTAGTCCTCTCTCCCCAGTGAACAGACCCGCCATGGCTCTAGTTGTTCAAACTCCAAGCTTACAGGCTAGCCTTAACGCCTCACTTCCATGTATTTTCCATACCTGGTAGATTACCATTTCCTGTTGATGCTACCAAATCTTCCGCCTTTCTCCATCTGTCCCTCTAGCGCCCCAAGACAAGAGACCTTCCTTTTCACCGGAGCTGACTCCTCACTCCCTAAATTCCTAACTGGTTCTAGTTGCATTAGCTACTTCCTTCCTTCCTTCCTTCATTCCTGCAGTTGCATTTTACTCATTCAATTACTTAACCCGTACTTATGGAGTGCTGATCACGTTTCTGATATTATTCTAGGTGGTGGGTGTAGAACCACGTACCAGACAGGTCCTTCTCTTCAGCTGATCATATTCTAGTTCAAGGAAATAGCAGAACGAGTAAGCAAATATCCAACTAATTAACATCGAGACATTGGTGAGGGCTATGAACAGAAATAAGACTAGAAAAGGGAGTCCTCTGGTGGCACAGGAGGTTAAGGGTCTGGCGTTGTCACTGCTGGGGCTGGAGCTGCAGCTGTGGCGTGGGTTTGATCCCTGGCCCTGGAACTTCCAGATGTCTTGGGGGCAGCCAAAAAAATAAAATAAAATACTGGAAAGAATGGCAGGCCGTGATGGAGGCCGGGTGTCCTGGAGCGGGTCTAAGGAAGCTTTTGCGATGAAATGGAGGAGCGAGGCGTGTGGATTCCCAGAGGAAGACGGTTACGAGCAGAGGGCGGAACACGTGCCCGAGTCATTGTATAGACTTTGGGTTTTATTCCAAATGGATGGAACAGAATATTTTGAGCAGAAGAGCTGCGTCGTCTGGAAGGATTAGTTGGCCGATGGATAAAGAAGCACCGCATGCTCCACAGCCAGGTCGAGCGGCCCTTCTCGGCCCGATGGTGCTCTCCCCCAAGTGGGGGGACCGCTGTCCCCCGCGGCACTTCTTGCCACGACGTGACACCTTCTCCCCTTTGACCACCTGTGAGCTTCTTGAGGCCAAAGGGAGCTGGTCCCAGGACCACACACAGCACTTGATAATCAATGTCTCGATTTTGCCGACTTTTTTTCCTGGGATGTTTCCTTCTCCCTTTGTCTTGCCATTGTTCTTAGGCTCCTGCTGGGGGCCGTTTAAACTCCGTGGCAAGTGTTTGGCGTTCCTGGGGCTGTGGTCCCTACCCTGGCTTCTTCTCACTGTCTGACCTGATGGTCTCAGGCAGGCGTGGCCCAGAGACGTTCTGGGCTTAGAATGACTCCTGGAGGAGTCTGTGCAAATCAGCTGCTTGGCCCAAAGACTTTCAGTCTTCTGTGAATGACCTTGGCTTCTATTTCATCTGTGTGTTTGTTAAGCCAACTCCACATCTTTATTCTAGAAGGAGCCGCTGTGCAGATAAGTGATAAGAAGATATTCGAGGCCAATTACATCACTGTAAACTCTTTTTATTAGGGTTTAATTGTAATTTTTTCTACCCAAACCAATCTTCTACCTAAAGTAATATTTGTACAGAGGTTTCCGCTGAAAATTTGGAAGCATTTTCCAGCAACTGTCTTAGCACAAGATACGCGCTTTTCAAAAGCAATGAAATGTTACGACAGATTCTTCAGCGATTTTGCACAGATGTGTTTTGCGATGAGCAGTGGTCTGCCCTTTACCAGGCATCTTTAAAGGAAGTGGTTTTGGTAGAGTAATTTCAGGAAAAAAAAAAAAAAACTCTTGCTTTAAATAATTACCAGCATTTTTTTTTTTTTGTGGTAGAAAATGGAAACTAGAAATATTTTAATGATTGTCTTTGGGTAATATTATTAGTATCTTTGTGTTATGAATTTACAGCCAACATCCAAGATAGCATATGCTATTATGGGAAACATATGAATTATTTATATTTAGCTTAAAATAGATAATCCTCTCCCCTGACCATAATCGCCATTTATGATGCACATTTTTTTCCATCCATAGCTCATTTTAATAGAGGAATTAGAAGACTATAAACACCAGCGGTTTTCTTTAATTACTATCCTATATTTTGAATGAACTCCTATTAAGGAAAAAACCTCTTTTTTGTCTGCTAAAATATTTACAACAATTGATTAAACTTAAACCATTACGTGAGCAGAAATAAAAATAGTTTGAATTCTAGTCTCAAGGAAAAACAATGAAAGAGACATCTACTGTGGTTAGTCATGGGCCAGGTGGTACCACAACTGGCCAGGTGGGTTTTACAGCTAGAATTCAATTTGCTTTTGGCTTTCCTAATTCTAGTTTTTATTTTCGTTTGAATGGACATCAGGCAGATTTGCATGTTGAGATGTTTACTTTTGTTTTGTTGTTGTTGTTTATGTCTTTTTAGGGCCTCACCGACAGTGTATGGAAGTTCCCAGGCTAGGAATCAAATTGGAGTCGCAGCTGCCAGCCTACACCACAGCTCACGGCAACACCAGATCCTTAACCCACTGAGCGAGGCCAGGGATCAGACCCACATCCTCAGGGTTACTAGTCAGGTTCCTTACTGCTGGGCCACCATGGGAACTCTGAGGTGTTTAGTTTGGATGGTGGACTTCGAGCCTTTATGGATGGATCGGTCTGTTTACGCTGCGGACACGGAGCTGGGAGAGGTCTACTTAAAGGCCAGCGAGAGACCCTGGGGGGCAGCGCTCTGGCCACAGGGCCCTGGGCTGTAGCCCTGACATGGGGCCTCATGGTCAGCCTGCGGGCAGCAGCAGGAGGGAGCCTGGAGCTGAGGTCCATGAAGGTGGAGGCCCGTTTCACATTTCAAGGAAATTCTGCCTAGAAAACCAGAAGCAGTGAACTCAACCCCCCAGAACCACAGCAGAGGTTAGACACGGTGGTTCTACTTCTCCCTCGGCTCCCAAGGTTTAGAGAAGACCCACAGCTAGAGGCAGCTGCCTGTCAGCTGGTCCGCGGACAGGCCAGTGATGGACGGCCAGGGGCCGGGCAGGGAGCAGTGGCGACTGAAGAAAAGCCGTTGCAACGTTATATGGTCTCTGTTTCGCAGAACTTGGCGTTGGGATGAATCGGTACTCTTCAGAGGTGGCCGCTCGGTGGGCGGGGCACCCTCGTGGACACTCCGGGGAGCCAGCCTCTCTGCCAAGGATGCCAGCCTTCACATGGCTTAGAAAAGGAAACAGCTGTGCTTTTTCATCTATTTACGTCAATTAACGATCGCTTCTAGAAGTCTGGGATTCTGGTATTAATGCATTTGTTCCTCTTGACAACGGCCTTCAGAGTGAGGCTTTTTATGGATAAAGCCTCTCTAACCAGGTTTCTAGAAATCGCTCTGGGATGCTGTGAGTCTAATGGACTGCTGGAGAATTGCATCCTGTCTCTGGGATCTGGCCGTGCATCAAGACCGGAAGTCTCTAATTCACAGAGGACTCACCACAGAGCCCGCCCACCCTCTTTCTTTCCTTTTAAAAGTTTCCTTTTTGACCCAGAGGAAGAGGAATCATGTTCTCTCTCCTCCAGTTAGTCATTCTTTTTGTTTTTTTTCCAGAATCAGAATTTTTTTGTTTTGCTTAAAATTTAGTATTTTTGATAGCGTTTCTTGGGATTTTCGGGAGGTGGGTTGTTGAGGACAATTAAAGGGTTATTTACAAATTTATAAAAATGTGTCTGCAGCATTTAGCTCATAGCCATTGATAAGAATGCCCTAGTGTAAACGCAGCCGCAGAATGTAACTGGATCACTCAAACGTAAGGAAATACAGCTAATCAGGAAACATGCAGAAATTTCTCAAAATGGTTGTCTTAGGCTTCTCCAGAGACACAGAACTGAAAGATGGGTGTGTGTGTGTGTGTGTGT
>PVHT021183707.1:1850750-1875166 GCA_004024745.2 Catagonus wagneri
CAAAGGTGTCACGTTCCAGAGCCAAGGAGAGCTGGTGTTCTGTTCGTGTCTGAAGGCAGGAAGAAACCGATGTCCCCGCTCCAAGGCTGTCAGGCAGGAGGGCTGCGTCTCCCTCCGCGGAGGTTCAGCCTTTGGCTGTTTGGGCCTTTGACCGCCTGGGCGAGGCCCGCCTACACAGGCAGGCGATGTGCTCGCCTCGGTCCACTGGTTTACATCGTAAAGCCATCCGGAGACACCCTCACAGAAACACCTGGAACCATGTCTCACCAGATATCTGGGTGCCCTGTGGCCCAGCCAAGTTGAACCATAAAATTAACCATGGGTTGCGCTAAAGACTCATATTAAAAAGCAATGATATCTCTTTTTTAACCTTTAATCTTTACAGTTAGAAAATGAGCGCTTGGGGAGTTCCTGTTGTGGCTCAGCGGTAACGAACCCGACAACGCGACTAATATGCATGAGACTGAAGGTTCGATCCCTGGCCTCGCTCAGTGGGTTAAGGATCTGGCGTTCCTGTGGCTGTGGTGTAGGCCGGCATCTACAGCTCCGATTTGACTCCTAGCCTGGGAACTTCCATATGCAGCTGGTAAAGCCCTAAAAAGACCAAAAAAAAAAAAAAGAAAGAAAGAAAGAAAAAGGAAATGAGTGCTTAGATACATTGCCTATGTGAGTATAAATAAGCACAAGCCTTATTAACTTCAGAAAGCAAGTTGGCAAGAATCTTAAATCTCCAAAGCTTTTGATTCAGTATTCTGACTTTGGGGACTTTTTCTAAGATAATAATCTCAGCACATGCAGAAAAATTAGACATGTGTCAAAATCTTCATCTTGCTGTATTTATCAGTAATAAAAATAAAGGAAATGGGGGTCCCTGCTGTGGCGCAGCAGGCAGAGGACCCGGCGTTGCCGCAGCTGTGCTGCAGCTTGCAGCTGTGCCTCGGACTCAACCCCGGCCAGGGAACTTCGGATGCCACAGGTGCAACCCAAACAAATAAATAAAGGAAGTGATCTAAGTTTTCAACAATATAAAAATGAATGATTACAGTATGACTCATCTAGACAACAAAATGGCAACGTTTCATTAAAATGTAAAGTTTCCAACAATATGAAAAGTGCTCACGATGTGAAAAAGTGCAGTATTATAATTACGGCACAGAATATGTTTAAAAAGACATATCCCCCACATACTAGCCAGCAGTTATTTGGTAAACGTACCTCCGCTTTGTCTTTCATTTGTTTTCATTAAAAACAAAAAACCTAATTTTGGTGATTCAGCTCAGTTCAGCTTCTTGCTTTCCTGCTTAAATAATATAAACAGTATAAATCATGTTTTAAGTTTAGAGAATGCTACCCAGATAAAGATTTAAAAAAAAAATCCTTTGCAGAATTTATTTTAACTGGACCCAAACTGCTATTCTCTAATTATTTCACATGGCAATGTTTTTGTACCATTTTTGTGAATGAAGTGCTATGAAGGGCTCTTGCACATGAGAGAAGCAGCAGTTCTGTAGACCTTTGCTTTGCACTGTTTATATATACGTTAGAATATAAAGCTTATATTTGGAACACAGGGTAACAAACACACATTATTCAAAATGCTTTCTTGGAGTTCCCGTCGTGGCTCAGTGGTTAACGAATCCGACTAAGAACCATGAGGTTGTGGGTTCAATCCCTGGCATCACTAAGTGGGTTAAGGATCCGGTGTTGCCGTGAGCTGTGGTGTAGGTCGCAGACGCGGCTCGGATCCCGCGTTGCTGTGGCTGTGGTGTAGGCTGGCAGCTACAGCTTCTGTTAGACCCCTCACCTGGGAACCTCCATATGCCGCGGGTGCGGCTCTACATAAAGACAAAAAGAAAAAAAAAAGACAAAAAAAATGCTTTCTTGTCCAACTAAGGAATAGAATGCAAGATTTTGCAAACTAAAAAAATTTAAGTTGCAAAAGCTGCATCAATTTTTTTTTTTTTGTCATTAGCTTGGCTTTAATATTCTCCCAGCCATAATCTTATTAAAATAGCAATACTTAGAAAGGCAGGGTTCTTCGTTCTAACTCCTGGACTGTCCTCAAGGAGGCAGAGTGACGGATCTGGGGCGAATGAACTCCGACAAGTGGAAAAGTCCATCCGCTTGGGAGGAAAAAATTAATTAGGAAAGCTCATCCTGAATCCAGGTTATTCTCCTTCAAAAGCATATACTGGATCTAGTTTTATGATTTTTTTCTTTTTTTTGTTCTACACAGCTGCCTCTGACAAATGCTGGCCCCACACCGGGCCCCCACCTGAGTGGCTCCCGTGGCCGCTGCCATGACACAGACCTGCGGTTTTGGTATTTCTGTCTTCTCCCCACTTAGAGCCTCATCCACAAAGTTATAAAATCTGTGGAGGCCAGTGAGACAATCAGAACATAGAATAATAACAGCAACCCTCACAGTAACGTCCGTGCCTCATTTTGAGCCCGACGGACACGCGAGCCCCTTTCTTGACGGAAGCTGTTACTTTCTGCAGCTCCATCCACTTCCCTTTAGACACAGTTGCCTTTTCTTTTCCTTTTTTCCCCCCAGTCATGCAGTATTTACTCTAATTTTAAGCTCGATGTCTATTGCCCTGGGTACACGTAATAAGCCCCAGCAGTTCCCTGACTAACAGAGTCAAAGTCATCTCCCTGTTGTGACTAATCTTACAGGGCAGACGCGTCCGCAGGGAATGGTGTCAGCACCTCAGAATCCTTCCGATCTGAATATCCCATAATATGAGAGACTGGTACAGATATGAATGTGGTTGTTTTTTTTGTCCGTTTGTTTCTTTTTTTTTGTCTTTTTTTTGTCCTTTTAGGGCTGCACCTGTGGCATATGGAAGTCCCAGGGCTAGGGGTCGAATCGGAGCTACAGCTGCCGGCCTACACCACAGCCACAGCAACACGGGATCCGAGCCGCGTCTGCGACCTTCATCACAGCTCACGGCAACGCCGGATCCTTAACCCACTGATTGAGGCCGGGAATCAAACCCGTGTCCTCATGGCTGCTAGTCGGGTTCATTACCGCTGGGCCACACTGGGAACTCCCCCAGCAGTTTTTCACTCAGCTGACCTCATGCTCTCTCCACTTTGTTACAAGCTCCGGTGCGTGGAGCGCTCCTAAGAGCAGAGCTGTACCAGTTCTGTCCCCTTGCTGAGGACATTTTCACACGGGGTTTCTTGTCCACACGGAGGCTCTCGACAGGTGGGAGATGGCCGACCCCCATTCTGGGCTCTGAAAAAGGCCGGGCAGAAACCAGGCAAGCCTGGAGCATCCAGGCCTGCAGCTTCAAGGTCAAAAGCAAAGTCAGCCGCTCCCACAAACACGGATTCCCCGTGTGGTGTCAGGCTGACGGCTCCGTAATGCTGATGTCTTCACCCTCTAACGGCGGAATTAAGGGCCCTCTCCCTTGGTTTCGTATCTCGGGCATGTCTTGAGAATCTCAGGTGAGGCAGGAACTTGAGGCGTCTCAGTTCACAAAGGGGCACCTGCAGGGTTCTGAGGATCTAGATTCTAGAACATCTGCTTCCAACCGTGGGAAACCGTGACATCAGTGACAAAAGTCTTGGGGCCGCCCTCACGCCGCAGCTATCTTCACGTGGATACCTTTAAGGGCACGTTAAGACTGTGACAGAACAGAGGGACAGGAGCGACTGTGCCTTCTGAAATCGGATTTGTAGTTCCAGACGCCTGTTGCTATGGCAACGAAAGCAATATCCTTGTAATCCATCGAAAAATGTATTTCATTCATAGAGTACTTACGTTTCAAGGTTGTTAGTGGAGATTAAATGAGTGTGAGCACATAAAACACTTAGCACGGGGTCCAACACAAGGAAAATACATAGTAAATGCTAATACTATTAACAGGGAGATCTCTTTAATTCACCCAGAGTTTACTGAACGCTTCTACACGCTGTGGGCGTTTCAGACAATGTCAAAATGAGAGACCAAAGTATAAAATGTGTATGTTGCTGGAACTTGCTATCTTTGGTGAGATATCAGATTCACGGTGTAAAAAGCAGGACAGCAAAATAAGAGAGGATGACATACAACGAGGAAACTGTCGTAAAGTGGCAGACATTTTAATGACCACGTAGCTGCTATTTCCTGAGGACTCCGTTTCTGACACCGAGCTGAGCCTGCCCGCACGACCTCGTTCACGCCGTGGAGCCCCTTCGTAGGCCGAGGATGTGCTGTACCGCTGATGCTGAGGCGGTCACTCCCGAGCTGCCCCCCCGCGCCCGGGCTCCCGCAGGTCCACTCTGGTGCTGGGGTGGGGGGACACGGGCCGGGGCCGTTCTTACGGTGGCTCAGAGCCTTTCATTTGTGAGGCTGTGACGTTGTGGTTCACGACAAGAAGTACATTTTTGGTTCTCTCCCCATTTCTGGGACAGAGCCCTAAAACCCTCGAATTTCCTAAGTTATGTGGGCAGCAAAGGTGACCTTTGTTCTGTTATGCGGGCGACTTTTGGGAAGCCCCTGGCTCCCCTAAGGATGGGGCCTGGACCCTCCGTGTTGCTGCAGATTATGCCAAAGTTTCTTGGGTGCACCTTCACTTCACGGTTCCCCCCCATAGACATCCACATCCAATTTCCATGTTAAAATCTTCAGTTCAGCTTTAAATTCCTTCCTTTTTTTTTTTTAGGGCCGCACCTGCAGCATATGGAGGTTCCCAGGCTAGGGGTCAATTTGGAGCTGTTGCCGCCGGCCTACACCACAGCCACAGCCACACCAGATCCGAGCCATGTCTGCGACCTACACCACAGCTCACAGCAACGCGGGATCCTTAACCCACTGAATGAAGCCAGGGATCGAACCTGAGTTCTCATGGATGCTAGACACATTGGTTTCCACCAAGCCACAACGGGAACGCCTTCAAATGCGATGGTATCCTTTTATTGGGTGGCATAACGGTTCTGAGTTTCTGTTGGCGTGAATGTAGACATAAGGGTGCCTGATTTTCAGGCTCTCCCGAGGATCTGAAGACCGTCCTAGCGCGGTGTCTGACATCACGAGCAGTCAGCCGCAGAAACAACAACTCTGGCGCAAGTGACGTTGCCCTAATGTTTCCCCGGGGACAAGCAGACTAGCGCCCGCCTCCGCGGCCCTCTCACCTGCAAGGCTGCTTCCTGGGCGAGAGCTGGCTCTAGCCCCTGAGAAGCGTTTCCTGAGTGTGTGCTGGGAATCGAAGCACTTTTCATCAACGGTCTCATTTTCATCACCAACACAAATGACAACAGCCCTGGGCTAGGTACTTTTATCTCCCCTTTCCGTGAAGGCCCCACAGTTGGTTGGGGTCCAGGAGCAGACGGGAGCACCTGGGCAGCCCCGCTCTAGGGCATGTGTTTTCAATTATGACCTTGGCGCTGCCTCTGAGAGAACTGTGTTTATTTTTATGTAACGGATCCTGTTTTATGTAACCCCGATGTGTAGGTCTCTCGTGATATGTTTAAATTCTAACTCAACACTTGTCATATCCGCACATTCCTTAAATCATTAGCAAAATCAAATCTACATGCCCTTCAGCGGGCACAGTAATTGCTAATTCAAGGCTGGAAAAAAAGTACTCTGATAAAAATAAGCACTCCGTTACTTCCTGGGTTTGACATCCCAGGTGATTATATAATAATATTTATTAAGTATAATACTATTTAAAAATAAAGACTCATTGAGATTCTCTATCATCTGCTCAGTTCCACGAGATAAACTCAGAAAAGCGGTGGAGTGAAATCATTATAAATTCAAGGCTTGGTCTCAGCTACGTGTGCTTTTCACGGCGGGTCCCAGGACTCTGCGGGTGCCCCCCAGTCGCCCCGTCCTGGGCGGCTGCCAGGCAGGGAGCCAGCTGCTTTGAAATTCTCTTTCCCAAACAGCCCCTGGTCCAGCAGCTGCCAGGTGGGTGAGGCCAGATGTGGAAGCGGGTTCCTGCCCCCTCGGCGGGAGCACTCCAGGCTGACTTACACCCCTGAGCCCTCGGAGTCAGGCAGCAGAGCGTGTGTATGTGTGTATGTGTGTGTGTGTGGGCTGGGGTTTGGCCCGAGAGAGGGTGGTCTCTGCTCCATTTCCCCCCTCCCCCCACTGCTGCCTTAGATTTTCAATGACTTGTTATTTGGGATGAACCGAGTGAGTTTAGTATTGTCAGATTTTGGTCATTCTCATCAGCGTGTGATAAGGATTTTAAAACAAAATTCAAAGGACCATCAGTTGGACTCCCAGCCTTCAGAACCAGGAGGAGCAAATGCATGTGGTTTAAACGTCCCAGTCTACGGTACGTTGTTATAACAGCACAGACAGACCACAGCAAGCACCCCCTGTCCCCCACAGTAAAGGCGCCAGGGGGGATTCACTTCTTTACCTGGACGGAGCACAGGTCACCTGCCCTGTGCATTTACAAGATGGGAAATCGCAGCGGATGGCTCTGGGGCTGCTCCCTTGTCACTGGGAGCTGTTCTAGCCAAACTGCTTCCTCCACATTTACACTATTGAGGAAACAGTGGAATAAAGAATCCTCAGGTGTCGTTTAACCCGGCAAGGTGACTTCTTGATGGGTGCTGGAAAGTCATCACACAGTGAAACAGCAGCTACGAAGCTCCAGCCTGGAGCCTGATGCAAAACTACCATCAAGTTGCGTCCCTCTACTTGGAATCCACCCTTCTCCGAGCCTCCTCAAGACTCCCATCCCCTCACCTCGAGCAGAGGTGCCCATCAGCTCTCTTTCTTCCCGCGTTTATTCTGCCCCTCTTTCAGAGGATGGGGAAGTAATCACGAATTTCAGTTTATAAAGTCCCCACTCCCCGCCCATCGTAGGAGCCAAAAAAGTAAGAGAGCATGCAGAGCAAAATGAAGGATAATAAACAATTTCGTTAACTCCTCTGCTTAGTTATTTTCAGAAAGTATTGGAAGATAATACCTCTGTGGATAATCAAGAGCCAATTTATAATCATAACACCTGCTTAAGCAAATTAAAATAAGTGCATAGAGTATGGCAATCAGGAAAAAAAATGTCCCTGGGGAAGTAACATCGACGGATGCTTTTAAAAGAACCATCATCATGACAGAAGTATTTCTGAATCCTGGCTGGCGTCACACAGTCACTGTGTTTGATGGTCAGATGGATTTGTCCTTGGAACTCTAGAGGAGGAAAGGCTGTGCCTCCACCCTCTTAGGTTCTGTGACTGGGCCTGAAAATTAAACTGAAAAAGGACAGGTTAATAGGAGAAGAGTCTGCAAATGTTCTTTGAGGTTAATTTTTGTGTGTGTGTACACACATGTAAGAAATAAAAACCCAGCGAAGCAGATGGGCCTGGCAACTTATATACCATTTTAACAAAGAAGGATGAATTTTGGAGACCGACAAGACAAAGGAAAAAGGAGTGTGGGCTACAAGAAGTAAATTGTGGGACAGGACTAGGAGACGTGTGGTGGGGGGGTGAGTGGAAAGTCAAGGTTATTTCAGCTGTAAGGAAGTTCCGCCTCCTTGAGGAGGTATGAGGCTATGCTCCTCGGGAAATCTGATGACCTGGGTTTAGGTAGAAAATGGGAGGTCAGAGAGCCCTTCTTGCATCTGCAAGTGCCCTGAGTTCAAAACACTCCGCTTGACAATTCCCCACATTTGAGGGTGGGACCCCTTTTCCCCCAAACGATGACCCCATAGTTAAAATCAGCAGGGAGCACTGATGCATTAGGGAAATGCGGTTGACAGCACATGGTTCATTGCCAACTGATGGTGGCCCTTTCAAGCTTCCCGGCTCGGCTTCCATAAAAAGCCTCTGTAAAAAGCCAAAAGAATGGGGTTCCAAGAGCTTCAAGGTTGGTGAACGTGAAGATTTGGGGATCGTGGTGCCTGGAGAGGCCACAAACACCCATTCCCTCTCCACACCTTGCCCGCGTGTCTCTATCTGGTTGCTGTGAGTTGGAGCATTTTAGAATAAACTGGTGATCCTAGTGCGTTAACTGTTCCTCTGGGCTCCGTGAACCATCTAGCAAATCACACAACCCAAGGAGGGTTTTTGGGGTGGTGGGTGGGACGCACAGGCGGCGTGTGACGGGCGTCAGCAGTGGCAGGAGAGATGGCAGCTGTGTGGGACGGATTCCGTAAGCTGTGGGGTCCGAGCCACGTCCAGGTCAACATGTCAGCACCGAGGCAACGGCAGTCACGCAGCGGGTGTCGCCCAGCTGCTTCCCTGGTCGGGTTCATTTCGGCTGAGCCACAGTGGGAACTCCTGCAGCTGGATTCTTAGCTCAAGGTGCCACGGCACTTCTGACTGTACTTTTACAGCTGCAAATTGTCATGGCAACGGCCCATCACCCCAAAATAAAAGCGCATGGCAAGTTCGTTTATTTAAATAACACAAGGAAGTAGGAGGGGTCTCCTTGGAACACGGATGGTAAATGTGCTTGGTTTTTGGCGCAGTTCATCGCACCTCAAGCACGTCAAGGAACAATACTGCGCTGGGAAAGATAAAGGGGCTGGGGGTCAAGGGCCGCCGCGGGAAGACGGCGGGGCAAGGTCAAGGCTGTGAGGCGACCTGGCTGTGACCTGAGCCAGCGTTTCTCCCCAGGAAGCGTGATGCTGGAAATGATGGTGTTGGGACTGAGGTGGCGAGGACAGGGCGTGGGGGTTTGGAGGGCTTGGCTCAGGCTGGGAGGTGGCAAATCCTAAGGAGTGTGACAGCACGGCTTCACGGGGTACGCGGGAGGGTTTTCAGGGCGCGGTCTTAGAAATCAGAGAATTGCAGAGTTTTCGGATATGGCAAAGGGCAGAAACTCTCCCGGGTAAGACCTGAGGCTCACGCAACGTCGCAGCGGGACTAGCCTCTGGCGCTCGGTGCCGGACCCTGAGTCGAAAAGGCAGGAAGGCAGTGGATGACGTCGCATCAGCAGGCTGCCTCGGGGACGCCGCGTGCGGGGCTTGGCTCGGAGGGGAAAATGCATTACCGAGTCCTAAGGGTACTGCAGCCCCTCACCCGCTTTCGTCGACCCCGGCGCCCCCCGTTTCCTGAAACCCCGTGGCCTTTTCTGTATGTGCTGCTCTTCTGAGCATTTAACCGTACGTTAGATTTTGTTCGTCACTCTCACGTCTTAGCGTCTCCTTCTGCCGTCACATAAACTGGGCCCGCGCCCTGGGAGAGGCATTCAGCAGTGCTGGACAGCTCGCAGGACCTCGTCATCCACCCCGTCCTTGCTGAGGCAGCGCAGGTATTTTGATCCCAACTTCCAGATAAAAATACACGTGCTGGATGCAGGCAAGTGGAGACCAAACGGGGTGGCTCCAGCCCAACACCGCTTCCAGAAGAGCCCCAGGTATACACGTCCCAGGATGCCAGTGGGCCCATAAGATTTGAGTCTTCCTTAGTACAGATTTTATGAATGAAGACATTCGTTTCTTTTGAACTTACTGGTCTCTTAATGCTTCATTTGTGATGGAGGAACCCAAAATTCTAAAATCAGGCATATTTTCTCGAGGCTGTCTACCACTTCCTTCCCAATTTTTAGCTCTCTTTAAAGCTCAGAGATGATAGTTAAATATATCTACATCTACATATATCTATATGTGTCTATATATAAATATATATATATAGAGAGAGAGAGACAGAGAATAAAAATAAGAACTCACCTGTCCCCGCGAAATTAGAACTGGAAACATTTTGTCCAGCTGATATCGTTGCCAACGAATTGTAGCTCCTGGTGGAGTTTAAAAAATAGCTTCTCCAGCACAAGGCTAAATGTCTGAGTAAACGTGCTTGTCCCCCTACCCAGGGAGGTTATTATTTAAGGTGGGGCCACCCAGCCCTCAGGACGCTGCTGGGCAGAGGGTGTGGACGTCCCTTTTACAGGCCACTGGTGACCTTCCAGACCTGTGAGCCTCCAGACCTGCTCCCACGGTCATTTCTTCACAAAGAGGTGTTTGTGTCACTGTCATTTCTTCACCTCTCCGTTCCTATAATCATCTTTGGCGTTCCTTTCTTGATTTTCCGTTCTTGTCTCTGCAGCTTTGGACCGCAGAGATGCTGGCAGTCACGTGTGCGGAGGTTTCAGGAGACTGGGTCCAGAGACGGGGTACGGCTTGGGCGCGTCCCCCCAGCAGCCGAGGAGGGCGGGCGGTTCGCTGTGACCCCTGGGAAGAGGGTCTCTCCTTCCCGGGGCGGAAGGATCAGGGGCCACGCTGCAGGGGTGTTCTCTGCCTCTTGGAAGAAGCCACGTGGAGGCACCTAGAAGGTCTGGCAGTGGGACAGGAGGGGGCCCAGGACACATCCCAAGAGAAGGGGCGAGCTAGCTGATGTGGAACCCAAATTCTCTAAGCAAGGAATTGTTTTGGCGACTGATTTGTTACCAGGTAACAATATAGGTCATGAAAAAAAAAACCTGGCTGACTTGAGAGATGTCGAATGCTTCCAGTTCCAGTTTTGACCACATGCGTTACCCGAAGTGGACGGTTATTTTGTTTCATGATTGTTTTCCTCATCAGAAGTAATTTGTCAGCACTTTGCTTGAATGTGAACGAGAGTGGAAATGTGGGTAATCCACAGTATGCAGAAAATGAGCACTCATCAATTTGCTCAAGTAACATGTCCCGCTGAAACCAATTGCATTTAATCCATTAGTTCACTTCCATCCACTGAAATCCATTCTCGCCATTATTCTATTTCATTCCCTTTTATTTCCATAACATTCCTTTTCCATTATTTCAAACAGATGATTTGTTTTACACATATTGGTAAAAACTACATTTTCCGAAATTCCAACTTCATGCCTCATTTAATATTATAACCTGAAATGAGTTCGATGTTACTGAATTCACTACTGGCTAAATGAAATACCAATTAATACATGAGTAGGGATAGCCAAAAGAGCTTAGATTGTTCAAAGTAGATAAAAATTAGGCTTTGGACTCCCGGAACTGAAAAGTTAATATCGTAGCAATGTAGACTTTAAGTGGAATAGATTAAGTGAAGGTGAATATGCTGTTACACTCAGCATCTCCAGCTGTATTTATTCTATGATGAGCGCTCACAGGAAGAAAATATTACTTTCTTCTGGAAATGTTTTCCCCATCAGGACCCCAGTTACATCCCCAAAGTTGGACAGAAAAAAAAAGTTAAGAAAGGGACGGGAGAATTTGATGAAGTGTGAATAACTGTGTGAGAATTGCAAAATCCGAGGTTGTCCTTTTGTTTGGAAAGACCGGCCCCACTCTTCACGTGCCTCTGTATCCAAAGCCTGCGACGCGGAAGCGCCAACTTGGTGTTGAGCTGGACTAAGTGATGTGTTGTGTTCCGGGGGGGTCTTTTAAAGGACACAGTGGGGTTTAATCAGATAGGACACAGGCGGGGACGTGACCTGTGACTGCGTGGTAGGGCTTCGTCTCCTGACCCGCTGTCACCACCCCGACCGTCCTGAGAGGCCAGGACACGCGAGCGCTTCTTGGTGTGTATGAGGCCACCCCGCAGCTGGTGGGTGGGCGACCTGGATCACTCAGGTCTGTGAGACTCAGTGAGCTTTGGGGTCAATTTTACACAGTATTACGGTGCCAGGAAATCCATGCGGACGTGGCCTGTGGCGATCAGAATCATACTTAGCCATGTGCACACGAGAGAAAAGGCTCTGGGACCGGGGTGTGGAAAAGCAGACTTAGGAGGCCCGGAGAGCTTCACGATGGCCCACCCAGCTCCCTGCAACCTTTTATTGATTCAGGCCTGGAAATTCAGGCTGATCCTTTCTCCAAAAGTGGAGGTAAGTAAGAGCGGACACTTCATCTTTCTCTTCCTTCTCTCTCTCTTTCCTTCAGACAGTCTTACCCACCAGGACTGCTGTGCTTTACGAAAAGGTATTGCGAGGGCCTATTATGCAGAGTAAAAGCATGCAGTACATTTATTCACTGCGAGAACCAGCGGGCCTGGCCCAACACACCCTATGCTGCACTTTAGCCTCAATGAAAAAGAAAACGGGTTCCCCAACCCCCTGTCATCATGGCCAGGGCACGGGGAGAGCCGTGGCCTCTTACCGCCTGGTTCGGGCCCCTCGGCTCAGATTACCTTCCCTGAACGAGCACTGACCCGACCCCAGGGAATGTTCCTCCATTAGCGTCCACCTTCGGGAAGCCTTCTGCACGCCTAGTCAATCCCAGTTGTTCTGGAGTGGCCGAAACTGTAACCCCTGCTTGGCTTTCAAGTTGCTTATGGTCCTAGTACTGATGCCGGAAAGATGTCACCGGAATCCAGATTCTTGTTCACGGAGCCGGAGAATGAACTCCGAGAACACACAGGCGGAGAGCAAGCAAAGTCTTTATCACAGGAAAGCAGACAGCTCCCAGGACAGCTGGGCTTGGGGAGAGGAGCCCCCCTCTCTATTGTCTTATAGATGGGGGGCACCAACGTGGGTCCAGAAAGATGTGGTTTGCTCCCATCGGCCTTGCCCAGGTCCCTGTGTAAGTCCTTGTCCAACAGGGGTCTTAGGGGCGGAAATGTCCCCTTAAGTCTCATGGTTTCTTTGCCCTTCTCTTCCCGCAGACCGAGTCACAGGGGGTTAGGGACTGATGTCCATCTGAGCGTAGGGACACTCCCTACAGTAAACAAGGCTCGCGGGGTGTTACTCCCTGGAGCCCTTAAGCCACGAATGTTAATCAATGACCACAACAAAGAACTCAAGGAAGCCCACGCTCCTCCCTGAGTTAGTATTCCGTCTGGGTAGCTTGAGGCTTCAGGAAAAGACAGCTTATTGATGCAAAAAAGTAGGTGACGCCAGACTGAGCATGCTACAACTTCATATAGTTTTGCGTTTCTTGCAGAAATAAACAGCCACAAGAGCAAAACCTGACGCTTTGACAATGTCCACTATTGACGGCACCATCATTTTGTGCGGCTGTTACACCTTCACAGAGAAACACATCTTTTCAGAGGAAAATCAGTCGAGAGCTTTTCCTCTTCATTTCGCTTGAGCTGCCTGCACCCCGGCCCTGTTCTCTGTCGTCCGCCGCAGAGGTTTCCAACACCGTGGTCCCATTCCTTCTGCACCGGCGTCAGGCTTGCCTCGGGTCTTGCTGTCTCTTCATCTCTGTTTCTGCTTCTCTGTCTGCTCCCTCCACCTCCCGTCCCCTGTCTTAGAGGAGAGGGCCCTTCGCTGTCCCCCCTCTACTTTCTCTAAGAATTTACTTACCTTCAGACTCTTTATCCAGCAAATTCTCCCGCTTTCGTACTTTATTTTTGTCTCCACCATGTCTTCTCTCTCCTCAAAGAAAAAACTAAACTTTCTTTTCACCTTCCTAGCCATTCCATACGACAAACCTTCCTCAGTGTCAAGTTCCCTAACAGGATGGGTTATTCTTTTCTTACTCTGTCCCTCCATAGCTAAGGCTTTCCCCTGTGTTGCTGCTAAAAATCACTGATGAAAGCCCACCTCCCCTTCGCCAAAGCCAGTGAGCCCAGCTCTCTTTCGACCCCTGCAGTGTTGAACGTCATTAGACATAATTTGATTCCCACCTGCTTCTGGGTATCGTTCCTTCCTAAGGCTTCTATCAAAACATACTTTTCCCCTTGTTTTTCATCTGTTTTATGACTTGCTAAGACTTCCTTTATCTATATCCCTAATGTAAGGTTTTGCAGAATTCTGTCTCCAGCCGCCTTTGGCTTTCTTTCAACTCTTCCTCCCGACCTTCGGCGAGCTTCCAGGCAAGACTTCCTTCACCTCCTCTGCGGGGCCAAGTCTCCAGGACAAATTTCCAGCTTTGGAGCCCCCGAGCTCCAGCTGCACGCCTCCAGTGGCCTTTTTGGCATCGACCCTGGCACGACCTGCTTGTACCCAAACCACACCTTCCCCCAGGACCTGCGCCTCGTGCCCCCGACCTTCCCGCAGAGACCACAGGCCCCTCATCTCACTCATCTTTGAATTCGTCCTTCACGGTCGGTCGTCACGGGGCCGGAGTCCGACGTGCCCATCAGGCGCCAAGCTCAAGGCTATTCGTCTCGGCCCTGGGGAGCTGTGTGACACCGGGACCCCAGTCCGTATTACTTCTGCTTTTCTTTGTGACTGCCCCATGGCATGTGGAATTTCCCTGGGCCAGAGACCACATCTAAGCTGGAGTCGCACCCAGTGCCACAGCTTGCGGCAACGTCCTTAACCCCGCTGTGCTGGACCCGGGGTCAAACCTACATCCCTGCAGCTGCAGAGACACCATCCATGCTGCTGCACCACAGCGGGAGCTCCCGTATTATTTTTTGAGCTGCTTTGGAAAAGACCTGTCCACTCCTGTGCTATAAGCTATTCCAATCAATGAACAGAGTCTTAACTCTTCCTTATAAATGCAGTGTTCATCATGGTGAGCGTGTGGTATGCGTCCAAATAATATTTGCTAAATTAAATGGAGTTGAACCTCCATTCCCCGAGTCATTCCTCCTTTGCAGTTGGAGTCTCTTGGGAAATGAGAGCAAAATTCTTGACTTTCATCTGATTTCGTATTTTGAATTTTCTCTCTGAATCTTAACCTCTCTAAATCCTAACTCTTAGAGGCAATTAGGATATTAGCAACAATTGGCAGCTTACCACAATTCTTGGCATTTTGATCTAAAAATTTAAAAACGCAGCCCGATTATTTTTAAGCAGAGGCAATGTGTTCTAGACTTAATTGTTCGCGTATCAAAATGTTGCCGGCGGAGGGGGCATTTTCCGTTACCTTTTGCTATCTCAGTCTCTGACTCCGAGCAGATACCCTCAGGCCAAAGAGTGTCAGGCTCATTTTGCGTGCTGTCTGGCCGCTGCTGAGGCCGTGAATAAGTGGTGTGTTTTAACAATTAGAGCATTTAAAGCCCTTTTTGGTCTATTTTATTTTATTGTTGGATAATGGAGGCTGGCCTAGTTTCCTGCCAGTACATGTTCTAAGAGCGAAAATCCTCGGGTGCAGGCTGTGCCTTGAGTGACTCCGGGGCAGTGCCTGTGGAGCTGGTGGGGCCGTCAGCTCAGCCCTGGGCCGCGCGCTCCTTGCCCCGTAGCCCAGATGGTTAATGGTCACGAAGGCAGATCACCATTTCTGGCTCCTGCAGAGCTGGCCAACTGCCGAAGCAACTCGGTTTGTAAACCTACGGTGGACCCTCCAGAGTTCGTAGGCCTGAGTCACAAGCTGGTGGCCCCAGCTGTGTCTTCCGGACTTGCATTGTTGGCCTAAACAGGTTTTTCAAGGTAGGCTGAATACCAACATTTGAAGAAACATGAGAGTTCGTGAATTTATGGATTTCTGGCCTCCATTCTCATGTGCAATGGATTGGCTAGAGTTGAAAGCCTTCAGCCCGTTTTTGTTGAGCTGGTGCTGCCAACCATCCCTATCACGGGGCCCAAACCGGGCCCCCTCTCCGCCCGTGTGCTGCTCCCGCCCCCATGACCCACGTGGGTGCCCCGCTCTGCTGGAGGGTTGCAATCCCGGCTCATGTCAGACCCTGGGGACCACCTGGGGGTCACCACTCTGTCTCAGGTAAAGTCTTCTTCACCAGAAAGAATGGGTTTGTTTTCAGGATGAGAAAACAACTTTTTAGTCGAGTGATAACCAAGAACAGCACAGCTGGAAGGAGCGACCACTTCCTCTGCCTGGCCTGAGACTCAATGAACACTCTCGCGACGCCGTGTGTACCTGTCGCCACAGAGCCTGCTCTGACAGTCCCCGTGTCACAGACAGCTCTCAGAGACAGGGTGCCGCTCTGGGATGGAAAGGTGAATGAAGCGGGTTTGCCTTTACCTTTATCAGAGTCCCAGGCAAAGGACAAAGCACATGGTCTTAGAAATGTTTGAGCTTGTTTCCACTTTTATTAGTGTTTGATTTATTCGTTCTAAATATCCACTCGAACTTACTCTTAGTACTGAGATCTTCTATATGACCAATATTGCCCATACTGTTTTTTTCAATTATTTTAGACCATTTGCTTTTGAAGAGCTCTTACCAACAAATACAGAGCAAAATGTTCTTTAAAAAATCATGAAACTGATTTTTTTTTTTCTGAAGTTCAATAGCAAACGCTTATTCTAAAGACTGAATTGAAACATGAGGCTCATTGAATGTTTTTCTAGGCTGTTTTGAGTAGAACGCTGGTGCTACGTACTTTTTTTATAGACTAGCTCTACTGAGGTGTAAGTGATACGCAAACCCTGCACATATTGAATGTGTATAACTCGATGAGTTTGGACATACGCTTAGACCTATGGAACCATCACCTGCACGAACCCGCTTACATGAGGAGACTGAAACAGTCAGACACAGAGAAGCAGAGAGCAGGTGGTGGTTGCCGGGGTTGGGGGGGCTGGGAAATGGGGACATGCTGTTCAGTGCGTCCACGTTTCAGTTGTGCAAGATGAGGGTGTTCTAGAGATTTCCGTACAGCACAGCACCTATGGCTAACAACACTGTGTTGTGTGTTTAAAAATGTATGTGCTGTCCTGTTGTTATTTTTTTCCCCACTCACAAAGCAGGAAGAGTGCTTGTCCTAGCAAGCCGGAGTACGGGTTACAGATCATGCAGGCACAGTGGGTCACCCAGAGCAGGTGCCCAAGAAAACGCCAGTTCCGCCCTCCTGATTATTGCTGCCAATGTCATTACTGAAAAGCAGGAAGAAAGCGTAACAGGTCCGGACACAAATGTGGACGTCCTCAAACTCCTTTGGGGTCTAGACACACCTACATAAACAGATACATTTTTAAAATACACGGAAGTGGGAGGGACAGATTGGGAGTTTGGGATTAAAATATATGCTCCACCACATATAAGAGAAATAAACAACAAGGACCTTTTGTAGAACACAGGGAACTATACTCGGTATCTTGTAATAGCCTAAAATAGAAAAGAATCTAGTAAAGAAGAGGTATGTGAAAATTAAACACGGTTGGTAAACACAACATAAAGTAGAATAAAATACATGGACGAACCCAGCCTCACAGCGGACTGGGTTTAGGAGCAAGAGGTGAGAACCAGGTGAGATGTAAGGTATGGGTCAGCGCTGGGGAGGGGGCAGGGCAGGTCCAGCCTTGGGTCCCCTCGTGGGGAGAGCCGGGGTCCCTTCCCAGAGCCTGGTTCTCTGAAGGGGTCAATGAAAGTCTCGGTAGCTAGGGGGTGGAGGACAGAGAAAGAAGGCACATGAAGAGCCCAGAGTAAGAGGCGTCTGTCTTCACAATTTTCCTAAGACGGACTTTAAGTTATAGGACTATCTTCTAAAATCTCTCGATGGAAAGCTGGGAGAGTCTTCACACTGGTTGCTGAACCCTTAACAAATATCCTCCAAAGTAACCCTTTTTCTATATATTAACACTCTATGTCCTGGTTTATAAAAGGAGACAGTGATGGAGGGGGGGCTGAGTGGCTGTGAGGGACTCCAGTCTCACCTCCTGAAAGAGAGGAGCAAGGGCTGGTGTCATTTCAAGGTCCCCCCACCCCCGCCCTGGGGCTCAGTTCATCTGCGTGATGGATGGTGCGTGTGCAAACAGTTTTGGAAACTTTGGTACTTCCTCTATGTGAGCTCCAAAATTTTAGGTGAAGGAAATCTGCTTTTCAAATATTTGAGTTTGTTCCTTGAAAGCTGGCTGCAGGAGGTAGGACTTTCTTTTTGAGCCCTGCTGCACAGGAGCAAAGCTTCTGGGTCTCCATGTGTCTCCCCTTCTCAAGGTGCTTTGAAGAATTGAAATCAAAGGCCACTTGCTTTAGAGTCTCTGGAAGACATGTGCCCAGCCCCGAGGGCTGTAAGTCAGGGCTTGGGTCAAGGTCCCACGAACAGGGCAATGTGAGAAGAAAGGACATGGGCTTGGGGGCAGCCTGGCCTGGGTTCACATTCTGGGTTTGCAGCTTTTGATGATTTCACCTGTTTTAACTCTTGTGAACGCTGAACTTTATTTCTAGAAAGTGAAGCCCTTCCAGGAAGAGGCCCATTTTATTTATCCTTCAATCTTTAGATCGTCAATAAACACTCGATGGATGAAGGACCAGTCCCTTCTCGTCCGGAGCCAGGAGACAGCTCTTCCTGTGAAAGGCAGGAGAAGTGGGCAGGCCTTCAGCAAACAGTCCCAACACACCCGCTCAGATCAAGGAAGTGATTTGCAAACATGAAAGGGTTAGTGTCACACCCACTGCCAGACTCTGAGCATCTGTGTCAGCCCCGAGTGTGACGGTGTTAGGAGGGGAGGCGAGGCCTGTGGGCGGTGATGATCTCATGAGGGTGGAGTCCCCATGATGAGATCAGTGTCCTGGAAGAGACCCCAGAGAGCCCCCGTCCCTCTTCCAGGTGAGGACACAGTGAGAAGATGCCGTCCGTGAACCATGATCCGGGAGGCGCCCTCCCCAGACAGTGGATCTGCCGGCACCTTGATCTTGGACGTCCGGCCTCCAGAACTTGAGAAATAAATGTCTGTCGATTATAAGCCTCCCAGTCTATGAATTCCATTATAGGTGCCCCAAGGGACCCAGACGCTGCTGTGTGGAAGTCCTTAGGAGTTTGAATATTAGAAGGAGGCGAGGTCTAGACAGATGGCCAGGTTCTTGGAGGAGAATGAAGATGCCTGCTGGTCTGGCCAGGACTGAGGTCTGCAGGTTGCGGTAAATTCAGGCACTTGACTTGAGGTGACTCAAGTGAGAAGGAAGACGGCAGTGCTGACAGGCAGATGTGGTGCTAGTAATTCACAGCCCCGCCCAAACCAAAAAGTGGCAGGAGACGTCCAGGCTTCATCCGCAGAGAAGTCATGTAAATTTCTTCCTTCCGTTCTAAGTTCTTACCTTGTCCTGCAGCAGGAATGACACGCACGGATCTGCAGTGGATTTCCAGTGGACGGCGCACACCGCTGTCAGGGTCCGAGCTCCTCTACGGCATCGAGTCACCTGCAAATGGCACTCACGGCTTCCCTGAACCCAGTGCCAGCGGCTCACTCTATGCTTTGAAGTTTTCACTGGAGAAACGAGAAGGTTCCTCCTCGGTTTGAAATGCCGATTTTGCTTCCCCCAAAAGGCCGTGGAAGGTCTTACTCATGATCTTACCGTAAACCGCTTACCATTGTGTCTCTTTGGATCACTTGTTTGTTTTCCTTTGTTGGCACACGGAGTTCCTGGGCCAGAGATCAGATCCGAGCCGCGGCTGTGGCCTGCGCCGCTGTGCTGCGGCAAGCCGGATCCTTAAGCCACTGCGCCCAGCAAGGGATCGAACCTGAGTCCCAGGGCTCCAGAGACACCACAGATCCTGTTGGGCCACAGCGGCAACTCCACCATCACGTCTTCTGAGAGTCATTTCCTTGCCCTCCCCCAGGCCGGGCCCCACGCCCGCCCCCCAGTTCCTCTCTGCTGTCTGCAGCCAAGGGGCGGCGTGTGTTTGGGAACCAAAGTTCTGGGGAAGGTTTGCTTTGCTCTTGCAGCAAATTTCAATCTGAATTCTTTACATTGTGTGTATTTAAAAGGTTTCTTATTAGCTGTGACGGAGAGCGCACTGTTGAAGAAAGATTGTCCCAGGGTACATCTTGTAATCAACAGAGTGATTCAGTCATCTGGTTATGAAACAAAAATCCCAAAGATGAAAATTAAAGCACAGCTACCTGGACGCAACCTTATTAGTGAAATTATAACACAGAGCACACTTGCTTCAAATGCATGTAATCATGTAATTATAACTCGCCCCGATGCCGTTATGTATATAATGATGGGTAGTGATCACAGGTGATGCGACGGTGACATTTGCTTCAGGACCACAGACCTTCTTCTGAAGCTCGTGGAGGGAATAAACGGCTTGCCTGGGCTTGGTCACAGGAGGTTTGCTCAAGTCCCCGTGAGCTGTTTCTTAATAGAGTAACTTCTCCCTTCTGGGGAGCGATAGGCCGTAAGGACAGCGTGACAGCTGGACAGCTAAGCTGCCCCCCACCCCCCCGCCTCCTCAAATTGCCCGCAGGGCAGCTGAGTTTCTCTGATGTGCGGGACCCCGTGGCAGGAAGTTGCTGTGATTGCCCCCAAACGTGTCCTCAGGGACCCGCTGAATAGCTCTCCAAAGCCACTTTGCTGGGGCCTGGGGTGGAAGACTGTCCTTAGTTCATCATCTCGTTCTGGATCCCTTCTCACCTTTCCGAGCACAGCACCCCTCGCTTTGCCCTTTCACCCGCCGGCCCAAGCTGCCCACCACGGCACCGCGCACTCCGCCTTCTGAGGATGCGGACGTGCAGGGAATTGCATCGCTGGCTTGTGGGAAGGGCATCCAGGAGCTGTGAGAGTCACAGGGGCAGAACGAAATACTTAAGGGCTATTCTGTGCCATTCTCCTTGGTGACGCATGGGCAACAAGGCTGGAAATGGAGGGAAAGTTCTGGAGAGAAAAAACAAAACCTAAGGTCCTGCTGAAAACGTAAGGTTGCCCAGAGGTTAAAAATACAGTCACTGTGCCCTGTGGGTACAGCATGACGGAGGGTCGTGTGAGAAAAAGAATGTATATTTATGTATAACTAGGTCACTTTGCTGTACAGCAGAAATTGACAGAACATTGTAAATCAAATACAATTTTAAAAAAGATAGCAATTAGTTCTGGCATATATTTTTGTATACTAAACGTCATTTATATAATAAAATAAAAATAATAAATAATTATTAAAACAAAAAAAAATGCGGTCACGATCACTATGCCGAGAGCCGTATGGGGTGATTCAGGTCCGAGGGGCCAGTACTGGCTTTTGTTTGCAAATTGGTGAAGCAGCTGCTAGTGGGGAATTAGTTTATTCAGGTGACCCTGTGATTTGGGTCAGTGAAGGGGCCCTTGTGCGGGATGGGCGCTAACCATTAAGCTCTCTGCACTGTTACACACATAGGATCTTGTTCAGTCCTTAAAGCAACCTGATAAGCAAGAATTATACCACCCCGTAAGGAGGGGCACAGGGAGAACCGAGTCATTTGCCTGACACAGCCCAGCTAACACCTGGGAGAGGCGGGGTTCAGGGTCAGCTCCGACTCTGACCACACGACACACAGAGCGGACGGCGAGGAGGTTTGAGGGTGGTGGGTGTGTGCTGAGCAAGAACAGCTTCAAAGAGAGGCTTCCGGGAGCTCCCATCGTAGCTCAGCGGACAGGAACCTGACTAGTGTCCATGAGGACCAAGGTGCGTTAAGGATCTCGCTCAGTGGGTTAAGGATCTGGCGTTGCCGTGAGCTGTGAAGTGGGTCCCAGACGTGGCTTGGATATGGTGTGGCTGTGGCTATGGTGTAGGCCAGTGGCTACAGCTTCAACTTGACCCCTAGCCTGGGAACTTCCATATGCCACGGGTGTGGCCCTAAAAAGACAAAAAGAAAAGAAAAAAAGACAAGAAAAGAAGGGAGGCTTCAATGCAATATAATTCTAAAACTTGAGCGCTACTCACTAAATTCAATTGGCTTTTTGAAATGCACTCTCGTTGCTCCAGACTCCAGAGATAAGAGGACTCATAGACACGAGGGGACTGGGGGAGGGCTCACGTGCTGGCCACCACGGAGCCACCGCACACCTGGATATTACAGTTTACTTAAGGTCAGTCAATGCCACAGAAGAGGGAGACCTCCGTGGTAAGTTGCAGGGGACACTTTTCAAGCGTTCAAGCACTTGGAGGCAACGGGGCTGGCCTGGACCGTTTCCATTATCCCAGAACATTCTGGACAGTGTCGCTGGGTGAGCGCCAAACCCCTTTCCTCTGTCGAGGCACCTGGTGGTTTACCCAGAACCTCATGCAGTTTGCTGGGTGGTGGTGGTGGGGGGGTTGGAGGACCAGCCACGAGGTGAAAGTGGAGGTGACAGAAGTCATTTCCAGGTCTGGACCATTTTGCCAGCATCTCCATCAAGTACCCCGACCACTGGATGCCTCCATCCACATGCTGCTGCTTTCATTACGTAATGGGTACTTTAGGGGTGAAAGTCAACAGAATTCTAAGGGTGAGAAAGGGCGGAAGAACTCAAGACCAGTTAAGGTCATGTTACCCTGCCGTCAAAGTTGTGAATGAAAGCTGAAGCACACATGCCCCCGTACACACTCTCGACACTCAGACCCAACACAAAAGCCCCTCTAACCCCACAGCGCCAGACAAGTTTAAACTGAGGCAAAACCGAGACAACCAGGAGGAGAGTAGACAAGGCATCGCCAGAGTCACGACACGCATCAGTTCCTCCATGGATCCGCCCTACCCATGCTTTGTGATAATAATGCCCCACAATTCAGTGAAAGGAAGTGACAGATAAAAACACCAGCAAAGCAGAAAAGAGACCTGCTCCGTGCTCAGAAAATTTCAGCTTTTGAAGGCAATAACCGGAGCAAAGCCTGCCCCAGATCTTCAAGGAAAGGCTTTGAATAATGGATGTGACACCGCTTTGAAAGTTAAAAATAGGAGTGATGCAGGCGGCAGAAGGTGGTACTTAAAACACATCCTCCAGCGGGACTGAGGGAAAGGCACGCAGGAGCCCCTCCCTTCGCAAGAATGACAATCATGTAAAAAGTAGAGTGCGGATCTCCAACCACCTGAGCACTTATCTCAGGGGATTATTTAAATCGCAGTACAGGGCAGGAGTCACAGCAGATTCAGCCCAGTCTTGGAGAGACCAGATTCTCCAGTACAACCTTCATGATCTAGAACTTGCCCTCGGGATCTCAGAATATGCTGGTTCAGAGAAAGACAAATAACATATGGATATCACTTATGTCTGGAATCTAATACACGGCACAGATAAACCTGTCTACAGAAAAGAAAGAAACTCATGGACATGGAGAACAGACTTCTGGTTGCCGAGGGGGGAGAGTGGGATGGACGGGGAGTTTAGAGTTACGAGTGGCAAACTATTGCATTGGGAGTGGATAAGCAATGAGATCCTGCTGTAAAGAACAGGGAACCGTATCCGGTCACTTGTGATGGATCATGATGGAGAATAATGCGAAAAAAAGAATATGTATATGTGTATGACTGGGTCACTTTGCTATACAGCAGAAATTGACAGAATGGTGTAAATCAACTATAACAAAAATTAAGAAAATTAATTTACTTTGACTATTGAAACCTAAAAACAAGAAAAAAGAAAATGATAGTTAGAAAAAGCTAGCAAGAAAGCAAAGCAAAACTCCAACAGATCAATAAACCCATCAGAATCGAGGAGTGGGAGTTCCCATCATGGTGCAGCGGTTAATCCAACTAGGAACCATGAGGTTGCGGGTTTGATCCCTGGCCTTGCTCAGTGGGTTAAGGATCCGGCGTTGCTGTGAGCTGTGGTGTAGGTTGAAGACGCGGCTCGGATCTGGTGTTGCTGTGGCTGTGGCGTAGGCCGGCAGCTACAGCTCTGATTAGACCCCTAGCCTGGGAACCTCCACATGCCACGAGTGCGGCCCTAGAAAATGTGAAAAGAAAAAAAAAAAAAAGAATCGAGGAGTGTGGGGTGAGGGGTGTCTGGGGGAGGGGTCAGGACCTTTTGGGACAGCACCCACCCAGAGGCTCTACCCTCTTCAAGGGGAGGAGATCTCAGACTGGATCTTGATACCCTTTGGGGCTGTGTTTTTACATATCCTTTTACTTATCCTAGACTTGAGAGGGAGTCGTGTTATAAAACGCACGGCCCTCTGCAAGAAGGAGAGAGAATGCCATGTCAGACAGCGCCGAGGTAGCCCCGCGGGACGGTCAAGACAGGACTTGCCTTGTCCCACGGAACCTTCGAAATGACGGAATCGTCCTTCCACCTGGTGGGCAAGGCATCCGGGAGCCACGTGGAACTGTCCAGCCCTAGACGGGTGGCTAGCGGTGGAGGAAGTCGACGCTAACTTTCACGTAATGTCTAACTTTCTAAGTGTAAAGGCCACAGAGAGCTGGAGAGCCAGCTGGACAGCTCAGGTAAGGCTACCTCCGGTTAACCATCTCCAACCCCAAAGTCAAATTCATTCACTTAACGCCGGGCATGAGGCTGCGCCGGGTCGCCGCTGCCCGCAGCGCCTGGCTTCCAGCATCCTCACATCCTCAGGACAGGTGCGGCGCAGACCTTCCGCCGGACAAGCCTTGGCTCCGCCCAGGGCGGGGCCGTCTCAGCAGAGGCCCCGCCCCCTCTTCACGCGTGTCTGGGACCTTCAGAAGCCGGGTGATCAGCGCGTGGCTGGGTCATGGATTATGTCTGCACAGACTGGCAGGTTACAGAAAGGAGTGCCGAGAGCCATCCTGATTCAATCTGAGAGGGACGTGGAGTGACCCCAGTAATGTGCACATAGGTGTTAAGAGGTCGTTAACTATTTATTCGTGTTAGAATGAACCACAGCAACGGGCCTTAAGCAGCAGGTGCTCCCCTATCAATCACTTTTATAGTCTCCATTCACCTAATGGCATTTATGATTTCTCTTTCCATTTTTCTTTTCTTTTTTCGCTCCCTCCTCCTTGCTCTTCCTCCCTCCCGCCCCCTCCCCCCTTTCCTTCCTCCGCCCTCTCTCCC
>PVHT021183707.1:1879995-1918108 GCA_004024745.2 Catagonus wagneri
GCCTCTGAGGACGGCCCGCTGTGGGGCCCTGACGCCCCTACGCTGTCGGGCGGGAAGAGGACTTTCCTCCTGCGGGGCCACCGACGGTTCTTCCGCTTCAGCTGTTTGTTATCCACATGCACCCATTTCAGAATAAATCTGCTGTTCAAGACAAACTGCTCTGGGCAGATGTCACTTCTCAGAGCGCTGGTGCTCAGTGCGGCTATTGCTGTACAGCCAGGATGGTTGCTGGGTGGATTTTCCTTTCCTTCCCTTCCCTTCCCATTCCTTTCCTTTCCTTTCCTTTCCTTTCCTTTCCTTCCCTTCCCTTCCCTTCCCTTCCCTTCCCTTTCCTTCTCTTCCCTTCCCTTCCCTTTCCTTTCTTTTCCTTTCCTTTCCTTTCTTTTCCGTCCTTTAAAGTTCTATGGCAGTGCAACTGATATGCTGGGATAAGGCCTGCTGTGCAAGGAAGTGATCCGGTTGTGTGTGTACACACAGCCATTCTCCTTCAGGTTCTTTTCCCACACAGACGAGCACAGAATATTGGGTAGAGTCCTCTGTGCTCTACAGCCGGTCCCGCTGGCCAGTCGTTCATAGACCTCAGGGCGCGCACGCCAGCCCCAGACCCCGAGTCCATCCTACCACCTGCCACCTGTCCCCTTTGGTAACCATAAGTTTTTCAAAGTCTGTGAGTGAGTCTGTTTCTGTTCTGCCAATATGCTCATTTGTATCCTTTTCTTTAGATTCCACATATAAGGGATCTCCCTGTCTGACTTACTTCACTTAGTATGAAAATCTCTGGGTCCATCCATGTTGCTGCAAATGGCACCATTTCATCCTTTTTTAAGGCTGAGTAGTACTCCATTCGCTTATTTCTTTTTAAACAGGAATATTGGTCTTGCTCAGCAGCCTTGAATATCACAGCTCTTGAATAGCACTTGGGATGAAAGCTTGACTTTGGGGGAACTGGATGGTGTTAAAGTCCAAGGCCACTCGACTGAGATTCTTCGTGGTGAGCCCTGTCCACTTAGATGCACAACGGGGGGCAGAAATTATTCATGAGACCGTGTGATGGACTGAGCCCAACCTGAGGGGGAGAATGTGTCTGGGCAGCGAGGGAGCCACAGACGGGGTGGAGAAGTGGCCAGTGGTGCCCGGGGGCCCTGGGGCGGAGGGCGGGGTCTGCCTCGTGCCACCTGGCACACCCCGACAGCTCACCCCCAAAGCCAGGGCTTAGTCAATACTCGCGCCACCCGTCGGCCAGCGGCAGAGATGGGAAGCACATGGCTTTGTGATGTTTTAAAAATTAGTCACAAGTCTCTTGGTTGAAGCGATATTTCTATCATAATCTCGAGACACAGATGAAGTGGTGGAGAGTCACAAGGCTGTCATGTGTACTGAGCTGAGGTCCAAAAATATCTGGAAGGAAGTCTGAAGATAAACTGGAGAACAGTATTCCCTTTCTGTGTCTGGGGCTCTTCATTTTATTGAAATATGGATCCAACAGTGATTTCAGAATTGGGCCGATCCGGTCCGCGTGCCAGCGGTGGTGTGACATGGTCTGCGCACGACGGGACGACCAAAGTGTTTTTCGAATCTTCAATTTCTTTGTTATTCTCCAACAGCTGACTTGGTGGTGGTAGAAGTCAAAGTTTCCGTTTATTTTGAGACTGCAAAGCCTTTTTTACATGGTATGCATATTTCTTGAAAAAAAAGTGTGTATCAGAGGTTCTCGATCAATCACAGAAGATTTTTGCCGCCCTCCCCGCCCGGGGGGACAGCGCCAATGTCTAGGGATATTGTGGTTGTCAGAACCGGGAGGGGGGTGCGCTATGTGGATCTGCTGGGCAGAGCCCCGGATGCTGCTCAGCTTCCTACAATGGCAAAGAGTCATCTGGCCCTGGTGATGTCGGAGGTGCCAAGGCTGAAAAACCGTGAGGTGCACGTGTGTAATATTACACGTATGTCTGCCTCTGTATCGGAATACACACCAACGGATATGCATCCACGAACATGCATGCATTTATTACATACGCATAAGGGTGGGGAGTGACGTGGCAGCTCCATGCAGTTGTCTATGGATCTGCTGAACCACGACGGGAACTCCTGAAGGTGTTTTTTAAAATAGTGGACTTTCGGGAACAGGCACCTAGACATCAACCCAAGCCAGGTGTTTGCGTATTCAACCGGTCACTCATTTACCTTTTCCTGTAGCGAAATTACAACTATATCTCAAAGCGACTAATCATAAAGTCATCACAAAATGGGATGATCTAATTTTGAACAGATTAAACAGAATTTGTTTCTCTAAGCGGTTTTTTTTTCTCCTTTTGGATTCTTTTTCACAGGTTGCACAGAACTTTCCATGAAGTTTGGGGTATCGGCTTGTCTGGCCCACGTTGACTGATGGAGGAGGATAAAGAACTTCATTTTAAAAGCCTCTACTTTTTACTTTTTTTTTAAAATCTTTTTGGCGCTGCACCTGAGACATGTGGAAGTTCCCAGGCTAGGGGTCAAATCGGAGCTGTACCAGCTGACCTACACCACAGCCACAGCAACGCCAGATCAGAGCTGTGTCTCTGAGCTACAACAAATCTCGTGGTAATGCCGGGTCCTTAACCCACTAAGCGTGGCCAGGGATCGAGCCTGTGTCCTCGTGGATGCTAGTTAGGATGGTTACCACTGAGCCACATCAGAAACTCCAAGACTCTATTTTTTAGAGCAGTTTTAAATTTACAGCAAAATTGAGAGGAAAGTGTAGAGATTTCCCATCTACCCCCTGTACCTGCACATCCAAAGCCACCCCACCATCAGCATCCCCACAGTCAACGTCCCCACCATCAGCATCCCACCATCAGCATCCCCACCATCAGCATCCCACCATCAGCATCCCACCATCAGCATCCCCATCATAAACATCCCACCATCAACATCCCCACCATCAACATCCCACCATCAGCATCCCACCGTCAGCATCCCCATCATAAACATCCCACCATCAGCAGCCCCATCAGCAGCAGTCCCATCATCAGCCACCCCATCATCAACATCCCCGCCGTCAGCATCCCCACCATCAACATTCCCAACGGATGGTCCACTGTTACAGTGATGAACCTACACTGACACATCATCATCCCCCAAAGCTGACAGCTTATGTTAGGGGTCGCTCATGGTGTCCTACATTCTATGGGTTTGGACAAATGTATAAGGAGTTGTAGCCACCATTGCAGTGTCGCACAGAGAAGTCTCTCTGCCCTAAATAGCCTCTGTGCTCACCTCTTCATCCCTCCCAGCTCCTGACAACCATTCATCTTTTTATTGTTTCCCCAGCTGTGCCTTTTCCGGAAGGTCATAGAGCTGAGACTGCACATGATGCAGGCTTTTCTGTTTGGCTTCTTTCATTCAGGATTATGGACTGAAGTTTCCTCCGGGTCTTTTCATGACTTGTCAGCTCATTTCTTTTAGCTAAATAATATTCCACTGGAGGCATCACAGTTTATTTATTCACTTACCTACTGAAGGACACCTTGGTGGATTCCAAGTTTTGACAATTTTGAATACACTAGTGTTTTTAATGAGCAAAGCTAGCAGTGCCTCTCGGGTTTTTCTAACAAAATGGCAACTCTGTGGACAGAAGTGAAGAGCAATTTTGGGGAGGTGGTGAAGGATTTGAGGACGTCTCTCACAGGGGGACTTCTGGGATTTTTCCTATTTTATCCTAATATTTTCAGCAAAATTGCATCCTAATCTATTTTTTATTATTAAAAAAAATTATACCTCGTATTGTTACAGATTGTATCTTCTCCAAAACCTCAACTGAATTCGTTTCTCAGAACTGAAAAAGGTGTTTCTCTCTTCCCAAGTTACACTTTTTCAGATGGAATCCTGATTCACCGTGATATTCCAGAATTATCCTCATCAAATCAAAGCCTACAAATACAGATGGCCAGTGACTGTGCATATACCGTCCCCAACAAACAAAACAAAATCCCCAAATTATTCAAGAAGCAAAGTGGTCTATTCATCTCCTGTTACCATTCAAAAAAAAAAAGGAAGCTGCAGAACACCCATTTTACTATGAATTCGCGTCGACTCTAGTGGGCATTTTTCTTCTGAATGAGGACTTGGGCAAGCCATGAGTCAGCGTTCCGTGCCATTAGCTGAATGCCATTTAGCAGAATAAGAGTGTCTGGCAATCACGGTGCTAATTCAAACTGGAGACCTTCTCCAGCCGGTCATGCAGCGAGAATCCGCAGCCCATTATCAGCCTCACATCACCTGCTTGCTAATTACTCTGTAATTAGATCAGGGAAAATTCCCTTGACTTTCTTACTGCTCAGAATGCCTTAGAATCTTAGAATTGGAATGTCATCGGGGAACTGTGAGTGCCTCACTTTTCCTAATTCTGAGGAGCGAGAGGAAGCAGAGGTTTTTGTGACGTGTCCAGGGTGGGCCGGCAGGCGGTTGTCCACATTGTGCAAACGGATCCCATGATTCAATAATTAATGCGCTTAGTCAGGTACCAATATCTTGAGTCGGGATGATCAACGAGCACCTATGTTTTGAGGAAGGATGCGGCATTTTTGGTTTCCAGACACGATGTGTTGTTGCTGCAACTTCCAGCCGCCTCCTCGGACCCTCACCTGTGCACGTTGTCTGGCTCTAACCGCTGCTCCGCCACCATCAGGAAGCCCTGGGGCCACAGGTGCCCTGAGCAGGCAGGTCCCCTCCCGCCAGGCCTCACCGTCCCCCCTGGATGTCCCCTCACGGGGCCACCGCCTTGCCTAGCATGACCCAAGCCCGGGCCATGCCGCCTCTCCCACCTGGGACTCGGCCCCCCCAAACACAAGGGTTTCACCTAAAATAAAACATTCAGGGGAGCCTGCCTGTCCGCTGCTAGAGGGGGTGGAGAATCGTAGCTAAAGCATCGAAGCTTATAGTTCAGACATCCGGTTCTTCTCGCAGATGGGTCCAAAAAGCTTACCCTTGATACTGAACTTCTCTGAGCAATAGGACAACCCTGGGGGGGAAAAAAAAAAAAAGGCTGGCTTCTTTAGAACAGCGCCTGCATTTCAGCCTACACTCCCCGGAGCCCCTGCCTTCACTTCCGTGGGGGCTCAAGAAACAGGACCTAGTCGGCCTTAGGTGTCTGTGTTCCTGAAACTGCTTGTGTCCTGAACTCTGGCGGCTCCCCCGACCTCTTCTTCCTGTGATGGCCCCGGGCCTGGCTGGTCCCTGTCCTGCACCTGTGCTCACCTGGCCGCATGCGGGGGACTGACAGCCCAGCCATCCCTTGGACCGCCCGGTCATGGTCACATGGGGAGCTGCGTGCCGCCCCTTCTCCACCAAAGGCCTGGCCACAGGGCACCCAGGAGCTGCGCTTTCTCCTTCCTGCGACTTCATAAAAGGTGCCTGAAATTGTTAAAAGCGGCCCTCTGCCCCCCGGGAAGGGCGGGGCTGGCAGGAATTCCCAAGAGCTACTACGGTGGGCACCAAGTGAGGCTGATGCGACCAGTGCGGTTAAGGAGACGCCTGAAGGCGGGGAGGGAAATACAACAGTCAGAGGAGGAGGTGAGCACAGAGGCCTGGACCTGGGCTCCCTCCTGGGGACACAAGAGCTGCCAGGAAATTGCACTTCCTGGCAGGGACGCTGGGTTCCTGGGGGGCAGGCGTCTTCCTGCCGCAGGGCTGAGGCTTTCTTTCTAAGGCGGCCCACATACTGTTTTCTCAGTCAGGGCCTCCCACAAGGCTGGGAAATATAGTAATTTTTGCAAAGCTGTCAGTCACTTCAGTGGAATTTTAAAAGCCTGTTAGCCAGGTGTAAATGAAGAGGGAAAGTCTAGCTGTTATTTTTAGAGCTGCCTTCCCCACCCTGGACCCCTCTCCTCAGCCCACTCTGTTTCTCAAATGTTTGGAGACGCTTTTTTCTCCAGGGTTGTCCTATTGCTCAGAGAAGTTCAGTATCAAGGGTAAACTTTTTGGATCCACCTGCGAGAAGAACAGGATGTCTGAACTATAAGCTTCGATGCTTTAGCTACGATTCTCCACCCCCTCTAGCAGCGGACAGGCTCCCCTGAATGTTTTATTTTAGGTGAAACCCTTGTGTTTGGGGGGGCCGAGTCCCAGGTGGGAGAGGCGGCATGGCCCGGGCTTGGGTCATGCTAGGCAAGGCGGTGGCCCCGTGAGGGGACATCCAGGGGGACGGTGAGGCCTGGCGGGAGGGGACCTGCCTGCTCAGGGCACACAGGGTCCCAGAGCTTCCCACGGGGCCCCTTCTGGTGCTCCTGGGCTCTCGGTCCTATTTCCCATGGAACTGGTTTTCCTGAAGCATTATCCGTCTGAGCCCGCAAGCAAACACAGTTTGATACAGTTCAGGCCGTGATTATTGGAAAAGTACTAATTTTTCAAATGTTGAGTTTTTCAGGATTCTTAGGAATCGACTTGCTGAGCTGGAGCCAGCTGGATGGGCTGCCTGGACCGACCAGCTGAAAGGCGATGCCAGGTCCACACTGAGCAAAGCGGGCACTGGGGGACAACCGGTGGTGGACAGATATTAGCTTTAACAAATTCAGCCAGATTTCCCACACTAGTTGAACTTGCTCTGCAGTGACATAAGAGCTGCTATGAGGCTATGAAGCAAATCAGACAGGGGACCCCACGCTGGCTGGGAGGACGGGTGCGGCGGTGTGTCTGGGGTGTGGGGGAGGGGCCTGAATAGCAGGTGGAATGACCAGTGACCCCGCGAGGAAGAGACGGCCTCCCAGCGGGGTGACTGGGACCAGCAGCTTCATAGGGACGATGGGTGACATGTACGTAATATGCTACGTTATAAGAGTTACACTTACAGATAATATGGAGTATAATGTGAGAGCACATTGTGATGTCTAAGCTATAACAGATATAAGGTATATATTACAGTAGACGTAAATATCTTACATACTAGAATTTATACTATACATCTATGTGTAATGACATAGCCTGTTATCATATATAATACAGATTTTTTGTTCTAGGGCTGCACCCGCGGCATATGGAAGTTCTTCAGTCTAGGGGTCCAATCAGAGCTGTAGCTCCAGACCTATGCCGCAGTCACAGCAACGCAGGATCCTTTAGCCCGCGGTACTGAGGCCAGGGTTCGAACCTGTATCCTCATGGATACTAGTCAGGTTCATTACCGCTGAGCCACAACCACAACTCCCTAGTATTTGTTTATAATGATATAATCATAAACAGAATATATGCAAGTATGTAATAAATCATGATAATGTATATACTATATAGAAACACAATAATTTACAATAGACTTTATTGTAACATATTACATATATTATATAATAATTACATTACTAAATTATAACCTATATATATATAATCACCTATAATTATTAATTGATTATAACTATATGAGTACAGAGAAGACCTAAAGTTAGTAGAATAAAAGAAATCATAAAAGAAAAATAACTATATGAGTACATATTATATGTATTATCTGTCTATATATTGCAAAGATAACCAAGGAAGAAGTCAGTTTAAATAATGGGATATTTTGGAGGAGGAGTAAAAATGGAATATGTGTTTTATCTTCATATACACGCAATCTCTTTTCAACTGATGCCATCAGTCATCGGTAATTTAAGACACCGCGTTTCCAGAGGGCAGTCACATGTGTCTGGCCAGCACGGCTGCTGAGGGCCTTGTGGCTGTGACCTGAGAACTTCGGGGGACACATCGAGGACCGCGGATCCATCCCGACTGTTTCTGCTCTGAGCAGCTTTTGCTCTGGGCTCACACCTGCCGTCCCTGTCTTTGGCGGACGATGCTGGCTTTCCCCTCTACCATTTCCTGCAAGGACAGGACTGGAGCCGTCCAGTGATAAATCTTGCTCGCTGAGAAAGGAGTTTAATATCTCTTGAGCTGGACATTCGAACATTGATTAATTCCTCTTGTACAATTATCTCTAAACATCAAAGTAGAACATTATGACTGGAAAACCTTCAATTACGTTAATACTGAGGACTAAAAATATACACACCTTCATATCAACTTAGGGCTTGTTACCGAAGGATTGCTTTTCTTATTTTAGGGCCACACCTGTGGCCTATGGAAGTTGCCAGGCTAGGGGTTGAATCAGAGTTGCGGGCTCTGGCCTACACCACAGCCACAGCCACAGCCACAGCAACGCGGGATCCGAGCCACACCTGGGACCTGGGCTGCAGCTTGAGGCAACGCCTGATCCTTAACCCACCGAGCAAGGCCAGGGACGGAACCCACGTCCTCATGGATACTAGTTGCATTCTTAACCTGTTGAGCTGCAACGGGATCTCCTGTTCCTTATTTTTAAAAGTATTTTATTTAAAAAAAAGTCCGAGTAGTATTCCAAGTAGTATTCTGAAGAAGCAAATTGTGCACAGACGGTAACTTCATATAAATCCTTCTTCACTTTGAAATGAGCAGCTTTATTCAGCACCACACATAAAGAAAAGCCGACAAAAATGGCTTCTCAGCCTCACAGATTGATCCACTGATCTTTCCATATGGGAGACTAATGAATTGACGTGTATTTGCTCAACAAATATTTATTGAGGTTCTGCCACATGCTCGGCTGAATTGACAGGGGACGAAACGTGGGTCACCGAAGGCTTATTCACGCTATGATTCAGATGTCAGTGGAGAGGGGTCCCCCATCCCGAGCCTGGAATAGCGATGGAAATATCAGGATCGTGCAGGGGAGACGCAGTCTTCCGAAGGAGCTCTGACTCAGGGCCGAGTGTCTGCCAGGCGACCTCGGAGAGCAGAAGAGCTTCCTTTTACGCTCTTAGGTTGGTGGCCCGCCTACGGATGACACTGGCCTAAGCCAAATGGGAGACACGCACACGGACTGTCCTGAGTATCTGCATGTGCTCTGGGACTCCTGAGGCCGAGAATGAAGATCTGAAGAACATTTTAGGCCCCAAAGCTTATGTCTGGTACACAAAGAATGAGCAACTGCAGGGATGTGACAAGGCAGAAAGCCTTCCAGCTGCAGACCCCCGAGCATCAGAACGACTGTGAAAGGGGCCACGGGGACGAGAACGCCTCCTGTACATTCCTGAGCTCGGTCAGCGCCAGGGACGGGCCTCCCCAGTCCTGCAGCTCTGAGTGCTGGGCTCTGAGGGCGGAAGCAGAGCGCAGGCAGCTTCTGGGGCGAGGAAGGCCAGAATGCTGCTGTGAGACCGGCCTCCCAGCTGCCGGGCTCGTGGGACCAAGGCCCAGGACAGACCGCATCCAGATGCTCGTAGGAAAAGCCTGCCGCCTGTTTACGGCGAAGTCAAAGCTTGCCTTCGCAGGCCCCTGAGTTTTAGATAACCAGCTATTTATTTGAAGTTGTAACCCCACGTCTGCTCTCTTGATCTGCTCCGCAAATATTTGGCCAGACCAAGAAATACGGTGCTTTACGTCTCATCTCAGCGCCCTGGCAGCCTTATTTATTTTAGTTGCTTCCCTTATTTATTTTAGTTGTTTCCCTATTCCATACGTACTGTGTGTTAAGACGATTCCTTCTTAATGGGAAAGTGAAAAAGCTTTAAATTATTGTTTTCATGAATTCACTTTGCTCTGGTAAGATGCAGCGTGTTACTCAAAAGCCATAAAGATAAAGTTACTCGTTATTATCTTTTAATTTTTAAAGAGGTGATTTACAGGGTTGTGTCAATTTCTGCTGCACAGCAAAGTGACCCAGTCACACACATGCACACGTCCTTTGCTCATCCTATCTTCCATCATGTTCTCTCCCAAGAGACTGGATAGAGTTCCCTGTGCTATAAAGTAGGGTAAAGTTATTCTTTGTGGTCTAAATATACTTACAAAACATTCCCCTCTTTATTTTCAAGCAAAATGATATTAGGTCCAAGGAAATTTCTTTTCAAAGTTTAATCCTAAGAACTGAGCCATGTGGTTATTTGGTTTATGTCTGCTATTTGCCTTGTGCTTCTAAGCCTAAATCACAATTGCCATCAACAAGTAATGGCAATTAACAACAACAAAAAAAGCATAAACTTTGCAATTTGACTGTTTGATCTTACTTGTCTATTAGAAATAAATAACACAGGCTTCCTAGTAGGAGGGAAAACTCTGATTAAATCCTAGTAGGCAGTGGGGACAGCTTTCTGAGTTAAATAGGCAGGAGACAGTGTTAGAATCATTGGAGCTCCCTGGTGGCTCAGGGGGTTAAGGATCTGGCATTGTCACTGCTGTGGCTTGCTTCACTGCTGTGCCAGGGGTTCATTCCCTGACCCCAGGACTTCTTCATCCCCTGGGCACAGCCAAAAAAAATTGTGAGTCTCCATGTGAGTCAAGCCAGTTAGCTGAATTAAGCTCTAAAAGCTTTTAACTCAAAAACTTTGAACTTGGAGTTCCCTTCGTGGCTCAGTGGTTAACGAATCTAAGAACCATGAGGTTGCGGGTTCGATCCCTGGCCTTGCTCAGTGGGTTAAGGATCCGGCGTTGCCGTGAGCTATGGTGTAGGTTGCAGACGCGGCTCGGATCCCGCGTTGCTGTGGCTGTGGCGAAGGCCGGCGGCTACAGCTCCTGTTAGACCCCTAGCCTGGGAACCTCCATATGCCGCGGGTGCGGCTCTACATAAAAGCAAAAAGACAAAAAAAAAAAAAAAAACCTTTGAACTTGCATTTCCCTTTCCCCAGATTCCCATGCTTCTCTCACAATGAGGTTTGAGGTCCTCCGGCAGCCCCAGCCTGGGTGGAGTCACTCTGGAGAGGAATTTATTTTTCCCTTACTGCATTCTCACCTTAAGGAACAAGCCCCCAACAAAACACATGGGAAACTGACACTGTTTTATGTAGAACAAATGCTGGTCTTTACTTGTGAGCATTTTTCTCCTCTGTCTCTCTTTTCTCCCTACCTTGTGGGTTCCCCTCTGATTTTTTGCTTTTAAACAATTGGGGACAACACTTCGAGACCAGAGGCTGGATGTCAGTTGCACGTGAAACGTGAGGGAGTTGGTCAGCGCAGATTAAAGGGTGAGGGATGACACTTAAATGGCAGGGTGGCAACGCCAGGGGTCGAGCAGAAGGACCCGTCTCCCCACAGAGGAGACATTACTCTCAGATTTCAGCTGGGAGGGAAGGTGGAAAGGATTTCGGTATGCTAAACGTTTTCGTTTTAAAACTGCTAACGCACACCCAGGGATGTGGACCTTTTTTTCTGAACACGAGTGTGAGTTTGGCTTGTTGATACACATCTCTTGGGCACCTGTCACATGACACAAGGTTCCAAAGGCTGTATGAGGACCCAGTCCCCTTATAAAAGCCCTCTGAGCTTTCCATCTGGGTGCTTCGTTTAGTTTAGCGCATAGCAGTTTGTTGCTAACGTTGTCCCTGGAACTGGGACAACTGTCATTGATTCTAACGTTGTCCCTGGAACTGGTGTGTCACTTTCAAAGTCACATCCTCTATGTGGGTTTGGAAACATCTGTTCAGGCCAGAACATACCAGTTAAAGCTATATTTTGCTCCTCTCCACTGCATCCAGGTGGTCACACCTCTGTTCTCTGTGCTCTCAAGTTTCACCTGTCTAGTCTAATTTAATTCGTTTTCTCTTGCATGTTTACTGAGACAATCTCAGGCAATAAGAACTCCAAATAAACTCTAAGTCCTCAACATCAGAATTTTGAGTATGGGCACATATGTGTGTTTCTATTTAAATGCTCTATGTTTCTGTTAAAACACGTATTTTGAATTCCCCGGTGCCTCAGCAGGCTAAGGATCTGGCATTGTCAGTGCTGTCGGCCGGGCTCGATCCCTGGGCCCAGAACTTCTGCATGCCGTGGGCACGGCCGAAAAAACAAGGCCAAAAAAACCATGTGGATAAACCACATTATTTCCAAAAAAAAACAAAAAAAGGAGAGTAAACACTTTGAGGGGATTTTTAAAATCCAAAGGAAACTCCATCAGCGATCCAGCTTTGAGAAAGAGAATCACTGAGCCTTACCATGAAATTATTAGTTAACTCAGCAAAAGAAAACACTCTTCATCATAGACTCATAAAATATGTTCCTCAGCGATCACGCTTTTGAGAAAAATGACAAAGATACACAAATGAGCAGAAAAAGTCAATTTTCAGATAATTTTGCTTCCGAAAGGACACTTCATGATGCTTTAGATCACTGAGCTTCAAATCTTCTTCACTGTCAGACCCTGTCATTCTGCAGACTGCAGCCTCTCAGTCCTTATTAAGCTGACAAATACAATTTTTCCTGCTGAATTTAAATAGTTGCAAGTGATGGGAACTTCAATATACTGCAATATGAGCAATGTGACACCATCGGGAGTTCCCACTGGGGCACAGTGGAAACGAATCTGACTGGTATCCGTGAAGATGAGGGTTCAATCCCTGGCCTCGCTCAGTGGGTCGGGGACCTGGCATTGTCGTGAGCTATGGTGTAGGTTGCAGATGCAGCTTGGGTCCTGCATTGCTGTGGCTATGGCTGTGGCGTTGGCCGGCTGTAGCTCTGATTCGACCCCTAGTCCGGGAACTTTCGTATGCTGCAGGCACGGCCCTAAAAAAGAGCGAAAACAAACAAACAAACAAACAAACAAACCATCAAACCATGCTTTTAAATGTGGTCAGTGATTTGGTGCCGATGGTTATCTGTTAAAAGAAAATCCACAAAAAAGCAATTAACTGTCAGAAATTGAACATTGTTTCTTTTTCTCTTTGAACCTGTAGCCCAATTTCATTCTTCCATAGAATTTTATCTTAATATAATCTTTTTTGAACATTTTTATTGTTTCATAATTCTTTCTGTGAAGAAAAGATATCAATTAAAAATAAAATATTTTATTTTTTCCTACCCAGTTCCAAATGCTCACATCTTCCATACTGAATTATAATTCTGATTAATATATGTACAAGACTGATCGAAGTAACGTAAATAATATTCCATGATTTTATAGTTGTCAAGTAATTTGGGCACAAGTTTTAAAGCTGCCACCCAGTAGCTGTGGAATTTATGGGTCCACATAAGAGCTAAGTCTAGGGTAGGGCAAGATTCAAGCATGGATTGAGCAGGAGTCTGGCTTCAATTCTTTGTGTTTCTCTGGGGTTTGCCTAACCCCGTGGTTCATCTTTGTCCTGTTGGTTTCCCTCATGGTGATGAAATGGCTGCAAAATTCCCCATAGTTTCATTTACATCCCATACTGTTTCCAGAGGAAGAGAAAGAACTTCTCTCCTAGAGTTCCTAAAGAGGGCTGGAGAGCCAGAGCTTGCCCAGGAAATGGAATGATGCTAATTATCACTGGTCAAATCACATCCAGTCCTTGAGCCAGAAATCTACATGCTGTTCACTCTGCTGCCATGTAGCAGTTCTCACGAGGTTAAAACACATGTCAAATCTTAATTTTCAGCTTAAAAATGTGGAAAAGCTGAGGCAGCATAGCTTTAATATGCTAACAGCAGACTGCAAGGACAGATGCTTTCTGTATTTTGAGCTCAGGGTTGCAATGCTAGAGTCTATAACAAAGGCTGACAAGCAGCAGATTCTGCAGGATCGGTAGCTGAAACAAGCAACAAAGAACATCAACCACGTGGCAGCAAACAGCTTCGTACAAGACCATCTCTGGAAGATGGAGCACCATCTCTGGAAGAGTTGTTGACCGTTGATGGCTCTCAGCTTGTTGGGAGCGATGGCCCAAGATACACTAAGTACTGATCATTCTGGCCTTGGGATCCATGTCAGTTTTACTGATCGCTCTCCCCACCACTCATTAGCCCTCTCGACATCTTATCTTCCTGGAGTGACGGGAAGTGGGACTTCCTCTTCTGCAACAGAAGGAAGTGATTGCATGTTGGGGACAGGCCACCCATGGCCAAGAAATTCTATTTCTGTCTCCCGTCATTCATCGGAGGAAACACGAACAGCTGTAACACCTCGTCAGCATTTTCGGGACATCACAACAGATTAGTGTCCGCTGATGTGGGCACATTGATGTACTTCTTTCTGTTTTGTAAATAAATTCTCGAAATATTTATGTTATTAGAAATCCATAGCTTGAGAGCATATCCGTGATTGAGCAATATCTGGGACTCTTCGCATCATAAGCAAATCATGTCTCTCCCATCTTGATTTTAAATGTTGAGCTTTTGGTTTTAAAGAAGAAATATGGAAAGTTTCGAAAATACTGAAAGAGAAGGGGCAACCCATTGTTCAGATGAGTGGGGAAGAAAGAGACCAAAAGTAGAATTTGTCATCTTTTGATCACCACTGTGTAACTTTGATTGTGAGCAAGGACACGTTTGATTTCAAAAGTGAAACTCATCTTGGTGTGAGACTATCACAGTTACGTTATATTTATAACTTATTTTAACTAGCATATCCGTTCCCAAGGATTTTGACCTTTTTTTAAAAAAATAAATTTTGCTGTCATTCTATAAATCAAGTTCAGTCTTCATCGCTGAATTCTGAGCACCAGTTTGGTCCAGCTTTTCCCATATCACATCGCTGACAGCTGGGCCTTCGGCTTGGAGAAAGCCCCTCCGCGCGGGCCCTGGGCTTGTGCACGGCGTCTGCCTGCTGCTCTAACGCTGCGCTCCTCTGCCTGGCTGGCTCTCCACGCCTGCAGCCTCTGCACCTGCAGCCCCTGCACCTGCAGCCCCTGCACCCCTGCAGGAGGTGGGGGAAGTCGGAGGCCAGCGCCTGGCGAGTTTGAGCCTCAGCCCCGAGGGCTCAGCACCACCGCCCTCGTGTCGCAGGCCTGGAGCCATGGCCATGCTCGCTGGCGGGGTCTTGGGGTCTGGGTGGGCACAGCTCACACCCGTGTGGGCGCTGCCAGCACAAACGCTCCATTCATCTGTCCGGGGACATTTAGGTGGTTTCTGTGTCTTGACCATTGTGAATGGCGCTGCTCTGAACACAGGGGTGCACGGATCCTTCTGAATTGTAGTTTTGTCCAGATAGACGCCCGGGAGTGGGGCTGCTGGGTCACACGGCAGCGCTGCTTTCAGTTTTCTGAGGAGCCTCCGTGCTGTTCGCCGCAGCGGCTGTACCAACTCACATTCCCACCAGCATCTTACGACATCGCCACAGCCTCTCTCTAGCATTTGCTATTTTGCAGACTTTTATTTTATTTCATTTATTTTTTTCCTCTTATGGCCACACCTGTGGCATACGGAAGTTTGGCATATGGGCTAGGGGTTGACTCGTGGGGCTGTGACTGAGGCCTGCGCCGTAACCCTGGAGACACTGGATCCTTCTTTGCAGACTTTTTGAAGGTGGCCATTCTGAGAGGTGGGGTGGTACCTTGTAGCTTTGACTTTCATTTCTCTGATAATTAGTGATGTTGAACATCTTTTCACGGGCCTGTTGGCCTCAGTACGTCTCTAAAGGACAATTCTGGATACTGGGCTCCGCGAGAACAATACTGGGTCTACTTTGCGCAGGGTGGTGACCCAGCCCCCAGAGGCTGGCGGGCTCATGGTAGGACCTGTTGAACGAGGGCACGGCCAGTGCAGGCCCTCAGTCCTCCCGGCCCAACGAGGGTTCGGGGACCGAGGCTCGCACAGCACAGTGAGGAAGTGGTTTGATTTTAACGTGGAGTGGCAGGTGTGGGGGTGCGGAACTTTGCTTGAAGGAAGCACGTGAATCCTTCAGGAGTCTGTTCTAGCTTTTCTTCAAAAGCCTCTGCTTCCTTTGGTCTAAAGCGCAGCTGCCTAAGCGACTCACATTCAGTGGTTCTGTGTAGCACTGGGAGCTAGATCTAGTCACTTCCACGGGAGGATAATGTGAGAAAAAGAATGTATGTACGTGTGTGCCTGGGTCCCTTTGCTGAACGGTAGAAAATTGACAGGACACCATAAACCAACTATAATGGGAAAAATAAAAATCATTAAAAAAAATTCAGGGGTTCTGTGGAATACACTGAGAGCCAAGCTGAAAAAGACATCTTTGCTAGTAGTTAACAGAGATCACCGAGTCCTGCTCTTTTCCCTCATTTTTTTTCTAGGTGTGTTTTTTTAGGACACGTTGTGACGGGCACCCCAGAATCATGGCAGCAGCCCCCCATTCTGTACCCAGCAGCCAGACTCACCTTCCTTAAAGGAGACGTCCTTCCGTCTCCTCAGGAGGGTCTGCCCGCTGCCAGGAAGCCCTCCTTGATGACATCAGCCTCGGGGCCCTTAATTCTGAAACCCACGTCACACAGCCTTGCATCGTCCCCTCTCTTCAGTTGTCCCCAATTCAATCCCACTTCTTTCCCGAAGGATAGACTCTTGGAAGACCAACGCCATGGGATTTTGTTTTCTCAGGATCCCTGAAAGAAACGGCAAACAAATGACTTCCCAAACCAAACAAGCAAGAGAAGACGTATTGCTCAGGCATCTGGTGTGACGCTCAGAAACGGTATTTAATCGGTCTTTGCCTGATGGTCTCAGTAACTGAAACCTTCCAAGTTCAGGAACTTGGAAACAAAATTCAAGACAAATAAAAGAGACATGTCCATTTCACAGTCTCAGATAGGATGTTCTCAGCCACGCCAGTAATGGGCCACGGCAGCAGGAGAGCAATGCATTTAGGGCTAGAGATGAGCTACCAGTTAGGCTGAGAGACAAGTTTTATCCCATCATATGAGGCTATCAAACAGCTGTCCGTAAATCAGAGGCAGTCCTCGGCTTGTCATTCACAGCAAAGACTGAAAAAGGTCCCTCTCTTGTTTTCACAGGCCAGGATCTAGTCATTAGAACAATGGCCTTGAACTCTTCAGAAGTCTTTTTTTCTAGCAATTTTCCCAGTAATTAGTAATGTTCAAAGCGGCATTAATGGCGTCATTAACTAAAACCCTGTTCTCAGGGGGTCGGAGCTGCCTGCTGCGCAGAGCGTCTTGCTGGGCCGGTAAGAACAGCACGCGGACGATGCCCTCAGCTATTATCTATTATTCTAAGACTTTCACTTGGAAACATGAAGGTGGCTTCAGAAATGAACCACCCATGCATTTAAGCTTGAAAGGGCACCCGACGGGGTTTAGCCGTGTGCTTCGGAACGGGAAAGACGGGGTGCGAGGGGCGGGGCTGGAAAGGGAAGCCTGTGACGGGGGAAGACGGGCCGTGTCCTTTCACTCGGTCAAGTTTGTCAGCGTGGTTGGGTTTTAGGCACCAGCAAGGCCTTCTCTGCACAGTCAGCTGAGCTGCTGAGTCCAGCCAAGGACGAAGGCCGTTGGGGCAGCAGGTCGAGCCCTGCCGCTCTCTCGGCACTGACCCTGCTGAGTGGCAAGGATTTTGTTTTCGCCCTGACTTTGTGATGGGGAAAATCCACGACTGTGGTCCCAGTCCTTAGATGCTGGAAGACCATGGTTTCTGGGCCGCCGGCAGAGGCACCCGCCTATCCCTGCATCTTTGGGAAGGTGAACGGGGGTGGTTGTGAGTCTGGGGTTCGCTGCATTTGTATCAGGTACTTGCTTCTGTTGAATGGAACGTGCAGGCCGTCTATCTCCTGGCAATTCTGGCCTCAACACCAAGAGCACACGGAGCATTGGGTCCATTGATAAGGCCAGTGGCCCTTGGTTCGTAATTCACAGACTCACACGCTGTTTTTCTGCGGTGAAGGTCCTTGGTGGGGAACTTCATTATTCAAGGAACATTTTGCTCGTGAAGAGTCTCGATGATGCTCCAAGCCTCTGCGCAGGCCCACCCTCGAAGGCGGGTTGTGATTGTCACTTCTGCGTTACAGACGAGGAGACTGAGCTTGGAGCCGCTCATGGAAGTAATCACAGCAAACACTTCCTGAACCCTGATCACGTTCCAGGCTCTGTTCTGCTCGTGCATCCCACTAATTTCATCCTTAATCATACCTGGGAGATAAGGTCTATCACTATCTCCATTTTACGGGTGAAGCACAGAGAAGTTAAGCAACTTGGGCAACGTCACACAGCTAATAACGGGAACCTGGTTATCCTTCAGCGCCTCTGAGCTTAAGCTGAACAGCTCTGCTCCTGCTGCAGAATTACTCCTGTCTGTTTACACACCTTCTCCAGGGGGACTGTTTCATCTTTAAAAATCCTGGTGCCCACACCATGTCCTGGCACAAAGCTGATGTTTGCTACATGTTTGCTCAGCTCTGCGGGAAGATGAAGGGTGCTGCAGGCTTCGAAACAGTACATATTCACACTGCCATTTGAAATCAGACTTTTGACTCCTACGTCTTTGAAATGTGGTTTCACAGTTTCCTTTTTGTCAAAACTAGGTCAACCTGTTTTCCGAATGATACGTTCTTTGTTCTTTTAGTTCCAACTCTGAGTATGGATCAGATTGCTAGAATGTTCAAGACTAACCAAGACCTGCAGGCCATCTAAGTGTCCACTGACAGATGAATGGACAAAGATGGGATACATATACAGTGGGGTACTACTCAGCCGTAACAAGAGTGGGATTTTGCCATTTGCAGGACAAATGCTGTGTGTTATCACTTATATGTGGAATCCAAACTATACAACAAACTAGGGAATGTAACAAAATAGAAACAGACCGTCAGACATCGAGGACAAACTAGTGGTTACCAACGGAGAGGGGCGAGGGGAGAGACAGAGCTGCAAACTATTGGGTATAAAATAAATAAGCAGCAAGGAGGTATTGTATAGCACAGGAATGCAGCCAGTATTTTATAACCACAGATGGAGTATATTATCTTTACCATCGTGCATTACCGTGCTGTGTACCAAAAACAGATAACACTGCAAATCAACCATGCCTCAGTTTAAAAAAGAATAATCCGGCCACACACATTCTGTTCCCTGGCCCTTCCTTTGCCGGGTCACCTGCGGAAGGACAGAGTCCCCTCACCCTGCCCCCCCCCCCACTTCTAGCTCACATTCTGGAGCTTCTAAGCCCAAAAGAACCTGTGGGTCACCAGCGTGCTTTAGGGATCTGTTCATGCTTTACCAGTTCTCTCAACGTGTTATTACACTGTTTCTATTATTCAGTTGATTTAAACACTTATTGGTGAGAAAGGAACGAAGCAAAAACTCTTAAAACCCAGAAGCTGTCTCACTTCGCATTGCGCTTTCTCTCCCTCGTGTCCTTTCCTTTCACTGAGGTTTGCGACACTCACCACGGCAGTCACCGTCCCTAAGGGGTACACAGAGGAAGACCCCAGGAAGAGAGGCTGGAGGCTGGAAACAGGACGTGCTCAAAGCAAGGATTCCACAAGTCCCGTAATCGTGGGAAATTTCCTTCCAGTGACGCTGGTTAGGTTTCCCGGCGTGGTCTGACTTTCTTTCCCAGCAGACGGCTCCCAGGTTGACTGGCTCTTGTGCGCAGAGCCCGTGGCACAGCGTCTCCACCCTCCTGAGACCTCGCTCAGTTACCCAGAGACCCCGGGGCTTCCTCGGTCCAGAGGCATCGGTGCTGCCTCCAGCCAGCAGGCAGGGCGGGGGCGCCGCGGGAGGCGTGAGTCAAGGTCACGCACGGTCCTGCTGGGCTGAGGCATGTGTTCCTGGGGGGCGAGCTCCTTTCCCGGCCTGGGTGCTGGGTGCTGGAGCGCTGCCCTCAGGTGTGTAAGACTCGTGGCTCACAGACATTGCTGGACCCTCTTGCCTAAAGCGGGCCCCGTGGCGGCTGCCCCGAAGGCTGCGCCAGCTTGGCTCCTGCCCTCTGCGGGCACCAGCCGTCCCGTGTCATAATCCACTCACCTCCCCCAGCCCTGGTCTCTCCCACCCTTGGTACATTGTCTTCTCTCTCTTTTTAAATTTATTTCTTAAACTGAAGCATAGTTGATTTACAAGGTTGTGTTAATTTCTGCTTACGGCAAAGTGACTCAGTGATACACACATCCACACACACACATATATTCTTTTCCATTATGATTTATCTCGGGACATTGGATCCTGGGCCAGAGGTGTCTGCTCAGTGCTTGTCTTGTGGAGAAATGCCTCTGTGCCTGGCCACCTGCTGGGCGGGCCGCCCTTGTTCTAGAAGGTGAAGTCCACACAGGGTCACAGGGGCCTGCTGGCTCCCACTCCCTCCAGCACCTGCTGACACAGTTTTATGAGAGTCACCTCCCCACACCCTCTTATACCAGCAATCAAAACTAAATGAGTGATCGCAAGAGAAGATATTCCTTCTGCCAGTTGAATTGGCGGAGGCTGCAAAGCTCTGGGAAGTGGGCGCCCTGAGGCATGGTTTGCAGGGGCGTCAGTCGTCACCTGGGCTTTGGAGGGTGATGCGGCGGCTCAGACACAGCGTCTCAGCAAGATGGACCCTTCGATCGCTCAGGTCCACCTGCTGGAATCCCTCCCACAGAAGTAAGTGGTCGGGTCCACAGACTCGGAAAAGTAAGGGTGGTCGTTATAGAAAAGGCAAAAGAGAACTAAAAACCACTACGGGTTGGGACTAGGAGACCGGTCAGATAAACCCCGTTCCCTGCACGCAGCGAGGTGTCAGCACCTGAAAAGATCCGCTAGTCCAGGTCTACGTTTACAGCCACGAAATAACGTCCAGGGCACGGCGACGCTCAAGGAAAGGAGGTGATAAATCTTAGGTAGTGAGTCTCATTTCTGCGAGCAAAACCACACACACACACACACACACACCAGGGACAGGGTGGGGAAAGCCAGAAGCCAGGGGTGCAGTTAGACAGGAACTATTCCCAACTGGGGAATTACTGGTGGTTTCGTTTGTTCATGGCTGTCTTGATTGAGTTCATATTTTTACCGAGGATTATTTTTATTTTTTCATTGCCACTGCACTGTTGAGGTCCCTCAATGCCCATCTCCAGAGAAAGATTTCTGCGCGTGCTCCGCCGAGCTGTCATGACCCCCTGAGGTGAGCGTCACCGTGACCGCATCCTGTAAAGGAGGCAAAGGAAACTGGAGCAGCTTTCAAGTCCATAAAGCCGGTGGCCCTTGCAGCCGAGATTTGACCTGGCTGTCTGTCTAAGCGCAAATTCTTCAGAATCAAAAAAATGAGATGATAGTCTGTGTGTGCGTGAAAGATTATTCTCTGATCTTCATGAACTTTGGATAGCACTTAACCTCTCTATTCATAAAATGTTGAAAATCAACACGTGCAAAATGAAATACAGGATTACTGTGTTTTCGGCTTTTTGGTTTCCCCTCCCACTGAGAGTCTAGCATGTTTCACAGGTGATTTTCTGGTTATTAAAGACACCTTCAAACTGCAGGTCTTCTCTTACGAGGAGTGATCGGCTGATTTCTCTGTCTTTCTGCTCCACTGGGAACACGCTCACGGAAATGTCCTTGCCTTATTACCCAGGAACATGTTAAAGAGAAGCCTTGCCACCCTGAAGACGAGTGCCCTGAGCAGGTGTCAGGCTGCGTGTCAGGGAGGCAGGCGAGGCTGTGTTGCAGGGTCAGTGGTCCTCGGTCCCCTGCGTTGTGCCTCGATGGAAACTATCAGCCACACAGAGCTCCACGTCAGAGCCTTCGCTGTGAGAACCAGACACCCACCGCAGTTCCCAGGACACAGAAAACACTGGCAGAGGCAGGAAAAAAAAAGGGGGCTTCCTGCCATTCATGAGCTTTCCACCCCTCCTGAAAGAAACACTCAGCGTGTGTGTGCACACGGATGCACACAAATATGATCTCAGCCTCCTCCCCGCAGCCAGAAGCATCCCCCCCGCCCGTCCCCCACAATCGGGCTGGAAATGCAGCCGAGGAGACTCTTAAGGAGGGAGCTGGGATTTAAAACAAGGTCCACCTCCTGCCACCTCCTCAGCGGAGCCCTCCCTGTGAAGAGCACAGGGCGACCTGAAAACCGAGTGAAAACAAGGCAGCGTGACCAGGACTTGGTCCCGAGGGAAGGTGTGGGGAAAGGGGCAGGGGGGTCCATGCAGACGCTCCGGGGCTGGGGGGTGGGGGCGCCCGGCCAGGACTGACAACCACCCGAGGGAAGAGCCTGCCTGGGGTCCCATCAGTCGCCCCTTCCTAGCCTCAAGTGGTCACGAAGTTCCTGGGTCCTAGCAGTCCCGAGGGACCCTTGCCCAGAGCCTGGCCACTTGAACACTTGCCGTGTCCTATGACAAAGAGCCCAGGTTTTTGTGTGCTTCCCACTCAACTGCAAGATTTAAATCCCTAGACACTAGGAGTTCCCTCTGTGGCGCTGCGGGTTAAGGATTTGGTGGCGCCCAGCTCTGAATAGTTTGAGGCTGCAGCTCAGATTCAATCACTGGCCCGGGAACTTCCATGTGGCGTGGCCAGAACCCCCCCCCGCCGGGGGTGGGGCAAAAACAACACAAAACCAAACCAAAAAAAAAGCAGGCACTATATCAAATCCAAAGTAATCTAATCTATGGAATTACATGTGTATAAATAAATAGACAAATATTTACTTAGATATTTAATATAGTTAAATACAGAAATTGTGATTAAAAATATAAGCAAATAATAAAGATCCTTAAAAATAGACAAGAAATTAAGGAGAAAAAACGGAATTTTTATAAATGAGAAATAAAGAGCCAAAGTTACAAAACAAAGTTCAGTTTAATTCAGTCTTAATTGTGAAGAGACAGTGAGTGAATTGGAAAATAAATCTGGTCCAATATCACAAATTGTAGTAATAGAAAAAAAAAAAGGGAACAGGGCAAAGAAAATTCAAGGGCCTAATGAAGAGAGGGGTCCTGCCATTTGTCCGTCAGAAATCTGGAAGAGAAGAAGGGCCCTGAAGACTGAACCCGTGTGGCTTTCCTGGATTTGTTGAAAGACACAATGCTCAAGTTCAAAAGTCCAGGATTAGGAAGGACAGAGTAAAGAAATCCACAGCTAAGCCACGCCAAATGAAATTTCTAGCAAAGAGGAGTTTCCGTTGTGGCTCAGGGGTAACAAATCTGACCAGCATCCACGAGGACACAGGTTCGATCCCTGGCCTCGCTCAGTGGGTTAAGGATCCGGTGTTGCTCTGAGCTGTGGTGTAGGTCACAGACAGCTCGGATCCTGTGTTACTGTGGCTGTGGCGCAGGCCAGCAGGTGCAGCTCCGATTCAACCCGTAGCCCAGGAATTTCCATATGCTACGGAAAAGCAAAAAAAAAAAAAAAAAGAAAGAAAGAAATTTCAAACCAAGTTCCTGAAACCTCTCACCAAGCAAAGCCGGGTTCCCTTCAGAGGAATGACAGTAAGACCAGCTGCAAAGATGCAAATCTGAAACAGTCCAAGTTATTTCATATTTGCAGAAAAAAATAACATCAGGCCAGTTGTATTCGCAGTAAAACTGTTTTTCAATGATGAGTGTAAAAGAGACAAAAACAGCATTTGCCACCAACTGAACCTAAACAAAGGAAACTTTTGACTTCTAGAATTTTAAAAGTTTAACTTAAACTACTGGACCAAAAGATTACAGACATTCATTGTTCCGAAACCTTGGCATTGTTCTAGAAGAGGAAGAGACACCGATTAGACTTCAACGTCCTTGTGAAGATCATTTAATAACATGAAAATGACAGAAATCGGGTTATACACTAAACTTGGTAGGAAATTTTGAAATGGAGTGAGAATAAAAGCTCAATAAATTCAAAAGAATTCAAGAAAGAGGAAAAGCGAAGAAAGAGGTGTGGTTTGAGTGGGAAAAACCCAACAGCACACATGAGAGGGAAGCAAAGTCAGGTGTGTCGTCACCGGGACGTCCTGGCAGAGCCTCTCCCCCAAGGACGTGGGGTGCACCTCTCTGTCCCCAAAGCCCTGGGGGCCGGGCAGGGCCGGCGGTGGCTCTGTCCTCCTCTCCCCTGGCTCCAGGGTGCCCCATATCTATCAGGATTTGGGCGTCACCAAGCAAAGGGACGACAGGGGGGACCAGGGCCGCCTTATCGAGGCTGCGCCCCAGCTCCCTGGAGTGGCCTGTGTCCCTCTGCTCACGAGCTGTCCCCCTGTCCTCAGTGTCCCTCAGAGGTGGGGAAGCCTGGGGACACTCAGCTCCCCTAAGGATGAGAGGTACCGTGAGTTAGGGAAGAAGTGGAGAAAGGACGCTAAGGGCGCCAGCTGGCGCTCTCCAGGGCAACAGTCAATACAGATGGGCCCGGCTTTCTAAATCGAATGTACATCTTTCCACTGGGTTTAGAAACGCTAGTTCATTGCTATTTACAAGAGACACATCCAAATTATAAGAATTTGGAAACCCTGGGCACTGAAAGATTTTCAGTGTATATATACATGTATATATAAACATATGTATATATAAAACATGTATATAGACATATATTTATATATATACATGTATATATAAACTTCTAAATATATATGTGTGTACCCATATATATGTGCGTATATGTGTGTATGCTACTTTGTTGCATTTACTTTAAGTGTACACACAAACACACACACCAGACAGATATTTAATAAAAGAAGGCTAGGCTAGTACTATCTTACCAGGCAGAAGAAACTTAGAGGCAGAGAAGCATTACTAAAGATAAAGATGGTTGTTATACATCCTAAATGTTTCAGTTTCCCAAGGAAATTATAACTAAACTTAGGTGCATCTAATAACAAAGTCGTGAGAGAAAACATTGTCAAAGGCTACAGGGAGAAATTAACGGTTTTTAACACTATGTTAGGAGATTTCTAATACAGTAGAGTGGGGCTCTACTTTCTAGCTGTGCAATATTTGGCTGTTACTTAAGCTGCCTGCAATTCTTAATGGTAAAATGTACAATGAAATCATAAAAGCCTCCTGGTGTTGTACTAAATAAACAGCATGGATAATGGACTTAGCAAAGTATCTAGTCGGAAGGAAATGTGCCATAAAATTAAATACTATTATGATGATGATGATGTTCTGATGAAGGTGGCAACATGATGCAGCAATATTAGAGGAGAAGAATTCTAATTGTGCTGTACGATAATACCCAGGAGACAGAGAACTCTGGAGGGAGGGTTTCTGGGCATGGGGCTGTCTGGAAGCTATTTCTAAATAGGAAATATCACCTTTTCATTTCAGGTTGCTGCTATGACTGCACAAAAATAAATACATACATACATACACACATACATACACACATACATAAAGGCAATGATGAAAACCAAACAAAAAACTATTCGATGGCAGAGCTTATTGCTCTATTCGCCTTGGAGGCAGCGAAACATACTGCAAAAAATAAAATGTCTGTGTCTGGAGAAGCATAGGAATTCTCCAGATTCTTCAGATTTTGTCTTTAAAGGCTACAGTCCTTGCTGCTCTGAAATCCTACTTTTTTTTTTTTCCTTTTCCTGCCTGAGGACGGTGCTGCCCGGCAACTCCCTCCTTGCTGAAAACTCATGACCCTAAAGTTTTTAGGTCGACGTGGAAATGTATCAGAGGTGGGAAAGCTGAAGCAAGGCGCCCTGTCAGCCAGGATAAAACTCACCCTCCCCGCCAGCATTGCCGCTGGGGTCAAAATCGTGTGCACTGATGTCTCGTGGAAACGTGCACTCCGGCCACTGGCTTCCAAATTGTCGTGTCAACAGATTATTCCACACTGACCCCTTCGGTTCCAGCTGTGCTCCTGCCGACTTTCCCATTTGCTTTAAACATCTGGGCATGACAACTGGGCTCAAAATGAGCTCAGCCCGTCTTTGGTTCAGTGACATGCAACCTCCTGGCTAAGGGACTAGCGTCACCAATGTCACTTAACTTCAGCTTGTTTCTAAGTATCTCTGAGAAACTTGAACTCCACAGAAAACACTGCTTCACCCCTGAGGTTTGTCGGCTAACAGCCCTACTGCTGTACAAACAGAAGGTGGTTAAACAAGCATTTTTTTCTAAAAGGCATCTTTGGTGACTCTAAAACAGAGCCATAAAAATTGCACAATCTAAGAGAAGGAACAGTTTGTTTTGCCCTGTTTATTGCCAGTTAAATGCCAGAAGACTTTTAAAGTAACAGCAACCAGTATAAAGGAGGGAAAACATCAAATAAAAATTTTATGACCTTAAGATAAACCTTTTGCTCTCTCCCCTTCCAGAGTTTTACAAAACTTTCTACACCTTTTGGCACTAGAAACTACACGTAATGTTTTACTCTGCAAATGCCAGCAAGGAATCATTTAAAATTATAGCTGGAGGAATAGAGATGCTGTAAAACCGAGCAGGAAAACGAAAAATGTCCATGTAGAGTTCAGTAACTGACGCTACACTCACTCCAACAAAGCAAAGTGTATTCTAAGAGGAAGAGAGTGGGACTGAACCTATGTGCTTTTCCCCCTAGAAAACAGCCTGTAAAACAGTGGTGTTCTGGGTGGTTCTCGTCTAGAGCGTTGCCTCATGCATCCTGCTTTTCATCGGACCCTTTCCAGGGGGTGTCAGCCATACTTGCGTCTACCCATCTCGAGGTCCAAGAAGACCCTGAGTTAGTCTAGGGTGCCTCCTAGATTTTTCCTTCTGGAAGTCTCCAGATCTTGCCATATGATTCCAAAGGAAGCCGAGGTTGGGAACCAATTTAGAGCAAGGCCAGCTGCAGGGGATGAGAAGGGAGGTGAAAATCATCACGTCCCAGAATATCTCAGTGTAACACCCCCCGAAGCCGCCCGCAGCGTGCAGGCGGGTGCCCAGCATCAGTCCTGGGGTCCCGCTTTCAGTCAGCTCTCAACCACCCCGACCGCCGGCCCCGGGTTCCACTCCCCCGACCAACCCGGGTTCCTCCAGGAGTGAGCAGTCCTGGTGATCTGGGAGGAGGAGAAAGGAACATTCTGGCTTCCATCTCCATCCCCAACTGCAAGCCTGAGTGACCCCTGAGAGTCTGTGCTGCTCTCCAGATGCCAGCCAGGGGGTCTGTTTAGCTCGTACGGTTTCCTATTTCTGTTTGTTTCTGTACACTCAGTGACCAATATTTCTGTACACTCAGTGACAATTTCTCCCACTCCGCGATTTTGCATTGCTTGTGTCATGTGGGGCTAACCAGTGGAAAGGGCAGACCGTGTGCGTGCGTGTGTGTGCGTGTGCGTGTGTGTGTGTGTGTGTGTGTGTGTGTGTGTGTTGTTGAGGGGTGGTTGGGGAGAGACGAGAGGGACTGGGAAGGCTCTGGGGTGGTGAGCAGGAGGGGCTGGGCCGGGCCATCGAGGCGATGCATGCACTGGCACAGGGTTGCAAGCTGATGCATATTTATGATTAACTCGGAGCCTCATCTTAAACATAGTTCTTAGCATCCAGCAGAGCTGGGAAAATCAAACTGACTAGAGATGGAAAATATTCTTAGCTGAAACCTAGCGGAATACAAAATGTGTCCCCGATCCGGCTAGAAAAATGTCACGTGCAAACTGGAAATGAACTTGGCACAGGAAGAACCGATGCCTTTAGTGGAGAAGCATCATTGACACAGAGTAAGAGGTGCTGTTTGCCGTCCGGCTCAGAGAATATCACTTGTCGGTTATCCATCAAACTGACCCAGCTTAGGACAGCGATGGTAGAAGTTATAACAGCGAGAACCATGATGGAAGTTTCTAGGCTGTACCGAATCGTCACGATTTACTCATTCACTCAATCCTCATGAATTCTTCAACAAGTATTTGCCACCTGGCCTCTGGGTGTTATTTGCTGTGATAAGGGTTAGGGATGTGACGATAAGAACAGATGTGGTTGTGTCCTCGCGGGGTTTATGGACCAGTGGCGGACGGGCGTTAAACCGGTAAAAACCCGTATTTCTGACCAGTGTGTCGACTTTTGTGAAGGAGGAGGACAGGTTATCCCAGAGTCCAGCTTTGATCTGAGTGTCCCGAGCACACTCTTGAAGGTGACATTTAAGCCGAGCCTTGAGTGGCGCTGCTTTTGGTTCGGGGTGGAAGGAGATCATACCGTGCAGAAAGGAGACTGTGCTGTGTGCAAAAGCCGGTGCAGAGATTTTATACAGGAGTAGCTCACGCAGACACCTGCCCACCTCCAGCCCGCCGGGAGCTGGAGGTCACTGCCCCCCCAACATCAGCCAAGATGGGACAAACCAGCTGGGGGTCCAAGGACCAGGGCTTCTAAATACCCAGTGAAGTGCTGAGCACCCAGACAGATAGCCAGTCCCGGGATCTTGCAGGGCTGGTGAATTCATTCCAGAACATTCACCTGTGCTTGTGTAAGCCAGCTCACCCCAAGGCCCGCTAAGTCTGACGCCCCCCTACTCTTCCAGGGAGGGGGCAACAAACGGAGCTGGGCGGGGGGAGGGCCGGGGGGAGGGGGGCGTCAGAGGACAGGTTCCTTCCTCGGGGCGCCCGTGGCCGGGGTGGGCTCTGCGCTCACCTGAGAAAGTGCGGCAAGCAGCTGAAACTACAGATGCTATTGTGCTTTTGCACAGGGGAGGAGACAGGCTAGCAGTGATTTCAAGGGAGATAAGTTGACTCTTGCTCTGTGAAGAGCCTTTCTGCTCATGATGACACATGCGTGAAATGTATTTCTGGTCATTGAGCCATTTTGTTGTAATTTCTTTCCTAAAGTATTTTGAAAACCAGGTGTCTAGACTTCAAAGGCTTTTGAGCTGCACTGTTGTCCCACAAAGCAAAGCTCCTGTCATCCCAAGAACCCTGAAATCTGTTATTTAACATGAATATTGTCGTTCCTTTGATCTGGGGAGGGCTGGGTGTATCATAGTCAAACTGAACTCTCAGGAGTTCCCGTGGTGGCGCAGCGGAAACGAGTCCCACTAGGAACCATGAGGATGTGGGTTCGATCCCTGGCCTCGCTCAGTGGGTTAAAGATCCAGCGTTGCCATGAGCTGTGGTGTAGGTCGCAGACACGGCTCAGATCTTGCGCTGCTGTGGCTGTGGTGTAGGCCGGCGGCTACAGCTCCGATTTGACCCCTAGCCTGGGAACTTCCATATGCCACAGGTGCTGCCCCAAAAAACAAACAAACAAACAAACAAACAGCTCTGAACTCCCAGTTCTCTGGGTCCCTTCATCCACTTTGTTTTATTTGTTTTGGGCTGCACAGCTGTCCTTTTCAATAGGTTTAGTCTTTGCCCAACTGCTGGTTCCTTCTCGCCCCGAATCTCCAATAACTCACTGGCTGTGAATGTTGCCCACCCCCGCGTTTCCTCTTCTCCCGGAGCCCTTCTTGGTGAATCGATCCCTAAACTTAACTTTGTCTCCTCGTCCATGGCCGACCCTAGGTCCTGTCTGCTTGGAATTATTTCAAAATATGCAGGCGTTTCTACTTTTGCTGAATCCAACCCAGGTTTGAGGACATGGCTGGTTTTAAGGCCAGAAGAGACACGTCTCTAAAACAGCCTTCAGACCTGTCCACCCCTCAGCCCTGTTCGCTTCCAGCCCCTGAGCCCAGAAACTCCCGAGTTTCAGGTGGCTGACCACCAGCACCCTTTTCTTTTGAGAACTGCATCAGTTCTCATCAGATAAGCCCTATGGTGAGATGACGTTTTCTTCAGGGGTAGAAAGTGGCTTGTACAGAAAAGAAGCCGTGCATGTTGCAGGTGTGGCCAAAAAGAAAAAGAAAAAAGGCCTTAATGGTAACTGTTCAGTGCAAACAAATCTTAGGCTAAAGCTCTTGTTTACACGTGAGATAATATCCTCAGATTTTGGTTAACAAGTGGACAAGCCTGAAAAAATGGGACACAGAGCTAGAGTTGAATGCCCTCCCACTGGCGTGGGCCACGGACCGGCAGCCCTGGCATTCTCTGGAGGAACCAGACTTGAGCTGGCTTCTCTGCTTGCAGTAAAGCCACTCTCCGACCTGGATTGCGGCGTAGGAAAGGGCAGCGTTTGCTGCAGGGCACCTGTCAGCTCCGAGCCCTGGACAGCTCCTGCCCCAAAAGCCCCAGCTCCCCAGAAGTTTCAGCAAAGCACGGTTAAAGGCCAGGCGAGGACGGGCCGCCCAGGGTGTGTGCTCAGCTCGTGCACAGCTCTCTGATTGGCTGGTGACAAGGTTACAGGCCTGTCACAGGGATAATATCATCGACCTAAGGCTCCCACAGGCCTGGGGGCCACCTGCTTGAGGTTCTGAGGGGTCCACTAGGTGGGGGTTTTTGCATCCGAAAAACAGCTCTAGAAACGTGTCCCAAAGACTGCTACCTGTGCACTTCAGCCAGGAGCTGAAGCCGACGACACGGGGAGGGGTCTGTCCAGGTTGGCCTGGAGGGCCCTGTTCAACAGTCAGACACGCAGGCTGTCAGAGGCCGCCCCTCCCACTAAATCAGAAGCCGTTGTAACAGGACAGCTGGTGGGTACATGCACAGTAAAGTCTGCGGCCATCTAGCTCCATGCTGAACGCGTGTCGAGCAATCTGCACTTCTCCGAAGCCCGAGTCCCGGGCGGAGTGATTCTCTTTGCCCGCAGTCACGGCGCGGGAGGCGGGTTTGCTCAAAAGCCTGAGTCCTTCTGTCAATCACGCTTCTGCCTTTGCTCAGGGATCTAACCCAGGCCACAGCAGTGACAATGCTGGATGCTTATACGCTAGGCCACGAGGAACTCTGATCATGTGTTTTTTGTTTTCTGTACTTGCTGGTGTTTCGAGCTCTTGGGCCCTGGCTGACTTGGAGAGGCGCTCCCTCCCGGGGCCGGCAATTTCCTAAAGGGAGCAAGATTGAGACCCCTTTGAGCAGCGCCTCTTCTGTATTCAAACCCACCAGCCAGGAGCCCACCCTCCTCTGTGGGCCGCCATCGCACTGCCCTGATCACCCAGAGCGGGTACCAGGCAGAGCCTGCTGGAACCGCGTGCAGCACACAGTCCTGGCCCGTCGTCCTGCCTCCCGCAGAAGACACGACCCAGGCTCCCGCCCAGGCGTCCTGCTCCGTCCGCAGCGTCCTTCCTCTAGAGAGCCCTGAGGGACAAGACACCTTCTCAGGGGCAGTTATCTCCTGCTGCGTTGGCCTCTGGTCCCTGAATAATAATGAAACGCGCAGGAAGTTTCTGATGGAGGTGGGGGGTGGGGGACCCCCGGTCAGATGCCAAGGTCAAGGCTCCCCGTAAGGTCATCAGAAGGTGTCCGGTTTCCCTCCTGTTAGAAGAGAATTAAATTGGGGAACAACTGACCACGTCAGGGGCTTTGTGTGGGCAGAGGGCGGAGCCGGGACGCCGTTTCAGAGGAGGGGCCGGTGTCAGAAGCAGCTTGTGGGGCGTCCATCAGCGTCTGGCCTGGGCCATGGCGGGGGGCGTCTCCCGGGCTTGTCACAAGTGAGTTATCAGGAGGGAGGGAGAGTTTTCAGACGTTCCAGGAACTTATTCCTGGTGTGAAACCCTATGCTCTCAATGGGCCTTCTGTGGGTGTGTGTGCACATCTGACTTAAAATATGCAGAGTAAGGAGTTGTTAAAAAGAGATGTTTTACTTGAAAGGGTTCTCCTCTGGTCACAGGACCGCGGTGGCCAAGAGCTGAGAGCTGAGATGAAGTCTGTGTCTGTTGTGGGGCACGAGCTGCCCTGGTCATGCAATGTCACCTCAGAGCCCGGGCTACCCCCCCACCCCAGTTTTTATCTGTTTCCTTTGTCCTCCGGGGATCTGGCTGAGACTGGGAGGCAGACAGCGGGCTGTGGAGTCTTTTAACGCCTTATCATCTCTGGGAGCAATCTTTAGGGTGAGGAAACAGTGTGTCCTTTTCCTTAAAATGTTTAACTATGCGATTTATACTTCTTAATTTGCAAGCTATTTTATTTTATTTGTCTTTTTAGGGCCACACCTGCAGCACATGGAGGTTTCCAGGCTAAGGGTCGAATTGGAGCTACAGCTGCTGGCCCACACAGTCACAGCAAAATGCCAGATCCTACACATGTCAGCGAACAAGACCACAGCTCACGGCAATGCCGGATCCTCAACCCACTGAGCAAGGCCAGGGATCGAACCTGCACCCTCATGGATACTAGTCGGGTTAGTTAACCACTGAGCCACAAAGCTACTTTAAAAGACAAGTAGACCAATCTACCAATTTTAGGTATTCTTCCTAACCGAACAACAGTCTGGAGGGGACAAGAAGGTCGTTTTTCTCAGATGTTCACGTGGGTCTCGCCTGGCCACGAGATCCCTCATCTGCCGGTGTCCGCGAGGCTGCCAGCAGAGCTGCCCAGTTTGGGAGAAGAAACGTGAAAGCGGGGCTCTTTCTGTGGGCGAAGCATCTCTCCTGGGAAGCAGCCTCCGTGGAGGGCGAAGAGGAGCCACTGCCTCCCTAAGCGGCCATGAGCTTCACCGCCCCTCGAGCAGGACTCCGGGTGTGTGGTTCTCAGAGGCTGGGAATGCAGGACCTGGCTTCTTCCAGCACCCACACGCGGGGACGGGAGCACCTTGCGTTCCGGGCGAAGAACGACCGGGCCCCAGGCAGGCACGGGTTATACCCGCCTGAACTATTCCCGTCCCCCTCTCCGCTCTCCTTTCATCGCCCAGCTTCTGGTCCTGCGACATCCAGTGGCTCCCAAAGCATCTTCAATACAGATGAGATGCGTCAGGGTCTGTACCTGTCCCCGCCTGGCTGTCTCCATGGGCCCCACTCCCCCGCCCCCTCGAGGATGAACCCCGGAGAGAACGCTGCGGGCCGCACACCCCGAGCAAAGCCGGGGAGAGTCCGCCATCGGGGGTGTGTGCCCTGTGCTGGGTGGGCCGTGGGGACCGAGGGGGTCACACAGCGGACCTCCCACGCGGTCTTACCATTATTTACATAGGAATATGAATACTTCACAAAATGTGGAAATTATAAGCAGGAAAACAGAAGCACACGGAGCCTGCATTTGTGGGTCTTTAACGGAAACGCTCACATCTGAGTATGAATCTTGGCGAAATGTTAGACCTGAGTGCGAGTTTGGCTGGTGTCAGGGAACCGTAAAGGACAGTTTCCCGCTGAAAGAGCACAGGACGATCCTTTTACTACTTAACATCCCCACCGACTGGCCCTCGGAAGCTCTGGTCATGTCCCGTATCCAGCTCACAGGAACACGGGACAGTTTTCTTCCTAGCTCCTCCGGCAGCTTCATCGTCTGCATTCGCACAACTGGGCTGAGTTACAGCGCGTGGCGGAGCCGTACTGGACCGCAGTTCATGGGCGGCAATACTGTCTGGTCAAAAGTCCGCTAGCTTTGGATTGAGACAGATCCAGGTTCAAGTTCAAATCCTGCCATTCGCTGTCTACGTGAACTTCATTGCACCACTTCTCTTTTTGGCCCTTGAAACAAGGACTAATCAAGACCCACAGACGGTAGTTGGGAGGTTGACGAAGATGATGTAAGTACAAATGCAGGCCACGGAGGACCAGGTCACAGTCAAAGGCTGACACACTGAACCAGAGGTGGAGAGGGAGCGGAGATCCTAGGATTACGAGAAAGCCCACACTCTGCTTCTGAGCTGATGCTGCACAGGAGTTTGTGTCACCTTGCTGTCGCTGAGGCAGAGGTGGCCACAACGCAGAAGGCTGTCAGATGCTGGGACGTCTTGAGCATCTTCCTACGCTTAGTATTAATGCCACTCGGGGTTAGTAGACCGAGGACCCTGCAGGGTCAGCCGCCTGCCTCTGGGACGTGGTCGCCACTGTGATTCCCACGCCTGCGGCCCGGCTCCTAGAGGAGCGGCTGCAGCAGGTGTCTGTCCTCGGAGGGAGGTCCGGACAAGAGGGCGGGGCCGGGAGGGGGCTGGGCAGAGGTGGGCGGGGCATCTGCCTTCTCTCCCTCCCACCGGCCACGCGGCTCTGAGAGCCCCCGCCCCGGCCCAGGGTTTGCCGTGGCAGCTCCTGGGAGGTGGCGGCCCGAGCGCCGAGACTGGACGTGAGGCCCAGCTGAGAAGCTGCTGCCTCCGCGTCCAAGGGCGACTCCCTCGTCTGCCTGTTTCACGGCAGAGATGCCCTGTGGCCAAGACCTCAGGGCCCGGCCGACCTCCCTGAGCGCACGTCTTCTCACCGGCAAGCTCCCGTGACCGCCTGCCCGGGGCTTCCAGGGGGCACGGTAGCCGGTGCCACCCAGCCCCGGGGGAGGGAGGCTTGAGCTGGGATTTCCCGGCTGCCTCGGCTGCTTTAGCCCCAGGCGTGTTCCTTCCCCTCCCCAGGCCCTCCCGCGTCAGGGACCCCTCCCAGGCCCCGCAGGACTGAGCCCCCCTCGGTTTTCCTGCTGCACTGCCCCCCGCCCCACTTCCAAATGCCCGCCTCGAGGTGTGTGGATCACCTCCACTCCCACGGCCTTAGGCTTCCTCTCAGTCCTTGGGGACACTCAGGTGACACGCCCCGGCCTTGAGAAGCTGGTCCCCTCAGAAATGCCCATTCCCAGCAAGACACTCTGTCCCCTCCCTGTCCTCGTTTTCACTGAGCACACAGGCTGCTCCATTCTCCGCCCAGGGCCCCCGCTCCCCTGGCCTCCGTCTCCCAGCCCCGAACACAGGGGTACAATTAAAAATCTGCTCTTGGAGCTCCTGCTGTGGCACAACTGGATTGCAGCATCTCGGGAGCGCTGAGACGCAGATTTGATCCCCAGCCCCGCACAGTAGGTTAAGGATCTGGATCCCCAAGCTGTGGCTTAGGTCACAGACGTCGCTCAGATCTAATCCCTGGTTCAGGAACTCAGTATGCCGAGGGGTGGCCAAAAATGGGGGGGAAAATAAAACAATAAAATCAATCACTGCAGAGGCATGGGTTCAATCCCCGACCCTGCAGCCTGGGTTAACGATCCGGCATTGTTGCAGCTGAGGCTCAAATTCAGTCCCTGGCCTGGGAACGTTTGTGTGCTGAGGGTTTGGCCATTAAAAGAAAATCATTCTGGCCCCATCAGTGTTCTACCCTCGCTCCCTGGACACGCATCTCCTGGGTTACAAAGCAGCTCAGACCGTCTCTTTCCACGTCCTTCTCTTGCATCTTTATGTCCATTTACACGCTTCTTTCTCCTCAGCTTCATCACTCATTCTGTGCCCATGTTGTGTGAAATCTAAGCAACACTGATCGTAAAATGTACCATAACGTTATGAGCGACAGAGAACGGAAAAAAAACGCTACCAATAAACACTGAAAACTGCCATCAATTGTCAAGATGCCTCCTGTCTTCAGAGCTGTTAAAACGTGAAAAAACATGTGTCTGGTTAAGACACAAGTGACGGCATTTGGAGGTCTAAGCCATGACCCTTCCCAATCTTCCTTTCTCCCGGCACCAGACTTCTAGAAGGAGGCTGGCTGTCGCTTTCAGCTTTCCTCCTTCCTGCACAGGTGTCCCTTATCCCCGCACAGCTTGGCTCCTTCTCCCTCTAAAGTCACGCTGCACCTGCCAAACCCAAGGACGGCTGAGGCCACCCCGGGGCCCCCCTGCCCAAGCCCCTTCACACGCGCTTCCTGTTTTTACAGCACTTTAGTTCCTCTTTCTCGGTTTGTCGCACTGTTTAATTTTCTCCCACTGACCATTGTCTGTTTTTGTTCTTCATGCTTCCACGTGGGATGCTAGTGGGAGCCCCAGAGCAGCGTCTCCTAACAGCCCTGCTGGGGTCCCCTTCTGCGCTGTGTCCCCATCCGTCTTCTCCCCGGACCGTCACCGGTATTGGACACAGATGGGCACAGACAGGCACATCTTGCTGAGGATGTGACCGTCCCTGGCCCCGGTACCCCGGCCCTTCCCCGTGGCCCTTGTACCTTTTCATCTTAAACATTCTGGGCTCAATTCCAGGATGCTTTCCTTTGGTGACCCTGTGGCTTTAAGCGCTGTCCCTCCCCCCCCCCACCGCCCCAGACTTCCAAGTCCACACAAACAGCCCTGAGGCTCAGAGCTCACTGTCTGCTCCGTTCCCCGGGTTACCGGATTAGCATCTCAAACGCATGATTTTGGAAAACGCCCCAATTTCTAACGTTCTTCTCGGGGAAATGACAGCCCCCCAACCCCGTTCCTCCGGGTTTACTTGTGACCCCCTCTCCTCACACGCCCGTGTTCTGTTCTCCCCAGCGGCTCCCTGGACTCCGGCCCCTCAGTGTCCCCGGCTGGGTGCTGGGTGGCGGACAGGCCCTGAATTGCTGCGGGGGCCCCTCCTGTTCTCGCGTTGCCCCCGCCACCGCCCCGCTCCACCACCAGCCAGTTCTCAGCACAGAGCCCAGAACAAGTCCTTTGAAATATAAACAGAGTGATGACAGGTCGCCAGGCTTGACCCTCTTTAACCAGCTCCCACCCCACTCAGGGGACCCCCGGGTCCAGCGCAGACCCCAGGCTCACCCGGGCCTGTCCCTCCACACCCCCGAGAGGCTGTCCTCTGCCCAGACCGCCTCCCTGACGCCCTGGTTTCTGCTTAATCATCGCACTGTCTTAGTCCCTGACTCCAGCTGTTTTTATTGTGTTTAGAGTAACGACTATCTCGTTCCTTAGTTTCTTGGCTCTTACGTGAGTCCTTGGTCATCTGTCACTCTCAGTGATGGCGGCCTCTGCTCATTGCTCAACCATGTGGGTACCAATTCTAAATGCAAATATTTGAATAAGGGTTTTGAACTGTGTCCATCATGGGACAAAGGAAGCCTGTGGCCAGGATTCAAAATTGGGGAGGTAATATACATTTGCAAGAGGAAAACTCCACCAAGAATTTTAACTGTTGAGTTTCAGATTTCAAACCCTGGACCTCACCCAAGGTTCTAAGTAATGGACGTGGGAAAATATCCATTGAGTTTTTCTCTCCAGTGACTAAAAATGTCTCATTAATTCCATGGAGACCCATCCTAATGTTTTTATTAAAGCAAAGAATTTGTGAATAAAAACTTAACTTAAAATCATACTGAGTGAGGTTAAATCAGAGAAAGATCAATATATGATACCACTACTATGTGGGGACTCTTAAAAAATGATACAAATGAACTTGTTTACAGAACAGAAACACAGACAGAAAATAAACTTGTGATGACCAAAAGGAAAAGGGCTGGGGGAGGGAAAAGTCAGGAGTTTGGGATTAAAATAGATAACTACGGGAGTTCCTTTCGTGACTCAGTGGTTAATGAATCCGACTAGGAACCATAAGGTTGCAGGTTCGATCCCTGGCCTTGCTCAGTGGGTTAAGGATCCGGCGTTGCCTGAGCTGTGGTGAAGGTTGCAGATGCGGCTTGGATCCCGCGTTGCTGTGGCTGTGGCGAAGGCCGGCAGCTACAGCTCCTGTTAGACCCCTAGCCTGGGAACCTCCATATGCCGTGGGTGTGGCCCTAGATAAAGGCAAAAAAGACAAAAAAAGTAAAATAAAATATATAACTACCACTGTATATACAATAGAGAAGCAGCTGTACAGCACAGGGAACTATATTCAATATCTTGTATGAACCTATCATGGAAAAGAATCTGAAAAAGACTATATACGTACATGGATACGCATAACCGAGTCACTTTGCTGTACACCTGAAAGGAACGCAGCACTGCAAATCAACCACGCCGCAGTAACAATTAGAAAGAAATAGAGGCATAAATACTGACAGGTCCCGTGCTGCTCTGTGGGAACTGCCAAGCGCTCTGCGGGCGCTCTGACATTTCGGCAGAGGAAAGCCTGCCCAGGAAGAAAAGGCTCCTTGGGGAATACGTTCTATTCGCTGGTCATTTCCGTTGACTTAAAACCGTTTTCCTCTCTGACTCTATCCAGTCTTGATGCGGAACGGATTTGGGCACCATCGGTTTAAGCAGAGGACAAACCGCAGTGCCCACGCAGACCGCCACCCGGTGTCCCCCGGGGACCCCTGAGCTTTTCGGGAGCTGATGTCTCTGCAGGCCGCCCAGGGCCCCTTTCATCAGCCTCTCTCGGTCCTGGTCCATGACGCTTCACGGCTTTCAGAGGCCGCGTCGAGGAAACTCTTCAGCGTTGACAAAGCCTTTAATCAAAGTGACCAGGACGGCCTCCGCCAAGCCTTCAGCACAGTTTCACCTAAGCAGCCTCCGAGGCTGTGCCTCAGTCACGTGACCGCCGCCCTCACCCCGTGTGACCTGGGGGTGAGCAGACCCCTGACAACGACACCGCCACCTCTCTCTGTGCCGTGCTGGCCGGCGGGAGCTGAAATGACGCAGTGTCTCCACTGCTCTCTTCATCCAGCTGTCAGAAGCCTGCACGCGATCGGACGGGCCACGCCAAACATCCACGCGTGCATCTGTGGAGTTTTTCTGTACACAAAGCAGCGCCGTGGGGTGTCTCAGCTTCATCACTGAGAATCCTTACGGTCGTAGCAGAAACCTAACAATTCAAAAGCATCCTGTTGAGACATTCCAGAGACATGAATTTCTGTTCTCATGTTTTCTCTAGAGGCTTTCCTCATTAGTGTGTGTGTGCGTGCGTGTGTGTGTGTGTGTG
>PVHT021183707.1:1919108-1994513 GCA_004024745.2 Catagonus wagneri
GTGTGTGTGTGTGTGTGTGTGTGTGCGTGTGTCTGTGTGTCTGTGTGTGTGTGTGTGTGTGCGCGTGCATTTCCTTAGGGCCAGGGAAGCTTGGGCTCCTTTGAGTCACTTTCTTTTCCAGCCGATGGAGCTGCAGTGCCTCACGGCTCTGTCAGCCGTTCACCCCGCCTGTGCCTCCAGCTCTTCCGAGGACGGCGGAGTGAGGGAGGGGGGCTCCCATGCCCGAGGAGGTGACTGCCTGAGGCCCGAGTTCTGAGCACCCACGCGCGGCCCTTCACCATGGCTTCGGCGGGTCAGGCCACGTGGCCTATGGCAGTCTCTCCAAGATGCGTGCAATTCGACGGCACAAGTCCTGAGCTTTTTGTAGCCCTGGAAACAGAAACCTGGCTGAAGACACACTGCTTTCGGAGTTCTTCATTTGTCGGTACTGTATTTTGAGACGTGGCCATCACAGTTTGCGATTGCTCATCATATTTGAAGCAGTTTTCTTCCCCAACAAGCCAGCCTCCACCGAGACCAAAAAGAGACCCAGAAGCAGCCGAGATACAGGCCTGCAAACCAGCCTGAGTCGACCACTGATGCCGCTGGCTAAAAGGACTGGAAAGGTCCAGCTTTCTAAAATCCTAGGGGTGCTTCCCGTGTGCCCCACGTCACATCTGTGCACATGTGCATTTCAGAGAAGAATCATCAAATTCACTCTAGTTCATCTTCTGTCTCCTCCTTCCCCCCCTCAGGAGGGCGTTGGCACAGAAGCCCCACGCCTGCTACCTTGCGTCCCACTTTTCTGACTTGACTTGTCATGCATTTACTGTCATTCTGACCCACCCCAGAATTTAGAAGGCTCTTCTGCTTTAAAAAAAAAAAATCACAGAATCATAATCATCTCATTCATTTCAGACTTTCCACCCAAGAAGATGGGCGATGACAATTGAGACCACGTTTTCGTGAAGATGTCTGATATCAAGATAGAAAAGAACAGATGTTAGCAGAAATGATTTAATTTTCACGCAAAGAGAATCTAAAATACTTCTTAGGATGTGTTTTTTTTTTTTTTTTAAATTAGGTAGCAATAGTTTCCCCACTGGTTTTCCAGATTTTAGCAGCCAAGGCTGATGTTCTCACGGGGCACCATTTATCAGGGACAGTGCGGTTTAGCGTTCTGGGCTTTGTCACCTGTCTGATATCAGAGCAGCCATCTAAGCGTCCTTGATAGGAGGGGAGCGAACAGCGCCTCCTTCCCCGTCCAGGCTGGAAGTGCCTTCCTCTTCTGGCCCCCGTCAGGGGGGATATGAAGATATATTTACATCTGGTTCCCGGGAAGCAGACCTTGAGAGACGGAGGTTTGCATGCAGTGTCCCCTTCCTGCCTCGAGGGCGAGGCTTGCGGGGGTTCAGGAAGTGAGGGGGCCGGAAGGAGGAGGGGAGCTGGAATTGGGTCCTAGCTCCTCCTGCGGGAACGTGTACACAGCCACACGTGGACACAGGGAACGTGTACACAGCCACACGTGGACACACGTGTGTGCTCTGAGTCCCTCCCGGGGTCCGTTACCTGTATTATTGTACGATGGGAATGTCTCCTAGGAAAGAGGAGTCAATGGGCTCTGGATGGCTTCACCCGCTGCTTAGACCACATGCCTGGGGTCCACGCCTCAGCCTCCTGCAGCCCCGCCAGGCACAGCGGGCGGCTGCAGCAGCCACCCCTGGGAGTGACGCCTCTGCTGGAAACTGCCCTTCGGGAGGAAGAACGTTTTTGTCCTCGAGGGCAGGCTCTTGATGGTCATTCCCAGTGCCTGCGGCACAGCGACCCTCGCTGGCATGTGGGTTTGATCTGCTTTCGGTCAGCGTCCCCCCGGCGGGGTTCACACGCAATCGTGTCTCTCGCTTCTGTCTGGGTGTGCGGGGCCGCCACGGCAGGTGACAACGGGCAATCCCAGCCTATTCCCTCACCGACAGACCATTTAACCTGCTTTACCAAAACGCTTTTGCTTTTCCTCTGACTCTTTCTAGGCGAGCTCCTCAGCAATCCCGTGTCTGCAGCCCCCAGACACACTTCGTTCCCATCACAAAAGTCACATAAATATGCAGGTTCGAGAGCCTCTCTGTGTCCCGGCAAAGGTTAAGTTCAGCTCCTTCAATGAGCCATCAGTGTATTTATAATCAGAACGTCACCAGTGACAAACAGAAACAAACGCCTCACAAGGAAAGTCAATACTCACTACTGCTGAATTACAATGTACAGAGCACGAGACGCAGTGCTAATGTAGTCACGATTTTTTTAAAAGACACAAACAGCTGGAAGTAGCTCAAGTGGCTGGTCTCCAGGACCTTAGCCTCTGGCACCTGACTAACGAAACTGGAATCCCAGCTCTATCCGCACTCGCTGTGTGACCTGGGGCAAGTCACTTCACCTCTCTGGGCTTCCATCTCTTCGGGTGCAAAAGGGAGACAGTGAAAAAGTGCCCACCTTATAGTATTTCTGCGAGGCTTGAGCGCGTTCATACATAAAGTGTTTAGAACATGAAGCGGCGTATAGCAGGCATGTAAAACACTAGCTAATTTGGATGAACTAGTCTAAGGCGAAGTTAGCCACCCTTTTTGCAGGAGTGTCCTGGCCTTGGTAGACTTGTATTCACATCTCTTACTGGCCCGAGTCTCCCTGGCAGCAGGGATAAAGAGTCATGGGGGGAAGCTAGCGTGTCTTCGGGATCCACCACAACCGAAGGCTCGGCGCCAACCATCCTGCAGACGAGGGCTGGGGGATCAGAGGCTGGGGGGTCAGAGCCGGTGGCTTCCTTGCCATCACGTGCCCTCTGGTGGCACCGTCAGATTCGGGCCTGCTTCCACTAGGCTCTAAGGTAGCGTTGTCAGATGACTTTGAATAAGCAAAGCTTAAAAGAAAGGGCGCCTCCAGGGACGACCCTGCTCAATTACTAGGAAATGTGGTGACTCTACACTCTCTCCTCTGTCCTGCCCCCAAACTGAAGGTGGCCCTCGGGGCGGGGTGATGATGGCTGAGCAGCTTCCTGTTTTCTCGCTGCTATTCCCGAATTTAGCAGAACTCGTGCTGACCATGGCCGGTGTCAACACAAGAAGCAAGGGTGCTGCACGTCCCGGCCTTCTCGGGCAGGTTTCAGTTTTGTTTGCCAAGCAGCCATCGTTCTGGTGGCAGAGTCTGTCTTTTTCAGGAACGGCCTCTCCTTGTGTTCTGCTGAGGCTGACGTCCTCCGGCAAAGGGGAGGCTGAGCCCCGGCCCCCACAGTCTGCTTCTGGTCCTCGGTCCGACTCACTTCTGGAGGAGCCACGGTCCCTGTGGGCCATTCCCGGCCAGCCTTGGGCTACTGCAGAATCGCGCATTGCTAATTGTGAGAAGAATAAAGACCAGCCTTGCCAGCGGCCAACTGGTCACCCCGTGAAGAGAACACTTAGACTGAAACAAGACAGGCGTGTGTCCCCTTCTGGGCAAAGGCCCTGAGACAGCACCCTTCCCAGGACCATGTGGGCCACAGGGGGCCTCCTGACCTAACTTCTTACTGAAGCTGCCTTGAGCTAGATTTCCACTATTCGCAACCAACAAATAGCTTTTGTCTCTCCTGTTTTTCTCTCTTTGAAGCCCTTCAGCATTTAGGGTTGGGACTCATTCACAGTAAGAACTGTGCCAGGATATAAAATCATGACAACAACCAGGCCCCCGGATTCCCCACTGGTAAATAACACCCCGCATGTATTTATGCCTCGTTCTTCCCTTTCTTTAAATATGCCTGTGAGAGACTCTTTGCAGGGGTGTCCCCATCGTAAACGAATGGCGGTCGGCTGAGCTGCCCGACCCGGTGGTCTTCCTCTAAAACCTCTTTCTATCTGAGGATTTTAAAAGAGTCGCTGACACCTTACTGATTTGGCTAAAATGGTGAGGCCGCTGTGTTGGCTAGAGGACATAGGCTCATTGCTGGTACTTGGTTAATTGATATGTTTTTCTTACAGTTCCTTGGGAAACTGCAATATCAAGCTTATTTTCCTCGGGCCTATGAAGCTTGTGCTTGTTGTGCTTTTTTGAGGAGTCTATCCGCCTAATCTATCTGTGTATCTTCTATTTATCTACACAGCTACCTGCCTTATCTGTCTGTCATCTATTTTCTATCAGTCAGTCTGCCTGTCATCTATTTTTCTTTCTTTCTTTCTTTCCTTCTCTATCTATCTATCTATCTATCTATCTATCTATCCACCTATCTATCTATCATCTATCTATCCATCTATCATCACCAGCTGATCACCTCTCTACCCATCATCTTCCTTCCTTCCCCCGTGTTTCCTCCTCCAGTCCTTCCTGTTTCCATCTACCCACGTCCAGGCTGGGAGAGACAGGCCCCCTGTACTCTGAGAGCTCCCTGCAGAGAATGAACACTTAGCAAGAGCCCCAGCAGAGACTCAGAAAAGAGACGAAGCACGACTCAGAGGTGCCAGTTGCCAAACGATTCTGCAAGTGCAATACGACAGGAAGTGGGAGCTCCTCCTTAAACGGCACTGCAAGTCCTGGCCCACAAAAGTGTGGTGAGAGGAAGGCTCTCAGCAGCCCCTGGGCATCTCCGGGCGCGTGTGCCCTGGCCCATTCCGGATGCTGGAAGAACCGCAGCCTGGGAGACTCAAACAGCAGACGGCTATTTCTCGCAGTTCTGGGGGCTGGGCGTCCAAGATCAAGACCCAGGCAGATTCGGGGACTGGTGAGGACCCGCTTCCTGGTTCAGAGACGGCGTCCCCTCGCTGTGCCCTCACTTGGAGGAAGGCGCAGGGGGCTCTCTGGGGTCTCCCCTATAAGGACACTGATCCCTCGTGACCTCATGAGCTCCCAAAGCCCCCACCTCCTGACATCGCATTAGGGTTAGGTTTCAACACAGGACTTTTCAGGGGACATAAACATTCGGTCCATAGCACTGCGGATCACTGCACTGACCCTGACCTCTGGGAGCCGCATCAGAGGTCAAGTGCGGGGAGTTTAGGAGGACACGCTACCAGGAAGAGCTCCATGCAAAAGCTCCAGATGGTTCCAGAAGGCTCCACAGAGAGCAAATGCATCACGAGGCTGGGATAGGGCATAAGCACAGAAACACAAGTCCTGTAAAAATCAATATTCCTGTCTTCCTACGTATCCAATTAGATGAGTTTGGACAATTGCATAATTCAAAGCCTGAAATAAGATGAAAGTTTCGTTTGGCCAGTAAGCTCCCTCCCGTGCTCCTTGAGCACACCTCCACCAACCCTTCAAAAGCTGACTTTATCACCGGAGCTCCTCCTGCGATTGGATTTCACAGAAACAGGATCACTCACTACGGATATTCTTGTCCAGCTCCTGTCTTTTAGAGAATGTACTTGGGGTTTACCTGGGGGGCCGCATGTGTAAGAAGCTGGGTGTCCATGGCTTGGTGTGCCCCGGTTTACCTGTCTAGCAACAACTGGGTGGATGCTGCGGGTGTTTCAGTTTGGGGCTTTGATGGGTGAGCTGACACCCTGTCCAGTCCCACTGACAGAATGTCCAGGGCCGTGACTGGCCACTCACCGGGCCCCAGCCCGGTCTTCGGGGTAGGGAATCACTGAGCTTCCTCTTGGTGAGAAGAGCCTAAGCCGCAGCCTAAACCGTAAGGACCTTCCAGGCGCAGAGCAGGGGCTGCGCGCGCTCCAGGCGCGGGGGGGCACCTGGGGGGGAGGGGACCGGGTCACCAAGGGCCGCGCAGCAGAAGGCGTGCGGGGGCATTCAGACTCCATCCTAAGAGAAACGGTAGTAACCCCAGCATTTTAGGCAAGAAACTGCTTGACCGGGTTTTCCATCATAAAAATCTGTCCGAGTTGAGGGCTACTTTCTGGGGTCAGTTTCCAGTTCTCTGGGTGTAGAAGCGCGTGTGTTCTGTTTGCCTCCCCTTTCCTCCCTCCCCACCCCCTCCCCTTACTGACGGAGGCTTAGGAAGGAAGGACCCCTAATACACGTTGGGTGACATGACGGCCTTTCATCAGTAATTATCTCCTGAGCCCCTGCTGCGTCCTTGGCACCAGCCTAGCCCCGTAGTGACTTCGTGTGTTAGAAAGACAGCTATTTCTCATTTCAGGCTTTGAACTGCGTTAGAGAAAACAGGTGAGGTTCCAGAGACGTGAATGAGTTCAGTATTTAGACGCAGTGAGCGTTTTACTGGAGGCTTTCGCCCCCGGAGACCCAGCACTGAAGTTAGAGCTCTCGGGCGTTTCACAGGTAAGTCTGAGGCTCAGATCCCTTACCTAATATGCCCGACAACTGATGGTCTGTCCCAGATGAAGGGTTCTTAAGAAGAACCTGAGGCCTTCTGGAGGAGTTCAAGTTCATCTTCCGATAAGCCACCCACTATAGAAAGGGCTTTCTTATATTAGCCAGAAAACCTATTTTAGGACAGCCCGAGCCACCACCCCCAGCTCTGCTTCGTGGCCCCCAGAACAAGCCTGTCCCACCGTCACCATGACCACCCACCTGTTATCTGAAGGGACATACCAGGTCCCTTCTCATCTTCTCATCCCCAATCACGCGGCTTTTCTTTAGCCACCCCTGGTAGCGCGGGTGCCTGTCCTTTCTTTCTCCTGCTTTTCCCTGGACACGTGTCAGAGTCAGATTCTGATTAGTCTGCTCTGTGCAGAAAGGGACCATTGCCTGTCCTGTCCTGTCCTGGCTGCCGTGTGTCCATCTGGCCTGGAGCAGGTACTTGCTATACACGTCTCTAAGTTGACTTAAACTGAATTAGCAATGATCGCAGTGTGACCCAGACACAGATTTGTAGCTACAGCTACTGAAGTAACACCATCGAGAATCTAAGACGCCGAGTCTCAGCGTTGAGGGGTGACTCAGCCGCTTGTGTATAGTAAAGCAACTTCCTTATTTAAAACAATTTTTTTTTTCTTTTTAGGGCCTCATCCTCGGCATATGGAAGTTCCCAGGCTGGGGGTCGAATCAGAGCTGTAGCTCCCGGCCTAGGCCACAGCCGCAGCAACGCCAGATCTGAGTCACATCTGCAACTTACGCTGCAGGTCTAGGCAACGCTGGATGCTTAACCCACTGATTGAGGCCAGGGATAGAAGCAACCCTGCATCCTCCTGGGTACCGGTCCGGTTCTTAACCCGCCGAGCCACAAAGAGAACTCCAGCTCCCTTATTTAATACACAGCCTATCCCTACCAAAAATTTAGAACAGCTAGAGTAGGGCTGTGAGACAGAAATTTCCCCAAGAATAAAAATGTCCCAGGTCTGCACTCTCCGATATGGCAGCCTCGAGCCACGAGCCGCAGGTGTCTCTGAAACACCAGGAATGAGAAAGGGAATTTTAACATTTCATTTAAATTTTAATAAACTTAAATTTAAATGGCCTCACGTGCCTCGTGGCCACCGTACTGGACAGTGAGGGTATATGAAACCACTCTGTCGCCAAAAAGGGTGACGAGAATGTCTCAGAAAGAGAGCAAGAGATAGAAAGAGAGAGAAAACGTGTGTTTCTGGGATAAGTGACTGAGTGAATTCTTGTAGAACAAGGATTGGAGGAGGCTACATTACTTACTTTCAAATATCAATACATTGTAAAGGCTAATTAAGAAACACAATAGCTATACAAAGAGGATTACATTTTATATAATTTTTTGAGTTGAGCGGTATTGCCTGTCCTACAGACAAGTACAAGTATAAGAAAATTGTCTAATTTCATGTACAGATTAAGTGCAGGGGCCTGGATTTTAACCCAGATTAATTCATGTAATATTCACCATGTATATTAAATTATCTGAGTATATATTTATTTGTATATAGCAACTGTGCTGTCGGTGCTGCCTGCTTGCCTAGGCGGTGCCGATCTTGTGTTGAACATCAGCTCGGCGCAGAGACATATAAATATATGCAGACACCGATGTGTATTTATACAAGTACATTTGTATGAATGCATACTTCCCACGCGCACTATATGTGTTTAACTGGGAAAGTTCACTGGTCAGGAAGAACATCTTCTAAACGAGAAGCCACCTTTCTGCCGGAGTCGCTGGTAGTCAGCAAAAGGGCGGGATGAAAGTCTCAGAGAGTCTTTATAAGTGAAGGGATGATACGCAGTCTTTTCATTTTGGAAACTGGTCATTGATGAACACATTTTCCCCCGCAGCACCTGAGAACCACGGGGAAAAGGGGAAGATGAGCCTCATTTGCTGACAGCCAAGCTTCCACGATTAGCTTTTTACGGGTCCCTGACTTTCCGCTCCAGACAACGGCTGTAGCCAGTTACCTGGTGTGGTCACCACATCAGCGTCAGGGATAGTGGTTGGTATTTTAATTCTGCTGGTTTAAATGAGGTCTTAAACACTGAGTCAGGAATCAAAGGTTGAAGGGATTTTAGAGACTGACCCTAACTCTGTAACTCGGAGATGAGGAAGCGGAAATTCATCATGGGGACTGATTAACTAAGGTCTTGGAACAGCGAGCCCATGATGGCTTTGAGTTCATTCTCAATGGCTCACGTCCCGAGTTTATGTTTTTATGATATAGTAGATTTGTTTATCTGTTGGCTCAGATTCTTCTGTAATTGCTGACTGATATCTGTCTTCCTTGTTCAATTTTCCTTCCTTCCTTGCTAAAAGAGAAAAATACGGTTGGAGAAAAATACCTCTATAGATAATAATAATAATAAAAGTTCTGCCAAAACAGGAAACTTGTCGATGTGACGCCCTTTGCGATGATGGGATAAACAGGAAGTGAATCGAGTAGGTTAGGATGCGAGTGGCCCGGTCTCTGGCCTCTGCTCACTAGACACATATTCGGGGCCACAGCCCTCTGCACCTGCGCGGAGGTGGTCCTGGGGGTGCGGGTCGCCTCTGACTGTCACTCTGCCAGGCCTGCTGTAAGAAAAGACCACAGCCTGGGGGGCCCAGCCACAGACGTCGATTCTCTCCCAGGTCTAGGGGCCAGGGGTCTGAGATCACGGCGGGGGCAGGGCTGGGTCCCCCGAGGCCTCTCTCCTGGGCGTGTGGGTACCGTCTCCCCCACCCCCAACCCCTGCCGTGTCCTCCCGGGGCCACCCCCTCTGTGAGCCTGCGTCCTGGCCTCTTCTTATAAGGACGTCAGCCCTACGGATTAGGTCACCCGATGACCTCATTCTAATTAATTACCTTTTAAAAGACCCTGTCTCCACACATGTCACATTCTGAGGCACCAGGAGCTTAGTGTCAACGTGTGAATTTCGGGGGGACACCTTTCAGCCCAAAACAGGCTGTATTTATCTCTTAGGTATCATTTTTACAAAAAAACGGAATATTATACTCCCCTTTTCAGAAATTTAGGCGGGGGGCGGGGGGCGTCATGTTCAGGAATGCCCGACTCTGGATAGAGCCAGGCTTGAACACACCTTCGTCCAGTCTCCCCCACGTCAAGCAGACCAGCGGACGGACGTGAACTTAACATCCGACTGGACAAAGAAGGGCCACGGAGTTCGTCCCGGGAGTGGACCTGTGGATGGATCCGCCCCACATTTCCCTCCGTCTTTCGAGGGGCGGCTCCATGCTCCCTATGGCTTCAAGGTCAGACTTCCCCCCTGGTTAAAACTGCACCCCTGGGAAGTTCGTATTGATTTCCATTTTCCAAATCCACGTGCAATCTTCATAGTGAATTCCTGAGTGTGTGGTGAGAGCGTCCGTGGGTGCTGTGAGTGTGTATTTGCAGCTGGGTGAGTCCACCTGCCAAGCGTTCATGGAGTCTGAAGGGTCATTTCACGGCCAGGCCTACTCCTGTTCCATCTCCAAGCTTTTAGGACCTGCCTCGGTTACTGTTGCACAGAAAGAAGTCTCGGGACGTGGAGCCAGAAGGTAGCGTGACTTTCTGGAGAAAACAGGTCCCGGGCTTGTCAAGCAGGCACCTCCCTGCATCCTCATCTTTACATTAAGCAAGTCATGGGAGACAACTCCTAGCTTTCAGACCTAATGTATCTGCATTTTCATCATGAGCAATAACATTTTCTTCCCACTTAAGCAGTAAATAGGTGGAAAAAAAAAAACCCACCAGAAATCTGGTTTCAAAAATAAAACAGACAAAAACCTAAGTCTAGAAATATGATATTTTAAGAGTAGCATTTGGTTAATTTTAAACATCTGACTCTGAGTTAGAAGTTTCATTGTCCATTTTAAAACAGATAATTTTTTAATACCGTTTCTAGAAAAAGGTTAAGGTAAATTCTTACGGATCCATTATTCTAGCTTCAATTTCAGGTTCTTACGTTCCCATGAAAGCTTCAGTTTAGATGGAATGCCTTCACATATCTTCAGTTTAAAGAAAAAGCAAATATTTTCAGAATAAGAATTTCCCGGCATCTGTTTATTACAGGGAATTTGGAAAATGCGGAAAAACGCACAGAACTTGACAAAATCCACCGCAGCTCTGGGTGCCGAGATGCACACCAGGCACAGTCTGATGTGCGCCAGCTGTGCTGAGAGATACGGTCCTGTCAGTTCGCTTTGCCGTTTAGCGTCGCATTGTTCTCTGTGCCTCTTTCGCTGCGGGTTTTCCCATCCTAGACCCCGGGTCACGTGCACTCTGGCTAAGCATAATAATCCTCGTGCCAAAGTTAACACGCCCCTTCGCCAATTTTGAACATCCTCAATTATTTACCATACGTCTACACAGGGGGCGGGATGAACATGGACCTTTTAGAATCAACTTTCCCATCAATGGATCAAAGGCCTGGTGGAGAAAAATCAAAATAAAATACAAGGAATTAAGACTATAGCAAGATGATATTTTAAGAGGACTATTTGGTTAATTTTAAGCACTTGGTTTGAATTTGAAGGTTAAAAATTATCCACTTTTTAATAGCTCTCTTACATGGTGTCCAGAAATCAGTTACAGGGAATTGCAATAATGTCACAAATTTGATGCCATTACTCCTTTTTCAACTTGATGATGAAATTGCGCTTCAGAGGAATTGCCCCGTCTTTCTGCAGGGAGAAGTAGAGTCAGGGTCTGCCTGCTCTCTGGGTCCCTCCAAAGCCCTCACCTCCGTGTTTCCTGAGCTCTGCCACCTGTGTCCCGAGGCCATGGCCAGAGGCACCGGCTCTCCATTCGCGGTGACGGCACAGGTGAGGAGTTATCGTCATCTTGAATGCTACACAGTAAAATTCATGCACTTGATACACAGCAATAGTTGGCTTTGAGATATTCCCTGGAGGGCCCTGGTCCCCCAGCTTCGTCCTGTCTTTAAGGGCCTTCACAATGTCACTTCCTGCATTAGATTTAATTGTGATATAAAAATACATGGAAGTGAAAAATGAGTCCATTCGCATCACCCTGGGCCTTACCAACGTGGACAAAGCAAGTAACATCTGGAACCAGACACCTCGGACATTTTGACAGACACTTTCTGTGCATTAGGGTTTGGCCACATGCTACAGGCATTGAGGGATGTGCAAAAAGAATGCAGAGATGTCACCAGCTCGCCTTCCAATTAGTGGGCACGACAGGATGCATGCACGTTTGAAAATCGATGCTAAGCAGTGCGACTTGGTGCCAGGAAAGGGGGCTTCCATGCCGGCTGCAGGCAGCGAGGGAAGGGGCAGGTGCAGCGAGGGAAGGGGCAGGTGCAGGGGGCGGGGCGTGGGCTGCGCGGCTGCGGCGGCGCGCTGGCTGACAGAGGACCGTCTGACAGATGATGGAGAAGGAAGGCACGCGGATGGAGACGGTCCTCTCCCGCCGCCACTTTCCTTGGCACAAACGCCCCTGCACAGGGCACTGCTCGCCGTGCTTCAAGCCCCAAGCAGAGCTTTTCATGGGTTTGGAATTCTCTCCTCTTCCCGGCTCTGGTACCACTGGACCGCTTTGGTGTCCCCAAACTCGTGGCAGATGTGTTCCCGTTTCCTTCCTCCTGCCTCCCGCTGCAGATCCACGCACTCCTTTCCCGGTGGCTCAGGGTCGCTGTGGTCCGAGCTGCCTCGTCATCGCCCGCTGCCGCACCACCTTGGCCCCGTCCACAGAGCTCCTGTGAGTTTCTATTTTTACTTCCACAATCCCCCACTTCCTGTTTAAAAACCTTTGTTTTCTGCACCCCCCCCAGACCTCCCGTTCTTCCCCAAACCCCTTTGTCTCACTGTCCCCCGTTTCCCACCACTTCTCACCTGCCTTCATGTCATTCTTTCATCCCTTTTTGGAGCCTGGCAACATCCTGAGCCTGCTCTGCTTACCTAAAGGGCCACTTCCTTTGCTTCCCGTTATCACACGTCTCAAACTGCTTTGTCCTCAGCCCAGCTCTTCTAGACCGTTAGAAGTGGGGTGGCCATCTCTGAACTACTTTTCACCCCATCCCAACTACGGCTCCTTTTTAGGAACTTCATGACTAAATGCGTGAATTCCTTCTCTCCACATAGACAGATGCTGATATGCATAGATACAGAGAGATCTATTATAGATAACACAGATATCTATATCTTTAGATACAAATCTCTCTATAATAGATACATAATGGATTTTTAATAGATAGAAATGCAGTATAGAGACAGAAGTATCTCTACTTATATCTACGGACCTCTCTATATTGGATATATCAATTTATATGAATGCATATCTACATATCTAATGTATAGATTTATACGTGAGAGAGAGAGAGAGAAAGAGAACAAACAAATTTTGCCTTTAGAAAATCTGAAGTACTTTTTTTTTTAGGCTGTGCCCGCAGCATACAGAAGTTCCCGGGCCTGGGATCGAACCCTCACCACAGCAGGGACGAGGCCGAATCTTTAACCGCTAGGCCACCAAGGCACTCCTGAAATACTTTAAATGTCAGGAGGAGCAAGGGAGGGGTTTATGAAGCCAAGATAAGTAAGTGCCTGCGGGAATGTCATCTAGCTTGTTAAATTAACAGCTGTAAGGACAGTAAGTAAACGCCTGAGAAGACGGGGTGGGACATGGGGTCGAGGGGAGAGGGACGTCCTGTGCCCCTGGCGGCACCGGGGTGGGGGCCGCGGTGTGTCTTGGCTCTGACATCCCCCCTCCGCTCGTGGGCTCTGGGTCCCGGTCCTGTAGCGCCCGCTCCATTCCTCTGGACAAGCCTGAGTCATGAAAGGGGCCTGGCTGGAATCACAACACAAATTTTTGTTTTTGCACAATGTGTTCAATTTGTGAAAGAAGAGCATCTGAAAAAGGAAAAAGGAAAAACTCCCCCCCCCCATGAGCTGCCAGACCAGAGACAAAAGTATCAGTTCTAATGGTTTTGGAGGAAAATTGCTCTCTGTGTGGCCCGTAAGCTTTTAGAGTCGTCTCCTCTGTCGACAGCACCCAGAAGAATGTCAAGCATTTAATGGGCACTCCATAAATTCTTCTTGAATAGATGAAAAAAATGTAAAATGTTATCTATGCGCACAGGGTACTATCGGCTCCTGGGCCCAACTCAGGCCACACTTATTTTAGTTCCAGAAAGCAGCCTTTAGTGACAGAGATTACCAAACCCCCAGTCTTGAAAAAGCCTGGCCGACCATGTGAAAATGTTCCGGGAAGCCTGTCATTGGAGCAACAGCCTGGAGTACCGGGGTCAAGTGGTCAGAAAGAGGACGCGCTCTTCCTGCCATGAAACCCTGGCTTTTCCACGTCGTCCACACAGCTCCAGACTGCAGAACTGAACCAACTGGAGGAAATTTCAACGAAGTGTAATTTAACCAAAAATAAACCCTTTCTGCTAGGATTCAGCATTTCCAACGATGGAACAGTCTCCCTTGTGAGTCCGGGAATGCCATGTCATCGGAAGTTCAGTGAAAACGTGTCAGGCGGTAGCGCAGTGGGTGAGGGATCCAACCTGAGTCGCTGCGGAGCCGAGGGTGCCAGCCCTGCGGTTGCCTCCCGAAAACTGGCCTCCTGGAAATTCCATCACTATGGAGAAAAGGAAGACTGGCGTTGGGAAAAGCCTGGGATGCGCTCTCCCAGGAGCCAGCAGGCCTTGTTTCTCTTATGCCTTTAGTCTTTTTGTTTTTTTTGGCCCGTACCTGCGGCAAGCAGGAGTCCCCATGGCAGTGACAAAACCAGACCCTTAACCTGCTAAGCCACCAGGGAACTCCTAGTCATTCTTTCAATAAACATTTTATGGATTGTCTGCTCGGTACCAGGTACCGTGTTAGATGCTGACATTTAAACAGAGAGAAAACACGGTTCCCGCTTTCACTAAGCACACATGCTGGGAAAGGAGGCAAACCTTTCATAACAGTTACTGTATTTAATAACAGTTACCATATTTAATAACAGTTACTGTATTTAATAACAGTTACCATGCACAGAAGAGCAGCTTGTAGCATGTTTAAGGTACGATGAGCAATTATGAGAACATAATTTCAAACAGCCCTTGGAAAGAGTCAAGATATTTAAACTGCCCTGAAGAGTGAAAGAACCGCCCCAGCCTTTAAGGACAAACAGGAAAAGTATTTGCAAAGCCCAGAAACACGAGATGCCACCATGCCCTTCCACAGCGGAGAAGGGAGGGGAGGGAGGGAGAGGAGGCCGGCTGGGGGCTGGGAGTGGGGGCTGGGGGCCAGGGGCCTGGGGTGGGGGCGGGGGGCCGGGGTCGGGGTCGGGGGGCGGGGGGTGGGGGCTGGGAGTGGAGAGAAGCTGATGGGCTCGGCTTGCATCTCACGGGAAAGTTCTATCCTCAAAGTGATGGGCAGACATTCAGAAGATCTCCGAGCCGGCGCTGGTGAGATGTGCGCAGAAAAGGGAGTGAGGAACACGCACCTGCTTCAGGTGAGAAGGATGGAGACGGGGAGAAGGACGGGCTTGTGTGAGGTTTGAGGCCCGGCCGACTCATGTTACGGTCCATCGCCTCCCTGGCCTCATGACCTCGATGTCTGTATGTACGCCCTAAGCCGGGCTTTGAGGACCTCGACGTGTTTTTCTCCTGTCACCCAGTGCATCGCTGTTTGTGGAATGACCACGTGGACCCGGCTTGTAGTTCTGCCTTCCTCAAAGCTAGCCTGAAACAGGGTAACACGGGTACCCTCGAGATAAGCGGGTGAAGATAATGCGTACGAAGCTGGGAAATGTGGGCCAAGTTCAGTTTCAGAAAATGTTCACGTTCAAATAAGTAGAAGCAGTTACAAATGTGCCTACCTCCCTCTCACAAAATAAAATATCAGCTGGGTTCAACAGACCATTTTGAGCCCTTTTTATTCCACAGGAAAAAAGTCTATTAACCCGAGTGTCTATAGCTTTTGGCCTGCCTGTGGTTGGCCTTGGCTGAATGCTGCAGGCGACAAGCCAAGAGTGAGATTTAGCCCCTGTTCTGGTCAGATTGATCAGAAGGGCTGGCGGAATGGGAGAATTTCCTGGGGAAGTCTAGAGGTGGGGGCAGAGCTTGCCAGGAGCTGCAGTCCAGGTCACAGATGCAGCATGGATCTGGCGGTGCTGTGGCTGTGGTGCAGGCCCACAGCTGCAGGTACAATTAGACCCCTAGCCTGGGAGCTACCATATGCCGCACATGTAGTCCTAAAAAGCAAAACAAACAAAAATCAAGAAAAAAGAAAAGGATAAAGATAAAAAAGAAAAAAACTGAAATCAAATTTCGTACACTTTGCTTTTTTTTTTTTTATCATGGCTAAAACGTACAATAAAATCAGAAAAAAAATTTTCCAGCAAAATTAATAGAGTCCTTTGTTAACTTTTGAAAACAAATTATTCTGGGCACTTTCTCTGAGATAAAATACTTTTCTTGGAACACTGTAATTATGGAGAGGAACTTCAGAATGAGAGAGACACAGATTTGAGGCTCCAGACCTGAGTGCTGCAACTTACATGTCTCGGACTCACCTCTTGATGTGCTCTTTTGGAGTTTATTAACTTCTTTCTAAGCCTCAGTGTGTGTGTGTGTGTGTGTGTGTTTTCCTCATAAGTGGTATGTCTCCTACACGGGGTCTTGTGGGGATTATATGCAATGACATGTGTGGTGCGTTTAACACAACTCCTGGCAAAAGGAATTCTCCTCTTCTTCCTGTTTTTTTTTTTTTTTTTTTTTTGCGGTGATTGAGGTATGTAGAAGTTCCCCAGGCAGGGGTCAAACTTTAGCCATAGCAGTGCCAGTGCCAGAATGTTAACCATTAGGTCACAGGGAACTCTCATAGAACACTCCCCTTCTTATCGCTCCAGAAAATTGCTTGCTAAATTTATGGAAGATATTTTTGTGATCATGAGGTTACTGTGATAATATCATAAAGACTATAACAATATACTCTCTTCCAATAAATTTCCCAATGGCCACAAGGGAAAATATAATGAATTTTTTTATTGTCAACACATGGGAAAATATTGATTTTTCTGTATTTATTCTACAACTGGCCATTGTACTGAACTTACTCATCACCATTTCTGTCATCTTCAAATGTGTATTTTGCTCATAGTTTAATGTCTCTGGAATCAAGGCACGGTTTAGGCAGTGTCAGCCACTCTGCGCTCTCTACAGCTGTCACCAGAAGGGTGAGTCTGGCAGGGCTGTCACTGCAGGCGGACTGCTTTCATATGGGCCATGGCAACACCGATTCATTTGGCTGTCACATAGGCTTTTTGTGTGGGTAGCACTGGGTGTAGTTGAAATTGAAATTAAATTTGGGTCAGAAACTGCCAGTTGCCTGAGAAATGACTTCACGTGATGGAGTTGAAACAGAAATGCATCGTATGTGCAGACCATGCTTCTACACACTGTTCCAATGTGGTAGGAATTTTTAAATGTCTCCATTAGGCCATGCAATATCTCAGTTCAGAGAGGATCTTGGGACAGACTCGTGCGTCATGAAAAGTTGTCACTAGGTACTCAGCGACTGTCTGAAGCTTCCATGTGTCTTCCAAGTAGAAGTTCATTGACTTCATATGCAGGTCAGTTATGAAAAAACAAACAAAAACTTGACCAAACTGAAAGTACAAACTCCGATCTTCTCTGTAATCCTTGAAATGATTGTGTCCAGCCTAAAAATTATAAGTGCAGGTTATCAAAACCAGCGAGTGCCCATGAAGACGTGCATGGTGGCCCAATAGCATTCAGAAGAACAACTGAGCTATGATAGCTATGATAGCGAAACCAGTATCGATTGTACCTTGCCGAGGAAGGAAGTAGATGGCTGCACAGGTAAACAAATTGTTATTGCCCCTAGAAAACCTGTTTAAGGGGCTCCCTCGGGGCTCAGAGGGTGAAGGGTCCAGTGTTGTCGCTGCTGTGCCTCCCGTTACAGCTTTGAAAGAGAAGAAATATTTGGAATAATTCAGTGCTTTATTTTTTGTATAAATTGCTATTGCTAAAGTGATTCTAAGTAGCCCAATCGATGACATTTTAAAATTAGGGAACTAGAGCAGCTACAACCATTTTCTTTCTTCTTCTCTTCATTTCTGTAGGCAGAATGGCACAGGAGCAGCGATGAAGCAACAGCCCTGCAGAGAGTTAGACACGTGGGCTCTGGGGTCAGAATGCTGACTTTTTAATCCTCTCTCCATTATCCGTCATGTACCAGGAGCCTAGGGCATGTGCTTTCCTGCATCCCCTGTTCTCTGGTGATGGTGGCACCAGGGTCCCGGACTAGGAGTAAACGCGTGGGATGTGCTGGCCACACAGCTTGCGTTCGGTAATGCTCGAGGACTTTGCATATTTGTATCTACTGAATTTCCAGGGTTCTTCCGGTTTTGAGAAACTGAGATTGTCTATAATCTATTAAACAATTACAACAAGGGCTCACGGGAATCTAAAAACAAAAGGCCAAGCAGAGGTGCCGATTTCCCACGGGAAGTGGAAGATGGCAAGAACTAGGGCTGCTTTCTCAGAGGGGCAGTCCCATTTTTTCTTTTCTCTGGCACCACTCCCTTCCTTCTAGTTCCTCTTGCTGCTTTATCTCTCTCCACTCTTTGTGAATAAAATCATCTCTGTTTTCCTAAGAAGCGAATATGATTGCTGCAATCGTGTTTTGAACCAAGCCATGTAAATTAGATGCTGCTAGCCAGGCTGTGGGTGGCTGCTCTTGAGGCAGGGATCCAGTAAACCTGATCAAACTCTAGTCGGGCAGGGCCAGGTTCCGTAGGAGTGTCAGTGGGTCAGATGTCTTAGAAAAGAGATGTTTGAAAGATGGACATGGAAATATATTTATACTATCTCTTCTATTTAATTTTTCTTGTCTTATTGCATTTTTTTTCCAAAGGAAAGTTAAATCATGATGTGAAATGGGTGTCTTGAGAGTTACTTTCTCTTGGTCATGAATAAGCATCAACTTTATTGCTTCACAATAGAACGCCCCTTTTAGTGTCGGGGAGATTTAGGTCAGCTCGATTAATTACCTTACCATCTGGCACAGTTGTGCAAATACCGTAATGGCTTTGCTTCCTGATTCCTCTTGTCTAGTTCCTGCGATGGCCGCGTCTTTTAGTAACTGAAGATTTCACCAGGTCCATGAATACAACTCATTCGGTTGTCAGTTTTGTGGTTTTTCAGTAGACATTTTATTTGATTTTTCAAAGCTAAATCTTCCTGCTTCAGACTTGTGCAAACCTAGTTTTAGGTAAATTTTAGGGGTAACTAACCTCATCCTTTTCAGGTGCTCGGGGGAGGGATTATTTGGATTAAATGAACTATCAGAAGAAAACCTCATGCCAATATTCATAAGAAGAACATTATCATCACATCATCTTTTTGGGGTAAAAAACACCACTACCCTGACTGGGGGAACACAGGAGGGTTTGTGGGTAACAGACCTGTCTAATCGCCTCACCTCTTTCTCCTCCTGACTGACTCTCTAGAAGCACTGAGCTGTGTTTGTTTTTTTTTAACTCGTGTAGATGCAAGACCAGAAGGAAGCAATCTGTTGCCAGATGCACTCATACACACCAAGGTGTCAGCCACGGGTGGCCCCAGTTTTCTGCTACAACATACTACGGTATTACACAATCAGCGCATTTGTGTGTGTATGTCCAGACAAAGTAGTCTATAGAATGCGAGCGTGTCCTTGCCTTGTGGTTGGCACCTCCCCCAATTCACAGGCAAAGATAAAACATATGGGGCCGCAAGCAAGTGAGAGTAGAAATAGGACGGGTCCATTATTGTGTCACATTGTTGGGTGGGTTGAAAACAGCAAGTGAAAGATTAGAGGCAGGAACCCACACACAGCAGCACCTCCAGGCTCTGGGACGACATCTAGAATGACCTGCCCAGGGCAGGACAACAGTCAGAGCTGGGCTGGCCCAAGCCTTCCCCATCTCGGTCACTTTCCAAGTTCTAACATGTGCCTTGCAGGGCCAACCTCTGGCCTTAAGAGCTGGGAGCTCTCACTGCCCATCCTGCCTTCAGCATGTCAAGTCCTCCTAGCGACATGCAATGGGGGCAGGGCAAGAGACCCAGTTTCTTGCTTCTGCGGTGCTCGTTTTGCTTGTGAAATTGAAAGTTTGGTGACCACGCGGAAGGAGGTACAATTCTGAGCATATCTTTCTTCTCTCCATCAAATGCCCCGTTTTTCTTGACGTCATTGGCAAGTTCTCACTCTCTGCCAAGAGAATGGTCTGGGCGTGCACCTGTCTATACCCTGCACCTCAAAATAGACTTATTACTGAGTGAACCCAGTAAAAATCGATTGTGTTGGGTAATCACATCATTTCTTTTTTTTTAACGATTGCTATAAGTATTTTATATTATACGTTTTTATGAGCTTGTATGTGAAGTCTGAAATGGAGATGGAGTTCAGGTTTGAAAACAGAAAATGTTACAAATATTCTTCAAAGTTACATCCATACGCCAACCCTCTGTAGAGTGTCACCAGTGTTTTTGAACTAAAGTTGAAAGGGAATTGCATGAGTCTGAGCTTTCCAAATTAGGTTATCATGTCTACTTATGACCGTCAGTTCCTGTCATGTAACATGATTACATGGGCTTTATCAGAAGTGACACATGGGGTGATTTATAGGATGTGTCAGCCAGCAAGATACAAAGGCTGATAATTTCCTGTAATTACTTTTAAAATAATTTTGAAAATGGACTTTAAATAAATAGTGTGGGGCTTCTAGGCTTCTATTGGAAGTACTGTTAAAATATCGCTCCAAGATATTACAGGGAATGAAATAACGCAGCCTTCTAACTGATTCAAGAATCGAAGAGTAGACACTGTTTTTTAAACTTTTTTATTAAAGTTTAGTTGATTTACAATGATCCTTCAATTCCTGCTGTATAGGATAGTGACCCGGTCATATATATATTATGCTCCATCGTGTCCTGTCCCAAGAGACTGGATGTAGTCCCCTGTGTGGTACCTCAGTAGCGGGACCTCATCGCCAGTCCATTCTCAGTGCGGCAGTCTGCATCTGCCAACCCCCAGTTCCCGCCCCCTCCCCCCACGGCAACCACAAGTCTGCTCTCTCTCCCCGTAGGCACTGTTTTTTTCAAGACATCTTCCTAAGTTGAGAGGTCGGTAGCGCTGACCTGGGACTTGCTCATCCCTCAGCCGGCAGAGAGATTCTGCTGCGTCTCTCGCTTTACGGCTGTTCATCTGATCTCTGAGTCACTTGTGCCCCTGGCTCTGAGTTCACCCCTCTGCTCACTGCCTTCCCAAAGCCTTTTTCACCTTTCACAGCCGAGGGGGAAGAAAATGCCACTGCCCAGAAGCAGTCACCTCCAGGCACCCCTGTGTTCCTAGCAGTCCCCCGGCTTAGGGTCCAGGCCGCTCCGTCCCCGAGGCTCCGAGTCACTGTGACTACCTGTCCTGCAAGTGAGGGTTCCCACGCTCAGCTGTGATTTCCTGCCAAAATCGCTGCAACATGCCACAGCCCGTTTTGCCACTTGTTTCTTGACGGTTTCTCAGTCCCACCCTTTGACCTGGTGACGTATTGCCTCTTATAGTTTCTTTCCTCACAGATCTGACATAAAGCAGCCACAGCAAGAGGGAAAGCAACGGGCTTCAGGACGTCTCAGACACATGGGCTTTATTTTTTCATCTGTGCTCTTAGGGCCACACCCACGGCATATGGAGGTTCCCGGGCTAGGGGTCCAATCGGAGCTGCAGCTGCCGGCCTGCACCACAGCCAGAGGAATACGGGATCCGAGCCACGTCTGTGACCGACACCGCAGCTCACGGCAACGCCGGGTCCTTAACCCATCGAGTGAGGCCCGGGATCGAACCCGCATGCTCACAGACATTGTGTTGGGTTCTTAGCGCACTGAGCCACAAGGGGAACTCCAGGCCTGGCTCTAAATTGAATTCCCCCATCTGCCGTCTGGGGAATTTTGAATAAGCTGCTCGCCCTGCCCCATCCTCGCATCGGGAATCTGTGACGCGGCTCCCGTGATGCTCGCCGCGGGGCAGCCTGGGCGGCCAAGGCGCAGTCCCTCGTCCCGCGTTCCTGTCGGCCAGGAACTTGCGCCCGGGACATTTCCAGATGCATTCGGTGCTCAGAAATATTAGGTGATGGAATACGGCTGGGGTGTGAGTTTTACGTCCTCGCTGGACGGTGGTTCGGATCCCTCACCCGGCTGCAGAGCCCCCAGCAAAGCTCAGTGAGCATTCGGCCCGGTTTAGCTGGCGGCCCAAAGCTTGTACTGGCAGCCAGCGTTCCTGTCGCTTCAAAACAGAGCTGACTTCTCACCGTCACTTAGTCGTACCACCCTCCAGGTTCCCGGGACCTACCTCTTTTCCCAATGAGATGATGATTTCTTGGGAGTCGATGGCCGTATCTTTCACGGCTCAGGCACTCACGTTGGCAAGTCAGTCGGCTCCGCAACACAGCCAGTGTTCCTTTTTATTGACTAAATCGAGTGATGTGCAGGTGTATGTCAGAAAATATATCCTATTTCTGTTAATCTGAAAGATGTTGAGGGAAAGAAAGATGACGACCTGCTGTTTCGGTGTCTATGTTGCATAAGGCTGAGCTTCCGAGGGCAGGGCTGGGCTTTTCTCCGTTCTTGTGTCTCAAGGTCCCAGACTCCCCAGGGCTTGGGGCTTGGCCCACAGCATGACATAAATGATGAATGAATGAGTGACTTCACAGAAACTGAGGTTAACCTTCATCCTTTTGATGTATCATTTCTCGTTATCAGATTATCTACCAACAAGTGCTTTGTCAAAATTTGCCCTGCCTTCAGAAGGCTGCAATGTCTTAAAAAGTAGTTCCCAGTAAATTAAGAGCCTGGCTGTTGGGAGCTTGGCTTAGTTTACATCCATTGGGTAGTTTATGGATTTATGAGAAATCTCTCCGCCTGCAAAAGTGGGTGTGTCGGACAAGGTCGTTTTTTCTAAGTTAGTTTCAACACCAGAAAATCCTTGGAAGCCAAAGTTAGTTTCTGCCTATTTCTTACCTCCTTAACTGGCACACCAGCTCCAACGTGAAACACATGTTTCAATTTCCTGGTGAAAAATCTCACCGGGTAACTGAAGCATGCCAAAAAATAAGCACCTTTAAAGCTACCGCTCAGCTAAGTAGGACCCCATGTTTTTACTAAAATTCAAAGATTCTCTTGCATGTGGAGACACCCTGGGTCATGAGACAAGAAGTCTGGGGACCGTCCTGTGCAAATGTCCAAGAACCCCTGGAAGCTCTCAGCTGAGGGTGAAAATACAGTCAGAGCTGTTTCTTGGGAGAAAGGCAATTCCCTCTTTAAAAAGGGGGGCAGTTTCAGTACCCGATTAGGAAAGAACGCTTTGTAACCAACTCTGTTTTTTCTAACTCACGGAAGCACAAGAGCTACGCTCCTGAACTTGTATTTGATGGGGACGAGAATCTGAAAGATGAGACTCTGCTGACCTTGGACATCCTTATGTAGCAAGAAGGATCTATGGTGGCTCCTGGGAAATCCTTCCTGGGTTCCATCTGCAGAGGATCAGCGCTCTCCCGTGACTGGCTCTTCCTGCGGAACGTGGCAGATGATGAAATGCTTTCGCCCAGCTCTGAGGATGTGCGATGCAGCCATCCCGAGAGCACTCTGCACCGCCTGGGCCGAAGAACACTGCAGCGGACACACAGGACACGTTTAGTTTTTGGACTTAATCTTCAAGATCCTTATTAGCGGTGGTAGAAAAGTAAAGATTTATTCATCAATAACATCCGAAGACTCCATTTACCAAATTTCCATTCTTTACTTTAATGAAATTTGTCTGTAGGGCTTTCGAAGTTCATTTACAAAGTGAGAAATATATTCAGCGCTGCTGTCTCGGAGATAGATGGCCACATTAGTACTTGTCTGTCAAATATAAGTAGGGCTGTTAATAATGTAAAGACAACTAGCTACTAAAGACTCCAAACATGGGTGTTTCCTTTAGAGGAAATTGCAATTCTAACCCTCGAGCTCCTTTTGGAATCAATTACCTGACTTCACACGGATTATGAAATACTTTAAAAAGTAAGAGAGAACCAGCTGTAAGATAATAGTCTTCAAAATATTTACCAAAAAGGGCAAATGAACCTTAAGAATATCAGCACTCAGAGGATCGCGAATATGACACAAGTTCCAAATTGGGACTAGCCTATTCTTTATACCACCTAAAGGACAGTCTCGGCTCCCTTCGGACCGGCAATGCTGGAGTTGGGGCAGGTGCCAAAAAAGTGAAAAATTATAAACCATTGGAAGAAAATGAGACTTCTTCTTAGCCTACATTTGATGTGTTAATATAGATTCAGAGATGCCTTCCACTTCTCTTATCCCCGAGAGTTCAAAAAGAGAATAAAATAAGAGAAGGAGTTTTAGAGTAAATCTCAAAATGGATTTTCAGGATTACGCAGTCCAGTTTCTTAAATATCCACACGGAGCTACAAGCAAGTCCGTATTTCAGCTCTCTTGTCCCCTGCGAACCAGTCTGACAACACGGCCCCACACTTCACCAGAAATGAACTGTGGACATTACACTAACCAACAGTCAGAACCTGCGAGGTGAGGCTGTTCATACACGTTATCAGTTAACATGCATTATCATGTGCCACTCTTACTGCAAAGAATGCAACAGTAACACATGGCTTTTTTTTTCTTTGTTTTACAGCTTAATCTGAAAACATGAGAACAGCATCCAAAACACTCCTTAGTGAAATGAAGTACATCTGGATTTCTGACCAAAGAGAGCTCATTACGGACCTGCTGTCTCAGCAGACTTCATGCAGAAGAGGACGTGGAGTCACCTCCCCAGGAGATGGGCTTGGCCCGGCAGACTGGCCAGGATGGGGCAGAATTTAGAAATACTTATGTCGTGCGTTCCCTGCTAAAAGGTTGACTCCTCCAGATCTAAATGAATGGCTTTATGGATTCAATTGTCAAAAGAACAGAGCTGGCTTATTATGAACATTTCCATTAAGAACCTGTTTATCGGGGTAATTGTCAGAGCGCGGGTGATTTAAGACTCCACTGGTGAGAAAATAAACAAGACCATGCACATTCGTTCCCATAAACTTCAAGAGATAGCGGTGAGTAATACCTTAAGACTTTGTTTTTCCACGTGGGGGAAGGTTGGGATTCTGAACTATGCGAATGCCACGTGATACAGGAGTGTTTCTGACCCAGTATCCACGTTTTACGACTGTTTCACGAGATTTCCACTTGCAGCTTCTGCGTGGTGACAGCTTCACTCATCTAGGGCACAACTGGGACCCTGTGATCCACAACCGTTCTCAGCACTTACTGTGTCCTCGGGGCTGAGAACCTGCCTGCCAAGAACAGCCGCGAGTGGGACCACAAAGGATGTTGGCACTAAGAGACACTGTCTCCTTTTTCTTTGAAATTCCGTATTCTGGCAGGGTTGCACTGCTCTGTCTGGGGGCAGAGGAGAGGTCGTGCCAGAGAAACAAGTGCCGATTTTCATGTCCCTCCTGAGTGAACAGTATCTACGGTGAAAGAGGAAAGCACCCTGCTAGCACATGGCCCGGAGAAGTGTCACATGCAGCAAGCCGTCCTCAGCACTGCTGGGAAAACACGTGCAGGACCTCAGTCTGCTCTGGCAGCAAATCTCTTTTGTCTTTGGAGACTTTAGAGAATATCGTTCACGACTGATCTTTACTCACTTTTATCAATTACTTAGTTGTTAAAGAGAGTTAACTTGACGGGCTAAGGCAGGCAATTTCAAACACATCAGGGGGGCGACATAACTTACTCCTGAAGAACACTGGCTTTGAAAATGTAGCCATTTCCCATTTCTCTCTCATCGATGAGCTGTAGGTCCTTGAACATGTCATTTAAACTCTTCTGTATTCATTTTCCTCATCTGAAAAATGGGACAATAATCGACTGTCTAATAAGACTGTCTTATAGAGTGCCCAGAAGAAGGGGTTTGTTGAACCAATTGTTTATTGGTCTCCAACGCCATTAGAACAGGATGCAGGTGTGTTTCTTTTCAAACGTGATCAGGAGTTGTCTCCCTTCTTTTCTCTCTTTTTCCAGAGCACAGATCCTACGGGAAGCAAGTGTGTTATTGCTCCTAGTGAGCGGATGGCTGGCACGGTCTGGGAAGGTGCCCGTGCTGGATACTGTGACCCCCGAGTCACACATCTTGGGTCCTAGCCATGGAATCTGACTGTGGCTTCTCACTAACCCTAGAATCTTTGACCTAATGAGAAGCTTTGCTAAGCTGTGATTTTGGCATAAAACTGTTCCTAACTTCTATCAGATTTAGGTTGTGGGTGAGCACACTGAAATGAGAGCTGATTTTGTCCTCTTGTTCCTGGCTGCATCAACATGTAAGTATTCTGTTTCAACATTGTTACAATGACAAGATTTTTTGAATTCACCCACAGAGGGAACCTAATTTTCACTTGCACGGTTTTCATATTCATATATAATGGATATGATCTTTGGATTAGCATTCATGTGCTTGGGAACATACTGACTAGCATAGTTGTAGAAAAGCAGAAATTTTAAAGACGTTGACCAAAAAAGCATGTATTTCTTGGACAGAGTGCACGCTGAGTCATCTTCACGTATCACTGCTTTCCTCTAAACTGAAATCGTGTGGTCAGCATTTTCCAGTGGACTGAATTATAATCTACTTTTGGAAAATAAAACGCAACAAGATGCCAGGCAAGGCAGGAGCCTTAAGATACTAACTCGCACCCTCTCTACGTTTTTCTGTCTGTCTGGGTCATTACTTACCTCTCCGCTGTGTCTCAGTCAGTTTGGGCTGGTCCACGAGAACTCTGCAGATGGGGCTCAAACAATCAGGAGCTTATTTCTCACAGCTCAGAGGCTGGCCCCATGCAGGTTCGCGGCCTCAGGAGCGCCTGCACCCCCTTGTGTCTGCGGGCGGCACAGGGCGGGGGGAGCAGGGTCTCGCGTCTCTTCTGCAAGGTCGCGAATCCCACCGTGAGCGCCCCACCCTCTCGACCTCATCACCCCCGGGTCTGGTCTCCAGCTCCCACCACCGCACTGGGTGCTGGGAAGTCAACATCCGGATTCGGGGGAACACAGACAGACCCCCACAGCAGCTCCCAACGCTTTTTATTTCTATTTTCAGAAATGTATCCTGAGTACCTTGTCTCTGAGTACAAACTCAGCATCATTCATTCATAATATACTATTTTATTTACTAATTATTCTGTGTTTGTGCTACAGATGTGGAGCGACTCCCCCCAGACTTACCACCAGACACATCTGGATAAAATTCCAGTCAGCTCTGAGCCCCAGTGTGCTCGTCTCATGGCAATGAGTCTAAAAGCTTCCGAAATTTTAACTTCAAACTTTGAAATTTTTAACCATAATTTACTTCTCATGAGGAGTTTCTCATTTACATCTAACTATATTGAACAAAGATATATTTTGTACAAACACTCTTCCTGTTAGTCTTTTTTCTTTCTCGGGGGCTTGCCCTAGGCATGTGGAGTTGGCTGGCTAGCACTGAACCCCGGCCACAGCAGTGACAATGCTGGCCTGGAGCAGTAACTGCTGGGCCACCAGGGAATTCTTCTGGTTGACCTTTTTAACTTCAAGATTCAAAACATAAGATCAATATAATTTTTTAAAATATGTTAATAATTTTCTCTAAATGGGGTTTGAACAAATTTTTTTTTTTTTGCTTTTTAGGGCCATACCCATGGCATATGGAAATTCCTAGGCTAGGGGTCTAATTGGAGCTACAGCTGCTGGCCTACACCACAGTCACAGCAACGCCAGATCCCAGCCGTGTCTGTGACCTACACCACAGTTCACAGCAACAGCAGATCCTTAATCCACTGAGCAAAGCCAGGGATCAAACCCGAAACTTCATGGTTCCTAGTCAGATTTGCTTCTGCTGAGCCATGATGGGAACTCCAGATTTTAAGCTTTTTGATGACCTGATTATTATTTAAAAGCCAGGATTATATGTTGTTGTAATCTGTACAATATGTTTGCAATTATTTTTTTTCTCTATTTGACTTCGCTTTGATTGGCTAAAATCCATCACTTTTCATTCCAAGGGCCCTCCTAACATAGCTACTTTACTCTCGAAGGACTCTTCTAGTTTGCTGCTTAGGTAAAATAAAATCTAGATAACAATAGTATATACTTTACAGTGTCTTGAAAATTACATATAAAATTTGCACAAAATGCCATGAGAAGATTTTATTTAATTCCTTCTTGGTCTCAAACAATGTTAGTTGCTACCAATTAAAGGGATTAATTACCTTTTAAAGCCAATTGGTTTACTCTTCTTTTGCATCTGTTATGTTATAATCACACAGGCAGAGGAAAACCTATTACTAAGTGAAAAAGTGACATATTCCTAGTGGAAATGGAACCCTGAAGATGGATGGCAGATCTCTGAGCGATTTTCAGTGGATTTTTTTTTCAGAAGTAGAAAAAGGAGAAATTATTGAGTAAAAAGGCAGGAATTAATTTTCCTTAATTTATTAGCACAGTGAAGTCAAAAGAATCTGAATAAAGTCTGGGCTTTCATTTAAAAAGGAAATCAAAGGGATTATTTGTTTAAATCATTTGTTTTGCTAACGAGGCAGGCAAAAGTAATAATTAGGGACTTAATTAATTAAAAAATAAAGACATTTAGAAGGCACAGGAAAGCACATATTTAAAACAATTTCAGTGACCAAAGGTGATAAAGGCGAAACTATTATCTTCATTTACTGTTGGTGTCATTGTAAATTGGCATAACTCTTTTGGAAAAGCATATGAGTCATAAAAATAAATATCGCTTCTGACTCAGTAATCCTATTTCTGGGAATTGATCCAAAGAAAATAACTGAAATGAAGGCAAAAGCTACATGAACAGATAATACTAATTATATTGTGTTTTCTAAGCATAAAAATTGAGAAGGTGAATATACAAAATCGGAAAAGAGATAAATAAATGACGGGGCAGATTCTGAGTGGAATATTACGCTCTCATGAGCAGCCGTGGCAGACACCTAGCACAGGATGCAAGTGGGGGTTGTGTGTGCCTTTCTCTATGTTCCAGTTAGCAGACAGAGCACGTGGACTTATTCCCTCTGCTTCCTAAAGTTGCATTTTAGGAACAGTAAAGAAGCACAAAGAAGAGCAGTCATCAAAGTCCAAGAGGACATAAGGTGAGCCAACAGCCAATCGGTGATACTGATAAATGTGCAGAAGGTGGAAAACATTCAGACAGGTTTATTAAAAAAAAAATCAGTTAACACCGGGCTGGACCGTGTGTAACCAATAGCATGAGAGAAGGGAGAAGTCACTCCCTTCCGAAGTGTCCGAGGATAATTCTCACTTGTTTCTTAAAAGTCTGAGGAGCGAAAGTAGGGCAGAGATCAATGTCACGAGCTGCAGAACTGTCGATGGAAGGGCTCTGCAGGCCATTGCAGATGGACAGACGGACATACGGAGACACACACACACACACACACACACACAGCCCGGCTGGGTTAAAGGAGATGCTAATCCGGGGAACGTGGGAAGGGCGGGCTGTGCTCGTCAGTGCTGACGCCCCGGAGTCAAGCCTTCTCCGTTGCACTGGGGGTGGACTTGAGAGGACACCGATTTCCTCCAGCTTCTCACGGGGCCACCCTACGCTGAACGCTTCCAATCCCCGGCCCACCTACCCATTGCGAGGGGGGACTCTAGCTAGATCTCCAAGGTTGCAGAAGGAAATCTGAGCGTCTTCTCTACCTGATCTCGACCTCCAGTTCACAAACATAAGCAGACAGCAGCAGAACAGCAGTGGTGCCCCCGAAAAAATTGTGGGATGAATAAATATTATTACCAATTGCATAAATCACATAAGACGCAAGGGGATAGAAAAAAATTAAAATGATCTGTCAGTAGTAGTATCTTTAGAAAGATCTGAGAACATAGAGTTTCTATGAAATAAGAAGAGACTATGATTAAGGAGGGTTTAAAAATTCCAAAATAATTCTTAGATTTTTAAAATTTAAAAGCAATCATTGATACTGGCTCCTGAGAAAGTTTCTGCCCATGAATTTCTTCCCCCTTTGGTAACTGAAGGTCCTCTTAACATCTAACTATATCTTCATTTTGGGACTTGGGGGGGGTCAGTGGTTTGCCTGTAACCTCAGCTCTCTAATGGGTTTAAGAAGAGTTGCTGATTTTCAGTTTGTTTAGTTTTTTTTTTTTCTTGTTTTACGGATGGATATACAATTCTTCACATGCTGGCCTGGAAACCATTTCTGTTCAAATTTTTGGAATTTTTAGCAGAATGTGCTGCAGAAATAGAAGCATAACATTCCATTGAAGGGATTAAAGAAATAGACAAAGAAATCTCTCGGATTTTGGACAAAGAGATAAAAAAATAGGAAATGTGTGAGAAGAGGCTAAAAGGTCTATCAGTAAGTCAGCAGGAGTCTAGTTCCAAGGAGACAAAGGGAAAAAGCCAACAAAATGGAGAATTTGGTGGAACAGAAAAGGAGGGTCTTTAAATTGTGCTGAGGAGACAATGAAAAAGAACCAACATGCAGACACAGATTGTTGAAATTTTAGCACACTAATAATAAAGCTTTCAGAGAGATGGAGGGTGAATTTGCCTTACTTGGGAAGGAAAACAGCCCGGCACCGGGGTCTGGTTTCTTACCGGCACCAGTGGAATCGGTACAAACTTGCATCAAAGTCCTGCGGTAAATTGGTTTGAACCTAGAAATCTGTTATCACAATGTCCCTTAGCTGAGAGAGTCAGAAATACCACATCTCTTTTGGGGGCTGTAAACAGAAATGCCCACAGCGACAATATTGAAAAAATGAACTGGATCACATACAAGACAAGAAGAATTTCTGGGGCTGAAGGAGACGAGAGAATATGCAGGCTCTGCCTAAAGGTGAGTGGAGTCAAGAAAGCACCACGAAACCAAATCAAACAAACCAGATCTGCGTGCCTGCCTCCCGAGGGCAGGCGACTTCCAGGGTTCTCACTACCTTAGTTAGACCAGCGTGAAAGAGCCCAATGCAGACTAACCAGCCGCAACATCTGGAAAGAAGAGGACATGGGGTTCAAGAGATCATGCATCTAAGCTCAGAAAGATTAAAAGACACTTTAGGCTCCAATCAGAAAGCAAGTGGTCACATTAGGCTAAGAACTCAGAAAGTGCCAGGGCAGAATTTTCAGTCGAAACCTCTGAAATGAATAGTACGAAGGGACAGACATAATGAAAGCATATATGGCTTTTGTTAAAGGAGAAAGAAAGATGGCAGGAAGGGAGAAAGAAAGAAAGAAAAACTAAATTTAACAGAAATCCCAGGTACAGTAAAACCCATAAAAGGAAGTCAGAGTCCACGTATTCAAGAGAGACGAGGTATGGCCTTTAGGTCCCGCTAACGCTCAGACTTTCTGATTTTGTTGCTTTATGTATTCCCCTTAAAGTGACGCCGACCTAGTGGTTAACAAACCGACATTTTCCCCGAGCACTGGATATCTGGGGGGAGGCGTTTGTACTTGATGGTGCTGGGGGACCGGGAGGGACGGGGGGGGTGGTAGGTACGAGGCTGACCTTCCTATCTGGGCTGATGCAGGTCACGCCACGCGGATGTGGGATTTAGAAGCAGACAAGCTTGTGGAGATGCAGGGCCTCTGTCTTCAGTAGCACGGCAGCCTTGAGGGAAGTTACAGGGCAGTGGAGGCCCCCACTGGTATTTGTATTCTTCCAGTTGGTGTGCATTTATGTTACACCGGATGTATGCAGATGGCACATTTCCAGGAAAATAAGTAACTTGCTTTGGTAGCGCTGTGGAATTACGAGGTTTTTCTCCCTGTTTCCCTAGCTTTCTTTTCTGTGGTCTGCAACTCCATAAGGAAATGGCTCTTCTAATTAAAAGTGGAACAGCCTCTTCTAGACATTAAAGTCACTGACCAAAGTTAATTATCAGGTTTACAGCAGCCACACCTGTTGTACCATGCACTTGCCAAGAAGCATCCTAAAAATATGAAAATGCATTCCTGTCAGGATTTGGTCCCAGTGCCTCTGAAAGCCGGTAGGATAACGCCCGCTCCCGTTTCTGTGATGATGAGGTGGGGGCTGGCGGGGGGCACCTGAGCCCCAGCACGATCTTCAGAGCAGGCGTGAGTGAAGACCTCTTCTCGCTCCTTCTGGACCTTCAGAACCGCCAAGCCACTGGTTGGGCCAATTACATTGTATTTTTCTCTTTTTTTTTATACTGAAAATATTTGGAGAATGTATTTCAAAGTCAAAGTCTACTCCCGGTCCTGGGCAAGATGAGAAAAGGACCTGACTTGCATCTTTCCTTGTGCTTTGGCAAGTTTTCAGGACGAAGTTATTATTATTATTTTTTTTGAATATGGTATCACAAGAAAGTAAGGAAACACTCGCCCAGCGGGAAGTACTGCGGGAAGACCTGTGAATGAATTCTGTGTGCTTCACTCATCGTCCAGGCAAGACTTGGCCAAAGGCTAAGGGAATGGCTGGCTCTTGGGAGAAGGGGGTGGTGTTGGCAGGTAAGGGACCCTCAGGTGCAAGCTCTGCAAGTCTCAGAGCCAGACAGAGGTTGGGGGGGTGGGGTCCTCCAATCTGGGTCTTTACAGCCCTTCTCTGTCCTGTTGTGGGGACGAGGGGCTGAGCCCTAGAAGGACCTTCCTCTGGTGCCCCCAGCCCGGCCCCTTTCCCTGATGCCACTCCAGTGGCCCGCTGGGGGTGGGGGCGGCGGTCTGCCTGTGCCCCGCAGCTGTTTAGCCATCAGCACTTTCTTGCTTGTCTCCGTCCGTGAGCTGGATTGTTTTAGATCTGGTTGAAAGCGCTGAGTGAACAAAGGAAATGGAGCTCCTTCAGCTTAGGTGTGCGTCATGTGTGTGAAGATGCTCCGAGGAAGGTAAAATTATGGACACGTGACATGGTTATGGCTACGAGTCAAACCCCCATTTACAATCACCGGGACGTATTTGTCATCACGGGGAACTATACAGGAAAATAAAAACACATCATGCCATGTTGTAACTGCACGTAACGATAATCAGCATTCGAAGGAGTTCCCATTGTGGTGCAGTGGAAATGAATCTGACTAATATCCATGAGGTTGCGGGTTCAATCCCTGGCCCCTCTTAGTGTGTTAAAGGACCCGGCGTTGTCGTGAGCTGTGGTGTAAATCGAAGATGTGGCTTGGATCCTGGGTTGCTGTGGCTGTGGTGTAGGCCAGCAGCTGCAGCTCCGATTTGACCCCTAGCCTGGGAACCTCCATATGCCATGGATGTGTCCCTGAAAAGCAAAAAAATAAAAATAAAATACAAATAAAAAGATAATTAGCATTTGAGAACTGCATTTTCACTTGAAGACAGTTTTTTCCAGAAGTGTTGACATGGTATCAGGAAAGCCAGCGTTTTTTTTTTTCCCTGAGTAACACGTCTTTTTTAGGCTCACAGCTGGATACGCGCGCTCTCGTTCCTTGCCCGTCTCTCCCTGTGTCTCTCACTAAAGGAAGTGTGAGATTGTAGCCAAGAAGACAAGTTCATGGTTGTCTCTCAACTGAATATCTCGGGAAGAACTTGAAAAATTCTGGACAGTGCCTGGAAAATAGTCAAATTTTTGATAGTCAAATTTTTGACTATGAAATGACTGAATTGTAAAGAAATGGAATCTACCTGGTTTTCACCTCGCCTTATTCGTATTAATTAGACAAACTCTTTCATAAAAATTTTTAAAAAGAATAATGTAGTTCACGACTCGACTTAAGACTTCAATCAGAACCAAACATAAAGCTATGCTTTGTTATGTGGTTTTATTGTTTGTGTAGCACGGGTCTGAGAACACAAACACAGCCCGAGGGGCAGAACACACGCCTGCTGCTCGAGCAGGTGTGCTGATGTCACGGGGAGAGGCACGCCGGAGCCACTCTCAGCTCTGCCACCAACGTGCTGTGTGACGCTGGGGACGTTACTTAACCTCTCTGGATCTCATATTTTAAATTTTATTATTGTTAAAAGTAGTCGAGATAATGTATGCAAAGTCCCTAGAGAGAAGTGTTCGACAAATGTTATTCTTCTTTGTGCAGAGTATACAAATCTTTTTTTTTTGCAGGTAAATTAAGCAACAAAAACACAAAGTCACTAACTCTATATGAAAACTCTTTTCAAAGCATCTTTTTTTTTAATTGCCAAATATTTGTTTTAATTATCTCATTGAAATACGTAATTTATTTATTTATTTATTTATTATTTATTTTTATTATCATTATTATTTCTTTGCCTTATCTAGGGCCGCACCCGCGGCATATGGAGGTTCCCAGGCTAGGGGGTCTAATCGGAGCTGTAGCCGCCGGCCTACGCCACAGCCACAGCAACGCGGGATCCAAGCTGTGTCTGTGACCTACACCACAGCTCACGGCAACGCCGGATTGTTAACCCGCTGAGCAAGGCCAGGGATTGAACCCGCAACCTCATGGTTCCTAGTTAGATTTGTTAACTACTGAGCCACAACGGGAACTCCTATTTATATATTTTTGATTTAATTTTTAACTTGTAATTTTTAAGGGAATTTTTAAAATTGAAGTATATTTGCCGTACAATATTATATTAGTTTCAGATGTATCACACAGTATTTCAACATTTTTATAGATTATTCCATTTAATGTTGTTATAAAATGTTGGCTATGTTCCCCGTGTTGTACACTGTATCCTTATAGATTATTTACATTATAGCTAGTAGTTTGTACCTCTTAAACCCCTGTCTCTTTCTTTCCCGTCTCCCCTCCCGCTCCCCACTGGTAACCACTGGTTTGTCCTCTATCTTTGTGAGTCTGTTTCTGTTTTGTTACATTCATTTGTTTGCTTTATTTTTTAGATTTCATATAGAAGTGATATCATACAGTAATTGTCTTTCTCTGCCTGTCTTATTTTACTAATCGTAATACTGTTAAGTCCATCTACATTGATGCAAATGGCAAGATTTCATTTCTTTTTTATGGCTGAGTAGTATTCCACTGTATGTATGCATCACATCTTCTTTACCAGTTCATCTGTTGACGGACACTTAGGTTGCATCCATATCTTGGCTGCTGTAAACAGTGCTGCTATGAGTGTTGGCGTGCACATATCTTTTTGAATTAGCAGGTTTTCTTTTTTTTTGCTCTATAACCAGGAGTGAAATTTCAAAGCATCTTCTTTCTAATACTTTAAAGGCACTATTTATATTAATTAATAATTAAACATATTACAATTATCTAATTTACAGTTACATATAATACTAAATAGGGGATTTTACTGAAAAAGTTATTAACTGTTTTATGTCTTCATATGTTGGAAATAAAAAATGTTTAAAAACACTTGATTCTAGAAATTTCATCTAATCGATATTTGCTTTTCTAGTCATTCAATTAGTCTAATAGAATGATTTTTTCCCCTGTGTTGAAATAGGAATAAAAATGAGACATAGATGGGCAAGGATCTGAATAAGCAGCGTACGGGCTCTTTTCACTTTTCTGGCAGAGTCACAGAAGCCAAGGGTGGACTTTAAAGACGGCACTGACTTATCCCAGGTGCTCTGCCCTAACTGGTCACCTCCTCCCCGCAGAGACCGCCGTCGGGGCCTCCGTTCACCCTCTTTCCTTTCCTTGGCATTTGGCGTTGCCGCTGAACTTGATTTTCCCATAACCTCAATGGCTGCTAATCAAAAGGAAGCAAATATCTGCCTTGGTATGGGAACTTTGTGAGAAATACATGTGGAATCCCGCTGACGCTCCACTTCCTGGAGCAGAGGGCTCCAGGCTCGAAGTGCCCTGCCTTTAAAGTGCACCAAGTGAGCACACACGCTGCTCGAAAAGGGACTGCGTTTTGTCATGATCATATGTTTAAGGTCGTTTCAGACAAAGGCTGCTAAAAATAGACTTTAAGAACAAGATCCTTCATCTTGCTAATAACTCATGTTAGACAAAACCTATTCATTGTGTGGACAGGAGCCTCTGACACTGGTATCAAAGAAGAGAATTCCAAGCTTATCACACTTTGCTGAGAGAGCCTGTCCACACATACAAGGAGGCTTTGGCTCGCCCACTTTAACACTCATGTTCATGTAAATTATTAACGCTCGGGAAATCTACATTGCCTCTGATTGCCACATGGAAGGTGTTAATAACAAAAATTCCACCTCATCAAAAATTTTTTAAAAGATGAATTTATCAAAGAATAAGAGGCTGAGTATATTAGTCTGCAAATAAATGTGAATTACTTGTGACTCCTAAACACCTGGGTACTGACACACTAGAAGAAATAAATGACTAGAAGTAGGTCTCCGGAATTCCTGAAAGCAAACACCTATTAATTTTTATTTATCTTACATATTATTAAAATTTCAGATGATTATTACTCTCTTTTTTACGACTCTTTATATTTAGATCACAGCTCGAAATCACTTAAATATTCTTCACATCCTGCATATTCATTTATTCATTCACACGGCTTCGCAGCTGTGGTCTCACACTGTGACTCAGGGTTGATACTGCTAAACGCGAATGTGAAAATGACAGTTCAATGAGGTGTCTTCTTCGGACCCGTGCGAACCTGCAGACCACGTCCAGATCCCCAGCATGTCTTCGACTAACACAGCACATGTATTTTGTTTTGAAAATCCTTAGCGTGGTCGGCTTGTCAGTTCCCACCAGGGGAAGGTTCCAGTTAGTTCCTCCTGGTTAGCAAATCCACCCACAACGTAGGGGTTGCAGCCGTCTGGGAGCGGACTTCTCATATTTGCAGTCAGAGGGAGCTGGTGCTGGAGCGGGCGGAGCGGGGGCTTCGGTGGGGGAGACCTGGGCTGGGGTCCGTCCCTGAGCAGCATGGTGGCCTCGGTACAGCAGGACATCTGCCCTGGTGACCAGCACACCAGAGGACAGGGTCCCCAGAGACGCGGGCAGAGCAGCGCGACCTTTTCGGCCCCAGAAGTCACTGAATCAGTCGCCTGGGTCCATCCAGATTCAAGGGAGACAAACAGGCTGCACCTCCGGCTGGGGGGCGAGTAAGGTTGTAAGACAGGAGAACACATGGGGCAGGGGACACTGTGGTGGCGTCTTCGGAAAACAATTCACAGTCCTCTATGGGAAACAAGACTACTCTCTCAGAAAGAAACTCTGTACCGCCTGATGTACTAAACCCTTAGTTTCCCTAGAGCACAAGCCGGGTGGTAAATAAGAAAGTTCCCTTAACTTAAAACACAGCCCGAGGGAGTGGGGAGAGTGACGTGTGTCAGGAGTGGAACCAAGAATAGAGTATTTCAGGAGTTCCCGTTGTGGCTCAGTGGTTAACGAATCCGACTAGGAACCATGAGGTTGCGGGTTCGATCCCTGGCCTTGCTCAGTGGGTTAAGGATCCGGCGTTGCCGTGAGCTGTGGTGTAGGTTGCAGATGCGGCTCGGATCCCGCGCTGCTGTGGCTGTGGCGAAGGCCGGCAGCTACAGCTCCTGTTAGACCCCTAGCCTGGGAACCTCCACATGCCACGGGTTTCACTGACAACAGCAGAGACTACTGCGGCTTCTTCTAAGCACTAATGGTGAACGAGAGCCTGAAACGAGAGGCATCTCTGCAGAGGGTGCTGACTCTTCAGAAAGTCTGGGTCCCAGGCTTTGAGGCACCCGGGACGAAGACCGTATTTCCGAGGCCGCTGTGCGAGGCAAGACTCGAGGACGCTCAAGATTCCTCGATGCTGACACAGGCCTGTGTAATCCGCCGGACGTGATTAGTTAGGTTATGGGCACCTGACTTTAAGAGAGCGAGGTTGTGCTGTGTGGACCTGACCTAGTCAAGTGGCCCTTTAAAAGGAGCTGCGCTCCTCACCCTAAACGCTTGGAGCAGGAGAATCCACAGGGGGAGATTCTCCCCGGTTGGCTTTGACAACGGAGGGGGTCCCCCGGGACGGAACGCGGGGCTCCAGAGCGAGCACAGCCAGCAAAGAAGGAGGGCCTTGCTCCTCCAGCTGCAAAAAGCTGAATCGTGCCAACAGCCTGGAAGGGGCTTAGGAAAGGGTGCCGAGCTCCGAGTGAGAGCCCAGCCTGCTGGCCTCTTGCTTTCAGCCTTGGGAGACCCTGAGCATGAGATCAGCTAAGCCAGGCACACTTCTATCTGGAAGTGAGCTTGAGAAGCGGGTGTCCTTTGAACTGTGACGTTTAGTGGCCATTTTCAGGCAGCAGCAGATGAGTCACGCCCAATCCTGAAGTTAGGTTCAGTTAGTGAGTGAGGCAGCAGGGGTGCTTCCTGCCCTCCTCCCCTGCCTGGAAGGCAGAGACCACCTCTCTGAACCCTGAAGTCTTGTCAACCCCCGGGAAAGGGGGGAGAGAAAGCTGGACGGGCCCAGGATTTGGAGGGCAGAAAGGCTGTCCCAGCTCTGGGCTATTTCCTTCTGGATTTACAGAAGTGAGAAGGCAGAACTGCTATTTCTAAGCCCATTCTTATTGGAGTTTGCTGACAAGTTGGGCTTTTCCTAATGTGCATGATCTTGCCAAGTCAAATCAAAGAATCAACTTTTTTGGGGGGGGCGGGGGGGCTGCAGATCTTTAACCACTGAGCCACCGGAGAACTCCCGCCCCCCCCCCCCAAAAATCAACTTTTAAATATGTACATTATGATATTTGGTACCTAAATCAATATTTAGATGATATTTTGTCTTTTAAAATCTACACACACAAAACCTCACACACTGGATTCCACAGTTTACAAACCATGGCCATTAGCAAAAGACAACAGAGGAGAAATTCTTGTCTTCCTGAGGGGAATTCATAGGAAGTTCCTGTCAGAGGATCAGGAACCCCAGGAATAAACCTTATATTTGAGATATTCTAATGCAATTAACTGCCTCTGCAAAGTGAACAAAAGGAGATCATTATGCAAATAAAGAAGCAGTGAGTTTTAGAGGAAGGAACTTAGGTTCCTGGTTCAGACTCAGCAAAACAGGCAAGGAGGCTGCCAATGAATCGAACTTTTCCGTTTCCCTTGGGCCACTGTCAAGTCCACTCATCACACCTGTAAACAGATCCTAAGCGTCACCTGACGTGGACACCTGGTGAGTACCCTCTACCGCTTTCCAGTTTAGGAAATCTGATAAATAAAATACGTAACAAAAGAAGATTCTCCCATGAAATATTAATAGGTGGGTCACATGATTGTTCTGTTAAAAAAATGTCATTGCTAGGGGAGCTGTAGACATAGCTTTGAAGATTTCATAAAGCCACTGGCATATTGAAGTCATTCAGAAGGCTGACAGAAGGATAGCTGCTTAACTTAAAAAGTTTTCTCAAAAGATTTCATTTTTTTTCATGGCTGCACCTGCATCATATGGAAGTTCCCAGGCCAGGGGTTGAATCTGAGCCGCAGATGTGACCCACGCTGCAGCTGTGGCAGCGCCAGGTCCTTTAACCCATTGTGCTGGGACAGGGATCAAACTGAGGCACTGCAGTTGAATTCTTAACTCACTGCACCATAGTGGGAGCTCCGAGATTTAATTTTTTTAGAGCAATTTAGGTTTCACACTCACTCCCTGACCCCAAACATGTGTACCTTCCCCAATTATCAACGCCCCCCCCCCATAGCCAGTACATTTGTTACAACTGATGGACTTGCATTGACACGTCATAACCACCTAAGGTCCAGAGCTGACATCAGGGTTCACGCCTGGTGTTGTACATTCTGGGGTGTGGACAAAGGTGTAATGACACGCGTACCCCATCACAGTGTCATGCAGAGCGGTTTCCCTGCCCTGAAAATCTTCTGTGCTCTGCCAGTTTTTCCCTCCCTCTCCCCTGTCCCCAGAACTCACCGATCTTTTCACTGTCACCATAGTTTTGTCTTTTCCAGATGCCACAGCCTTGGGATCGTACAGCGTGTAGCATTTTCAGATTGGCTTTTTCACTTAGTCATAGGATTTTAAGATTCTGCCCTGATTCTCCATGGCTTGACAGCTCATTTTTTTGTAGCTCTGCATAATATTCTATGGCTTGGACAGACTGTAGCTTATCCATCACCAGCTCAAGGGCAACTTGATGGTTCCCAAGTTTGGGTAGTTACGATAAAGTTATAAGAGTATACATGTGGACTGCTGTGTGGTTGTAAGTTTTCATCTCCTCTGGGTGAACACCAAGGAGCCAGATTCCTGGGTCTTGGGATAACAGTATGTTGGCAAAGACACCACCAAACGCTTCCAACCCGGCAGCCCCGTGTTGCTGTCCCCCAGCCATGGACAGGGGTTCCCGGGGCGCCACATCCTCAGCAGCGTGTGCCGCTGTCAGTGTCCCAGACTTGGGCTAACAGCTGTGTAGTGTAACAGAATTGTGTCGTTGTTTTATTCAGGTTTTCCTAAAACCTAGCATTTTGCAATTCCTTTTTGACTCGAATCCATTTCCCACCCCTGACCCGCAGCCCCGTCGCCCGAGGTGCCCCTCTAGGACCTTGAAGAACACAAGTGAGGACATGAGGTTTGGGTCACTAAGTTCTGCTCAAAGGTAAACCCACAGCACATGCCACTCACTGAGCGACAGTCATGAAGAGGTGCGTTTGTTTCTATTAATCGAGATGCTTTCTCTAAAGCCATCCACCACGGACACAGAATTCCCTACTGAGTAATAAGAGCAAACCAGCTTGTCTTCCAGCATGCTACCACTACTTCTGTGACTCCCTGTGTTTATTGTTATTTTTGGAACAGTTTTCTTCACAAAGGAAAAAAAGTGGGAGAACTGTCGGACTTGCGGATTCTAATGCACTTTAATGAGATAATAATAATCCGATAAGGAAGTAGTTGGGTTATGAATCAGAAAGTAAATACTGTAAAATCTGAATAGAAAACTTAAGCCATGCATTTTGGTGCTTTGACTCCAAAATGTTCTAAAAGCAAAATTCCATTGCCGCGCTGCGGTGTGAGGCTCACAGCCCGCTGTCATCTGTTTGCTGTTTTTGGACACTGACTTCTTAGTCGGGGTTGGCGACCTCAGTGAGCCACGCCCTGTGAAACTCCCTGGCCTGTGACTTGTCCCTGGCTGGTGGAGTACAGCAGAGGTGACGGATGCCACTCTCTTGGTTAGGCCGCCTCTTGGGGCAGAGATGGAAGGAGGCTGTGTTCTACGGCCTCGATCTTGGGCTGGACAGAGACTGTTCGGCTGGCCTTGGGGAGGCGGCAGGGGTCTGTGGCAGGGGACCGAGGGCAGTTGTCTCTAGGGCCTGAGAGCAGCGCGGCCCCCGTCACACAGCCGGAGAGAAAGAAACCCCGCTCCGATCTGGACGTGCGAGTCGGGGTCTCCGGGGAACACAGCCAGGGGGATATACAGGCATACGAGGGGATTTTTTGGTTTTTGGTCTTTTTTTAGGCCCACACCCGCGGCATATGGAGGTTCCCAGGCTAGGGGTCGAATCGGAGCTGTAGCCGCCAGCCTACACCAGTCACAGCAACAAAGGATCCGAGCCGCGTCTGCGACCTACACCACGGCTCACGGCAACGCCGGATCCTTGACCCACTGAGCGAGGCCTGGGATCGAACCCACAGCCCTCACGGACACTATGTTGGGTTCTTAATATGCACTGAGTCACCACAGGAACTTCTAGCTTCACTCCTTAAACTATGTATACAGTCTCTGCTCTGAGTGAAAATTTCTGACAACTGCCTTCGGTAAAGCAACTACATCACGGAGCTGCCTAAAAGCCAGGGCCCACTTGCACGTCCAACGCTGCCCCCAGCCCCCAGGGCGCTCTCCCGCGGTCATCTCTGGGCGACCTAAGGAACCCCAGCGAGCAGCGACCTGGCCCGATACGGAGGGTCTGTCACTTCCCCGAGCTCTGTTGCTCAGACGCGCCATGTGGGGGGACCTGAGGACGCAGGTCAGGGACGAGTCGCGGACATCGCTGTAAGCCAAAGAGGGACTTTATTTATTTATTTTTTTTTTGGCCTTTTGTCATTTTATGGCCGCACCCGCGGCATGTGGAGGTTCCCAGGCTAGGGGTCTAATCGGAGCTGTGGCCACTGGCCTGCGCCGCAGCCACAGCAACGCAGGATCCGAGCCGCGTCTGCGACCTACACCGCAGCTCACGGCAACGCCGGATCGTTAACCCACTGAGCAAGGGCAGGGATCGAACCCGCAACCTCATGGTTCCTAGTCGGATTCGTTAACCACTGCGCCATGACGGGAACTCCCAAAGAGGGACTTTAAATTGCTCTCTCCCTATATACATACACGGCATCTAACTGCTCTCTCTCTATACATACATGGCATCTTTCAGGTTTCTCTCCTCAGTCTCCAAGAAGAATACTTACTTATGGCCTTGACCCTGAGGTCTATTTTCGGCCCGTATTAAGTTGCCTTATGATTCCACAGCACATGGCAATAAGTAAAGAGAGGCAGAGTCTAAAGCTTATTTTACTTCTGAAACACCTTTTGTTGTTGTAAATATAGACACATTTCCCAGAAGGGTCAGGAAATGTGCTCATTGTAACATCATCCAAAGGGCTTTCTTTTGTCTCCAAATCAGGTGCTTTTGAGATGCTTGGTTCTTGTTCATTGTGCAATATTTCCCACGTGACCATGTTGACGAAGTCAACTCCAATTTTACAAAGCCTTATTTTATGTACTAAATATGTCTTAACAGGTCCTTAATGAAAGTGTGGTCATTGATTGACAGATAGGAAAAGGGAACGAGAAAATTGCAGTTTAGTATAATAAAGTTTCATATGACGATGTCAATGTTAGGTTTTACACTCAAACAAAAGCTAAATTTAGGACACCGATTACATACCAGAATTCATATGAGTCATTTCCTTCCATTATAGCAAAACCAAAGCCCTAACTTCCTTTCTTAGGGTAAATCTGCATAAACCAGCAGATTTCAGATCTCAATTCTGCATGTTTGAGTTCCTCAAAAAAAAAACTCAGTTCAAATTTGTACCTCCAGTGGAATTTTAAATAATTCCAAGAATGAGAGAGCTGACACCAAGCATCAGATATTAGTAGAACACTTTCACTTTCAACAATGAAATTCGATGTCAGTTAAAATTTTGCAGATACTGTGAAAGGAAAAGTGAAGAAGTATTTGCATCTTAACAAACTAAAAAGACCCGTACTGAACCAAGACACAGTCACACACAGACACACAAACACAGCAACACACAGACACACACACACAGCTACAGCGACGAATGTCATTTCACTTCTACCTCATGTGGAACGTTAATAACCTAGCACTTTCTTCAGCACATTAGCCCACTTTATGTTCAAAAGTGAAAGGAAAAAAATTGTCATCTAGTTTAGCACCGTTTAAGATTCCAGGAGAAAAAGAATATATATATATATAACTGGGTCACTGTGCTGTGGAGCAGAAATTGACTCAACTCTGTAAATCAACTATACACTAATAAAAAATAAATTTAATTAAGTCTGATTAAAAAAAAGATCCCAGGACCTTTTCATTTTGGCCTTAATAAAACTGTTTGCTCTGCTCCCTTTTTTTTCTTTCAGTGAGGTTTTCTGCCGTGTTTAGGGGGTCCCAGGATTTGGAGTTTACTTCTCTTGCCTGATGTGTGGGTGGAGCCAGTTGAGGATGGCAGGTGCCACGTGATTCCCAGGCTCTTTTAGGGCCACTTGCCAGGAGGTTTTCCAGAGAATGACTCTGGACACCAACCCTAAGTAACCACAGCTGGTCTGTGGACAAGCCAAAGAAGGTCCAAGTTGACAGCCGCTGGCGTCGCTGGTTCTTTAAAGCCTGAGACCTCGAAAGGAGTGAGTGTGGATGGAAAGGGCCGAGGAAGACGGTCCCTGCCTTGAGGCGCCAGCACTCAAGGGACTGGAAAGAAAAGCAAGAATAAGCATGAAAGATGGAGGAAGTGAGAGCAATGGGGGGAAAGCCAGACCCGGCCACGGCCCTGGAAGCGAAGCGAGGGAAGCGCTTCGGGTAGGAGGGCGGAGCACCTCTTCAGATGGGGACAAGAGCCGACAGATGTGACCCCAGGGGGCGATGCCTGGTGCCTGGACAGGACGCTTGGGGTGGGCCAGCGGAAAGCCTGCTTGGGGAAAGCGCACCAGAGAGCAGCGCGAGAGGAGACGGGAAAGGCACGGACGATGCTTTTCAGGAATTCTGCTGCCGAGGAGCCCCTGGTCGGAGGGTGGGAGGAGAGGGGGGTCAGGGGACCTGCGCTTCTCAGGCTGGACTAAAGAGCGGTGCGTCTGCGGGCTGCTGGTCGGGGCCGAGCAGAGCAAGTTCAGTGACGTGGAGGAGAGCCCAGACTCCCTGGAGCCGTGACCTTGAGGGGCGGGGATAAGAGCAGGTGGACGGGCGGCTGGCTCAGCGCAGGGGCTCAGAGCACTAGTCACTGATGACAGACGGGGGCTCAAGTGCGCGGCTAAGGGGCGAGGGGTGGGCAGTTGGGTGGTGGAGTGCCCTCTTGGATTCCTCCGCAAGGGGAAAATACAGCCACGCTGGAGAGCGGGCCTGGGCCCGCGCGCAGCCCGCAGGGTGCGCTGTGTTGGTGACTGCCGGTTAAAAACACCCCTCGGCCTGATTGTGTGTTTTCCGCGGTGTCACAGCCTCAGGTGGAGCTGTTTCTCACCAGGGTCGGGTTTTGCCCAAGTGAGTATCTCAAAACACGGGGGGCGCGAAGGCGGGAGGGTTAGCCGGGCAGGGATCGCAGGACCCCGCGAAAATCCTCTTAACAGGAAAGAGAGTGGTGGGGACAGAAGAAGGCGCCGTGGAGGGGAGAGATCTCGAGGCGGAAGGCACGTGGCCAGAGCACAGCAACCGCGCAGGCTGCTGAGTGTGAATAAGCAGCTACTCGGTTCCTTAACAGAAGGAGATCAGTCGCAGCGCGAGGAAGGAAACGCACCATTGGGCGCCAGCGGTCGCCGTGGCCCAGGCCGCTCCCTCTGCAGGCAGCGTCGCAGCGGCCTCCCGCCTCCTCTGGGCGGTGCTGCCTTCCTGCTCCAGGCGCCTCTCTGCCCGAACACCCTCACTGGGCTGTTTCAGGGGACCGGCCGGCCCTGCCTCCCCCGCTCAGAGGAAGCCGGGATCCACCTGTTACTGATGGCGGGCGGGCCACAGCATCGTGGTCTTTCTCTAAATCGTCTACATGACCTGCGCCCAGAAATCTGCCTGGCATTAACAGACCCCGTAGAGGTGTGTTCCTCAGGCCTATTCATGCCAACTCCAAGCACAGTTTTTATTTTTTATTTATTTTTTAATTTAAAAATTATCACAGTTCATTTACAATGGGGTCTGTCAATTTCTGTGTACAGCAAAGACACCCGGTTTTATATATACGTATATACTCTTTTTCTCACATTATCCTCCATCATGTTCCATCACAAGAGACTGGCTATAGCTCCCTGTGCTGTTCAGCAGAATCTCCTTGCTTATCCTTCTAAGGGTAATACTTTGCATCTACTCACCCCAGACTCCGCGCCCATCCCACTCCCTCCCCCTTCCCCTCGGCAACCCCAAGTCTGTTCTCCATGTCCCTGAGTTTGCTTCTCCAAGCACAATTTTTAAACAACCGTTTCCTTTTCTCATTATTGTATGGCTTGGAAATATCCACTCTATATAATCTTAGAATTAACGGTTCAATCGTCTACTTCCCTCATTAGGAAGCAAGGTCTTTGAAGCCCGTCCCTGCGGTTTATTCACTATTGTTTCCTTGGAATAAAACCCATTTTTGACCCTATTGCATATCACTCATAAAAATTAATTCCAGATGGGTTACAGATCTAAATGTGAAAGGAAAAGGATGCACGGTTTAAGAGAAAATGTGAGGATATCTTCATGACCTTGGGGTGAGTACAAGTTCTTAAAGAGAAGACCAAAACACTTACTATAAAGGAAAAGCTTAAACAGGTTTCTATTATGATTAAGAACTTGCATCAAAAGATGCCATTAGCAGAGAGAAAGAGCAAGCCACAGACTTCAGGAAGATATTTGCAATTCAAATGGTACCCAGGATTTACGTCCAGAAAATATAAAGAAGTTCTGCAAATCGATAAAAAAGACGGACGATCCCATGGAAATACACTCCAGAGAACTGAAGAGCCACTTGACAAAAGAGGCTAGACAAACAGCCAATAAAATATGAAAAAGTGTCCACCTTATTAATCACAGGGAAATGCAACTTCAGTCAATGAGACCTCGCTGGGCACCAGCCCACTGCAGGGGCTGGTTGGCAGGTTGGTTAGCAGAAGAGGGCAGGGCCAGCTGGAGCGCTCAGCCACGCTGGTGGAAGAGCCACGTGTGTGACTGCCCTAGGGTTCTGTTCTAAAACGGATCGTACGCAGTCACCGTCACTAGCAATTCTGCTCCTAGGAACGTGTCCGACCAAAATAAAGACAAACATTCACCCAAAGTTAGCCTGAGAATCTTTTTTTTTTTTAGACTTCACAGTTTAATGAATTTGTGACTTTTGATGTATCACTTTTTTTATATAATTTATTTTTTATTTTTTTGCATTGTAGCTGGTTTACAGATATCTGTCAGATTTTCCAACTGCACCGCGTGGTGACCCGGTTACATTTACATATATGGATTCGTCACATGTGATTAGATATAGTTCCCCGTGCAATACAGTTGGATCTCCTTGCTTTTCCATCATTAAAGCACTAGTTATCCCCATTCCCTCCCACCCCTTCCCCACCCCCTCCCCCGCCACCTTGGGAACCACAAGTCTGTTCCCCAAGTTCGTGATTTTCTTTTCTGTTGAGAGGTTCATTTGTGGAGTGTTTTTAGACTCCAGTTATAAGAGATTTCATATGACATCTGTCTTTCTCCTTCTGACTTGCTTCACTCAGTATGAGGGTCTCTAATTCCATCCATGTTGCTGCGAATGACATTATTTTATCCTTTTTTATGGCTGAGTAGTATTCCATCGTGTATATATACCACATCTTCCTGAGAATCTTGACATCGAAACTGTTCTGACTCCGAGGGCCAACCAACCAACACACCTAAGGAGCAGGAGGGGAAAACGGATCGTGGTCCGTTCCAACTTTGGGTTAGTCTCCTGGCAACGTTAATATGCCATGAGGCATCTCAAGGGTTAACTGTGGGGGAGGGCAGGGCCTGGAGGGCAGGGGCAGGGTCTGGGGTGACCTCTGTAGTCTTTTCCTTCCTCATCTGGGTGGGCGTGAAACAGATGCATTTGCTTTGTCAGAATTCTTCAGTTGGTGCACTTCAATTGTGTGTTTTTCTGATTTGTACAATTTTCTGTATGTGAACTGTACTAGAGCAAAAGTCACTAAAATTATTTGCGTGTGCTCAATGGTAATTAAAATTCTAGAATTATTTTCTAAAGCAAGAAATGGCAATGCCATGAGCAGCCAACGGAGCTGGAGGTCATGTGCAAGAAGAAGGAGTCCGAGCCGGGTGAGGCCCGTCCCTGAACAACACTTGCCCATGTTCGGGACGGAGGCAGGGCGGGTTCCCTGCCCATTAGGTGGATCAGTTGGAATAGTTTTGCACTGTGTTAGCTCTGTTTCCAAACAGGCATTATAAGACCTCCTTTATTTGTTCCATGGCCTTCAAAGATATTGGCATTGAGAGACTGCACTGTTGAGTTCCCGCAGTGGTGCAGTGGGTTAAGGATCCGGCATAGGTTGCAGCCGTGGGTCGGATTCGATCCTGGACTGGGAACTTCATTACGCTGCGGTGCAGCCAAAAAAAAAAAGAAAAAGAAAAAGAGAAAGAGAGAGACTGCATTGCAATGGTTAAATGAGCTCTGGGCTCTAAGGCTGAGCTAAAACAGGCCTGTGACCTCGCAGCACTTAGCAGTCGCCACGGACTTCACTCATTACCTCGCCAAGCACTTGGCACCATCTCAACTATGAGAAGTGCTCTGTGAGTCCAAATTCTATTCTCTTCTCTATTAATCATATTTGATTAATACCATTTGAAATATCATTAAATAATTTTAACGCAGGTGTGTGGATTAAAGCTACTCTAGAGCTTTCCTTACATAAACACTGACAAATTACGTGCAAATTGAAGTTTGCACAAGTGATTAATCTGCTCTTCTGCAGTTGAAATTAATTATAACCTTCATATTTACATGACTAGTTCTGATACGTCCCTCCATTTAACACACTGCCACTTGCCACGGATTGCTTTTAAACACAATATTGTATTTTCGGTGTACAGCAAGAGAGAATCAGGTCAGAAGTCTAATTTTTTCTGTGTCTCAGATTCAGGTTTAGCTGGATAAATCTTCTTTTAAATTAAATTTGGTGAGCTTATTAAAATATTTGATTTATTCTGTCTTACAGAAGCGTAATGGGATAGTTATCACGGTTATAATCGGACCAGCAAATTTCCCTGTAAATATTAGCATGAGCTACTTATGAACAATGCACCGGGCTGTTTCCATGTACTATTACAAGCTCTCTTATGGGAGTGAACATCGGGGAGGCTTTTCGAAGGCCACATACGCTTGGCGGGAAAAAATCCAGGGACCACCTGGACACGATCTGCTCTCTGTTCCTGCTGGTGGGAGGGTTGCTGGCGCGGGGTCAGACAGACGGGGCTTCTCTTGCTCTCCAGGGAAAGACAGTCTGTGATGCTGAGGCCCCCTTGGGTGCTTGAGAACGTGAACGCAGACTGCAAGTCACTTCGGTCAAAGCCGCAGCGAGAACATGCATTCACTGGCTCTCCATCGGGCTCTGAGCGGTGCATCAGGTTCTTTACGTGATTGTCAGAGAGGGAGATTTATTGTAATTTCCTGATTACAGATGACCCAGCGGCAGCTTACATTGTCCAAGGCCAGAGCTGGAACAGGTCCTCGTGAGGGCTGTTCAGAAAGGGGAATCTGTGTGTCCTGAGCATAAAACATAGCATGTAAATCCCCTCACTTTCGCGTGTGGGGCCCGAAAACTGTACGCTTTGCTGCTGGCTTCGGCAGACATGAGTACGCAGGATCTGTATTAAGTGTCTTCTAGCTATTTTTGGTCCAAGTTGATGCTTCAAGGGTTCCTGTTCAAAGGTGTGAGTTCTTGTTTTCTGCGTTTACACTTGGGCATGGACGGAATGCGGAGGAATGTTCAGCGAGACAGCGATTGACACTGAGGCCCAGAGAGGCCGGTTGATGAGGAGCAGTTATTAACTGAACCAGCGGGATCTTCCCTCCTTATGCTCCCTGGGCGTAGCTTGGTTAGTGCCAGTTGCCCCATTGCGTCAGGTGCACTGATTCCTTCCCGGGCGGGGCCGAGGCCCCTGATGTGCTGGTTAAGTGTGCTCTTCGTCTGGGTTATGCTGAATTTGCACGTGCTGGCTCACCACTGGGTTTAGCTCTTCTTTTACCGCTTCTGTCTCTGCTGAAATTCGCCATCTCTTCACGTTCGTTGTCCGTCTTTTCCACCAGGGCCTTTAACGTACCAATGACTGAAATTTAAGAATACCTGAGAGTGACCACAGTCAAGCCCCAGCGTCGCAGGGCCCTGGGGACCTCGTCCCTCATTCACCGCAAGGAACACTGGCTTCCTGAGAGAAAGACGTGGCTGGGCTTCGAGGACCTCCCGAGTTCATCTTTTGTCATTTAGCTTCTTCCAAAGCTGTGTTATCTCATTGTTTTATTTCAACTATTTCCTCCCTTGGAATTCATTTTTCTATGAAGAAAAACTGTTCACATTTTATCTTTTTCCAGATGTGCAGCTATTTTTGCCAGCCCCGTTTACTAAAGAGTCTATTCTGTTCTCACTAAACAGAAATATTATCCTTATTAAATATTAGCCTCTCAGGTTTTTCATTTATCTATTTGAATATCTCTTTGCTAATGACATATTAATTTTATTTTAATGGCATTCTAGTTTTTTTCTGATATCTAGTAAGTCAAGTCACTTCTTTCCTAGGTTACATAATTCAAAATTATTCTTGGCTACTTTTGACAGTTATTTTCTCATATAAATTTTATGGTTACATAATTAAAATGGAATTTGAGGTAATAATTAACATATATTACATCTGAACAATTTAATATTTTATATATCAAACAGTTCTCATTCCAGAATATTGTCTTTTCATTTGTTTATGTAATGTTATGTTGTTCAAGAAGATATTCTTTTCCTCTTAATATATATTCTGTTTCCTTCTTGCGAATTTATACTTATATATATATCATGCTTTTCTTATTATGAGGGTTTTTCTCATTGTCCCCTAAGTTCTCATTATTAAAATGAAAAAAAAAACCCTAATGGCTTTTATATATTTATCTTATATCCACTCACCTTACCAAATTCTTCTATCAATTCGAATTGTTTAGAAAAAGATTTTTGGGTGTTCTAAAAAAAGGAGGTGTTTTTTTCTTTTGAAAACCTGACACCATTTATTAAATTCGTTATCTAATTGCAGTGACTAGGTCCTAAAGACAGTATTTAATTATAACTTTAATAGTAAGAATACATTTCTAATTTCCAACTTTAATTAAAATAGAGCTTTCATTTTACCCTTTAAAGTAGTAATTCCAGTTGTCTGGTAGAGATATGATTGCACTTAAGCAGTTCACATCTACTACATCTACTCCTTTCCTTTTTTTTTTCTTTTTTCGCTTTTTAGGGCTGCACCCACAGCATGTGGAAATTCCCAGGCTAGGAATCAAATCAGAGCTACAGCTGCCGGCCTATACCACAGCCACAGCAATGCTGGATCCGAGCCATGGTTGCAACCTACATCACAGCTCACGGCATCGCTGGATCCTTAATCCACTGAGTGAGGCCAGGGATGGAACCAGCATCCTCATGCTAGTCAGATTCATTTCCAATGTGCTGCAACAGGAGTTCCATATCTACTCTTAAGTTTTAAAGAGAAATGGCTACAGAGGAATCTCATTAAGCATCTTTTTAACACATTACTTTAGTTTTCTTTTTTATGTTTGCATAATGGATCTTGTACGACTGACCGGTGATTCGTGCCTCTGCTACTCCATGCTCACACCCACTCAGCTGAATGTGGCCGGAGAAGAATACACACGCAGGAGGGAAATTCCTAGAGCGGCCCACCGTCATCCTGTATTTGCAGGGTCCTACCTGCCCCTCAAGCTCCCACCCTTCTCCCTTCTCACTGTGGTTGAGGACAGCCCTTCTGCTCCCTCTGAGGAGAGGGAGGCGGGCTGAGGAGAATGTCCACGGGCCCCCCCACGCACACGCACACGCACACGCACACGCACACGCACACGCACACGTACACGCACACGCACCACCTACCTGCATCTCCGCATCCTCTCCCCTCGCTCTGAGCCAGGCCGCCTCCCCTCTACCAGGTGTCTTATGAGACTCCTCTCCTCCAGCTGGTCCAGGGACCTCGCTCTAGGAACACTCCCTCTTTCTTTTCATTAATTAGTCCCTCTCTTCGCATTAATTAATTAACCCTGTCCAGATATAAACACACTGTTCTTTCTCTGATCATTAAACAGATAAGAATCCCTCTTTATCTTATTTTCCTGTCCAAGGATTGCCTCACTTTCTCCGCTCCTTGCAGTGAACCCCTCTGAGCTGCCTGACGCCCCTTTCTGCAGTTCATGTATCTCTTGGATTAGGTTCTGACCTCCAGCGCTCCACCAAAACATCCCTTGACTTTGGAATGCCACCTTGAACTTCCCCCTTATCTGTCTTGAAAATCACATCCAATGTCACAGCTTTAAGCAACAGGCAGCTCAAACTCCTGGACTTTCATTCCCGGCCAGGAACTCTCCTTGCTATCTCAGGTCCCACGTACACAACCTTGCATTTGATGCCATCTGGATGTCTAGTAAGTATCTGCAACCTCATGACATCAAAGCTTGGCTTGTGACCTCTCCCCACTGTCGCCAAGTGTGCTGATCCCATGGTTTTTTGAGCTCACTTTGTGGTTATTTTTAGTGCAGGCTTCTCAGGCTCTTATCTCTTCTTTTCTTCCTCACCTCACAAATTCAATCCATCAGAATATCCTTCTGATTCTATCTTAAAAAAATACATCCATGGTCGCATCATGTCTCATCATGTTTATTCTTGCCACCACAATCTAAGGCACCATGAACGCTGGCCTGGGTCAGTGCAGCAGCGTCCTTATTGGTTTCCAGCCTCAACCCTTGTCTCCTTCAGTTCAATCTGGATGCAGCAGCCAGAGCGATACCGCCAGCAGAGGGGTCAGATAAGGCCAGCTCGGTACTGAACGCCCTCCAATGGCTTCTTAAAAGACAGTCTGGGAATTCCCGCTGCGGCGCAGTTAAGAATCCTGAACTGTCTCTGCAGCAACTCAGGTTCAATCCCAGATCCAGTCACTTTCATGTGCCCTGGTTTGGCCAAAAAAAAAAAGAAACCAGACAGACTGGCTGTTGCCTGTGATGCCCCATGACCTCGCGGACCTCTTCTTTCCTCATACTCTCCCAGGGGTTACTTTTGTCTTCACGTTGCCCCCCAGGAACTGGGTCCCCCCATCTCCTTAGCTCCCCCAGCTGGCCTGGTCTTTACCAGTAACCGAGAGGTACCTTCTCTGAGAAATCCAAGTTGATCATCCCCAAACAGCTGATTCCTCTCAAAAAACATCTTGTTTACATTCTGTGCATTCTCTATTTAATTTTTCTCCATTTTTACTGAGCCACCATCTAACAAAATAGGTATATGTCATCTACTTATTTTGTTTGTTGTCATGGAACATGTTAGATGCTCATGAAAAAAAAAACTTCAGAATTTAGGAAAATGCAGGAATATAATTCTAATATTTTAATAATTTTGTCTGTATTCAGAAGTCAGACCTATCCACAATGTTCCTTTATTTTTCTGTCTTTATCAGATTTTTAGGAGTTATGTCACCTTTGTGAAGTATATGGGGAGGTCTTTCATCTTTTTTCTGAGGCCTGGAATAATTTAACTTTGAAAAGCTCTCTCTTGAAGGTTATATAAATTCATGTTACATAAACCTCAGCTGGGACTCCATCTGTCCTCAGTGCCTTTTTCAATGGTAGATCTTTAAGTGTCTTTTTCTAAACTCTCTTATGGTAACTGATGTATTTAAGTTTTCCCTTCTTTTCTTCTTGGGGGAATTTTGGCAATATATATTTTGCTGGGAAATCATCCATTTCCTCTAAATTTTCAAATGTCTTGTCAGAAAGTTTCATATAGATGTATATTTTTATGACTGCTTTAATCACTTCTATATCTATAGTTATTCCTTGTTTCTCTCTCTTAGTTTGGTGTATTTTTTGCCTTCTCTCTCTCTTTTCTTTAAACAAGCTCATGAGGCATTAATATAAATAAGCTGACTTAAATTAGATTTGAATTTTTAAATTTCTGCTACCTTTAAAATTTTTCATTAATTTCAGTTTATGTTATGAATTTTCATTTCCTATTTCCTTTTCATTAAAATTATTTTATATAGTCTTTCTTAGGATGAACACAACTCTTAATCTCGAACTTTCTTTGTAAATGATAATATTTCATGTCAGTTTTTTTTCCTCTTTTGAGAACTGCTTTGGCCCGTAGGTGTAGCCATGAAGAATGTTCTTCTTCATAACTTTTCACAAAGTTTTAATTTTCCTTTTGATTTTCTCCTAGATCCAAGAGTTACCTGTCTGGAAATGTTCTTAATATCCAAGGGATTATGATTTTCTGTCCTTTTATATTATTTCTGATCTTAGTAGTTCATGTTCACAGAATGAACCCAGCGAAGCTCTTATTATTTTTTTTAATGTACTTTGGCATTCTTTTGGGCTAAGAAAGTGATTTACTGTGTAGATGTTTCATGAACACAGGAATAAAAAAATCTCTTTTTTCAAGGAATATAAGATTTGGTATATATAATCAAATCACACATTCATTTTATTCTTATTTAATTACTTCTTGGATTATTTTTCTTTTGTCTATAAAATCTGTCCACATCTCAAATAAGCAGCTTAAAATATCCCACTTGAGTTATACCATTAACAGTTTAGTTTCTGTTTTACTTACTTGGGCCCGAATAGCTTGGTATGTATGAAGGACAGACCTTTTCTCTTCATTTCTTTGTGCTTTTAATTCTAAAGTTAATATTTTCAGACTGTCATTCTAGCTTTCATTTTTATTTCCATTTGCAGACTATTTATTGTCCACCCTGATCTTGCTATTATAATGCATTTGCTATTCGGGGTCCGTATTACCCCGAGAGTTCTTTCATACGGAGGGCGAGGCTCATATATTTTCCAAATGAATGCCTATTCACATCTTTGGTTTTGAAAGATGGTAGACATTTCTCATATATTATCTCAAGATGTTATTTTAGTAGCATCTGAAAGAATCCCGTTGATAGATTTAGAATGTTTTAATGTCTTCTTACACTTACTTTTTTTTTTTTTTTGCTTCTTTACTTCTTACCACTCATTATTTTCCTTGTCTGAGGAAATTTCAAGTCCATTAATTGCATCTTTTCCTTCCACAGCTCCTGTTTTTCTCAGTCTCCTCCTGGGCCCACTCTCCCAGTCTCTCCTCTTCTGCCCAGAAGGCCAGCTCTCCTGTTTTGCTCTGGGCTTAGAGATATTTCCTAGACTTGGTCTTCCAGGTTTCCAAGATGGTCCTCGATGGCAACCATCTTTTTCAGTTCGTCTAGAAGATATTTTAGATTTTAGCTTCAGAGTCTCTTTTTGGTGCAGCCCTTGGATCTGGAGCCACCATCTGCGCTCTGGTTCACCAAGAGGCTGTGTCTGTTGTCACCGCCTTGCCTTCTGGGGCTGGGCAGACCTCCCGGGCGTGGGCTATTCTGCTTTGCTTGCTCACCGCAACTCAGATCTGGTGGGTGTTTCACACCGGGGGGCTGGCGGTGCTAAAACTGGAGACAGGCCACCTCATTCCTCCTTCCGTGGCCATTAGTTCAGCCACCCCTGGACACTCACCTGTCCTCCTGGTCCTCGCATTCGGGAACAGGCAGGACTCTGCCCCGCGCAGCTGTTTCTTCACCTGCAGGGGGGCGACTGCACCTGCTCAAGCAGAGCTCACAGGTCGACCCCCTCCCCAGGGGTCTCCGTATCTCTGCGACCTGGCCCTTCCCAGGACCTTCTGCTCCGTGCCCTTGCCTGCTGAGGACCCGGTGTGGATGGTGCCCGGATTACCGTCCAGCCTACGGAGGATGGAGCCCAGCCAGTCTCCCTGCAGGTCTTCCCACAGAGCTCGGGCCTCACCAGCGCTCCTTCAGGGGCCAGCCCCCTGCTCTCAGACCCCGAGCGGCAGCCCAGGAAGTGCTGGTAACGAAGGGATCAGAGGCATGTCCAGACTCATCTGCCCAGACCCTCCGCTCGGTGTGGCCAAGTTGTCTCCCCTGAACGCTTATGGGTTCTATTTAAAATGACTATTTTTTTGTCCTCAGTGGGAAAAAAAAATGTACATACTTCCAAGATGTTGAAGCACTCATTTCAATTAATTTTCAAACCTTTCTTCATAGTACTTAAAAAAATCCCATTTCATACTTTCTATTTTCGCTCCACACATGGTTAAAGAGCAGTAGCTAAAACAATGACATCAAAAAGCGCTGTAAACGGAATCCCTCTTGTGAGCACATTTTGCAGTCAGCGTGGATCATCGTCCCACGTGGCTCCCTGTCATTTGCTTCTGTGAAGACGCCCCGCTGACCCGCCGCTCGGACAGACCGCTGACGGCACGTGGGCGCACAGCAACATGGATGCAGCTGGAGATTCTCATACTAAGTGAGGTAAGTCAGAAAGAGAAAGATACCGTATGATATCATTTCTATGTAGCATCTGAAATATGACACAAATGAACCTATCCACAAAACAGAAACAGACTCACAGACACAGAGAGCAGACTTGTGGTTGCCAAGGGAGAGGGGGAGGGAGAAGGAGTGGGATGGACTGGGAGTTTGTGGCTGGTAGATGCAAAGTGCTGCATGTAGGATAAGGTCCTGCTGTCCAGCACAGGGAACTACACGCAGGCCCTTATGGTAGGCCATGATGGAAGATAGTATGAGAAAAAGAATGTGTATGTGTATATATATGACTGGGTCACTGTGCTGTACAGTAGTGAGAGGAATAAAAGTGTTTTAGGAGAATTTCTCTGTAGCAAAAGTGAAAATTTGAAGAGTTAATGTTCCATTTGGCTTGTTTCAGTTTTGTAACTTTCATGCTTTGTTATCTGGAAACTTCCAGGCAGTAGCATACATTCTGAGTACGTGGTACCTGGTGGGCTCAGCTTGCACCTGACGCCATTGGCTCGCATCTCCATCCTCGGACCGCAGGCCACAAGAAGGAAGTGAGGGCGACCCGTCTGGGATCATTTAGGGCTTCTCAGCTGCCGGACTTTCCCTGAGAAACAGCCAACCGGCAGAGGTGGCGTATGAGGCTATAATCCGAGAACAACCGTGCAGGAGCTCAATCTCTTAATAAAATACAGCAGAGGGGACATGTCTGAAACATGGCTTAGAATTCGCTACCGGCCAGCTTCTGAGGAGCCTGGAATGACTGGAGGCCAAGAAACGACCGCTCTTAGAGGACTCACGCTGACCATCAGCGTACTTGGGCGTGGGCAGGGCCGAAAGGGATGAGTGGAGGGTCCCCTTCCGAGAATTCGGCCCTGGCAGGCACGCGGTCCTGTTCTGAAGACGGGAAGCTGCGCTGTGAACAGGTCAGAGGATGAAAACAAGTGGGGGAAGGCCCGCGATGGAGAGAACCCCGCGTTCAGCCTGCAAACACAGGGATAGGAGCAGGGCTTCTGTTCTGCTAAGTAACCGCCTGGATGGTTTGCGTCATTTTATTTTGCACGTGGCACGCTTACAAAAACACCACCGCGTTGATGCAAACATGTTTAAACACGACTTTTTAAAAGTTGAAGCACAGTTGATTTACAATGTGTTAGTTTCAAATGTAGCGCAAATATACATATATATACATACATGCATACGTATACATATGTATATCTGTTTTCAGATTCTTTCCCAGAAGAGGTTATTACAGAAGGCTGACTAGAATCCTCTGCGCTCTGCAGTAGCTCCTGTGATCTGTCTGCTTTATGCACAGCGGGGTGTGTCTGTTGGTCCCAGACACCGAATTTAACCCTCCCCGTGTCCCTTTTTGGGAACCATAAGTTTGTTTTCTACATCTGTGAGTCTGTTTCTTAAAGTTTAATTGCATGGGCTTCTTTGTTAAGGTATCTGTTCAGATCTTTTGCCCACTATTTAACTGAGTTGTATGCTTTATTTTGTTGTGGAGTTTTAAGTGTTCTTTGTATATTTTGGATTAAGTTATTTATCAGAGATATATTTTGGAAATACTTTCTCTCAGTCCATGGCTTTTCATTTTTTGAAAGGTGTCTCTTATGAAGAATACGTCTGTAATTTTAACAAAGCCCCACTTATTATTTGCTCTCATGGAGCTTGCTTTTGGTATTTTATCTAAAAAGTCATGGCCACTTCCAAGGCTACCTGTGTTTTCTCCTATGTTAATTTCTTCCTGGTGTACTTCATTTTGATGTGATAAAATATATAAAAGCTTTTCCTTTTCAAGTTATTTTATTTGCCTTAAGAAATACTGTCTTGATCCTAAATTGCAAAAAAACACGGCACGATTTTTTTTAAAGTTTTTGTTTTAGTGAGTCCTCCAACTCACTACTGTTTCTTTCTTCAGTTTTGTCCAATAGGGTGACGCATCTATTTGTTGAGTTTTTCATTTCGATTAGCCTATGTTCTACCTAGAAATTCCCTGTAGTTTTAAAATCTGCTTGACCATGTTTGTCCCTTATTATTTGTTCCCACGTAACTAAATATAGTATATCCACTTTGTTGTATTTTTTTTGTCTCATAGTTCCATACCAAAAATTCTTTGCCAATCAATCTGCAGTCTTTTTTTGCCCGCCTGCACCTGTTTATTTCCAAGGTCTTGTTTCCTTGAGGGAAAAGACTTTTGTAACTTGATCTGTGTGTGTTCTTTGAGGCTGCGGTTGAGTGCAAGCCCAGTTACACCGTGCCAAGCACCTGGGCTTGCTGGGTCCCTGGGCCACTTTCCCCAAATGACTTGCTGTGCGTTTTGTGAGTTCCCAGGCCCCACGAGGATGGGCCCAGGGCTGTCATTTTTTAGGAGACACAGTTTTCTTCCTCCTCTCAGGCTGAGCTTGCTCAGACGACTGGGTTCCAGGGAAAATTCCCATTAAGTGACTCATTCTGAGGGCCTGGCTTTTGGGCAAAAGGTTGTCTCTGTGGGCGCTCCCCCCGGGGGAGTGGGGCGAGTGACATCGCCAGCCCCGGGGAAAGCTGACCTCAGACTCAGTGGACGTCTGGGCAGCGCCGGTCCTGTGCTCCCCATCCCACTCAGGCTCAGCTGTCTGACCTCAGACCGTATCCGCCTGACTTGCTACTTCTCAATAATTTTTCTAAAAAAATTTAAATTTATTTTAGTCTTTTTAGGGCCTCACCTGCAGCATATGGAGGTTCCCAGGCTAGGGGTCCAACAGCCATCTCAAGGTGGGATCCGAGCTGCATCTGCAACCTACACCACAGCTCACTGCAACGCCGGATCCTTAACCCACTGAGCAAAGCCAGGGATTGAACCCGCGTCCTCATGGATGCTAGTCGGGTTTGTTAACCGCTGAGCCACGATGGGAACTCCCCTCATCCTTAATTTTATTGCTGTCTTACGGTAGGACTTATTAGGGACCCCATCTGTCTTCACTCATCTAACTTCCCAACTATGGGAACGGCAGAAACCTTCTGTCCTTTGAATCTACAAGCGAAGAGTCTCGGGGTTTACTTGCGAGACATGGATGCTCATGTCACCTGCTTTCTTCAGTGCTTCGTGGGGACAACCGCCAGTGTGCCTTCTCCTCAAGGGCTCATTCTGGCCTCAGCCCCACTGAAGCCAGCAGATAGGAATGTGCACAGGCAGTTCACCCAATCGTAAAAAGCGCCGCCCGTACTCCAGGAAGCCTTCTTTCCCTGCTGGGAGGCACGTGGGCCCCGCAGCTCTGAGAGCCTCTCAAAGGGACCCCGTGGCTGCAAAGGACTGAACTTAGCCAGTGTCCCCGCAGACTGTAAACTGCCTGAGGACAGGCACCACAGCTGGATTCATCTTTAGAGTCTCTGCAGCATCCTTGGTTTGGGGAATGGCAGGTGTCTTCCGTATCTGTTGAACCCGTTTCTAGGATTAAATGATTCTGTCTTTGACTTGAGATAACATACCCTTTCTCCTTTTGTTCCATGAGGAGATCAGTTATTTCCCGGGGGGCCCAAAAGAGAGCAATTAAACCCCATGTGCCTTTGATTTCCGTCTCCTTCTGGGGATTTCCACCCGGACTCTAGGTTCATGACTCTGCTATGGCTACAAAGAAGCAAGTGTCTTAACTCACAGAAGCCTTAGCTAGAAAACTAGTCTTCAACTTGATGCTTCAATTACGAACATAAAATCTACCTAGCCTCCTAGTTAAGTACTTTAGTCAACTGAAGTTAGTCTCAAGCTTAATAGTTTATTAGTATCTTGAAATTGCAGCAGGAAAGATCAATTGTGTTAATAATTACAAGACTGAGCATTATTAACCTTTTTTAACAGAGTTGCCTTCATACAAATTATATTTCACTTCATTTTAGCAAAGTAGTGTGTGGGCAAACAGGAAATGATTCATTTCCTTGTGGCCTGACTTATGACACAAAAAATGTAAAGTTTTGGTAAAGACACTGAAATCACAGTTTTACTGGCCAGTCTGAAAGTAAGCCTGGCCACCATTACGGAAACATCAAGCGTTTCTTGTTAGGGCTTTCCCATCGGCTGGCATGAAAGCCACCAGAATTCAAGAGACCCGATTAAGGGTACAGGGAGCGCTCCTCCCTGCTGGGTGTGCTCCAGGCTGGTAAACAGAGGGCTCCACTTTCATGACCCCACGCGTCTTCCTGCTCTCAGCACGGGTCCTTGAGGGGGTTTCCTGACTCTGGCTGCTCAGTCCTCGCTGCTGTAAGAGCAGAGGTGAAGTGTGGGGGTGCTGGATAGCCCGGATGTGTAATAAGTACATTGGGTTTGGTCTGGTCTAGTCGGCATGGTCCACAGGCATCATTTGCGCCTGCACGTCTCAGAACGGAAGGGGACTTGAGCTTCAGGTTAAGCCGTATGTCCTCTATGTAAGTCACTTAGGAGTCACACCAGGGGCAGTCATTTGGAGGATCTGGAGGAGTGAGGACTGTAAAAATAAGCCCAAGGACAACTGAAAGAGCACCTACCACTGTGCACAGATGGAATGGGAAACAGAGCTTTTTGTCCTGTGACACAGGAACCATGGTCTGTAACTGAACCGACTCGTCTATGCAGAAGGAAGGCAGGAGTGGCTTCAGAAAGATTCCCAGTAAAAGCAGGAGGAGCGAGGAAAGCCGTGAAGGTCTCCCTTCTGAGCTGGTGACGCTTCCCCTTTCTGCCCCGTCACGAGGACGAGCTCTAGGAAAACGCCCACCTGCCCGACTCCACTGTCTTTGCCGTGGAAGTGTCTGTGCCGCGGCCTCCTAGATGAATCCCGGCTGGGGTCTGTGTATTTTTCTGAAGCGTGAAACAATCCATTCTCACTTCATTGGCTATTTGGAAAATACTGATCCAGATGTCCCTTTTTTTTTTTTTTTAAGTATTTTCAGTGTGTGTTCCCATCGCTGTATTATTAACATGGTGTCCATGAAGTAAATCAGTTTCCTTTAGGCTTCAAAGATGTCAGTTTGATTACTTTAAAAACAATTAAGATGAGCTGCAATTTTTATCAGTCTTTGAGCCATATATGGATTGATGAATGTTCTCAAGTCATCATACTTTAAAGCGCAACCAAACAGGCAATTATCATATACCATCAAACATAATTATACATGATAATCTCCATAAAATCTTACAACTTAATATCACATATTAGCAGTTAATCATATAGTTTAAATGGGTCCATGATGCATTTCTATGAACTCTCTAATCCGCATCAGTAAAGAATGCATGGAGCAGGGGGGAGAGGAAGGCTAAGGAATGTTTGATGGGAAGAGGATGGATTTTGAAACATGTTGCACTCTGACGAGAAAGCGGGGGCTCCTTCAGGAGCCTGGAGTGCAGAATCCTATCAACCCAGTGGGCGCTACCATCCTTCTGTCCACAAATTACCGTGGAGGCTGCAGGACTGCCGGTCAAAGGGCGTCTCACGGCCCGCCGTGCCTCCTGTCCTCCTCCCGCTCCCCGGGCCAGCCCCGGACAGCCAGCAGCAAGGACATGAGCGTTTCGCCCTTGGTTTCCTCTGACCCAAGAGCCCCAGTAATACACCAGTTCTCAGCCACACGGCATAACCCTTCTTTGGTTTCTGGGAATTATCAGTCTCTCTGAACGTTCTCTGGGAAAATGTTTTTCTGTCCTTCTGAGCATTTGCTGTCCTGCCATACCTCCCCTGAGCCGCGAGGTCCTGCACCAGCGCGCTTGCTGACCGCCCTTCTCCACCTGCTCCTGGCGTCGCTGTGAAGTGTGTGCGCACGTTAGCGTTTTCTCTCGTTCGCAGGAAGTGTCGCTACTTAAAACCAAGAAAAGGAGCACTTCCGATGGGTGAGGAGACCCGGGCTGACACAGTGCCTCATACAGCATGTGAGTTCTGTCCTCAAAATAGCAGGGGGGGGGGGTAGAGCCGGTGCTTAAAACAGCAGCGCCTGGAAGGCAAAGACATTCAACTCCGTCCTAATGGTGAGAAATCAGCCGTGAGTCGGGCTTGTGAGCAGCGGGTCAGAAGGCGGCGTGGCCCTCGCCCAGGGGTCTGCCCACCCTGGAAGGGGCTGGGTGAACACGCCCCCCAGTGACCAGAAGGCAACCAAGTGCGACACCGTTGTCACGGTGGGGGCTGAGGGGCTTGGACGTGTGCGGAAGGCGCGGTGAGTGAGGCGAGGCAGCAGCCCTGCTCCCCGGTTTCCGGGACTCCCAGCATCAGAGCGCACGAGGCCCCCCTCACGCAGATGCTGGTGGTGAAAGAGACAATTTGATCCCCGTAATCCTGCAGAAGGTGGAGTGTGAGACTTGGCCCGGCTCTGAGCACGCGCGGCCGCCTCCCTCCCGCCTCCCAGGGCCACCCGCCTTAAGAACGGCGAGGAATCTTGCTTGTCTGGTCGCATCTGCTTGCTAGGCGTGTTGAGTGTTCCCACTGCATCGTGCTGGTCACACGGCGCGCAGGGTGTGGGGAGGGCGCGAGCACAGACAGAGGATGGGGAGGGCGGAGGGAAGGCTTTCGGGGAGGAAGTGACCGTCACCGGCCTTTCAGAAAGTCTGGAAGGCTGACGGTCACTGAGGGGAAGCTCTGTGACTCTGGAACGGAGCGCCTGTGGGAGGGACACTAGGCACCGTCACCTGCGGGGCGGCTTTTACGCTGATTCCCAAGACTCTACTGCTAAATAAAGGTCCCACAGTCAAGTACGCTTGGGTGCTTCTGATGCTCCCATTTTGGGAGATGCGTTTTCGGGGTTCTTGCCTAAAAGACTCGGCGAGGCACGGGAAGGCGCGCGGCTGCTGTCCCGCCGGGTTGGACAGGGCGGCGCGGCGAGCCCTCGGCACGCTGCGCCCCCGCCACGCCCCCGAGCATCAGCAGGCTTCGCGACCCGCGTCAGCGTCTCCGGGGGAGCTGTGCCCCACGCGGCCCCTGGGCAGGACAGGGCCCCTCCTCCCTCCAGGGGCAGGTGGCTGACACCCTGCCTGTGACACACAGTCTCACGGCCTTGGCCGGGCTGATGGCACCTGGGACGAGCACCTCACCCGGGCGGGGCCGTGGCTCCCCGGGGCTTGGGACTGTCAGCCTCGCTGAAGCGTTAGAACCGTAACAGGCGAGCAAGCTGGGAACCAGGAGGCCGCCAGGCGCTGCGATGTGGAGCAGTGAAAGAGCACAGCAGAGAGAAGGGGACAGACAGACAGAGCAGACACCGCGAGAGAAGCAGCCGTGCGGCGAGGACGGTGAGAACCAGAGCCCCGGCTCCGGTCCCTCCCTCAAGCTTCTCTGCGCTCAGATTCTTCGCTTCCGAGAGGCGTCCTGCACCCTTAGAGCGAAGTCCCACTTGAAACTAAAGGTTTGCTTCTGTCCCCTGCAGCTAAAGATGCCGACCAACTGGGCGTGAAGCGGTCCGCCTGGGCCGTGTCCACGCTGATCCAGCCGACTGGGCAGAGGTTAGACCTGTCCTGAAGGAGCCGAATGATAACCCTCCGCTTCCCCTCCCTGCTGACACCCTAGCCGCCCCCGGCCACAAAGCAGACGCATCCGGGGGGCCGAGGGTCCCCAGGGGAGCTCGCGGGGGATGCGGGGCTCCGACAGCTGCCGCTCTCTCGCCGTCCAGCCACCTGCTCCTGGACCCCGACGGGCTATTTTAATGATATTCCAGAGCCCCCCACGGCCACGGCCATCAGAACAGTACCTGTCTCGCAGTGACGTAAGGACTAAACACGGGCGGTGTGTGCCAGCGCCGGGCCTGGAATGTTCGACTGACACGAGCTGCGGTGACTAGGAAGCAGACACCCTGATGTGGATGTGAGACCCCCGGGCCACCGCCCGGGACCCACCCCGCTCTGCTGCGGGGCTGCCTCTGAATGGGCGGCTCTCAAGGTCGTGAACGTGCACGTGAGGACTCTCACGTGTTGGCAGGTGCCTGACTTTGAGTCCTGCTAGAGGGAAGACCAGTAAAAGCCAGGGGCTGTCAATAATCTCCTCTGCAATTCGCCACAGGCACTAGCAGAAACCTCCAAGTTTTCTTGAGGAGAACCTCCAAGTTCCCCTTGAGGAGGGGAAAGAAATTCTGTCCTTAGAATGAGCTCGTAAACCATTTTTTTCTGATAGAGAGTTTGTGATTTTCCTGTACGGGCTGTGCCACGCCACCTGCCCCTCTCAGTAAGGACAGTGAGGTGGCGGAGCCGCACGGCCAGCTTCCTCTGCGGCTTCTGAATGCCCGTAAGTTCTGGCTGTTTACAGAGAGCAATCGCGAGTTTGATGGGCACGCTGAGAAAAAATGGCAGCAATCTGCCTACAGCGAAGCAGGACATCAGCAGGGTGACAGGTGACCTTAATGGACAGGTGACCTTAACGGTGGGCTGTCAGCCTAAGGTCCTTGGGGAGGGGATGCCTGGGCCTTGCCCGGGAACCAGATCTTAGTGCTTTAGGTTTGGCTGATTTGCAAGAAGAGAGGGGCTGGGCCTTGTGCTAAAATCAAGACCAGTTTTGTTTTTTTTTTTAAATAATGATTTTTATTTTTTCCATTACAGCTGGTTTGCAGTGTTCCGTCAGTTTTCTGCTGTGCAGCAGGTGACCCAGTCACACATGCATGTGTGCCTTCCTTTTCCTCACATTATCCTGCTCCGTCGTCAGTGCTACACAGCAGGATCTCACGGCTTATCCATCCCAAAGGCAATAGTTTGCATCTTCTCAGTGAACCCTTTTTTCCCTCCCCTGAAACTGGAGGAGTGGTGGCATACGGCAGTGATCACACTACTCTCGGTTAAGTGGGAGAGTCAGAAAGTCAGGGAGTGGGTCAAAGAGGTGTGGTCGGACGTGGAGCGAGACAGATGTCAGGGACCCTACTTGAAGTGAGCTTATACTTGCGAGACTATTTAAAGCAATGTATTTCTTAAATTCCAAAATCCACCGAGGTCAGTGGTGACCACGCGTCCCCGCCAGGGAACCGGAGGCAGAGCGGTGAGGGTGATGCTAGTCCTCTTCCCTCTTCTGGGCAAAGACCGGCCCTCGCCGGTCTGTTCTAGATGCTTCTAGGGGACTTCGTGTTTACCAGTCTCACTCATTTATTGTTATTGGTGTAGGGCAGAAGAGGCTTCTTTTTCCAAATTTGCACATTAACTGGAAACCTGGCTTTTAGGAACATCTTCTACTTATTATCTCACCCCAAAGATGGAAAATAACGCGCTGGGAGGGTCCGCCTCTTGGAATTCTCCAGCCTCGCCCTCGGCCTCTCTCCCCACTCGCTCCAGTGCTGCAGGGAGTCTGCTCTGAGTATATTCCCGGCTTCGGAAAGTCTCAGGGAGCACAGGACCCGCTCGCCCTCCCTGGAAATAGCCCACGCTTTTTCAGGAGTTGAAACGTGTGATCCTTTTTCTCGATATGCCTCATCAGTAAAATCGGTCAGACATCGTAATATTTCTGCTGTGATTTCCAACGAGGTGACTGCCACGGGCGGGGTGGGGGGGTCTGTGTGCGGATACAGCAAACATATTGTGACGTCTGTTCTGGGTTTCATCATATGTCCTGTTGCCAATTTATGACCAGTGAGCTCTGACGGGATGAATTGCACAGGCAAGAAACAGGATTTTCAGGGGACCTCAGAGATCTGGACATCTGTTAGAAATCTCGTCCTACTAAAAATAGAACTGGTTTCCTTTCAGGCCTGTCCTGGCTTTGGGTGGAGCGAGAACAGTAAGGCTCGATGCCACTGTGTGTGTACGTCGCCTGGGTGCTCACTGCAGCCGCCTCTCACGGCCGGCTCCTCGGGGAACGTCCTTCCAGGACAGTCATCGCTGCTGGTCCCCAGGGCGAGGCCGGCACGGCCGGCCCAGCCCTGCCCTTGGTCTCCGCCTCTTCCCTCACTGGTTCTGTGACTTAAAGGCAAGTCGCGCAGCTACTCTGAGCCTCGGTTTCTTCTCTTACACAACGGGGGCGGTTGTGCATCTCAGCTCCCAGGCGCTGTGACAATGAAGTGTGACAGGAAGAGAAGGAGCGGCGGTGTCACCCAGCACCCGGGAAGGAAACACTCCATCTCCACCTTCCCGCCGCTGAACGTGGAACTCGAAGCGGGTCTGCAGCGCTGCTGGCCCGCTTCCCTGCGCTGGGGCTCAAGCCAGAGCCCCTCTGCGACCTTCCCGCCTTGTCCTCTCAAGGAGGCCACCACCTGTCCTGAAATGCCAGCTTCACCACCAGCGGGGTCTGCTCACACAGGGGGACCCCAGCTTGGTGTTTTTCAAACCAAACTAAAGCAAGGCCGACAAACCGCAAACTCTCTCTTGACCGGGTCCCCTTGTCCCCTTTCTCTGCTCCCGTCTCCGAATTTCCTTGAGATGTGGCCCCTGCTGTGCCTCCAGACCCTCATTCCCTCACGCTCCCCTGGAGTTCATGATTGTCCTGCGATTATTTCTGGCTTAGTTCTCCTTACAGATTCATTTCACACCCTTCTCCGAGGCCGTATGTCTCCCAGTGTCTTCAGATAATGAGGATGCTTCGTGGGTGACCCACTGCTGGAGCTTCTGGACCAGGCAGTCTGGGCTGGTGCCGGTTTGTGGTCCTCGGCCTGCATCCTGGATCTCGCTTTAGCATCACGCTCAGCTGGTCCCTTTCTCTGTCTCCCGTGTTGGACCCGTTTCCTCCCTCCAGAGCGGCCTCGTTCCTAGTCTGTACCTGCTAGAGTAGCTTCTCTAAGCATTGCCCAGAGACACAATTTTTTAGGACATTTTAGCCTCTACAAGTAATAGTTAAGAATGGGATCCATCTCCAAAAAATGTATCTTTTGTTTTGTGTTTAGGGTGGTGAGGAAGCCCAAAGCCCTTCTGGTCATCCATCTTCTATATATAACCTCTTTTAGCTTTTTTTTCCTCTGGAAGTTTTGGTTAAGACCTCTCTTGGATGAAATTTCACAACAGAATTCTTTGGTATAAGTCTGTTTTTGCATCTCTCTCCCTTTTTTTTTTCCTTTTTTAGGGCTGTACCCCTTGCATATGGAAGTTCCCAGGCTAGGGGTCGAATCCTAGCTGCAGCTGCAGGTCTACACTACAGCCATAGCAACACCAGATCCAAGCCGAGCCCACACCAGATCACAGCAACGCCACACTCTTAACCCACTGAGTGAGGCCAGGGATCGAACCTCCATCCTCATGGACACTAGTCAGGTTTGCTACTGCTGAGCCACAATGGGGATTCCAGTACTTGAACCTAGAGATTATCCTACTAAGAGAGATTATCATACTATCAGACAATGAAAGACAAACACCATATGATATCACCTGTTTCTGGAATCTAATAGAAATTATACACAAGAACTCATTTACAAATAGAAGCAGACTCACAGATTTCAAAAATAAATGTATGGTTACCAAAGGGGAAACACGGGGAGGGGAGGGGTACAGTAGGAGTTTGGGATTAAAACATACACACTACTACAAAGAAAGTAGATAAGCCACAGGGACCTACCGCCCAGGGAGCTGTACTCAATATTCTGCACTAACCCATATGGGAAAAGAGCCTGAAGAAGAATGGATGTGTGTCTGTGTAACGGAACCACCCTGCCGCACACCTGAACCTGACACAAGGTGGTGAAGCAACCAGCCCAGTAAGAAGTAGGGATCTCACAGCTAAGTCACGTTATCCTTTTAATTATGGGTTTAGAGCGAATAAGACCCCTTTACAGTTGTTTAATTTGTTTCTGATGGGAGAAAAGCTCTGTGTTCTTCCCCCATCAGCACCCGGAAGGCTCCTTTCACCCCTCGCCCCCCGAAACGGCCCCAAGTTCACCGAGAGTTTCCTTATCACCACATCCAAGGACATCGTCCCTTCACCAGTTTCTAAACCCCAGCCTCTCTGCCCTTCTTGAAACGCATTCCTCTAGAGAGCGCTCAGCTTGACTGTCTGGTCATCACCACCAAGTCAAGCTGGCCACCTGCCCCATGGGCCAAATCCAATGCTTTGACGTAGGCAGCCTCCGTGCGCTGGGGTCAGCCTCAGCTCCTGGCATCCGTGTCACTCTAACTGAACCTCCTCCCGCCCTCTTGGCCGCGATCGCTGCCATTGCTGGGTGGTGCTTTTCAGCGGGGGACAGGGAGACCCCCCCGCGGTGTCCTGAGACCTTCGCCGGGGGTCAGCCCACACGTGGGGGTCACACCACACAACGGAGTGAGTCCAGGAGTCAGGCCCCACACCCCCTGGCTCTGAGCTAAGCATCAAAACAAAATCTGAAAACAACATTCTTGGGAGGTTACTGTTGTGTTTCTGGCATTGCTATCAGAAAAATAATGTTGGCTTGGTGCGTATTTTTAGAAAACCTGCTGGGCTTTTTTAATAACCTCCAATAAACAGTTTTATATGTCCTAATAAGCTGCTGGAGCGATTTATCAGGATCCAACATTACAATTTCTCCTTGAAAGTCAGGGGAACAGCCCACCTGCCGCTTGCCTCCCATTCATGAAATACCCTTGGCGGTTTCCAGTCACACCTGGAGGACAGCAACATTAGCTGCTGTCATCAGGACGCTGGATTTTTACAGGTAAGAAGTAGGCAGCCTGCCTCTCATGGCTTCTAACAATCCACCCTTTCCAATTAGGAGTATATTCTCTTTGGGGAAGAAGACTGAAAGCCTAGAAAACGAGCACTTTTGTTTTTGCCTTTGTCACGTGTCACCTCATGCATCTTTCCCAAGCAGTCTTGCCACAAACCTAGTGACATGGCAAATAAGTCTGTCTGTTCCTCTAGCTTTTTGACAGGCTTCCTGTTTCCTGCAATCCTTCTCCTCGGTCCATGCCACCCGTGGTTAAAGCGAGTTTATGGAAACGCTCATCTATAGATGCCGCTGGTTTTAAATCTGTCTCCCAACCATTCTCCTTCACTTTGGGTTTTTTCTCATTTGGGATTTTTTTAGAGCTGCTTACCTTATCTCATGAGGCTGTCAGGCCCATTTTCAAGGGGGAGGACCAAGGACAATGGTCACATGGCGGCCAAGTCACTGTGCTCAGAGATGGGGCCAGGCGGGACTTCGAGTCCAGGCGTGTCGGTCTCCAGCTCACGCGGGCTCGCAAATGCTGAGAATGAGAAATGACACTGAGAAACATTTCTTCTCTTCTCCTGGGCACGGCCTTGGGCAGTGGGGTTCCATACGTGGGTGAGTTTAAGAACCACCGCCCCGAGGCTTCTCGGGTCATCTGAAAGCGGCGGGCTCAGTTTAAGAGGAGAACGTGGTTGCTCCGTGGATCTCAGTGTGAACTGCCTGAGGCTGCCTCCCAGGAAGGGAGACGGGAGACGGGGGCCCTGGTCTTTGAGAGGAATGAGGGACCAGAGCCTCAGCGGGCCTCTGCCTAGCCTCCTCTGGGTGGCAAATGTGACTCGGGAATCAGAAACGAATGTCCACGGGGACTCTAGTCCAGCACGATGGCGTGAAGGGGACAAGGAACGGGAAAATGATGAGGCCGCCTCTAGGGGACAGAGTTGCTGGGTCTTGGAACGTGAAGTACTGATTGGCACAGTGGGGACTTGGAAGCAGAAATCTCAACTTTGGAGGCAAATGAAGCCCAGGGGCGTCTAGCTGGGCCCCTGTGGCCCCTGTGCTCAAGGAGCCTGCTGGGGAGCGTGGCCGTGGCTTTCACGGCTCTCCTTCCATGTGTCCCCTGGGGCTGCAGGCCCACACGTCCTGGAGCAGAGAGCTCTTCTCTCAGAGGAGAGGGCACTGTTGCTTTGCCGGTTCTTGGTGCAAAGACAGGCCTCCGGGATCCCCCACAGAGAGGAGGGGCAGTGGCTGCGTTTTTGTCTTTGAAGCAATAGAGTCAACAGGGAGCTGGGCTTTTGAACAAAGACTTTAAAAAAAGGACGCATCATGAATTATCTGTTAAAAGCATTTTGGTGAAGAAGCCAAACTGGGTGGAATAAAGAACTGTGACCTTATGACCTGGAAGTAAGCGAAATAAAAGGGCTCACCTTGGACTCTCCACGTGTGCACATGTGCGTTTCGTGGCATGTGTGCATGCACGCACCTGTGCACCTGAGTGTCACCTCCCCCAGAGCCACTAGCCAGCGTTCAGGTGGCCCTCGGTGGCAGGAGAAGAGCAGGGCCACAAGGGGAGAGTGGCCAGGCTGGAGCACAAGCTGGCCCCATGCCTGCTGCTTAGAGACACACAGCAGCATTGCTGGCCGAGTAAAATTAATCCCATTTTGTAAAAAAAAAACAACAAAAAAACACAAAAAACCCCTCAGAATTATTGCTTCTTAGTCTTGTGGTTATTCTTGTCTCTGCAGACATATTATTTTCTTTTAAGGGGAGGATTTGCCTTGGATCTATGGCAAATTATTCTACATTTTGACACTGGAAACCAAGCATCTCCAGGTCTACTTTGCAAACGGCTGTCCTGAGACATTCAGCAGAGCTGGGCTTGAAATAAGGGCATCTGTACCAAGAGATCACAGTCACACACTCCTCTTTGAAGACACCGTTTCTGAAGCCACTCTTTAAATACCGCCTGATCTCACTCACCCACTTAATGTCACAGAATGGATACAACACTGTAAACGACAAGCCCACAGGAGGAACTCTGTTGCCATTCTCTGCGGTAACACAGTATAACATGAACCAGTCTAACTGAGGAATAGCCATCCCTCTCGGGCGGACGCCTACAGCATCTGCTGCCAAAATTCCATGGCTGCCATTTATTACTGACATAGAGAACATTTTCTTACACAATCATAAAAGCGCTGTTCAAAAAGACCACTGGGGTTTATGAATTGATTTAAACATGTATACTGATTTTTAAAAAAAGAAAGTTAGAAGTCCTTAGGCACTGCCTCTTTTGAAGTAAAAGGAATAGTTTTCCTGAGATTTTTAAAACATTAAAATAATGTGTGATGGTTCTAATTAACTGAAGTTCAATTCTTTAAAAGATGAGTATCATTTTGTTAATGAAAGAAATGTCCAGGTTTTTTTTTGAGAAATAGAATGATGTATTATTTAAATTTTAGAAAGAAAAAAATGAATCATGGTATTCAGTGATATCTCATGAAGATATGACGTAAAAGCCAGAAATCTTTGGAACATTTTCCTACACAAAGGAACTCCTCGAGATGGCATTACTTGCATCATAAAAACATTTTTGTATCATACAGAAGGTAAAATTATATGGTTTACTCAGGTTTTATACTAAATGTACACAAAGTGTCCTACATTATAAAATTTGAAGTAGAAATAGAGTCAATCATGATTCAAAGCTGTTCAGTGCTTTGTGTAAATTTAAAAATAACTCAGAAGGGAAAGCAAAACAAACAATTTCATTAGGAACAAACTGAAAACAGGACAACATAAAATTATAATGTCATTTGACAATAAAAATAAGAATTTGTACATCGGCAAATTTGTGTACAATTTTTCTTGAAGGAACTTTTCTATTTATTTTCAATGGAAGTTCTTTCTTTCTTTCTTTATCTCTCTCTCTGTCTTTCTTTCTCCTTCCTTCCTTTTTCTTTTCTCCCACGCCACGACATGTGGAAGTTCCTGGGCCAGGGATCAAACCCGAGCTACTGCCTAGACCTAAGCCACAGCAGTGACAACGCTGGATCCTTAACCTGCTGGGCCGCCAGAGTGGGTTTCAGTTATATTTTCATAACTTCACAAGCGGCATAACCTGATATGCTAAGTACACAGGAAAAAAACAACCCATGTGCTGATTTCTGCATTCTCACTGATGTTTTTAAAGCATGTGTTAACAACTTCCAGTCCTTGGTCGATCTGTGAAACACGGTCACCGACGTTTCTTCTTATTGTCAAACAGCGTTTGTACCAAGAGCTATCCTTTCATTAACAAACCACTGAGTCAACAAGTGGGAGCTAGATGACGGAGGAGCAGGGTCAGAGCAAAGTCAGGCAATGAATTAGTTTTTTCTTCTAAGTGTTTTTTCAACTATTCTTCAACTATTTTTCTTACATATCCATTTTTTTCTAATCAAACTCTCACTGCACATGTGTATGTCACTCAAATACCAAACTCTTATAACTCTCCACTAGTTCATGTCTACCAAGCTCTCTTTCTGATGTTACCACAGATTGTACCTATATCTGTATCTTTACCTACAGCTAGACCTGTGTCTGTCTGTCTGTCTGTCTGTCTAGCTACACCTATACTTATTTTACACCTACACCTATCTTTAAAAACATATTAATTGTAGTACAACTTATACTGAAAAGAAATGCTGTAAATTAAAAAAAAAAAAAATTATGGCCACACCCGTGGCATATGGAAGTTCCCAGGCCAGGGACTGAATCCTGAGCCACGGCTGCGACATATGCTGCAGCTGTGGCAACACTGGATCCTTTAACCCACTGTACCAGGCCAGGGATTGATCCCGAGCCTCCACAGCAACCTGAGCCACCGCAGTCGGATTCTTAACCCATTGTGCCACGGCAGGAACTCCAAATACTGTAAATATTTAAAACAGTGTATTTCTTTTTTTCTCTTTAGGGCTGCACCTGTGGCATATGGAAGTTCCCAGGCTAGGGGTCAAATCTGAGCTGCAGCTGCTGGCCTAATCCACAGCCACAGTAATGCTGGATCCAAGACACATCTGAGACTTACGCCACAGCTCACGGCAACACTGGATCCTTAACCCACTGAGCGGGGCCGGGGATCAAACCTGCATCTTCATGGATACTAGTCAGGTTCTTAACCTATTGAACCATAACAGGGACTCCCAAAACAGTGTATTTATTAAGGAATTTATAATGTAATAATAATCAAACAATGGTATGTTATACAGCCATTATATGAAACTAAACTAACATGGAAGAATGATGATATACTATCAGGTTAAAATAACAAATGAAGTAGAAAACCAAACTGTGATACAGTAGAGATAGAATTTTCTTTAAAATATGTCCATGTGTATATCTGTATGTTTTTGGAGATAGATACAAAAATTGAAAGAACTGTATCTAAATGTGAATAGTGGTTATGGTAAAAAACTGTGGGTAACTGTTTTCATCTTTGTACTGTTTTCTTTCTTCTCACATTTTTTGTTGATAATAAATCTTCTATTCCTACAATCATAAAAAATATTAAAATATTTTCTTGTTACAGTAAAACTCAAGAGTACTGGAGAAGTCTGGTTCCAATGGAGCCTGGCTGGATCGGGACCTTCCTGGAAGTGGTTCTGTTTGGGGTTCTCCACCCTGGACGGTGGCATCTGGGCCTTTATCAACGACAGCCGTGTCAGAACTAAGCCTTCCCAATACTGTCGTGTAGAAATGACACTGAATGAACTTGACCCCAGAGGATCAGTATGCATTGGATTCGGCTCAAGCTGTATTTGCCCTTTCATATGCATTTATGCTCCTCCAAGATATAGCCTAAACGTTCATTTTCCAATTATAACTTAAAGCATCATTTACTCCACAATTCACTGAAGGACCCGAGGGCAAATCCCTCTAGTTTGCTGATTTAGACACAAGAACCTAAAGAAATTCAATACCTTTATGCTGTCGAAACTCAAGTTTTGTGTGTGTGTGTGTGTTTTTTTAATCTTGTATGCTTCCTTTCTTGCTTTCCTTAAATCTCGACTGTTTTCTATAGGAATCCACGAGGAATGACTAGTGAATATACGTACACAATCTGTGTCCTATGTAGATACACAGACAAACTCTGTATGTCATGCTGGGACATGTGCCTTTGAGTCCCACACATCCGCCAAGACGCGTCGCTGATAAGGCTGGGCTCAAGCAGCTGTGAGGCCGCCCTGGAGAAGCAGCCCCCTCCCCTGGGTCCACGCTGGAGCACGGACCGTGCCAGCATCCGAGGGCCTGGGAGGGACATGCGTGAGCAACCGGAGACCTCAACCCTCTGACACATTTGTGAGTTCATCTTGTCAGATTAGGGAGCATCTCAGGAACCAGGGCAGCCCTGCGGGAACCCGGGTCTGGACCAGAGGGCGCTGGCCGTGCCGATGGCAGCTCCACGGCGCGAGGCGGACCCACAGACGGCATCCGGTCTCCAGGTTACATGTAAGTCTGCCACTTTGATTCTCAGGGGAACTGGCACGTTCAGTGGACGCAGTCTCTCCTCCCTGGACTGCCACCTGAGCCGGACACGTCACCAGGGATGCCCGCAAGGACCGGGAAGTGGGGTTCATTCCATGTGTTGCCTCAAATTGGTACCGTTTCAACTTGGCGTCCGTTCTTCCGAGCCGATGCCTCAGAGTCTGCTGGGAGTGTCGAATGAGAACCAGCTGGGCTTTCGGCTCCATTCTCCTCCCTTTCCTGTTTTCCTGAGAAAACAACCCCAGATCGTGGGCGTGCGAGAGGAGACCACTTCAGTGCTCAGTCGGGACTGCATGTCCAGTTCTCACCATGTGCAGAAAAGCCACACACGACCAGATAGCTTTTCTGATGACCTCAGAATTGGCTTTAAGTGTTGCTGCCTACCTGGAGGAATTCAGAAGCTTCCATGTTTTCCTTTCAATTCTTTTTTGAAATTTTCTGACTTGGTAAAAGCTACAGTGCTATCTTCCGGACTGGCTGTGCAAATCCGTTTTCCAGTGGAAGAAGATTTATCAGGACAAATGACTTTTTCAAGTTATGGGTTAATCAAAATGTTGCTGAATCACCATGAACATTTCCATAATAATTTCGTTTTGAGAATTTTTGCAATTCGAATCATTTATATTTTGTTTCCGAGAATTAAGCCAACGCCTAAAATCCAACACTCTCATCCTATTCCACTTTAGTAACATGCTAATGATTCAAGTATTTTTGCTTTACACTCTTGACTAAAAAGGAAGCAACTTATAATATTGAGATTTTTTTTTTTGCCACATGGTCTTCATTCTTATGCAAATACATATTTATTGTTTTCCTAGGTAATTAATAATTTATAATATATTATAGTAACTATACAATGAACCGGTATTTTCATTAATGTATTTGGCTTTTTTCTTGCTCTTGCTCTCGTTCGACCACTAAGTGAACTGTGATGCATGACCTCTGCATGCATAAACAGAACTCTGTTGCCCAAGCCAACTGGCAAATTAGAGAAAATTATATAGCAGTCAAGACGCTACACTGTCATCTCCCTGCCAGCCACACCAATCACATGGTTAGGGAACTGCTGAATGGTTGTAAATTCCCGATTCCTCTGTAAGAATTTCCAAATCAAATTCCACAGAAAGCTTGTGACAGTATTAACTGCAGCCACGGCGCCGAGCCTGGCTTGAGAGCTGACAGTTCTGCAAACAAAACCCTCTCTCTCTTATGTTAGCTGAGTATACATCCTATGTGCACTTCAGAGAGTATCTGTTAACTGAATGAAGTCAACCACTTTGGGGAAGTGGAAAGTCCTTTAGTGACTTTTTAAGGCACAGGATGTAGAATAGTTACGCTCTGCTTCCTGGAGGAAAAAGGCACGGTCGTGTCACACAAGAGCAACGAGGCTGCCGGTTGACCCTTCGGAGATCCTGGGTTTGGCTTTTCCAAGTGCAGGTGACCCAGAGGGAAGAGCGTGTTTCTAACGCTGAACCCCCTGCTCTTTCTGGGGTGAAACCTGGCCTCCTAAGGGCACGACCTTGAAGGTCTATTTGCAAAAACCCACGTTGAGGTATCAGAGTCAACTCCGGTGACGGCTTCTTTGTGAGCACAGACTGAGTCTCTTGATAATTTAGGGAGCTGAGTGGATGCAGATGCTTTGCTGTGTCTCATTTTGCAGTCTAATCGTGTCTTCAGCAGGCTAGAACTTTCCAACTCCTGCCGTGAGCCTCCATCAACAGACAGCACTCCAGTGACCTCTTGAAAAACAATGCAGTAGGGTGTTTGCCTCCAGCCGAGCAAAGAAAAGGTGCATTTCATCACACGGGGACTGAATTCTTTGCCAGAAAAGCCACACCACAGCTATACCATTTACAGAGAGACTGAAATGCTGGTGAGGCCACATACCACACAGAGTAATTCCCAGTGAGACTCATTGATTTCTTTCCTAGCAGCTCCGTATTTCTCAATCCAGTTCTTCCAAAATGAGGTCATGCTTCTACCACCAAAGCGCCCTCTTTTCTGCCCGGGGATGGAAGAAGACCTCTCCATTGCTGCCTTGGGTCCAGCGTATGCTAGTGTGCACAACTGCATCCGTTTCAAGGATGTTTTAGGGGACAACCCAGGGTTTTGTCATCGCAAAAAACCTAGTTTTTTCCTCCTGTGAAGGGAAAACCCCAGCTCCTCTCCCTGGGGCTTTCTCTCCTGTGAGTCCCCCTCGCTTTTTGCACACAGCACTCACCACCCCGCACTTGGGATCATCCGGTCACCAGACGTGTGTGAGGACGCCACACCTGCTGGGCGTCGGGCAGGCTACTCACTCCCGACTCCTTTTATCTGGAGATGACGTGTCACGTCCCACAGGTGAAGGGCTTCGTTCCACAGGAGTCTCCCTGCCACACACACACACACACACACACACACACACAC